>CM070584.1:10355993-11555993 GCA_036346355.1 Rhipidocladum racemiflorum
ACTGTTATGTCCTTTGGTCTGACGAATGCGCCAGCATATTTCATGAATATGATGAATAAGGTGTTCATGGAGTATTTGGACAAGTTTGTTGTTGTGTTCATAAATGATATCCTAATCTACTCCAAGACAGAGGATGAATATGCAGAGCACTTGAGGCGAGTTTTGGAAAAGCTGAGGGAACAACAACTCTTCGCCAAGTTCAGCAAGTGTGATTTTTGGAAGGACAAGGTGGAGTTCCTCGGACATATAATGACCGCAGAAGGAGTCGCCGTTGATCCAAGCAAGGTAGAAGCTGTGTTACATTGGGAACAGCCGAAGACCGTGACCCAGATCCGGAGTTTCCTTGGAATGACAGGTTACTACCACCGTTTCATTGAAGGCTTTTCGACAATTGCGAAACCTCTTACGCAATTGCTGAAAAAGGAAAAAGAAGTTTGCATGGACGCCAGAGTGCGAGAAAGGTTTTCAAGAACTGAAGAAGTGATTGACAACAGCACCGGTGTTAGTTCTACCGGATGTTAATCAAAGCTTTGATATTTATTGTGACGCATCGCGCCAAGGACTTGGATGTGTGCTGATGCAGAATGGAAAGGTCGTCGCTTATGCATCAAGGCAGTTGAGGCCGCATGAGGAGAATTATCCGACGCATGACCTAGAGCTAGCTGCCGTAGTGCATGCCTTGAAATTATGGCGTCACTATTTGATTGGAAACAGATGTGAAATATACACGGACCATAAGAGTCTTAAGTACATATTCACCCAATCAGACCTGAACATGAGACAAATGAGATGGTTAGAGTTGATCAAGGACTACAATGTTGGAATCCATTACCATCCCGGAAAGACCAACGTAGTTGCCGATGCTCTGAGTCGGAAAAGCCATACCGTGAATATGTTGCCAGCCACAAGCCAGGATGAGCTATGTGAGGATTTCCAGAGAATGCAGATTGAAGTCGTACCAGAAGGATTCTTAGCCGCATTAGAAGTTAAGCCTACCCTGGAGGATCAGATCCGAGAAGGACAAGAGGAGGATGACAAGATCCGCAAGATTAAGTCCGACATGGATGAAGGCAAGGCAGAGGACTTCAAATTAGATGAGTAAGGCACGTTGTGGATGAAGGATCGAATCTGTGTGCCAAACAAGGAGCTGAAACAGCTGATTCTAGAAGAAGCCCATGACTCTAAGTATTCAATTCATCCTGGAAGCGCCAAGATGTACCAGGATTTGAAAGAAAGATTCTGGTGGCCGAACATGAAACGTGAAGTTGCCGAGCATGTTGCGCTGTGCGACATATGCCAGAGAGTCAAGGCAATGCATCAGAGACCAGCAGGATTGCTACAGCCGTTGAAGATACCTGAGTGGAAGTGGGAGGAGATCGGAATGGACTTCATTACCGGTTTGCCGAAAACTCAAGGAGGATATGATTCCATATGGGTTATAGTGGACCGCTTGACTAAGGTGGCCCACTTTATTCCTGTAAAGACAACCTACTCGGGAGATAAATTAGCAGAGTTGTACATGATCAGGATCATCTGTTTGCACGGAGTGCCAAAGAAGATCGTATCGGATAGAGGTACCCAGTTTACCTCGAGGTTCTAGAATAAGCTGCATGAAGCCATGGGAACCCGTTTGAACTTCAGTACAGCTTATCATCCACAGACGGATGGTCAGACTGAAAGAGTCAATCAGATTCTAGAGGATATGTTAAGAGCGTGTGCATTGGCTTATGCGACCTCTTGGGATAAAAGTCTGCCGTACGCCGAGTTCAGCTACAACAACATTTACCAAGCAAGTTTGCAAATGTCACCATTTGAGGCACTGTATGGTCGACCCTGTCAGACACCGTTGAACTGAAATGAGACAGGTGAAAGCTGTGTCTTTGGGCCAGATATTCTTCAAGAAGCCGAAGAACAAATTGCCATGATCAGGGAGAGATTAAAGATAGCCCAATCGCGATAGAAGAGTTATGCTGACAACCGTCGCCGAGACCTGAGTTTTGAACCAGAGGATTTCGTGTATCTCAGAGTCACACCGCTCAGAGGAGTTAAGAGATTCCATGCCAAAGGAAAACTCGCGCCGAGATATGTTGGACCATTCAAGGTTCTCAGCCGCAGAGGTGAAGTTGCTTATCAGCTAGAGTTATCGCAATCACTAGCAGGAGTGCATGACGTGTTCCATGTGTCCCAGCTGAAGAAGTGTCTCCGAGTACCTGAGGAACAAACACCGCTTGAATCGATCGAGTTACAAGAGGATCTGACTTACAAGGAGCACCCCGTGAAGATTCTAGACACAATGGATCGAGAGACGAGAAACAAGTCAACCCGTTTCTGCAGAGTTCAATGGAACAACCATGCAGAGAGTGAATCAACTTGGGAGCGCGAAGAGGATTTGAAGAAAGAGTTTCCGAACCTATTTCTTTAGAAAGCCCTGAATCTCGGGGACGAGATTACATAAGGGGAGGTTTGTAACACCCCAAAAATTTGCTTTTCTTAAATTCATGTGTGATTTGGCACTTTCGTGAATTTTTGGAATTTTCTGGAATTCATTTGGATTCATTTGGAATTTATTTGAATTTATTCCACTTTGAAATAATTAAAGAATTTAACTTTGCAAATAAAAATTTGTTGGAAATATTTTATTTGAGTCCCAAATGCCCTAAAATATTTTCCAAAATTTTTCTGGAATTTTTCTGAGTATTTTACTATATTTAATAAATTAAATCAATTTCTGGAAATTAATCGAATTATTAAATCGCTGGAAAATCGAATCGGGTCGAGTACTGTTCATCCGACCGAGTCGGAACCCGAGTCAGACTTGAGTCCGACCCGAGCCACGTGACTCCGACCGGCCCGCCACAGGTAATCGTGGCCGTTGATCGCGCCACGTGGACGGCTGCCCGTCATCGTCCCCGCCCGAGTCCGGATCGGACTCCTCCGGTGCGTAGCCGCCGTGTTCCGTTAGGGTTCCGATTTGTGCGCGCATCTCGGGGTTATTTAATGCGTGGGACATCGCCCGAGGTTGCCCTTTTCCGTGCACACCCGAAACCCTAGCCCGCCGAGCCCTAGACGCCGCCGCTTAGCCGCAATCGCTCGCCGTAGTAGCTCTCTTCTCCGCCACGGTTTTCGCTTTGTTCCGCCGCCGTCCGCCGTCCTCCGCCGCTCTCGTGGCCAGATCTGGGATCCTCGTGACGAGGCGAGTCTGGGCGCACACCTCACTTCGCCGGAGCGCGCCCGAAACGCCGTTGCCCGTGTCGCCGTCCCCAGCTCCGGCCAGTCAGCGCCGCCGCAAGCCATCGCCGGAACCCGAGCTCGGACAGCCGTTGGATCGAGATCGGACGGTTACGGTAAGCCACGTGTAACCCAAATCCTAGAAACTAGATCAGATCTGGACCGTTGGATCTAGATCCAACGGCCCATGATCGGCCACGTCACCCGTAACGCAATCCACGTTATGGGGATAACGTTATTCTCAACCGTTGGATCTAGATCCAACGGCGTAGATTTACCGCGTTCACTCCAACGCGGGATAACCAGATCCAATCTGGGCCGTTTATTTTCGAATCAACGGCCGAGATCGCGCCACGTGGCTGGAAGTCTGACCGTCGCGGTCAGCGCCGAACGTGGGAGCGTGTCAGAGGGCCCACCTGTCAGCGGCCACCCCAGCCGTGCGATGACGTCAGTCTTGACGTCACCAGTGGGTCCCACTGCCGCCAGCCGGCCGAGTCCTCGCCGACGCCAACAATGACGCTACCCGATGGCCCCACCTGCCGATGACCAGCCGTGGACTGGGTCCACGGTGGACCGAGCCGCGCCCGTGCGCCGGGTCCATGGACCCGAGGCCACGTGTCGTCACCCGGTTGGTCCACGTGTCATGCTGACGCAATAAATGAATTTCCGAAAAAGAAAATGATTTATTAATTCGAATTATTGAATTCAAATTTGATTCAAACTTCAAACGCTTATAACTTTTGCATTTTAACCCCGATTTGAGTGATTCAAATTTCTAAATTTGTATAAAATTGAGATCTACCTAATGATGAATTTTATTTAATTTTTGGACTAAAGTTCTTCTCTGTAATATTATTTAATTGATTATTTAAACTTCAAAATGCTATAGCTTTCGCGTTTAAACTCCGAATTTGACGATTCTAGTTTCTAAAAATTCATAAAATTATGCTCTCTCTGTTTATGGACTTCATTTGGATTTTTTTGACACTTTTTGTCTTTTATTTATTTATGTATTGCTATTTGCACGTATTACGAGTAGACGTTGAAGTGCCGGAAGGATTCGAAGGAGAAGTATTGACCCAGGAGCCAGCTCAGGACCAAGAGCAAGTGCTTTTTGAAGGCAAGTTGTGCTTTGACCATGTTGATCCCAATTTCAAATTATTTCGATTTAAAACTATTGCATGCTAGTTCAATTAGAAAATACTTTATTTAATTCTGGGGAATTAGATAAATGCCTAATTGCTATATGACACCTTGGTTAATTAAATATGTGCCATGAACCCTTGTCACCCTAGTTGTGGTTTACTAGTTGGACATTATTAAATTGCCAACATAGGAATTTAGACCGTTGTAGTATATTGCTTAGACCTGCTACGTGCTCATGACATGATTTTGGACAATCAAATGTTAATATTGACTTAATTATATATTGAACCTGTTTTGGAAAGGTATCATGTGATGTTGATGGCACGTGGTGCTTGGTAATCAACTGGGCTTTGATAAATAGCTTTTGACCGGGGCATGTGGCAAGAATGATCGGGTGGGCCAGTTGTGGCACCGGGAATGTTGGTTTCGTTCTTCGGGTAGTCTTGCCCAGGTCACTCTAAGGACTTAACCTTGCAAGCCTTTGAACTGAGTCAATCTTGCAACCACATGTCCATAATGGGACGGACCTAGTTGATTAAGTTGCTAATAACGTACCTGTGGGACCTCTGGGTGTCAACTACACCCTTTGTGTATGTTGTACGGGGGAGCGTACCGGGGCTGCGGCCAGGTACCCATCTAACGGTGTATTGGCCTAAACTTCGCCTTCGCTAAGGGAAGGGTTAGTGTGCAATCACCGGAGAGGACCACTTGTACTGTTAGAAGTTTCCGAAAGACTTTGTTACGGTAACTCGCCTTTGTGGTGTTTGACTGTATCTTGTGGGTAAAGTGCATAACCTCTGCAGAGTGTAAAATCTATTCGAATAGCTGTGTCCGCGGTATTGGACATCGCTCGGGAATTGCACTCAAGGGTTAGACTATCTTGAAAATAACTTGGACTTGAAAGGTTGGGTTTGGTTTAATAATGATGTTGATGGAAATGTGGATTAGGAATGGGAAAGATGTTTACTAAACTCCTTGAAAAGTTATTGACATTATACTTGTTTCTATTGCTTTCGAATCTACTTATGTTACTTAGTCAAATGCTGTTTACTGCAAACATACCTTAAGCTATTCCTTTGTATCAAGCCATGCATATAGTATATTAGCTAGCATTCTGTGCATGACTTGCTGAGTACCAAGTACTCACCCTTGCCGCAATACAACACCAGTTGAAGAAGAGTCTACACCAGCTTTGGAGGAGGAGCTCCCAGAAGATCCGTCTAACTAGGAATCGAGTCCCAGTCAGTTGCCTGTGGTATACTGGATGGCGCCACGAAGTTATCTTATTTTCCGCTGATATTATTTCTCTTTTAATAAGTTCCGCCCTGCGAGGCGTATATTTGAAACTTGACCATAAGGTCAAGCAACCAGTTTGGTTATCTAATTAAAGTACTTTATTAGTATCGAGTGGTATTATTGTGATATTTGCCAATGTTGAGACTGTGTGCACTAGCGTGTTCCTGGACTAGTGCTGAATACACAGAGGGTCCGGATTTGCAGATTCGGGTCCCGACAGCAAACCAAAGAGGGCTTTGATTGAAAGAATGTTTTTGTGATAATGAACAAATCTTCTTACTGCACCCAAATCACAAATAAGATTGTAGCCTAGTTGTAAGAGCTCTTTTGCTTGATTCAGGAAGCCTGCGCTCGAATTCCAGATCAGCCACTACTGTTGCAATTCTTGTTCTTTTCCTTATTGCCTCATACATAATTACCTCAAGTATTTTGGCACGTACCTTTGTCATTAGGATCACCTTGGCGTGGTGGTTTTGCTGTGTGTGGGGATCTAGTAGGTCTGCGGTTTAAGTCCTAGCCAAACCAATTTTTCTTTCTTTTTGCCTTATTCGATTCATTCCTTCATATCTTTTGCTAGGAAGCTCTAGATTCAACAAAACAAATTTCTAAATTCATATTTTGAACCCTAGTTTCGGTTTATGCAAAAATAATGAATATTTGACCTCTATTCGAATTTTGAATTTGAATTTAAAGTATAGGTCTAAAAATAGGCTACAAGCAAAATTTGAGCAATTGAGCTCCAATTTGAATGAAACAAATTTTGATAGATTCCATGTACCGTAAATAACCCAAGTATGTGAAAATATTTAGGTTTTTACTTGCTTTAGATCATTTTATAAATTGGAACTTGTTTCTAGGTATTAATATTCATGCACATGCAAAATAGAAATATAAACTTTAAAATTTGTTGCATCCACTTCATGAATCACCTAAAAACAGTAAGGATACTTAATGAAATGGAAGTGCAGGGAATTGTAATGATTTTGGAGGTTATTCCATTTAATAGTTAATATCTGTACTTAAGTAACCTTGCTTTTGATACAGGTATGATTAGAATATAAGTTAAGGTGTAGAAATAAGTATTAACACTGGTAAAATTTGTATTTAAATATCTAGATCAGTACTAGCTAGTCTTGCGAAAATAGTTCACATGCATGCAATGTAGGATTAGATTTGCATAAGCTGTAATGCTCCTTTAGTTGAAAAACGTCTCGGATAAAATCGAAAAGTCACGAAACCCATTTTAAAACACTCTTAGAGGTATCCCCTGCTAGTTCTTGAAAATTGGTTAAATAATCCTATAAGGTGTAGTCGCAAACATAAAACAAAAACTAAATCGTTAACGCGTAGATTTTATAAACACTTAAGCCTTTTCGGTAACTCGTAAAACATCTCGTCTAAATGTAAATTTTAGGAATTTTGGCTTAGAAACACTCTTTGGTATATGGACCACCACATTCTGTAAAAATATCTTATTTATATCTTGCTTTGCATCTGAATCCTATTAGTGCAATAGCCCTAAGTTTTATGGTAGTCAATAACACCTTATGTGAATAGTTGAACATAAGGAAGCTTTAGCTAAAATTATTTGCATCATGAGATTCATCGTGTAGCCATGTAGATGCATCCAGTAGCCTCATTCTGTAAACCCAACTGGTTTAAAACATTTGTTTCTGCAAAGAATACTTAAGACTAAGTATTATTCATACCAACACCTTAACTAATGTTTTATTTCTATAAATCCAGAACCTATACTTTTGTAATAGCATGATTGTAGGTCATGTAACAGTAGCACAATAAACCACTTTTCGTACCTTAGGTTACTCACTTGATTGTATCGATTAATCCCTCTTTGAGATCCAATTAGCTATGCTATTTTGACTTCATTTTAATTTTATAAATCCAAACAATCTTAGCTTCTTGAATTTGAAGATAAATATAACTATATACACAATTTTGGCCTCTTGAATTCGTAAAATTAAACTTTAATTTTCGTAAATCGCAATTGTGTGCCTTATATGTGCGTAGTTAGATCTATACCCTAACCCTCGCTAATCCAACACACACTCACACACCTATTATTTTATATGATTTCCAATTTGATGTTATTTGACTTCTTTTGCCATATTTATATCTTATTTCTTGTTGCCTCTTATTGTTATTACTATTGCTTTGTTTCTCGACGAACGATGCATAGACTCCGACGTTCCAGATACTATTGCAGACGACTCCGACTTCACTACTGAATTCAACAAGCAATGCAAGCACCCCTTTGATCATATTGATCCTAGCTTTTCAAACATGTTTTATCAAATGTTTTCATGCATGTGCTATATTTCATAAAACTTTTATGTTGTGGGATATGGTAGATATAACCTTTATTGTGGGATTTCCTTAATCATTATTCATATGTGAACCTTGATAACCCTAGATGATGGTTAGACACATGATAATGTTGAAATGGGTATACACGCTTATTACATGCATTGCTTAGCCATGCTCTAGAAATGGGGTCACGAATGGATGGCTACACTGTTCGTGATAATCAATGAAATTTGGATATGTTTTTGGAAGAGACACAGTCTTGTAATTTAAAAAGGTTGGGTATGACAGTAAAGAATACTGATATTTGATAAAAATGAAAATAAAACTATGATTTGACACGGGCGAGATATGGCAATAGCCGGTTGTGCAAGGGTTGGATTTGCACGTAGTGTAGGGGGAGTTTCTCGCCTGGGTTAGTTAAGGACCGAACATAGTGTTGTATGATCCAAGGGATACCTGTACAACCATAAGGGCTGGACTGGGACGGCCTTAGCTTATTAAGTTACTTAGAACTAGCTTTGCACATTGGCAGGCCGTAGTAGCACGAGTTGTTCTTGCGAGAATTACCCGTAGGGGTGTCCACACGCGGGTGTGGATTAGACACATACCAATGCAACGGTGTACACCTTGCTATGGGGGGAAATGGGTTACCTTGAGTTCTAAATGATCCTTGCTAACTTGCATTTCTGCCGCCATAGTAGGGGTTTGTCAGCACCGGGCTGGTGCAAAGTTAGGGCTATGTAATGTAACAGTTATGTATGATCTCTCTGCGGCACACCAAAGGAAGTGTGTTAATAACGTTTGCACAAAGAAATGATCATTCCTTATGGGTAAAGTTGTACACCTCTGCAGAGTGAAAATCTTTTCGAAAAGTCGTGCCCGCGGTTATGGGAGACTTGGTGAACTTGCACTAGTTAGATGATTTTGATATTTTCATAAAATGTTTTGGATTTGGAAAGATGGTTGGAAAGTTTATGTTTTAGATAATTCAGATGGATGTGCCACATGTTGGCATTGGGCGATTCAAATCTCATGGAGGAACTGTGAGTTATATGCTTACACACTTGTTATTTTATACCTGTCAAATTGCTTTTACTAAATTACTGCTTTCAATCTACTATTCAGTATTTACAATTCAGTTGGCTTTATGCAAAATAACTGTAGTAGCCTTTCCTTTTGATACAAGCCTGCATTTATTTTAGGTTTTCAAAAGTCTATGTACTCAACCTTGCTATCATTGTTGTTTTTTTTAGGTGAAGGAACATACAATTCCGATGATACTTAATATACCGCAGATTACGGGGAAAGTACCGACGAGTAATATACCGCAGATTACGGGGAAAGTACTCAACCTTGTCAGTTGCCTGTGGATATTTAGGCAAGGCACACTGCCAAGTACTTGTATCTTCCGCTGCACTCTATTTGGCCTGTTGGCCTTATTGTATGAAACTTAATCCTATCAATATATTTGAGAACCCTTGTATGGATGTGATGACAATGTTGTAAATGTGCGTACTAGCCACTGATCATGGGACTAGTACTGTGTGCACATAGGAATCCCTCTTGGTATTCCACGCCATTAAAGGGAGGGTTCCGACACAGGAATTCTTTTAGTGCAAATCTCAGATTTTTCTAAAACCTTTCTTTTAATTTCTAAAGGTATTAAAACACATTATTATTTTCTAACATTTTTACCAAAAGTAGATAATGATGAGGAGAGTAATTGGTAAAATTTTCAGCTTTGCATAAGTGTGACACTACGGAATGTCAAAACTTTATAAATTGTGAAATTTGAGAATAAAACTTTACAGTATGGTGTTTTATTGTGTTTTGGGCCGTTTTCGGGTGTTTGCGCTTTTCCGGGGGAGTTTGGGCCTTAGGGGAATTAATTTGGGCTTTGGGAGGATGATTTGGGCCATTGGTGGAGGGGTTTTTGGCCCATTTGGGGAAGCAACCAGCCAGCCCTAACCCTAGGACGCCCCCCACCCACCACCTCCTCCTCCCAATTCTAGCCGCCACCCCTCCATGGCCGTGCACCCCTCCTCCCTCCTCCCCATTGCACCACCACCCCTCCCCTTCCCTTTCCACCACCCTTGCTGCCCTAGGGAAGCCTTTCCACCTCACCACCCCGCAGATCCGTCCATTGGAGTGCTCCGCGACGAGGAGATCCGGTGGATTTGGAGCGAGGAAGGAGATCGCGCGAACCGGGAGGAGATCCGTTGGTTCTTCGTTCGTCGGGCGAAGGTATGGCCATGGGAATCCTTGGGGTTGGTCTAATATCATGTTTTTAGATCAATTGGTGGTGCTGTAATTGAGTAGATTAGATGGAATTTAGAGTTTGCCACGTTCTTTGTTTCGGGCAGCATGAGCAGTCGACCTAGGGTTTGGGTTTTCGCCAATTTAGATTCGGATTTTGGTCGGCCGCCTGTTGAAGAAGTTGTAGGTAACTTTAATACCTTTCCGTGGGTATAAAGAACGTCCAATTCTGCCAAGCGGTTTGAAAGTTATGCTCGTTTTACCGAACGTGTTAAAAACTGTGACGTGATTGTAACAGATCACGGTATTCTGTAGATTAAACCACTTTAGAGTCCGAATCAGTTTTTCCGTATACTTAGAAAAAGTTAGGAAATTTCCTAATATACGCGAGGATGTACTCGTTTAATCGATTCGGAGTCTTAGATTCCGAGTTATGCTCGTTGCAAGTCTGCTGTCCCGACGGGACAGAACCTCTGTTTTTGGGTTTTGCGAGTAGTTTGCGATGTCTGGGTAGAAGAGTGTTTGCGTACTGTTTTGTGGACATGATTGTGAGTGTGTGGTACCTATGTGCAGGTGGTGTGACCCCGGGAGTGCCTTCTACTTCTCGCCAATCCGTCGCCCGTGGTTGAGGCAAGTGTATTGGAATGGGTAGCGGGTTGTATATTGTTAGTTTTGTTGAGTTGAAATTGAATATATGAAATGTTCACATGTCATGCTTTAATGTTTGCCATTGATATGATGAATATGTTTTATTATGTTGTGATGCCACGTGTTAATGTACAAGTTATCTATGATGTTGGCATGTTTGCATACATGGCATGATACATGGCTGGGTAGGTGAGAAAGTCATAACTAGTCCGGTAAGGTCGGTGAGAAAGTTATGACTAGTCCGGGGCACCATTGAGTAAGTCCTACATCGTGGTTCCATCCTTGGGGTTGGTCTAGGTACTATTCTAGGGGTTAATATCATGTTTTTCGATCAATTGGTGGTGCTGTAATTTGGTAGATTAGATGGAATCTAGAGTTTGCCACGTTCTCTGTTTCGGGCAGCATGAGCAGTCGACCTAGGGTTTGGATTTTCGCCAATTTAGACTCGGAATTTGGTCGGCCGCCTGTTTAGGAAGTTGTAGGTAATTTCAATACCTTTCAGTGGATATAAAGAACGTCCAATTCTGCTCAGCTGTTTGAAAGTTATGCTCATTTTACCGAGCGTGTTAAAAAATGTGACAAGATTGGAACAGATCACGGTATTCTGTAGATTAAACCACTTTAAAGGCCGAATCAGTTTTTCCATATACTTAGAAAAAGTTAGGAAATTTCCTAACCTACGCGAGGATGTACTCGTTTAATCAATTTGGAGTTTTAGAACTCAAGTTATGCTTGTTGGAAGTCTGCTGCCCCGACGGGACAGAACCTCTGTTTTTGGGTTTTGCGAGTAGTTTGCGAAGTCGGGGTAGAAGAGTGGTTGCATACAGTTTTGGGGGCACGTTTTGAGTGTGTGTTATGTATGTGCAGGTGGTGTGACCCCGGGAGTGCCCTCATCCTCTCGTCAATCCGTCGCCCGAGGTTAAGGCAAGTGAATTTCCTTGTTATTGCTATTGCTTCAATTCATAGAAAAACAAAGGAGATGCTGCCGAAATTTTTGGTTTTAGCATTTGCTCCTTTGCTATAATTTATCTTTATTTGTGGTATTTAGATGTTGTTTCATCTATGTTTGGTAACATTCAGGCGTATTAGATGCCGGGGTGTTACAATAAGTTACTAAAATTTTTATTTAAATCTGACACTACTGTCAAATCCAAAGTTATTAAAGAAATTACCTCAAATAAAATTTTAAAATTACTTTGTACTTTAGTAAAATCTTTTCACAGATCAAAATTACACTAGGGTAAAAATTTATTACTACTTTGACTCTTTTACATTTTACCAATTTACTAAATTACTAAGTTACTAATTGATTTTACTATATTGAATAAATTCACATAATTAGGAAAAAAGGATTTAAATTCAGATTTTGCTTTTTCCAAAAGTACATTTTATTGAAGCCATATTTCAGGATGTTACAAATTTAAACTTAGCTTCATTAACTGGACACACCGTGTATTCGAATACAATTTTATTTGATTCCGCAGAGCTGCTCAGCTTTACCCATAAGATATCCACGGCCGTTAATGCTATGCGCAAATTACATGCAACTTCAATGCATGCGGTCACAACCTTATGTTGAACATTCTTGAATTTAGCCCCCAATCGATAGGTCTGAAAACTCCACCAGGGCCCAGTGCCCTTAGTGAGCACCTATCGTTGTGAGAATCAGCAAATGGCATTACAGACCCATTTCTGTTCCACCCCTTCAGTTACTTCCCTGTTGTCGGCGTATTCTACACTGGGGTACTCTCCCCGCTCTCAAAAAAGGCGCGAGGAGGCCCACTTGGCAGCGTGGCGAGTAGCGCCCTTAAGCCCTCGTCGCGGGGCGAGGAGGCCCACGTGGCAACATGGCGAGCAGCGCCCTTAAGCCCTCCTCGCGGGGCGAGGAGGCCCACGTGGCAACGTGGCGAGCAGAGCTCCTAAGCCCTCCTCGCAGGGCGAGGAGGCCCACGTGGCAACGTGGCGAGCAGAGCTCCTAAGCTCTCCTCGCGGGGCGAGCAGGCCCACGTGGCAACGTGGCGAGCAGTGTTCCTAAGCCCTCCTCGCGGGGCGAGGAGGCCCACGTGGCAGCGTGGCGAGCAGCACCCTTAAGCCCTCCTCGCGGGGCGAGGAGACCCACGTGGCAACGTGGCGAGCAGAGCTCTTAAGCCCTCCTTGCCGGGCGAGGAGGCCCACGTGGCTACGTGGCGAGCAGCATCAAAAATCCCTCCTTGCGGGGCGAGGAGGCCCACGTCACAGGACGTAAGGGTGAAGATGGCTTCGCCAAGAAGCCTCCCATGGGGCATGGTGTCAGGGCATTTAATGCGGGGCATGGCTTTAAGTCCCTTTTGCTGACATACCGCGACTGGCCTATTAGGGGAAGCGCACAGCCCTGACGGCTTGTTGTGTAGCGGCACAAAGAAGGAGGCCCCGAGATGGGATGGCATTAATGGAATGTAATTAATGAGCCGTGTAGCGGCGTAGCTTTGCCCCCCCATTTGCCCAGGCCAACCAGGGATATATAAGGGCGGCTGGGTGCATGGGGGGAGGAAGACGGATTTTCTTGGAGACTAATTAAGACTTTAGGCAGGACGTAGGGCTATTACCCACCTTGGGGGCCCGAACCTGGGAAAAGCAAGTGTGTCTACTGTTTATCTTCTCCAGGACGGCGAGGAGAGATCGACCAGATTATGTCTCCGCTAAGCACACCCCCAAACCGAACTAAAACCTCCCTCGCGGGAGGATCCTGTCGTAAAAAACGCCGATAGGGGCGCGCCAGGTAGGGGTGCGCGGTTGGCGTACTTCGGTTTGACTCCAGCCATTCCTGGCGAAATCCATCCAAGGTCCGTCCATCAGGAGGATGGCGGGTTCGCACACAACACCACCACCTGCAGCCGCAGCAGTCAGTCCTCCGGCTGCACCCACTCACTCTCCCCGGGCGAAGGGCGATTCTGCGCCACTTCCAACCGGAGGCGCCGAGGCCTGTGGAGGGCCCGTCGGGCCGCCAGCTCGCCGTCGACTGGCGTGGGAAGAAGCCCCCCCGGCCCAGAACCTGCGCACAGTGCATCTCCTGCTGAGTCATCGACCTCTGGAGCTCGCAGGGGACAACCCCGCCGCACCTTGGCTCCGGGATGTGGTCCGCCTTGTGGAGGCAGCCCAGCTTTTAGTAGGGACTCCCGCTCGGTCCCCAACTGACGGAACTCCCCCCTCGAAGGGGCACGCTCATTTTTCCCGCACCTCAAGCCGCCCGGGCGGTAGACGTACCGGCCAGGAGGGCCCGAGCAGGCACCCTGGCCCTGGTGGGGGCCATGGGGTTACGGGGGATCCTCGCAGGGGGCTCCGGCGATGGCGCAGCGGCGATTCTCCCGGTCGCTCGCGCGGTCGTCGTTCCCAAGGTTCTGAACGCACTCTGCGTACAGCTTCTGGGGGCCGGACCCCCTCCCGAGGTTCCCCCATCCGGAGTTCGGAGGAAGTTCATTCCTCCCGCTTCTGGGGGCCGGGGACTTGTCTTCAGCAGACCTCCGCGCATTCTGCGCGTCGAAACGTCGGAACTAAGGAGGACTCCCCCTATAGTGCGGGATGCCAGGCGTTCACCCGACAGCTACGCCGTGTGGCGTGGCCTGCCAGGTTCCGCCCGACGTCCCTCAAGAAGTGTGACGGCACCACCAATCTGGAGGAGTTCCTGCAAATTTATACCACGGTGGTGCGTGCCGCGGGTGGGTCCAGCAGTGTGATGGCGAATTACTTCCTCACGGCCCTAACCGGGTCCGCCCGATCCTGGTTGTTGAACCTTCCGCGAGGATCAATCTCCTTGTGGGAAGGACTGTGCGACGTTTTCTTCGCCAACTTCCAGGGATCCTACATACAGCCGGACGTGGAGGATAACCTCCACGCCCTCGAGCAAAAGAAAGGGGAATCGTTGCGAGACTTTGTCCGACGCTTCAGCCACTGTCGCAACACGATTCCCCGAATTTCGGAACAATCGGTTGTCATCGCCTTTCGAAGGGGCGTGCGGGATACCAAGATGCGGGAGAAGCTGGCTACCCACGACATCACCACTACCTCAGAGCTCTTCTCTCTCGCACACCGATGTGCGAGGGCAGCAGAGGCCAGAGGACCCGCACCAACCCCCGTAACGCCACGAGGAAAGGAGGAAGCCGGCCCTTTGCGAGACCCTGGCCCCGCGACCAAAAAATAAGAAGAAGCGCGATGCGGACGAGACCAGGCGGGTCTTGACCGCCAAGCGCCCTCGCCAGGACAACCGGCCCAAAAGATGCGATCGCCCCCCTCGGCGGGATGACCGTCCTGGACCGGGATGCGATCGCCCTGCCCGACGAGATGACCATCCTGAACAGGGGCGTGGCCGCCCCGACCGGCAGGATGACCGCCATGATCGCCGTCCCGACGCCCGTGAAGATGACGGGGGCAAATCCTTCTGCCCCATCCACCAAACTCATTCGCACAACTTGGCGCGTTGTCCAATCGTGAGCGAGATTGTGAAGCAGCGGCTGAAGGATCATCGCCCCCGACGAGACAAAGACGAAGACTTCGCCCCGCTGGGATTCCAGAGGGCGGATCGAACAGTGGCATACATCAATGGTGGGTCCGCCACCTATCCCTCCAACACAGCATTCAAGCGGTAGTGGAGGGAGGTATACGCCGCGCGAACAAGCTCAGGAACGTGCCGAATGCTGAAGTGGTCGGAGGAGCCGATC
The DNA here is from genome assembly GCA_036346355.1 of Rhipidocladum racemiflorum. Classification (NCBI taxonomy): domain Eukaryota; kingdom Viridiplantae; phylum Streptophyta; class Magnoliopsida; order Poales; family Poaceae; genus Rhipidocladum; species Rhipidocladum racemiflorum. The sequence goes on from CM070584.1 coordinate 10,371,587, forward strand.
ACCTTCAGTCAAGCTGATCATCCTGAGAGTACTGCCGGCCTAGGTAGCCTTCCGCTCGTGGTCTCACCCACGGTCTGGAATGTTGGGTCGAGTACTGCTGGACGGAGGGAGTGCAATTAACCTCCTGTCCGAGCGGGACTTCGTCAAGCTCCAAATCCCCCTCTAGAAGATGGAGCCCGCTTTGCCCGTTTTCGGCATCGTCCCGGGGGCTGGCTTGATGCCCCTGGGACGGGTGCGCCGTCCCGTCACCTTTGGGAAGGAAAGCAACTACCGCACGGAGATGGTAGATCTTGAGGTCATCTCCTTCGACCTCCCGTTCAATGCCTTGCTTGGTCGACCTGCTTTGGCCAAGTTCATTGCGGTAACCCACTACGGCTATGCAGTGGTGAAGATTCCGGGACCCGCCGGTCCCATCACCATCCAGGTGGATAAGACGGAAGCCCTACGCTGTCACAAGGATGCGATGGATGTGGTTGGCGCCACCTGCTCTGGCTGTAATGAGGTAGCATCCCCTGGTTCCCCTCAGGCGGAGAACCGCACCTCCTCGCCTCGACTGGTGACCTGCGAGCGGTGCCCCTGAGGGAGGGCGAGCCCGGGAAGAGCGTCTCCATAGGCGCCAGTCTCAGTGCCAAATAGGAAGACGCGCTCGTCACCTTCCTCCGGTCTAATTCAAACGTGTTTGCATGGCACCCGTCCGAGATGACCGGGGTTCCCAGGGAGGTGATCGAGCACCAATTGGCGATGCTGCCCAGCGCACGGCCTATCCAGCAGAAAATCCGGAGACAGGCCCCCGAGCGGCAAGATGCCATCCGACTGGAGGTAGAGAAGCTTCTAAGCGCAGGGATTGTTCGTGAGGTCTCTTACCCTAAGTGGCTCGCCAACCCTGTACTCATAAGGAAATCCAACGGGAGGTGGTGGATGTGCGTTGACTTCACCGACCTCAACAAGGCCTGTGTAACACCCCGGCATTTAATATGCCCGAATGCTACCAAACATAAGCTAAACAACATCTAAATACCACATTTAAACATAAATTCCAGCAAAGGTACATATGCTAAAAACCGATATTTCGGCAGCATCTCCTTTGTTTTTCCATGAATTAACATAATATCAATATCATGGCAAGATATATCATAGCACACGACATCTAAAACATCAACATAAATGGATATATCATCAAATTACGCCAATAATACCACGCTCAACCACTTCATAAACTAAAACGAAGCAAATAAGGAATCACATGCATGCTAAATTAAACCATACTTTAAGTTTATGGCACAACTCTTAAAATCATGTCTCCAAGTAATTAATCATAGACTATGATGGTGGAGCTACGTGTAGAAGTGTAGCTAAACCCCTTTTTCCCGCATGCCGATCTCAAAGTACCTAAAAACAACATAAAACACAAGCGTGAGTTCGAAAACTCAGCAAGCATATTGTAATGGACAACAAGATCATTTACAAGACAATAATACCTTACATCACATATAATATCTCATACTTGAGCACATAACAACATCATCATCATTAAATATGTATTGCAATGCAAGGCAATGCAATGTTATGCTCATATCTCCTTGGAAACTCATACCGGTATGGTTGAGTACACACCCTGTGACACCTCGGAGTGTCGTATCCTTAATTTTTGAGCATGATAAGGTTAAATACAGTATGAGATGTGGAAATAAGGTTAAGATCATAAGGATCGGGGGTTAATAACGTTTCGGCCGTTTCCGGCCGTTTTGGGTTTTAGGCCTTCGAGTTTTGGGCCTTGGTGGGCTTTGGTGGGATGGATTAGGACTCCGTAACGGACTAGGATTGGGTTGAGGGCTGTTAAAGGGCTCCCCTGCCCCTTGCGCTCCCACCTCAGCCCCTTGCGCCCCCACCTCCCCTCTTGCGCCCCTCTCCTCCCTCCCCCAACCCCAAGCCCGAGCCCCCCCAAACCGTGCACCCCCTCCCTTTCCTCCCACCTCCACACCACCTCCCTCCACCCCTTGCTGCCCTAGGGTGGCCTCCCACCCTGCACCTTGTGGAGTCATCCCGTGGAGCGAGGAGCGAGGAGCAAGGAGCGAGGAGCGAGGAACGTGGAAGCGAGGAGCGATTCCGAGGAGATTCGCGGAGATTGATTGGAGTTTTGCGCCGGGCAAAGGTATGATCTTGGGGATCCTTGGGGATGATCTAGGTACTGTTATTAGGGTGTTTATCAAGTTTTTAGATCAATTGGAGGCGCTGGTTTGAAGTAATTTGGGTTAGATCTAAACTTGTCCACGTTTCTGTTTTCGGGCAGATTGAGCAGTCGAACTAGGGTTCGAGTTTCCGTCGATTTAGAATCCGAATCAGACCGTACGGACTTCTAGGAAGTTGTAGATAATTTAATTATCTTTCCGTGGACGTAAAGCACGTTAATTTCCGATCAGCCGTTTGAAAGTTATGGCTGTTTTACCGAGCGCCTAAAAATCTGTGACGTAACTGGAACAGATTGTGGAATTCTGTAGATTAAACAATTTTAGAGTCCGAATCAGTCTTTCCCTATAACTAGAAAAAGTTGGGAAATTTCCTAAGCTTCGCGATGGTGTACTCGTTTATTCGATTTGGAGTCCCAGAACTCAAGTTATGCCTTTTGCAAGGCTGCTGTCCCGCCGGGACAGAACCTCTGTTTTTAGGTTTTGCGAGTAGTTGGCAATGTCGGGTTAGATGGGGGTTTGTGTACTGTTTTGAGGTTATGATTGTGAGTGTGTGATGCCTATGTGCAGGTGGTGTGACCCCGGGAGTTCCCTCTTCTTCCCGCCAATCCGTTGCACGTGGTTGAGGCAAGTGTGTTGTGATGGATAGCAAGTTGTAGGTTGTAGGTTGCATGTTGAAATTAGATGGAATTGCCTACATGATATATGTCCACTTGCCATGTTTTAATGATTGATATGATATGATGAGCATGTTTAACATATTATGATGCCATGTGTTAATATGTGAATTGAATATGATATTTGGCATGGTTGCATGCATGTCATGAGATAGGGCGAGGGCGGTGAGAAAGTCTTAACTAGTCCGGCAAGGTCGGTGAGAAAGTTATGACTAATCCGGAACGCCATTGAGTAAGTCCTATGTCGTGATTCCATCCACGTGGTGTTTAGGCGAGTAGGCACCCTCCATCTTCGGGATGGAAGGGAGGAAGAGTGCACACCGACGGGTGTGTACTTCCCATACCGTATGAGGTTCGAGGAGAATTGGGAGCAATGCATTACATACGCATACAAATTGATGATGATATTGATAAGTATTCATGAATGAGATGTTATACATGATGAAAGATGTTATTGACTTGTTGTTATGCTTGTTGTCCATTGCAGTATGCTTCTGAGTTTTCGAACTCACCCTTGTGTTTTTCTTGTTGTTTTAGGTACCATGAGAGCGGCATGCGGGAAAGGGGAATAGTCACACGCTCACACGCGTTGCTTCACCTTAATGTTTCCCCAAGTCAATTCATTTAGTTGGATAATAAATTGCGTGTGATGGCCTTTAAATTAAGTCTTAGCTTGGTTAATGAGAGTTCTATTGTTTGTTTGACACTTGGAACCTTAAGAGCTTAATGATAGTCTCTTATTGTCGTTAAGACTTTATTTATTGCTGTTTAGATGTTTCTCTTATTGCCATATAATGCTATATTGTTCTTTGTTTCTTAAATTCATGATAAAACAAAGGAGGTGTCTGCCGAAATCTAGGATTTTAGTCTATGCACCTTTGCTGGAATTTGATGTTAAATGTGGTATTTAGATGTTGTTTAGCTTATGTTTGGTAACATTCAGGCATAGTAAATGCCGAGTGTTATTCTGATTAGTATCGAGCGTGTAGGTCCTTGGAATGTGAATTTTTAGTGTCATGCTATAGGGGACAACTAAAATGTGATGTGGAATAACTTTAGAAACATGGCTTAGGTTCTAACTAAAACCTTGTTATAGGATAGCAACGTTAAAACTTGTAAAGTGGTATAACTAATCTAAAATTTGACACACTTGGTTGCCTGATAGGATGGGTTTTGGTTCATCATTGCATTGCGCTTAATTATTTAATGAAGGATATGCTTATGATGATGTTTGATCTATGATCTTGATTGTGTGATTTTGTGTTTATGTTTTGTGTTTGGATGGTTGTCTGTCTAGCTGACCATGCCAAGGGTAGAGGCACGTGGAGCGCCATGGCCGTGGAGGCCAGGCGAGGCTCCCAGGAGATTGCGGAGTCTGTCTGTATAAATGATTGGATTGTTCTGTTGTGGTGATAAAAGTGGGGTTGTGGTGCCGAAGGGTTTGATCCACCTCTTTTGGTTCATATAAGCGGTGAGGTTGTGACGGTGTGGGCGGTTGGCGCCATCACCGAAGAACTATTAACCCCTGTAGGAGAAGAATGCTTATCCTTTACATCGTCCTTGATCGGGTAGTTATTTGGAGTCAAATAGAAGAGTTGATGGTGGTTCCCTTGTTGTTCTGCCGTTCGGCGGTCGGTTGTTTTCTTGGCTTTAGTTGAGCCGAACCAAAAGAAAAGTGTTTTGCATTGGATTTTTGCGGATCGTTCGAAAAGTGCGGTGGTGAGCACCGTGCTTGAGTGTGGTTGGACCGGGAGTTGCAACCATCAGCAAGCCCGGCCATATGGGGCGAGTGGGATGAATCTGGTAGCATCATCAAGTGGAGGCGTGCCTTCTCCTCCTCCCACTCGGCGTCTTCTAGAGGATCGGTGCACATGATGGCTGCCTCTGTTTCTCAGCCACCCGCTGGCGTGGCGCCACCAACGCGTCTTGGTGCCGCGGCCTGATCTGCTCCTCCTCGCTTGCCTCCTCCGCCCCAACCTTGATGGGGCATCGGCTGGAGTCGGGGCTCATACGTCCGGCGCCACCGAGTGTACGCTTTGCCGACACGAGTCGGCGGGCATCGAGAGGTGGTTTCTGTACTACGCTCGTGGATTCCGTTGATGCCTTTGTTCTATTTGATTCGGAGCATCCTACTCTTTTGTGTAAATCGGAGTTTGCTAGTAGAGCTAAGTTGGGAGTTCAATGGATTTACGAGTCCGTGTTAGCGGTTCTCCTGGGGGGTTGATTGCTAGTTCTTTGGTTTGCCCTGGTTGCACCATTGCCATTGATGATGAGTTTTCTTTGCCAATCTCATGGTGATCGATTGGCTCCTTTTGATGTCATTTTGGGCATGGGACTGCTGCATCGATGCCGTGCTAAGATCTGTTGTTTACGGAAGACAGTTTCCTTGCAGGCCCCGTCACGTGAAGAGTTGACCTTTCGAGGTGGTATACCCTCCGATTAAAATCTTTGCTTTGACTAGTTTGTTTTTAGGCCTGGCGTTTGAGGCTATTGGGTTTCCTCATGACTTTGAAATCAGAAGCCATCTTCCTCGATTCCCATTGAGGAGATTTACGTAGTGAAGGAGTTCGTTGATGTGTTCCGACGAGTTGCAGTCTACCTCCTCTGTGAGGAATGTGGAGTTTCAGTATTGACCTTGTTCACGGCACTGACCTATTTCTATCTCTCCATACCGCTTGGCTCGACCTTTTCAAGACGAGTTGAAGAAAGCGATTGGAGAGATCTGTTGGCCAAAGGCTTCATTCGAGCGTAGCGTTCGCCATGGGGAGCACTCCGTCTTACGTCTCGAAGAAGGATGGAAGATTAGCGCATGTGCATTGATTATCGTGCTCTTAATCAAGTGTGATCAAGAACAAGTATCCTTTGCCTGCGCGAGGATCTGTTTGACCAAGAAGGGAGCAAAGGTGTTCTCAAGATTGATCTTGATCGGGGTAAATCAGATCCGTGTGAGGAAGCGGACATTGAGAAGATCGCTTTCTCCACTAGGTATGGGCATTATGAATTTAAAGTTATGTCTTTTGGACTAACTAATGCCCCTCTGTCTTTATGGAAGGCGATGAGCAGTATGCTACACAAGTACCTTGATGAGTTTGTAGTGTTCATCGATGACATTGATTTACTCTAAATCGGAAGAGGAGCATGAGCGACACTTGAGGCTTAGCTTGAGTACCCACGAGGGAATCAATTCTTTGCTAAGCTGAAAAAGTCTGAGTTGGATTTGAAGTGGGTTTTCTTGGCCACATCATCAATCCAGGAGGGCATATCTGTAGATCCTAGCAAAGTCTCGGCGATTTGGATTGAAGAGGCCTTCCAATGTCAAAGAGGTGCGTAGTTTCCTTGGGTTGGTGGCTACTATCGGGCGTTTTGTGCAGGATTTTCTATCATTGCCAAGCCACTTTCACACCGGTGACTCGAAAGGATGAAATTCCGCGGATCGCAGAGTGTGAGCACATTACGCACTTTGAAGGAGAAGTTAGTGACTGCTCCTATTCTTACCCTTCCCGAGGAAGCGCTTCAGCTGTTTCTCGATGCTTCTCGGTTGGGACTTGGGTGTGTGCTCATGCAAGAGGGCAAGGTGATTGCTTATGCTTGAGGCAGTTGAAAAAGCATGAGCGAACTATCCCACCCCATGATCTTGAGCTAGCCGTGGTGTTTGCATTGAAGATATGGAGGCATTATTTGTACTGGCCGAATCTTGTGATATTTTTCTTGATCACAAGAGCCTCAAGTACATCTTTACTCGGAAAGATTTGAACTTGAGGCGGAGGAGGTGGCTAGAATTGATAAAGGATTATGACCTCACTATCCGGTATCATCAGGGAAGGCAAATGTGGTGGCCGACGCTCTCGATCGCAAGACAATGCCCCTGTTGTTGATTGTCTTGTTGCTGATTTTGGCGTTTGGGAGTCTCCTACCGCTGCGAGGACGTGCAAGCGAAACTCAATTGATTCTTGAGTCAGCTTGATTCCGGCGTGTCTGGGAGGCACAGCAGGCATGATCGTTTGCTCAGCGGTGAGGAAGCGCCTTGAGGATGGCAAGTCGGAGACTTTACCGTTGATGATCACGGGAGTTTTGAGGTTTCGGGGCCGTGCGTGCGTGCCCCGGAAATCTCAAGTGAAAGAAGACATTCGAGAAGAAGCTCATCGCGCACCCGTGCACGGTCCATCCTGGAGAGACCAAGATGTCAGGGACTTGAAGAAGAATTTACGGTGGAAAAGGATGAGAGTGGATATTGCCAAGTATGTAGGCGTCTTGTGGAGTTTGCGGAAGATCAAAAGTGAGCATAAAGCGTCACGGGCTGTTCTGACCTTTGGAGATTCTGTATGGCCATGGGATGACATCTCCATGGATTTTGTGGTTGGTTTACCTCGTTCTCCACGAGGAAGGATCTTGTTTGGGTTGTGGTGGACCGTCTCGGCAAGTCTGCGCATTTTCATTCCCATCCGCACGACCAATTCGTGAGCGAGTTGGCTCCCATCTTATGGAGATTGTGAGATTGCATGGTGTACCCAAGACCATTATCTCGTCGGGATCTGAGTTCGTCTCAAGTTGCAGGAGAGTTTGCAGAGTGCTTTGGGCACGTGACTTTGCCTTAGTACCGCTTTTCACCCTCAGACGGATGGGTCTGAGCGTACCATCAAACTTTGGAGGACATGCTCGGGGCCTGTGTGATGGCTTGGAAGGGTAATTTGGGAAGACCATTTGCCCCTTGCGAGTTTGCTTACAATATGGCTATCATTCCAAAGATCCGTGCTCCTTATGAGGTCTTGTATGGTCGGAAGTGCGGTCGCCACTTTGTTGGGATCTTTGTGGGCGAAGAAGCTATTCTTAGGCGGATTAGGTTCAGCAGATTGATCGCGTGGCGGAGTGCAATGAGAACCTTCTCGCTTGAGCAGCAGAGCAGAAGAGCTATCTTGATGTGAGGCGCGAGACTTGGAGTTTGAGGTGGGTGATAGCGTACTCTTGCAGTATCTCCCAAGGGTGTGGTGCGTTTGGCACCAAAGGAAAGCTTCAGTCAAGGTATGTTGGGCCTTTTCCTATCCTCGCCGAGTTGGCGGGTTGGCCTATCGCCTAGAGCTAGGAATCCATGCAAGGTGTGCATGATGTGTTCCATGTCTCGATGTTGAGGAAATACTTGCATGATCCGAGTTGGTGGTTCCATTGGAACCATTAGTGCTCAATGCCAGGACCTCACCTTCGAGTCCCGGTAAATTCTAGGGACTTGAGGCGAGTGATGAAGAAACGGGGCGGCTTAAGTTTGTCAAGGTCCCGTGGTCACATCAGAGAGGAAAGCGACTGAGCTGGAATCGCATCTTGAAGGTATCCCGAGCTGTTCGCCTCGGTATGTGATGTGAAAATTCGACCTTTTGGTTTCTTGGGTTTCATGTTGGTGCGTTTAGATCAGGTCGAATCTGTTGAAGAGGAAGAATGTGACACCTCGAGTGTCGTATCCTTAATTTTTGAGCATGATAAGGTTAAATACAGTATGAGATGTGGAAATAAGGTTAAGATCATAAGGATCGGGGTTAATCGCGTTTCGGCCGTTTAGACCCGGGCCGTTTTGGGTTTTGGGCCTTCCTGGGAGTTTTGGGCCTTGGTGGGCTTTGGTGGGATGGATTAGGACTCGTAGCGGACTAGGATTGGGTTGAGGGCTGTTAAAGGCTCCCCCTGCCCCCTTGCGCCCCACCTCAGCCCCTTGCGCCCCACCTCCCCTCTTGCGCCCCTCTCCTCCCCTCACCTCCTAGCCCCTAGCCCCCAAAACCGTGCACCCCCTCCCTTTCCTCCACCTCCACCACCTCCCTCCACCCCTTGCTGCCCTAGGGTGGCCTCCCCACCCCTGCACCTTGTGGAAGTCATCCCGTGGAGCGAGGAGCGAGGAGCAAGGAGCGAGGAGCGAGGCGTGGAGCGAGGAGCGATTGCGAGGAGATTCGCGGAGATTGATTGGAGTTTTGCGCTTCGGGCAAAGGTATGATCTTGGGGATCCTTGAGGATGATCTAGGTACTGTTATTAGGGTGTTTATCAAGTTTTTAGATCAATTGGAGGCGCTGGTTTGAAGTAATTTGGGTTAGATCTAAACTTGTCCACGTTTCTGTTTTCGGGCAGATTGAGCAGTCGAACTAGGGTTCGAGTTTCCGTCGATTTAGAATCCGAATCAGACCGTACGGACTTCTAGGAAGTTGTAGATAATTTAATTATCTTTCCGTGGACGTAAAGCACGTTAATTTCCGATCAGCCGTTTGAAAGTTATGGCTGTTTTACCGAGCGCCTAAAAATCTGTGACGTAACTGGAACAGATTGTGGTAATCTGTAGATTAAACAATTTTAGAGTCGAATCAGTCTTTCCTATAACTAGAAAAAGTTGGGAAATTTCCTAAGCTTCGCGATGGTGTACTCGTTTATTCGATTTGGAGTCCCAGAACTCAAGTTATGCCTTTTGCAAGGCTGCTGTCCCTTGGGACAGAACCTCTGTTTTTAGGTTTTGCGAGTAGTTGGCAATGTCGGGTTAGATGGGGGGTTTGTGTACTGTTTTGAGGTTATGATTGTGAGTGTGTGATGCCTATGTGCAGGTGGTGTGACCCCGGAGTTCCCTCTTCTTCCCGCCAATCCGTTTGCGTGGTTGAGGCAAGTGTGTTGTGATGGATAGCAAGTTGTAGGTTGTAGGTTGCATGTTGAAATTAGATGGAATTGCCTACATGATATATGTCCACTTGCCATGTTTTAATGATTGATATGATATGATGAGCATGTTTAACAGATTATGATGCCATGTGTTAATATGTGAATTGAATATGATATTTGGCATGGTTGCATGCATGTCATGAGATAGAGGCGAGGCGGTGAGAAAGTCTTAACTAGTCCGGCAAGGTCGGTGAGAAAGTTATGACTAATCCGGAACGCCATTGAGTAAGTCCTATGTCGTGATTCCATCCACGTGGTGTTTGGAAGCGAGTAGGCACCCTCCATCTTCGGATGGAAGGGAGGAAAGGTGCACACCGGCGGGTGTGTAAAATTTCCTGTATACCGGTATGAGGTTCAGTCGGGAGCAATGCATTACATCGCATACAAATTGATGATGATATTGATAAGTATTCATGAATGAGATGTTATACATGATGAAAGATGTTATTGACTTGTTGTTATGCTTGTTGTCCATTGCGGTATGCTTCTTGAGTTTCGAACTCACCGCTTGTGTTTTTCTTGTTGTTTTAGGTACCATGAGAACGGCATGCGGGAAAGGGGAATAGTCACACGCTCACACGTTGCTTCACCTTAATGTTTCCCCAAGTCAATTCATTTAGTTGGATAATAAATTGCGTGTGATGGCCTTTAAATTAAGTCTTAGCTTGGTTAATGAGAGTTCTATTGTTTGTTTGACACTTGGAACCTTAAGAGCTTAATGATAGTCTCTTATTGTCGTTAAGACTTTATTTATTGCTGTTTAGATGTTTCTCTTATTGCCATATAATGCTATATTGTTGCTGTTTCTTAAATTCATGATAAAACAAAGGAGGTGCTGCCGAAATCTCGGTTTTTAGTCTATGCACCTTTGCTGGAATTTGATGTTAAATGTGGTATTTAGATGTTGTTTAGCTTATGTTTGGTAACATTCAGGCATAGTAAATGCCGGGGTGTTACACACCCGTCGGTGTGCACCCTTTTCCCCCTTCCATCCCGAAGATGGAGGGTGCCTACTCCTCGCTTCCATTCACCACGTGGATGGAATCACGATGTAGGTCTTACTCAATGGCGTTCCGAACTAGTCATAACTTTCTCACCGACCTTGCCGGACTAGTTATGACTTTCTCACCGCCCTCGCCCTATCTCATGACATGCATGCAACTATGCCAATTATCATATCTCATTTGTACATAAACATATGGCATCATGTCATAGTACACATAAACACATGGCATCGAATCATGATAAGTATAGACACATAGCATCATATCATGACAATCATACTCAATATATCATTGGAAAACAGCAAGCATGGCAAGTGATCATAGCAAGTATTCAATCTTTCATCTAATCTCCACAAGCAACCTACGATTCCGCTATACATTACAACACACTTGCCTCAACCGTGGGCGACGGGATTGTGGGAAGTAGAGGGCACTCCCGGTGTCACACCACCTGCACATAGGAATCACACACTCACAATCATGCCCACAAAACAGTACACAAACCCCCATCTAACCCGACATTGCCCACTACTCGCAAAACCTAAAAACAGAGGTTCTGTCCCGTCGGGACAGCAGCCTTGCAAAAGGCATAACTTGAGTTCTGGGACTCCAAATCGATTAAACGAGTACACCGTCGCGAAGCTTAGGAAATTTCCCAACTTTTTCTAGTTATAGGGAAAGACTGATTCGGACTCTAAGGTTGTTTAATCTAACGTTGAACACGAACTGTCTCAATCTCGTCACAGATTTGACAGCACTCGGTAAAACAGCCATAACTTCCAAACGGCTGGGTGGAATTTCTATTTCTTGTACTCCAATTAAAGATAATTCAATTATCTACAACTTTCTCAACAGGCGGCCGTCCAAATTCGGACTCTAAATTAGTTTAATCTAATGTTGAACACAGACTGTCCCAACCTCATCACAGATTGGACAGCGCCCACCAAAACGGCCATAACTTTCAGACCGTAACTCCAAAAATTCTCAAAAAAATATACAAAATAGTTCTTGATGATACCTACAACTTATTCAACAGGAGGTTGGCCAAATTCCGATTCTAAAATTGCTAAATCGTACCCCCTAAAACGGACTCCAAATCTGCCCGAAACTGAGTACAATACGAACTCTAGTTCTTTTCAGATCTACTCCATGGCAGCACGTCCTCTTGATCTAAAAACTCCAAATCTACCATGAGAACAGCACCTAGACCTTCCCCAAGGTTTCCCCATGGACATACCTTAGTCCGACGAACGACGAACACGAAGAATGTCTCTCGATCACCCGATCTCGCTCCCACGCGCCAAATCCTTCGGGATCCCTCGTCGCGGTTCTTCCAAACAGCGAGGGCACCACGTAGACGTGTCGTGGCAACGAGGGGAGTGGTTGGATCACAGCCAAGGTCTTTGGCTAAAGGTGGAGGCGCCACAAGGGGAAGGAGATGGGGCAGCTAGGAGGGGAGGGAGTGGGGCGGCGGCTTGGGGAGGAGAGCAAGGGGGTAGGGCGCCCTAGGGCATGGGGAGGGGGCGCATGGGCAGGTGTTTGCTGCCCCCCTCCCCCACATGGGCTAATAACTCCCCCCTTTGGCCCAAGTGGGTTCCCACCAAAGGCCCAATTCGCCCCGGAAAGGCCCAAACTCCCGAAATCGGCCCGGAAACGCGATTAACTGCATACCGTAAAGTTTTAATCTCCCAATTCACATTTTATAATGTCACACCATTTCGTAGTGTCACAGCCTGCCCGAAGGACCCTTACCCACTGTCTCGAGTTGATCTCATTGTCGACTCGATCGCAGGCTGCGAATTGCTGTGCTTTCTGGACGCGTACTCTGGGTACCACCAGATTAGCATGGCCCCTGGAGACGAAGAGAAGACCGTGTTCGTCACCCCTATGGGTGTGTATTGTTATATCAAAATGCTATTCGGGTTGAAGAACGCGGGTTCAACCTACCAGCGTGCCATGCACACCATGTTCCGTTCCCAAGTCGGGCGCAACCTGGAGGTGTATGTGCACGACCTGGTAGTGAAGACCAAGAAAGGCGAAGGGATCATTGAAGATTTGGAGGAAACCTTCGCCAACCTCCGGAAGGGCGGACTGAAGCTTAACCCCGAGAAATGCGTGTTTGGGGTGCCTTCAAGTAAATTGTTAGGATTCCTCGTATCTAGTCGTGGGATCGAGGCTAACCCCGACAAGATAGCAGAAATTGAGCATATGAAGCCACCCACTCGACTCAAGCAAGCTCAGTGCTTGGCGGGTCGATTGGCCTCCCTCGGGCGTTTCATCGCCCGGTTGGGAGAAAGAAGTTTGCTTCTGTTCAAGATACTCAGGAAGACTAACTGTTTCAAGTGGACGGAGGAAGCTCAATTGGCCTTTGAAGACCTAAAGCAATACTTCTCCTCCCCGCTAGTACTGGTCGCCCCACAGCCCGGCGAGCAGTTGCTTTTGTACATAGCTACCACCCCTGCGGTGGTAAGCGTTGTGCTGGTGACGAGGAGGAGTAATGTTCAGAAGCCGGTTTACTTTGTCAGCAAGGTGTTGCACGATGCGGAAATTCGATATCCGCAGGCCTAAAAGATGTTGTACGCGGTCCTGGTGGCATCCAGGAAGCTGCACCATTACTTTCAAGGGCGAGAGGTGGTGGTCGTTACGGCCTACCCGTTAAGGGAGATTCTCCACAACCGGGAAGCGGAAGGCCGTATCGCCAAGTGATCAGTGGAGCTTGGGGAGTTCTGCCTCAAGTTTGTCCCCCGTACCGCCATCAAGAGTCAAAAGCTGGCGGAGTTCATTGCAGAATGGACTCCCGCCGCCTCGAAAAATGAAGAAAACCCCGTGCTCCCCACTGGATGCTATTCTTCGATGGCTCTTTCAGCCTGGAAGGCGCGGGGGCTGGGGTGGTCTTGATCGCCCCAACTGGGGACGTCCTCCGGTACGTAATCGTCCTTGACTTCAAGGCCACTAACATCATTGTAGAGTACGAAGGGCTGCTAGCAAGTTTGCGCGCCACTGCAGCCTTGGGAATTTGATGCCTTCAAGTCAAGGGAGACTCTCTGCTGGTGATCAACCAGGTGTGCAAGGAATTCCAATGCTCCGACCTGGTCATGGACGCCTACCTATCGGAAGTTCAGAGATTGGAGCGCTGCTTTGATGGACTAGGTTTTACCCATATTCCTCGACGAGACAACCATCTGGCGGACGAACTGTCTCAGCTCGCGCGGTGGTACAGCTGCGACCCAGGACCTCGTGAGAGGACCTTGTTGGTCGTCTGTCATAGCCCCTGAACAAGGTAGGAACGACAGTGCACTACCGGCCGGTGACCTCGGAGGAGGACATCTGCGTCCGTCCGTTGTAGCACTTGAACAAGGCATGCGCAATGGTGATGCAGCGGTGAGGGCTCTCGAGAGAGGGCCATCGCAATCGCCCGCCGTCGCAGCCCCTGAACAAGGTAGGAGCTGCGGTGTTCATCCGGTCGGGGCCCTCGGAGGAGGACCAACGTGACTATCCGACGCTGCCCCTGTCCCCGGGGGCCGCGGCGAAGGTGTTTATCTGGCCGAGGACTGCAAAGGGTGTCCACCTCGACCGTCCATTATCACCCCCGGGTTTAATGGGGACAATGGTGCTGGTTTCTTAGCCCCCGATGTCGAAGTGCGGCAGGCTGCCCCCGACATCGGCGAGTGGCGTTCTGTTCCTGACGGTGGCGAGTGGCCCATTGCCCGCCTTTCCGGGACAGAGAGCACTGTCCCCGCTACGGCGACGCCAGGGGAAACGCTCGCCCAAGCGGAGTACCTGTGTGACCATCTGGTCACCACACTTGGCCGGGAAGAAGTATGGATGGCCCCTATCCTGACCTTCCTGCAAGACCAAGTGCTCCCCTACGGTGATGCTGCAGCCGAGAAGATCGCACGAAGGGCTAAGTGCTATACTCTGATAGGCGAGGACCTATACCGCCGGAGTCGAAATGGTCTTCTGCTGAAGTGCATCACTCGGGAAGTGGGGAGGTCTCTACTCTCCGAGATCCACGAGGGCGTGTGCGGAAGCCATCTATCCGGATGGACGCTCGTCGGCAAAGCGTTCCGTCAAGGATGCTACTGGCCCACAGCCCTCCAGGATGCCTGCGAGCTGGTAAGACGATGTACTGCATGTCAATTTCATGCCAGGCGCACACATCGCCCTGCCCAGGCTCTCCAGACGATACCCCTTTCATGGCCGTTCGCGGTCTGGGGCTTGGACATTCTAGGTCCGTTCCCACGGGCCCTGAGAGGCTTCACCCACCTGTTCCTCGCCATCGACAAGTTCACCAAGTGGACTGAAGCCGAAGCAGTGCGCGCCATTACAACCCCTGCCGCCGTCAAGTTCATCCACGGGATCTTCAGCCGCTTCGTGGTCGCCAATCGAATTTTCACCGAAAATGGCTCACAGTTTACCAGTGCAGGTTTTTTAAGCTTCTACGAAGAAGTGGGAACCAAGGTGTGCTTCGCGTCAGTAGCGCTTCCCAGGAGCAATGGCCAAGTGGAACGCGCTAATGCGTTGGTACTGAAGGGCCTCAAGACAAGAGCATTCGACAGACTCCAGAAGCGAGGGGCATCGTGGATAGAAGAACTCCCTGCTGTGTTGTGGTCCCTCCGCACCACACCAAGCCGGGCGACCGGCGAAACGCCGTTCTTTCTGGTCTACGGTGCCGAAGCTGTTCTTCCCTCCGAACTGACGTTTCGATCCCCGCGGGTGGCGGCCTTCACAGAGGAAGGCCAAGAGGATCTTCGGCGAGATGACGTCAACTTATTGGAAGAAGCAAGGGACCGGGACGTAGTTTGAGCCGCCCGGTATCAGCAAAGTCTTCGACGCCACCACGCCTCTCGAGTCAGCCAAAGGACGTTGGTGGTGGGAGACCTCGTGCTGCGAAGAATCCAAACGCATGCCGGTCGCAACAAACTATCTCCCGCTTGGGAGGGGCCCTACAAGGTGATCTCAGTGTCGCGACCAGGCGCCGTTCGATTGGCGACGGAGGAAGGCCAAGAGCTGGCGAACTCCTAGAACATCGAGCTGCTGCGTAAATTCTACCCCTGAAGATGTAAATGCTTGGTGCCCGAAGGCCAGCCGTTTCCACGGCTGTCGTCACGCAGGGGAGTGTTTGGTTTCAAAGGCTTTTTTGCTTTGATTTTTCCATTCCTTTCTTGCGCATACCGAGAAGGATGGTGTATTGTCATGGTCGCCCCTGGTTCTGGGCTATATTGGCTATTCCATGTTTGACGGATGGTGGCTTCCGGCGCCTAAGTCGTACAAGGTTAGGCGACCAGGGGTTGCGCGCGGCCCGGTCTCGTAAGACGGCCAGCTCCGCCGACACCGCTAAGTCCCCCGCCCCTGGCTCCCCTGTTTCCTTACACGCAGCCCCGCAAAGTGTAATTCCAGGTCACTTGGAGCGTAAGCCCAGTTAGTTTTAGAACCTCGGCGCACCACGCGAAGGGACTTAGCGAAAAAAACTTTTTTGTGGTAAACGATTACTTCGGGTGCCTAAGACGTACAAGGTCGGGCGACCAGGGGCTGCGCGCGGCCCGGTCTCGTAAGACGGCCAGTTCCACCGACACCTATAAGTCCCCCACCCCTGGTTCTCCCTGTTTCCTTACACGCAGCCCTGCAAAGTTTAAATCCAAAACACAGAAAAGTCTAAGTCCCCCCAGAAGAAGGCGCATGCGAAGGAAAGAAGTTGCGGCACCGCCGTGCATCAAAACTCCAGCTTTCTCAGAAGATGTCCCTTAATAGGCGCTACCTGACGAGTGGCATTATTTGCAGCAAGCTATTTTCGCTAAGACGACCAGGTACCCCGGGCATTTTACGGCGAGCACGTTCAACTTCGTCGAGCAGTTCGGGAGCTGATCGTCCTTTATCGAAATTAAGCAATATACACAGGTAAAATTGGCAAGTGAGAAGGTAACATGAAATACTTTGATGGTACCCAAAAAGTACTAACAAGTTTCACGATTACAGACTACGAGACAAAAGAAGAAGATTAAAACAGCAGCCTTCGAAAGGCTACTGGTCGTCGGCGCCACTGTCTGCTGCGTCCCCAGCTACCTCGTCCCCAGTGTCCCTGTCTTCTCCGGCTGCCGGGTCGAGGCCCGCTGGGGGCTAAACCTGCATCAGCCCGACGACGAACTCCGCAGCCTCCTGCACTCATGCGCGTGCCTCCGCCTCGTCTCCTTCAATGCCCCCCACCGTCGCTAAGGTATGGAAGGAAGCGTCGTGGTTGGCACAACATGCCAGCATGTTGGAAGCTGCTCCGATGGCCACTGCCCGCCCCTCGATGACCGAGCTCTCGGCGACGGCGGCGGGCAGATTCTGGAGGGCCTCTGCAGCCTGGTTCACCCCCGCAGCGTATTGCGCAGCGGTGGACTCTTGCGGAGGCGCAAGCACCACGCCGAGTGGCGCCAAGCTCACCCTCATGCTCCCGAAGGCGTCGCGGAGCGTGGCGGTGATGTTGTGGAGCACCCGCTGGTGCTCCGCAGCAGCCCTGTCTCGCATCGCCTCGGCTGCTCGGGCCCGGACGACCGAGGCGGCGTTCTCCCGAGCCAATGCCGCCTCGGTCCACTCCTTCTCCTCCCGCAAAGCGGCCAACTGCTGGGGGTACCACGCCAGTTGGGCCGTAGTTGTGGCGAGGAGGGTGCCGATACCCGTGTGCACTCGTTGAAGGTTCGCGAGCACTCGGGTATGGTCCAGAACCTGGGCTGGAGGAGCGCTCGCCGCAGGAGCGGCAGGGGCATCGCTTGGGCCACCCGATGAAGATGTCCCAATCCCGGCAGGTGCAGGAGGCACCACTGGGACTGGATTTGCCTGAGCGGCCGCCCTCGTAGGCGACCAGAAGGCGAACCCCGCCGCCGGGAGGGGCCCCGCGCTGCCCGACTCCGAGAGTACCAGGGTAGAAGAAGAGGATGCCGTAGGAGGCAGCATCGAAACCGTCGGCGCCGGCATGGTCATCGGCACCCCGGAGGAGAAGCCTACTCCCCCTAGTGTCGCAGGAGGAGTAGCGAGCATGGCGCTGCTGGAAGCGTCGCCCAAGGTGCGGGGCCTCTTCGGATCCGTGGCCGGGGGATCGTCGGTCATTGGGCATTTCCCGACAAAAGGATCGTCAGAGGCCGCAGGATCCCTGATCACCAAAGGACCCCTGGGTGGTACCACCACAAGACCGGTGGGGTCCATTGGTGGAAACCCCCTGGTAATCTAGTGCCGCTCCACGGGATCCATGTCGGCTAACGTCCGAACCCCGTCGGAGAACACCAGATCACCAACAGGGACTGGAAGCAACTCCTTCACCCATCTCATGATGAGGGAGTTGGTCAGATTCCCGTCTCCTGACAAAAAAGGAGGGGAGAGTCAGAAGACAGTGAGTGCAAGGAGAAGCCATATGTGCAAAAGAAGACAAAGACTTACTACCCGGGTACGTCCTGGTCAGGTCGTCGTCACCCGTGTAGTGCCACGCCGGGCGAACATGGAGCTGTAGAGGGCTGATTCTTCGGGACACATAGTCCCGAACCACCAGCACCCCAGTTAGGCCGGCGTCCCGCAGATGCTGAATGCGGTTCGCCATGGCCCGAAGCTCGTCCGTCTCCACGACGGCTTCATTCCAGTCCTCGTGCCCCTCCGCCGCGGCGGTGGGAAGGGTGAGGACATCCGCGCCACAGTCATCGGCTACGTACAGCCAGTCCTCCCTCCATGCCCTCTAGTTCGATTTCTGCTGGAAGACAATGTAGTGGGGGACCATCCCGTCGCGAAGCCGGAAGTGGCAACTCCCGGTAACCTCTCCATCGCTGGTGGTGTGGAGGGAGTAGAAGTACCGAAAAAGGGGAAGGCTGGGCTTCACCCCCACAAACATCTCACACAGGTGTGTGAAGACGGCGAGGATGACGATGGAGTGTTCCTAAGCCCTCCTCGCGGGGCGAGGAGGCCCACATGGCAACGTGGCGATCAGTGTTCCTAACCCCTCCTCACGGGGCGAGGAGGCCCACATGGCAACGTGGCGAGCAGAGCTCTTAAGCCCTCCTTGCCGGGCGAGGAGGCCCACGTGGCTACGTGGAGAGCAGCGTCCAAAAGCCCTCCTCGCGGGGCGAGGAGGCCCACGTCACAGGACATAAGGGTGAAGATGGCTTCGCCCATAAGCCTCCCATGGGGCATGGTGTCAGGGCATTTAATGCGGGGCATTGCTTTAAGTCCCTTTTGCTGACATACCGCGACTGGCCTATCAGGGGAAGCGCACAACCCTGACGGCTTGTGGTGTAGCGGCACAAAGAAGGAGGCCCCGAGATGGGATGGCATTAATGGAATATAATTAATGAGCCGTGTAGCAGCGTAGCTTTGTCCCCCCATTTGCCCAGGCCAACCAGGGATATATAAGGGCGGCTGGGTGCATGGGGGGAGGAAGACGGATTTTCTTGGAGACTAACTAAGACTTCAGGTAGGACATATGGCTGTTACCCACCTTGGGGGCCCGAACCTGGGAAAACCAAGTGTGTCTACTGTTTATCTTCTCCGGGACGGCGAGGAGAGAGTGACCGGATTACGTCTCCGCTAAGCACACCCCCAAACCGAACTAAAACCTCCCTCGAGGGAGGATCCTGTCGTAAAAAATGCTGACACCTGTCAGGAAGGCTGATACCCATTCTCTTCCCAGAATGGTACCACCAAAACAATTAAGTGCCTTCAGGAAAAGGTCAATGTACTGAGCTATGTTGAAGACAGATCCACAGACCATTTTGACTTGTGGTTGCGCGGTAATTTAAGTTATTTACTTCACTCAAGGGGGTTTAACCTTATGTTGCCAAAGACCCGGCTGTTCAACCATCCACCAACCAATCTTGTACGTATTGTATCGGCCACCATTCCTTACACGGCTTACGTCATCGGTCGGGGATCAAACTGACATCCACCTCATGGTTAGTCCAATATTGTCCCCCTGATCGTAGCACATTTAAATACTCCGAGCCAACTGCTCGCTAATATTTTATTTCTCTTTTAAAGATTTTGAGTGAAACTAAATAGTTAATAATTACTATGGCATGTATGCTCATTAACTTGGGTTATTCAAGGTTTAATAAAGTTCATCATTGTAAAGGAGGCTAATCGTGAAACTGGGTATAGCTAAGTTGCATGTCATTTTAAATTAGCGATTTTTCAGTATTTCAACATACAGTTCAAAGTAATACGGTATATTTTAAATACTATAGTATTAGCATGGCAAATTGGGTTCAATATGTTCAAAGGTGTGCGGCTTGCCTTGCTGCGAGGTGGGATCATCTAGGCTGTAGTCGACGTAGTCATACACATCTCCGCTCGGGTCCCGCTCCGGCTCCTGGGTCTGCTCGGGCTCCAACTGCTGCGTGAACGTCGGATCTAGCGTGGAAAGGAAGAGTGCAATAAGTGAACGAATAAAATAAATAAACCAAAAGAAAATCGAAAAGAGGGCCGGAGGAGGTTTGAGGGTAATTTTGGCATTTTTGGAATTTTTGGAACTCCAATTGGTGAAACGAAGGCTGTATTTGAACTCAGTAGCTTGAAACGATCAAGATAGTGTATTTTGGCTATTTTTGGAATTTCCAGGGATTTTTTGGAGTTTTCTAGGATTTTTTGGATTTTTTGGATTATTTAAATCCAAAAAAGAAATTAAAATTGAAAAGGGAAAGAACAATATTGGGCCGTATTTAGGCTTGGCCCAAACAGGCCGAGAGGCCCACAGGCGCAACGCTGGCGTCGAAGCTAAGCTAGGCCCATTCTTGGCCGCGACCGGTGCTGGCCCAAGAGCGTGGATTTACGGGGGCCGACACGCGGGCCCGGGCAAGGTTACTGACGCGCGGGCCCAAGGGGCGTCCTCACTGACTGGTGGGACTGGCAGGGGCGGAGCGAGCGAGGCTGGAGCGTGGGGCCGAGCTGGCAGCGAGGGGCTGGGCGTGGCTTAATCTAGTGCACGGGCCCCGCCAGCAGAGAAATAGAGTGAGGGGGTGCGAGGCTAGGGTTGGGCTCGGCGAGGGGCGAGCGAGGCGGCAGCAGCGACTCGGGGGCGGTGCGACCGACGCCAGAGCAGAACGGGAGGGGTCGGGGTTGGCTAGGGCTAGGGCGGCGGTGGCTCGGGTGGCGAAGGAAGGGGGCGGGGTTGCGCAGGGCGAGGTGGGGGAGATCTGAGCCGGGGCGATGGCGCGACCTTTGGCCGAAGAGGATAACGAAGGGGGGGTGGCGGTGCGGCCTTTGGTCGAAGGGGGAGAAGATGAGGGAGGGGCGGTGCTCACCGAGGGAGGAGGGAGGCGAGCACGAGGCGAAGGCGGGCGTGGGCTTGGGCTTTATTGTTGCGCGGCGGCATTGGCGCAGGCGAGGTAGGTGGCTTGCCGCCATGGGCGGGGAGGTGACGGGGGCAGGCAAGAGTGGGGTTCCAAGGCGAGGTGGTTGAGGGCCGGCGGAGCGCGCGGAGCGAGGGGACATTTTCAACTCAGCATTCGTGTTGAGAATGACATCAGCATTCGGAGCAACTCAGCGGAAGATATGGGCTACAATCGAATAAAAAGTACGCTGTGAACTCGAATAAAAAGTACGCTGTGAACTCGAATAAAAAGTACTTCCATCACATCAGATATCAAATCAATCTGGAATGGTATGACCATTACATTGTACATTAGCCCATCTTATGCATCCTTTCCAACTTTGAATTAAACTGGTTAGTCAAATTCGTCAACCTAGTCTTGCATGCAAAATTAATTTGCTATTTGACCTCTAAATTCCCTTATCACATATATGAAAAGAGTTGTAATTTTAACATTCTAAAATTCTGAAAAGGTATATATCATGTTCCAAAAATCTTTTTCAGCATTCTCTTGTTTTTTTTTCCTAGATTTTCTGCAATTAAGATAATTTCGTCTTTAAATCTAGCCGTTGTTTTCAATTTAAAAGTTTATTTCAAACTTTTCCAGAACATGGACATAATTTATTTAGGTTCTAAATAATCCTAGGAGCCTCTTCAAAAATTTTCATAATTTTTTAAGTTTGTTTGCTCATTTTAGAAATTCTAACCTATTTTATGTGATTAAGTTAATTGGAAAACATATTAAAAATACATTTTTTGTTCGTGAGCTGAATTCTTTCCTTCGCCCTGGCCTACCGCTGTTCTGTCCTATGTTCAGCCCGCACGCCAGACCTCCGTAGCCACCTTCCAGTTTTACGCCTTCTCAGAGGGGAAGTATCTTCTCTCGAAGTTGCCTTCCCTCTCCCCGCGCTTGCTGACGTCCCGAGCCCACTCGCCAATCGTCAACCTCTACGCACTCGCATCTACTATGGGATAGCTCCTAAGCTACTATAGCATCCCCAAATTTTGACTACGTCGCCGATTTGCACCTGCCATGCACACCAAGACAGCATGTGATGCCCCGCATCCAAGGCCAAGCTCGGCGTATATTGAATGCCATCACCGCATGTTTTATCGGCAAAATCTCCCGAGCAACCGTGAGCAAATGACGAGTGTAGCGTCTTCATCTTTACCTTTACTAGTAAAGTGCCTATGCGTTGCAACGGATCCCAAATAGATGATGACATCACAAGTTCTAAACTCTTAAAAACAAAAAAACGAGAATTTAAAACTTGAGCTATCACTTATTTGAGATCCGTTACTAAAAAATCACGGAACAAGGGAATACAATGAAATGCAAATAAGGCTAGACAAACAGCAAATAGCTACGGAATTCCTCACCTACTGGGCCTTGGGCCTCTACTGTTCTGGCCCAAGAACGACCTGGCAGACTCACCATCACCACCAACTCATTCTTATAATAGTTAAGATATCCTAGCCAAGCGTGTCATCCTTCCTCTGCAAGCTCATTGCTACTTTTTATTCGGTCATAGCCCATATCTTCCATCGAGCTGCTTGGAATGCTACTATCATTCTCAACAACAGTGTGGTATTATGAAAATATTTTCATGACAAATTTAGTTGTATCATATTTATATATCCAAACCATATGTTTTAAATAATATATTTGGCCAAAATTAATAGAGTTTGATTGGACATATTCTATGGCATCACTCTTTTGTGGCAGGAGGGAGTAATTAAACAAGGGCATTACAGTCAATTCCCCTTCCATTTGTTTATGGAAAGAAATTAAATATAGGAAATCATACACAAAAACAAATTTTACCTTGTGCACTGACTTCCAACATTCCATATTCGGTGTGTCCTTGTTGAGACTAGAGCGCATTCCTACCAAAAAAAACATAACCTGAACATGCACGAACATTGACTTCCATGACATCGGATATATCAAATCATTCTGGAAAAGTACATTAGCCCATCTTATGCATCCTTTCCAACTTTCAATTACACGGTCACACGGTGAATGCCAGGTCTTCCCCCGTTCCCCGCATGGACTACAAGCATCGGAAAAAGAAGCAAAACTAACAATCTGATCACTAAAAGGTGGTATTAAGATGGAGGTTACACATCAGTGCCCGTACTTCAATCTCCAGATTGTTATTTAAGATGGAGGTTACCATGTCTGCAGTTACTGGTGACCTCGTCAGTAGGTTCATCCTTGAATAAGTATTCAGACCATGAATGCATCCTTGAATAATAAGGTGGAAAGGTTGCAGCAACTCCTGCTGAGAGATCACCCTGTTGTCGAGGAGGCTGATGGGCAATACATCACCAACAATGGCATGCTGATACAGTTGAAGATGGTGACTTTGGCCATGTACAGAGGATATCATGTACTGGACACCTTCAAGTGTGAGATTCTCAAGGAAGTTGCCATTTGTCGTGTGAAATACCCCACCTTGTGCTTACCATTCCATACTTAATTAGACTGGTTAGTTTGATTCCTGGAAATACACCTCACCTGGTCTTACACGCTACATAGCACTACCATGGTCACTAAAAGATCAAAAAGATCAAAAAGATCAAATATATCAAGCAACCCTACCAAACAATTTCCTCCTCATACATCATTATTCCCCTTCAGTCTCAGCCTCAATTTACTCGACATGGAAGCTGTCGTTTCTGCGGTTACAGGTGAACTTGTTAGCCGATTCATCTCCTTTGTGATGAACAAGCTTACGGATCATGCAGCTTCAGACAACAAGGTGGAAAGGTTGCAGCAGCTACTGCTGAGAGTTCAAACAGTCGTCAACGAGGCGGATGAGCGATACATCACCAACAGTGGAATGTTGATACAGTTGAAGATGCTTGCAGAGACCATGTACCAAGGATATCATGTGCTAGACAAGTTCAACTGCAGGCGACTCAAGCAGAGTGCAGAGCAACAGGTAAGTGACTCATCATCCTTGTCTTTTGTCTGGCCTCTCAAACGTTCTCGCGGAACTGCTGCTACAACAAAAAAGATCATGGCTGTCAGTCATGAATTCCAAAGTGCACTGGAGAACCTAGAAATTGCTGTTGCCAACATGGCAGAGTTTGTTATACTTTTGGGAGGATGCACCCGTATGTCACGTAAACCCTATGATGCATATCTATACATTGACAACTTCATGTTTGGTCGTCATAGCGAAAAACAGCAGGTTATCAACATCTTATTACAAGACAATCCTCTTGGTGCTCCAACTGTTCTACCTATCATCGGTGGTCTTAGAGTTGGCAAGAAAACTCTTGTTGCACATGTATGCAATGATGAAAGGGTCCGCTCGTGCTTCTCTTCGATCTTGCACTTGGATGGAGATAGCTTTTCCAGAATTGGCAGCCAGAAGCTCAAATTTCAGAGGACTTTGGTTATTGTTGTGTTTCTTTCAAATGTGAATGACGATGAGTGGGCAAAGTTTTATTCATCCCTGGCATGCATGGGTAGGGGAAGTAAAGTGATAATTGTAAGTAGGCTTGCAATATTAGTGAGATTTGGAACTGTGAAACCAATTCATCTCAATAGCTTTTCAAACCAGGAGTTCAGCTACCTGTTCAAGACACTAGCATTTGGAAGTGCAAACCCAGAGGACCATCCACAGTTAGTGTCCGTCGTTAAAGAGTTTGCAACGGAGATGGGATGGTCACTAGTCGCAGCACATATCATTGCCGATGTGTTGAGGAAGAACATTAAACTTACGTTTTGGCTTTGCATATTGGAGATCTGCAGGAGTATGGTTCAGAAAAACATTGATTTGTTTGGTGAGCATCCAAAAGCACTTTTTGGAAGAAATCATCCAGTAGAAATTGCTTATACCACCGCTCCTGCTACTCCACTCCAGCTCTCATGTAATGTTCCGAAAATGGAGTTACCTAGGGTGACAATTGGAGACCTATTAGCAGATCCTACTATACGACCGAAGGGGGAGTTTAATCTGGTCCTATGGGAATCAAGGATAGCGCCTTATACTACGTTTGTTCACTATGTTCCAACTCGTGCTGATGAAAATCCTGAAACATTCTCGCAAGGGAAGAAGCGCCGCCGGCCTTTTGTCTTGCCTTCTGCCATGATGTAGTAGAAAATTATATCCCTTTCGTTTGAGTCCATTTTAGTGGTTTAGATAGCAAAGGTGTAGCATCATACCAACAGAGCTGTAATATCTATATATCTATATAATACTTAATTGTACAGTTCGCGATATATATGGCATGTAGAGTGTAGTGTAAAAGCTATTGCTTTACTACATGATTTATATTGTATTAAGTAATTGTTACACTGCACTTGACTTTTCCGTTAATTCTCCTTTGTTTTGCTCTGCATTTTTATCTATGGAGTCCATATTATTTCCTTAGCATACAAGTAATAATACTGCTTATCTTCAATTTTTAAGTCAATTTTAATGGTGTAATGTACAAGTATATTTTAATTCTAACATATGAGCAGTATCCTTTTTATACTACCTCCAATCACAAAAGAGTGGCGATTTTTACTTTTCAAAGTCAACAAGATGTTATTTGGCCACTAAATTCTTTTTACATATTAAATTTTTTTGTAAATGTGCAATATGATGAAAGTTTTTTTATGAAAAATTTAGTTGTACCATTTTCATATATCCAAACCATATGTTGTAAACAATATATTTGGTCAAAATTAATAGAATTTGATTGCACACATTCTACGGTGTCATTCATTTGTGACGGAAGGGAATAAGGAAACAAGTAATAATACTACTTAAAGTCAATTTTTAATTCAATTATAATGGTGTAATGTACAAGTATGTTTCATTTGAAATACGTGAGCAGTATCTTTTTACACTCTCTCCAGTCACACAACAGTGGCTATTCTTACTTTTTTAAGTCAACAAGCTGCTATTTGACCACTAAATTCACTTATCACATATACTAAAAGAGTAGTTGCAACATCATAAAATTCGGAAAAGTTATATATCATATTCCAAAAAAAAATTTCAGCATTTTCTTGTTTTTTCCCTAGATTTTTAACAATTATAAAATTGTTTCTTTAAATCTAGCCGCTGTTTTTTAATTTAAAATTTTATTCAAAACTTTTACATTACATGGAAATAATTTATTTTGGTTCTAAATAATCTCAAGAACCTCTCCAAAACTTTTCATAATTTTCACAGTTGGCTTGCTAATTTTAAAAAATTCAAATATTTTTTCTACAATTAAGTTAATTGCAAAACACATTAAAAATCTCTTTTCTTTTCGTGGCCTAAATTCTTTCCTTCGTCCTGGCCTATCGCTTCTCGATCGGACCTATCTTTAGCCTGTGCACTACCCTCTGCAGCCACCTTCCCTTTTTCCGCTTCTCATGGCAAAAGTGTCTTCTCCTGAAGCCGCCTTCTATCTTTCCCTCTCCCCACACTCACGCATTTCGAGTGGTGCGAGGACTGAGGACCTAGGAAATGCGGGGAAGCTTAAGGCAGTGATGGGACATCCATTGTAGGCACGGGAGGGAGGACTTGGTGCAAGCTCATGAACAGGGTGCTCGGCCAGGGGGAAGACGACATGGGAGGGGAGGCTGTAGGAATCTTCGGCGTTCTTTTGCATGCACGCGAGGCACCAGTGTGGGCGGCGGTAACAGTGGGAGAAGACAACTCGACCGAGCACGCAGCAGGGGCAGGCGACAGTGATATGCACACACCTCTAGACCATTACCCGTCGCCATGGACAGCAAGGGGATGAAGCAGTCGGGCTGGTGGACGCAGAGGGAGTTTAATTTTGAAGTAAGGAAATCTGTTAGAGGTTGTTAGACTTTGTTAGAGGGTGGTAGGCGTTTGTTAGCATGAGTTGTATCCAAAAGGGAGTCTGTGGCGTGAGTTGTATTGAACTATAAAAAGGGCAATAGAGAGAAGAGAAGGGACCTTTTTTGATTGCCCAAAAACCCAGTTCAGGCGGTGGCTCCGATTATCAGCCAAGTACCTCAAGGCGCTGGCTGCCACGACGAAGTCTTCGTCACCGCGCCTGCGACCTGGCCAACAGCCGGGAACCCAAAGTTAAGAGCTAGCTCTTAGAGAGTCCGCTTGTAACAAATTGGTATCAAAGCAGTGCGAATCTGGAGCAATGACCAATCTGTTGGAGGATCGGGTTACCGCTCTGGAAACAGAGGTGTAGGAGATCAAAGGGATGATGGGGGAGATGTTGAAGATTATGAAGGGAAAGGAGAAGGAGGATCCAACACATCAAATAGAGCAGCCCGAGGGGAGCAACGTTGCTGGCAGAAGTGCGATGGGAAGAGGAGCAGCAGGCACCCTCCATCGCGAGGGACGCGAGCATGATGATCAAGGATTCCGCCGAGGAGCCTTCGGGAGGGAAGAAGATGATCACCGGTGGATGTGGACTCCTCGGCCACCGCGTTTCGAACTGCCAGAATATGATGGGCAGGGCGACCCACTCGGGTGGCTACGGAGGTGCGAACGATTCTTTCACGTTCATCGTGTGCCTGAGGAAGATTATGTGGAGGTTGCTGGCCTCCATTTGTCCGGGGAGGCGCAAGCGGTTTTGGACAATTGGCAACAAGAACAGTTATGGATCGCTTGGGAGGACTTCTCTTAGGCTTTCATCTAGAGATTGACTCGTCACATGAGTGTTGGTCCACTGGGAGACATGGTTAATCTGAAACAGTGGACGACGACGGTGGATGCATATGCGCGCGAGTTCCAGCGGTTGTTGGCTCGCACCACGAGGATGAAGCGAGGAGACCAGGTGGAGACCTTTATGGTAGGACTGTCAGCATCCCTGGGCGCCGACGTTCGACGAGAATGACCACAAGATCTGTCCGAGGCCATCGGTTTCGCGCGTGAAGCAGAGGCGGGCAAGGCAGCGTGGATTGAGGAGGCGGTCCAGAAGGTTGCTAGTGTGGGTAGGGGGCAATCATCCTTCACACGCAACCCACAACCCCCGTCAACCTTCACAATGCGCACGGGAAGCTTTAACACCGTGGCTCCGTCGGTTTTGGCAAGCCAGACGATGGGAGAATCGACGCCTGCAAGCAAGAGCGTGGGACCTTTGGCAAAAAATGGTGTCGAGTCGCGAGCTCAAGGGCCTCCAGTTCCCGCAATCTCATCCGCCAGTTCACAGGGCAGTGCGGTCTCCGTTCCAAGCCGGCGGCGACTAACTCCCGAGTAGGTACTTGTAACACCCCAAAATTTTGCTTTTCTTAAATTCATGTGTGATTTGGCACTTTGGTGAATTTTTGGAATTTTCTGGAATTTATTTGGATTTATTTGGAATTTATTTGAATTTATTCCATTTTGAAATAATTAAAGAATTTAACTTTGCAAATAAAATTTTGTTGGAAATATTTTATTTGAGTCCAAAATGTTCCAAAATATTTTCCAGAATTTTTCTGGAATTTTTCTGAGTCTTTTGCTATTTTTCTTGAATTAAATGAATTACTGGAAATTATTTTAAATATTAAATCGCTGGAAAATCAATCGGGTCGAGTACTGTTCATCCGACCGAGTCGGAACCCGAGTCGGACTCGAGTCCGACCCGAGCCAGTCGACTCGACCAAACCCGCTCCTAACCCCAATCGATCCCGACCGTTGGATCGGGATCCAACGGTCCGGATTGGACCGCACCGGTCCGAGCCCAAGTCCGGTCGGACCCGTTCGCGCGCGAGCAATCGTAGCCGCTCATTGCGACACGTGGACGGTTCCCAGCCATCGTCTCCGTTCCGAATCCGAGCCGGAAAGCTCCGCCGTGACCGAGCGGGACATGGCTAGGGTTCCGATTTTCGCGCAGACGTCGAGGGTATTTAATGACCGGGTCATCCTCCGAGGTTCACCTCTCCGCGCCGCACCGAAGCCCTAAGGTCCTAGCTCCCCAGCCGCCGCCATCTTCCCGGAATAGCTCGCCGAAGTTAGTTCTAGGGTTGGTGACGGTTTCTTGCTCGCGCCGCCGCCGGCAAGCCGTCTCCGCCGCAACCGAGACCGGATCCGGAACCCCCGAAGCCAGGCGCACCCGTGGAGCCATCTCACCTCGCCGGAGACGCGCTCGAGCGCCGTTTGGAAGGTTGTCTCCCCCGGTTCCGGTGACCTCGAGCCGCCGCGCCGCCATCATCGCTTCGAGCTTCCTCAGCCGTCCGATCCCAATCGCACGCACGAGGTGAGGCCACGTACCCCCATTACTGTTTCCCCCTAGATCTTGTATCGGCCGTTAGATCTAAATCGTGCGGTCCAGGCTAGATCACGTGTTGTGCACTGGATCCTCTCACAGCCGTTAGATCTGAATCGGGTGGCCGAGATTACGCCACGTGTACCCAGCGTGTCACGACGCCGCGATCGCGTGTCATCGACACGCCGCCCGCTACGTCGATCCGTGCGTCGCGTGAAGCACCGACAGGCGGGGCCGCACGCGTCGGCCGAAGTCAAGCCGTCTTACCGCCGTCGGTAGCGCCAGCGGACATGTGGGGCCCACATGTCAGAGGGACGCGGGTCCGTGGACCGGGTCCTTGAACCGCTGATGTTAGTAGGGCTGACGTGGTCCAATTAGAAGTCGACACGTGTCCTGCTGACGCAATAAATAATTTCCGAAAAAGAAAATGATTTATTAATTCGAATAATTGATTTCAAATTTGATTCAAACTTCAAACGCTTATAACTTTTGCGTTTCAACTCCGATTTGAACGATTCAAATTTCTAAAAATTCATAAAATTCAGATCTACTCAAATATGAATTTTATTTAATTTTTGGACTAAAGTTTTCCTCTGTAAAATTATTTAATTGATTATCTAAACTTTAAATAATCATAACTTTTGTGTTTTAACTCCGATTTGAGCGATTCCAATTCCTAAAAATTCATAAAATTATGTTCTCTCTGTTTATGGATTTTATTTGGATGTTTGGACACTTTTTGCCAATTGTTTATTCGTATATTGCTATTTGCACGCTTTACGAGTAGACGTTGAAGTGCCGGAAGGATTCGAAGGAGAAGTGTTGATCCAGGAGCCAGCTCAGGACCAAGAGCAAGTACTTTTTGAAGGCAAGTTATGCTTTGACCATGTTGATCCCATTTTGAAACCTATTTTGGTTCAAATTATTGCATGCTAGTTTAATTAGAAAATACTTTATTTAGATATGGGAAATTAGATAAATGCCTAATTGCTGTATGACACCTTGGTTAATTAAATATGTGCCATGACCCCTTGTCACCCTAGTTGTGGTTTACTAGTTGGACATTACTAAGATTGCCAACATGGGTTTAGACCGTTGTAGTATATTGCTTAGACCTGCTACGTGCTCATGACATGATTTGGAACAATCAAATGTTAATATTGACTTAATGATATATTGAACCTGTTTTGGAAAGGTATCATGTGATGTTGATGGCACGTGGTGCATGGTAATCAACTGGGGTTTGATAAATAGCTTTTGACCGGGGCATGTGGCAAGAATGATCAGGTGGGCCAGTTGTGGCACCGGGAAATGTTGGTTTGGTTCTTCGGGTAGTCTTGCCCTGGTCACTGTAACACCCCAAAATTTTACTTTTCCTAAATTCATGTGTGATTTGGCACTTTGGTGAATTTTTGGAATTTTCTGGAATTTATTTGGATTTATTTGGAATTTATTTGAATTTATTCCATTTTGAAATAATTAAAGAATTCAATATTGCAAATAAAATTTTGTTGGAAATATTTTATTTGAGTCCAAAATGATGCAAAATATTTTCCAGAATTTTTCTGGAATTTTTCTGAGTCTTTTGCTATTTTTAATGAATTAAATGAATTACTGGGAATTATTTTGAATATTAAAATCGCTTCGGGTTTAGTACTGTTCATCGGGTCCGAGTCGGACTCGAGTCCGACCCGAACCCGACCGAGCCACTTGATTCGGTCGAACCGCGTCGCCGAACTCCAACCTAACTCCTAGCCACCGATCGTTGGATCTTGATCCAACGGCGCGTGTGACGCGTCGGCGTGTCTTGCGTGGGCCGTTCGATGCGGGACACGTGGGCGGCATCGGGTCGTCGTCCTCGCCCGAATCAGGCTCGGAGAGCGCCAGAACGTGTCGACTAGGGCTCCGCCCGAGCACGCCTCCGGCTATTTAAGGCCGGGCCGGCCCCGAGGTTGCCCTCACCCATGCGCCCGCTTGCCCTAGCTAATAGAGCTCAAGCGCCGCCAAGCCGTGCCGATTGCTCGCCGGTTGGGACGGAGCCGCTACGGTTTCCTCGTCTTCTCCGGCACCGTTAGCCCTTGTCGCCGTGGTTGAAGCCCGGGTTCGAACCCCCAAGACAAGGCGCACTGCGGACATCTCGATCACGCCGAGAACGCCGCAGCGCCGGAGCCCGTGGTCATCTTCCTGGCGCCGCAACCCAGCCGCTGCGTGACTCCATCTCCGTCCACGAGCTCCGTGCACCGTTGGATCTTCATCGGACGATCACGGTGAGTCCACGTTTCCCCGAAACTTTGGAAAACCAGATC
Organism: Rhipidocladum racemiflorum; assembly: GCA_036346355.1. Taxonomy (NCBI): domain Eukaryota; kingdom Viridiplantae; phylum Streptophyta; class Magnoliopsida; order Poales; family Poaceae; genus Rhipidocladum; species Rhipidocladum racemiflorum. The sequence goes on from CM070584.1 coordinate 10,402,944, forward strand.
GGATCTGGACCGTTGGATCAAGATCCGACGGCCCACGATCGCCACGTGCTAGAAACTGCGTTAACTTAGGGTAGATCTAGACCGTCCGATCTAGATCGAACGGCCGTGATCATGCCACGTAGCCGCCGCCGCGCCGTGCGTTGAGTCACTGACAGGCCGGGCCCGCGTGCCAGCGGCCGAGCCTGGGCGTGACTGCGTGTCACTGACATGCGGGGCCGCATGTCAGTGTCTCGCCCGAGAGAGCCTCACCGTGCACGTGACCCACTGACGGGTGGGACCCGCGTGTCAGCCTCTGTAGCTGTAGGCCGCGTCCACCGTGGGCCGGGTGTCACCGTGGACTCAGTCCATGGACCGAGACACGTGGCAGCACCCGGGACATGCCACGTGGCATGATGACGTCATGCTGACGTCATCATGGAGGCCGTTCGGTGCTGACGTCAGCAGGTCACTGTGGACCAATCACAGGATGCCACGTGTCCATGCTGACGCAATAATTAATTTCCGAAAAAGAAAATGATTTATTAATTCGAAATATTAATTCAAATTTAGATTCAAACTTCAAACGCTTATAACTTTTGCGTTTCAACTCCGATTTGAGTGATTCAAATTTCTAAATTTGTATAAAATTGAGATCTACCTAAATATGAATTTTATTTAATTTTTGGACTAAAGTTTTTCTCTGTAATATTATTTAATTGATTATTTGAACTTTAAATAATCATAACTTTTGCGTTTTAACTCCAAATTTGACGATTCCAGTTTCTAAAAATCCAGAAAATTATGTTCTCTCTGTTTATGGATTTTATTTGGAGTTTTGGGATGTTTTTGCCTATTGTTTATTTGGGTATTTGCTATTTGCACGCTTTACGAGTAGACGTTGAAGTGCCGGAAGGATTCGAAGGAGAAGTGTTGACTCAGGATCCAACTCAAGACCAAGAGCAAGTGCTTTTTGAAGGCAAGTTGTGCTTTGACCATGTTGATCCTATTTCGAAATCTATTTTGATTTAAACTACTGCATGCTAGATCAATTAGAAAGATACTTTGTTTAAACATGGGGGTTAGATAAATACCAATTTGCTGTATGACACCTTGATTATCTAAGTATGTGCCATGATCCCTTGTCACCCTAGTTGTGGATTACTAGTTGGACATTATTAAATTGCCAACATGGGTTTAGACCGACGTAGTACCTTTGCTTAGACACACTCGTGCTCGTGACATGATTTTGGACAATCAAATGCTAATATGGACTTAATGATATATTGAACCTGTTTTGGAAAAGTATCATGTGATGTTGATGGCACGTGGTGCATGGTAATCAATCTGGGGTTTGATAAACGGTTTCGACCGGCATGTGGCAAGAGTAATCAGGTGGGCGGTTGTGGCATTGGGGATGATGATTTGGTTTTTAAGGTAGTCTTGCCCTGGTCACTCTAAGGACTTAACATAGCAAGCCTTTGAACTGGGACATACTTGCAACCACATGGGCTGGAATGGGACGGCCCTAGTTGACTAAGTCGCTAAGGACTCACTTGTGGAGCCTCAGGTGTCGGGCCATACACCGTTTGTGTGATTGTACGGGGGAGCGTATCGTGGCTGTGGCCAGATACCCATCTAACGGTGTGTTGGTCCCATACTTCTCCTTGGCTAAGGGAAGGGATGGTGTAGAGCACGAACCGGAGAGGACCACCTGTGTTGTTTGAGGCTTCCGAAAGGCTTTGTTACGGGAACTCGCCTTTGTGGTGTTTGACTGTATCTTGTGGGTAAAGTGCATAACCTCTGCAGAGTTGAGAATCTATTTAAATAGCCGAGTCCACGGTACTGGACAATGCTCGGGAATTACAGTCAAGGGTTAGACTTTCTCAAAAATAACTTGGATTTGAAAGGTTGGTTTGGTTTAGTAATGAAGATGATAGAAATGTGGTTTAGGATGGGAAAAATGTTTGTTAAACTTCTTGAAAAGTTATTTATGCTTTACTTATTTCTACTGCTTTCGAATCTACTTTTATTACTTGTCAAAAGCTGTTTACTGCAAATATACCTTGAGCTATTCCTTTGTACCAAGCCATGCATATAGTATATTAGCTTGCATTCTGTGCATGACTTGCTGAGTACCAAGTACTCACCCTTGCCTCAACACAACATCAGTTGAAGAGGAGACTACGCCAGCTGTGGAGGAGGAACTTCAGGAGGATCCGTCTACTTAGGGATGCGAGCCCAGTCAGTTGCCTGTGGTATACTGGATGGCGCCACGAAGTTATTTGATTTTCCGCTGCTATTATTTCTCTTTTAATAAGTTTCGCCTTGTGAGGCATATATTTGTAACTTGGCCATAAGGTCGAGTAACCACTTTGGTTATTTAAATAAAGTACTTTGTTAATATCGATTGGTATGATTGTGATATTTACCGATGTTAAGACTGTGTGCACTAGCGCGTTCCTGGACTAGTGCTGAATACACAGAGGGTCCGGATTTGCAAATTCGGGGTCCCGACAGAGGTGGTATCAGAGCCATACTTGACTGTAGGCTCAACCCTAAGCTAGAATGGTCGTAGTGAGGATAAAACCTATTTTCTAAAGCTAAAAATTTGTGAAGACAAGAAATGACATCTCGACTTATCCCCTTCTCTCTTTTCTTGTCTCTTGCTGAAATTTTCCCTTACTTGTCACAATTTAAAAATTCCGAGTTCTTACGTAAAGCACTCTTATGACAGATGGAGGAAGAGTTCAACTACGTTGATCTGGGAGTTGGTCACGCCGCGGAACTTTGGCATATGCTACAGACTCTCGGAGATTTTGAGAAGCCCCAATACCAAGTGGAAGTGATCAGGCAAGCAGGATTGATCAAAGCTTGTGATGTGAAGATTGAGGTACCTGCTAGGAAGAAGGGCCCAGGCAATCGCCCGATACACTGCACCGCCAGGAGATCTACAATGCAGATGGGTATCCAAGAAGTATCACGACGCGCAATGCGGCACATTACCCGTATCTACGCCAGAGAACTGGAGAACACGGTGTTCCGTTACCATCCGCGCAGCGATAACCTTCTTGACCCGAAGGAGATTCAGGATGAGGATGCCACGGTTACACAGTTGGCACGATTTGTCGTCGCCCAGGAGGATGTACTAGATAATACAAGCAAAGAGCTACAGAAGGCCCGCAAGGAGATCACGACAGAGAAGAACAGATGGCGGGAAGCTCAAGAGTATGTGGCACACCTTCTACGAAGGATTGACGAGTTGGAGATGACTTTGTACGGACGCACTCCAGAGCCGATGCTCGAGCTACACGAGCCAGATCCAGAGGAGTCAGATCTCGATGAGGACACCGCTTCTTCGACTACCATAGAGGACACAGCTTGCTTTGGACATGGCAATCGTTTCGCGCCTATGCCACACGGCACCGTGCCCGAGGCCGTGGAGGTTTTCTCGATGAGTGAGCATAGGTTCTATAGTGAGACTCCTTCGCCGAGTCGAGTCATAGAATAAAGAGTCACCCTTTAGGCGTTAGACTCCAGAGTTAGTTCAATTTGGATTTGCTTTGTTTGCTGAGTGTGCAGTATGTGTTGCAAGGCCCTTAGGCATTGTAAGCAGCCATACCAAGTTACTAGTAATAAAGTTGGACCTTAAGGCTACACCTTTCGCCCCGCATAAGTTCCATATTACTTGTCTATTCTTGTTTCCCTCTCATCTCTAAACCTAGAGCAAATCGACAGATGGTGAACACCCGTGGAAACTTTGGAGGCAATGGGAGTGGTTCTCGCCAAAGAGAAACCCCAATGATGGAGCACCAAAGACCGCCAGCTGATATGCAGAATTTTGGAGCCTTTCTTGCTGCTCAGACTCGATTGATGCATGCTATGATGCAACAAATGCAGCACGTCCTTTGCCAGGCCACGCTAATCAAGTTAATCGGGGACCACGCTGTAATACAAAGGCCGTCGAGTTCATGAGAACTCACCCACCTACTTTCTCTGGGAATGCCAATCCATTGGAGGCCGATGATTGGTTAAGATCAATTGAGAGGAAGCTACACATAGCACAATGCATAGGGAATGAGAAGGTACTCTCGCTTCTCATCACCGAAGGAACACATTGCGCCGAATGGTGGGAGAACTTCGTGCCACGCAAGAGAACCCTCAAGATATCACTTGGGAAGAGTTCACAGTGCATTCCGACAAGATCACGTGCCTGAAGGAATCATGGACCTTAAGAAGGAGGAGTTCAGAGCATCAAGCAAGGTAATCACCGGTGGCCGACTACCTGAACAAATTTACGCAGCCTAGCACGCTTACGCACCGAGGATGTAGCGACAGATAAATCCAGGCAGTCTCGTTTTATGAAGGGACTCAACTCAGATTGCAAGTAGGATTGATCACCCACACCTTTCCAGATTTCCAAGAGTTGGTGAATAAGGCACTTATCCTTGAGGACAAGCGCAAGGCCCGGATGAGAACAGAAGCGCGAGGATGCAACAAAGCAAGGATCACGCCAGTGAACGCATACGCTGAGAGTTGCACCAAATCAATTCTTGATTCCAACCACAGAATGCAACGAGGACACCATCCCCAAAGACCAAGACCTTGCCAATCGTAACTACCGGACCCGGCCCCGCTAGAAACACTACTCGAGCGATCGGCAAGGAACAGTGAGACGCTGCTACAAGCGCAACGAGCCGTGACACTTTGCCAACAGCTTGTCCCAAGAAGATGCGAGGCGACCCGATTCGCTTCAACCTAGGAACCACCCCAGCTAGGGACGCCAAAGACCAGAGCCACACCCAGGCCGTGGTGAGAGGCCGAGTCAACCATGTCACCGCAGATGCACTGCGAGAATGCTACGGACGTCGTCTTGGGTAAGTTACTTGTTAACTCAAGACCTACAACAGTTTTGTTTGACTCGAGCTTCGCATTCGTTTGTTTCGCAAGGCTTTGCCACTAGAAATGACTTGAGAATTGCAAGACTTAGGTGCATGCTTTTAGTTCAAACCCACCTGGTTCCGAACTCCGAACGGAAGTAGGATGTTCCGGGTGAGAATACTAATAGATGGAATAGAGTTCCTAGCAAACCTTATAATTTTGGAGACCCGGACCTTAGATGTTATATTGGGAATGGATTGGTTATCCAAGCACAAGGTCATATTGGATTGTGGACAAAGGACTATCTCGCTTGAGAGCTGTGTGGGAAGAAAGTGGAATTTCAAGCCACTGCAGCTAGAGATGGACAATTGATGGTTAACAGTACCAAGGCAATCAGCATAGAGAATGTCCCAAAGAGTGAATGAGTACCCAGATGTTTTTCCCAAGATCTACCTCGTATGCCGGACAGGGACATAGAGTTTGTGATAGAGCTGGTACTGGCATAAAGACTGTCGGGACCCCGAATTTGCAAATCCGACCCTCTGTGTATTCAGCACTAGTCCAGGAACGCGCTAGTGCACACAATCTTAACATCGGTATATATCACAATCATACCAAACGATACTATCAAAGTACTTTATTTAAATAATCAAAGGGTTACTCGACCTTATGGCCAAGTTACAAATATATGCCTTGCAAGGCGAAACTTATTAAAAGAGAAATAATAAAGAAATGAAAATCAAATAAACTTAGTGGCGCCATCCAAGATACCACACAGCAACCGATCGGGCTCGCATCCCCTAAGTAGACGGGTCTTCTTGGAAATCCTCCTCCGAATCAAGCGTAATCTCCTCTTCAACTGTATTGTGTTGAGGCAAGGGTGAGTACTTGGTACTCGACAAGTCATGCACAGAATGCAAGCTAATATACTATATGCATGGCTTGGTACAAAGGAATAGCTCAAGGTATATTTATGTAAACAGCTTTTGACAAGTAATAAAAGTAGATTCAAAGCGGAGAAATAAGTAAAGCATGAATAACTTTTCAAGAAGTTTAACAAACATTTTCCCCATCCTAAACCATATTTCCATCATCTTCTTTGTTAAACCAACCCAACTTTTCAAATCCAAGTTATTTTCAGAAAGTCTAACCCTTGACTGTAATTCCTGAGCATTGTCCAATGCAGTGGACTCCTGGGCTTATTCAAATAGATTCTACACTCTGCGAGAGGTTATGCACTTTACCCACAAGATACAGGTCAAACACCACAAAGGCGAAGTTCAGTAACAAAGCCTTTCTTTGAAGCCTCAAACAACACAGGTGGTCCTCTCCGGTTCGTGCTCTACACCATCCCTTCCCTTAGCCAAGGCGAAGTATGGGACCAACACACCGTTAGATGGGTACCTGGCCACACGACCACGATACGCTCCCCGCATAATCACACAAACGTGTAATCGACACCCTGAGGCTCCACAAGTGAGTCCTTAGCGACTTAGTCAACTAGGGCCATCCCATTCCAGCCATGTGGTTGCAAGTATGACCCAGTTCAAAGGCTTGCAAGGTTAAGTCCTTAGAGTGACCAGGGCAAGACTACCCGAAAAACCAAATCAACACTCCCAATGCCACACTGGCCCACCTGATTACTCTTGCCACGTGCCGCGGGCGACAAATGTTACTCCAACCCCAGTTGATTACCATGCACCACGTGCCGTCAACATCACATGATACTTTTCCAAAACAGGTTCAATATATCATTATGTCCATATTAGCATTTGATTGTCCAAAATCATGTCATGAGCACGTAGCAGGTCTAAGCAGCATACTACAACGGTCTAAACCCATGTTGGCAATTTAATAATGTCCAACTAGTAAACCACAACTAGGGTGACAAAGGGTCATGGCACATACTTAAGTAATCAAGGTGTCATATAGCAAATTGGTATTTATCTAACCCCCATGTTTAAACAAAGTATCTTTCTAATTGAACTAGCATGCGATAGTTTAAATCAAAATAGATTTCGAAATAGGATCAACATGGTCAAAGCACAACTTGCCTTCAAAAAGTACTTGCTCTTGGTCTTGAGTTGGATCCTGAGTCAACACTTCTCCTTCGAATCCTTCCGGCACTTCAACGTCTACTCGTAGCGTGCAAATAGCAAATACACAAATAAACACTAGGCAAAAGATCCCAAAACTCCAAATAAAATCCATAAACAGAGAGAACATAATTTTCTGGATTTTTAGAAACTGAATCACAAATTTGGAGTTAAAATGCAAAAGTTATGATTTATTAAAGTTTAAATAATCAATTTAAATAATATTACAGAGAAAAACTTTAGTCCAAAAATTAAATAAAATTCATATTTAGGTAGATCTCAATTTTATACAAATTTAGAAATTTGAATCACTCAAATCGTAGTTTAAACTCAAAATTTATTAGCTTTTGAAGTTTGAATCTAAATTTTAAATCATTATTCGAATTAATAAATCATTTTCTTTTTCGAAATTAATTATTGCGTCGGCATGGACACGTGTCAGCTCCTGATTGGCTGGTCGACGTCGGTAGGTCCATGGACTTGGTCCGCGCTTGGCTCGGGGCTACGGTGGACTCGGCCCACGGCACGCGGAGACTCCGACATGTGGGTCCACTCGTGAGCGTCATTCTTGCCGACGCCAAGACACCGGCCGACAGCCGACAATGGCGGGCCCGCCATGACGTCATCGTGACGTCATGGTGCAGTTTGGCTGGGCCGCTGACATGCGGGCCCAGCGTGTCAGAGACACGTTCTCCTGCGCGGCGCTGACCGCGCTGACCGCGGCGGTTGGCCTTCTGGCCACGTGGCTAGATCTAGGCCGTTGATTTGAAAATCAACGGCCCAGATTGGATCTGGTGTTACGCGTTTGGGGTGAACGCGGTTAATCTGGACCGTTGGATTTAGATCCAATGGTTGAGATTGGATCTAGAGATAAATAACGAAACCTCACCGCGATGGCGACGCGTGGCAAGATCTGGATCGTGCGATCTTGATCGGACGGCTGAGATAGCTCGGGCGACGGCAATGGCGTGCGGCGGCTTGCGGCGGCCGGAGCTGATGACGATGACACGCCCGACGGCGCTGCAGGGCCCCTCCGGCGAAGTGGATGGTAGGCACGGGTGCGCCTTGACGCAAGGGATCTGGATCTGGGGTCAACGTCGGCGGAGGATGGCGGACGGTGGCGAAGCTTGGCCAGCGAAACGCGGCGAGTGCTTTACCAACTCCGGCGAGCAATAGCGGCGAGTCGGTGGGGATCCTCGCGGCGTGAGCTAGGGTTTCGGGACCGGCGTGGGATGGCGATCCTCGGGGTGCGATCCGGGCATTAAATAGCCCCGGGAGGCGTGCTCAGGGCGGAACCCTAGTCGGTCACGGCGGCGCTCTCACCGGCGGAGTCCGGCTCGGACTCGGCGGAGACGACGCAATCGCAGCTGCCCACGTGGCGCGATCAACGGCCCCGATCGCACGGGCGCGGCGACCGGTCCGTCCGACGGCTCGGGTCGGTCGGCGGATCTCACCGTTGGATCTTGATCCAACGGTTGGGATTGATTAGGGTTAGGAGTGGGTTCGGTCGAGTCACGTGGCTCGGTCGGACTCGAACACGAGTCTGACTCGGGCTCGGTCGGATGAAACGATTTGACCCGAGTTTGATTTTCCAGCGATTTAATATTTAAAATAATTCCTAGTAATTCATTTAATTCATTAAAAATAGCAAATGACTCGAAAAATTCTAAAAATTCGAAAATACTTTGGATCATTTTGGGCTCAAATAAAATATTTCCAACAAAAATTTATTTGCAAAATTAAATTCTTCAATTATTTCAAAATGGAATAAATTCAAATAAATTCCAAATAAATCCAAATAAATTCGAGAAAATTCCAAAATTCACCAAAGTGCCAAATCACACATGAATTTAGGAAAAGTAAAATTTTGGGGTGTTACAAACCTCCCCCTTAATAGAATCTCGTCCCGAGATTCGTGGCTTACTAAAGGAATAGGTTTGGAAATTCTCTCTTCAAATCCTCTTCGCTCCCAAGTCGCTTCGCTCTCTGCATGGTTGCTCCATCGAACTCTACTGAAACGGGTTGACTTGTTTCTAGTTTCTCGATCCATTGTGTCTAGAATCCTCACGGGATGCTCCTTATAAGTCAAATCCTCTTGCAACTCAATTGACTCTAGCGGTGTCTGCTCTCAGAACTCGAAGACACTTCTTCAATCGGGACACATGGAATACATCATGTACTCCCGCTTAACGATCCGTGGCAACTCCAAAGGTGATAAGCAACTTCGCCTCTGCGGCTCAAAATCTTAAATGGTCCAACATAACTGGGTGCAAGTTTCCCTTTGGCATGGAACCTCTTAACTCCCTCGAGAGGCGTAACTCGAGGTATACAAAGTCTTCTCGTTCAAAACTCAAATCTCGGCGACGATTGTCGAGATAACTCTTTTGTCGAGATTGGGCTATCTTCAACCTTTCCTAATCATAGCGGTCTGCTTCTTCAGCCTCTTGAAGAATATCAGGCCCAAAGACACGGCGCCACGGTCTCATTCCAATTCAATGGCGTCCGACAGGTCGACCATACAAAGGCCTCAAAAGGTGACATCGTAAACTAGCCTGATAACTATTGTTGTAACTGAACTCGGCATACGGCAAACTCTTATCCCAAGAGGTAGCATAAGCCAATGCACAAGCTCTCAACATATCCTCCAATCTGGTTGACCCTTTGGCCTGTCCATCCGTCTGTGGATGATAAGCTGCATCTTGAAGTTTAAACGGGTTCCCATGGCTTCATGCAACTTATTCTAACCTTGAGGTAAATTGGGTACCTCGTCCGATACAATCCTCTTTGGCACTCCGTGCAAACAAACAATCCTGATCATGTACAACTCGCTAATTTATCTCCGAGTAAGTGGTCTTCACGGGATAAAATGGGCTACTTTAGTCAAGCGATCCACTATAACCCATATGGAGTCACAACCTCCTTGAGTCTTCGACAAACCGGTAATGAAATCCATTCCGATTTCCTCCCACTTCCACTCAGGTATTTTCAGCGGTTGTAGCAATCCTGCTGGTCTCGATGCAAAGGCCTTGACTCTCGGCATACGCCGCACAATGCAACATGCTCGGCAACTTCTCGTTTCATACTCGCCACTGTAATCTCTCCTTCAGATCCTGATACATCTTGGCGCTTCCAGGATGAATCGAGTACTTGGAGTCATGGGCTTCTTCCAGAATCAGTTGCTTTAACTCCTTTCTGTTAGGCACACAAATGCGATCCTTCATCCACAACGTGCCTTGCTCATCCAACTTGAAGTCCTCTCGCCTTGCCTTCCTCCTTTTGGACTTAATCCCTACGGATCTTGTCATCATCCTTCTGTCCTTCTCGGATCTGGTCCTCTAAAGTAGGCTTTACTTCCAATGCGGCCAAGAATCCGCTTAGGTACTACCTCAATCCTCATTTTCCGAAAATCCTTACATAACTCATCCCGACTTGTGGCTAGCAACGCACTCACGATATGGCTTTTCCGACTCGTGAGCATCGGCTACTACGCTGGCCTTCCCGGATGGTAATGGATTCCAACATTATAGTCCTTGATCAACTCTAACCATCTCCTCTGCCTCATATTCAGATCCGACTGGGTGAATATGTACTTAAGGCTCTTATGATCCGTGATACACTTCACATCTGCTTTCCAATCGATAGTGACGCCATATCTTCAAAGCATGCACTACGGCAGCCTAACTCTAGGTCATGCGTCGGATAATTTTCCTCATGCGGCCTCAATCGCCTTGATGCATAAGCGGCGACCTTTCCATTCTGCATCGGCACACATCCAAGTCCTTGGCGCGATGCGTCACAATAAATATCGAAGCTTTGAGTAACATCCTAGAGAACTAACACCGGTGTCGATGTCAATTGCTTCTTCAGCTCCTGAAATCCTTTCTCACATTCTCAAGGCGTCCATGCAAACTTCTTTTCCTTCTTCAGCAATTGCGTAAGAGGTTTCGCAATTGTCGAAAAAGCCTTCAATGAAACGGCGGTAGTATCCCGCCATTCCAAGGAAACTCGAATCTGGTCACGATCTTGGTGCTCCCAATGTAACAGCCTTCTACTTTGCTTGGATCCACTGGCGACTCCTTCTGCGGTCATTACATGTCCAAGAAACTCCACCTTGTCCTTCTAAAATCACACTTGCTGAACTTGGCGAAAAGTTGTCGTTCCTCACTTTTCCAAAACTCGCCTTAAGTGTTCTGCATGTTCATCCTCTGCCTTGGAGTAGATTAGGATATCGTCTATGAACACGACGACAAACTTGTCCAAATATTCCATGAACACCTTATTCATCATATTCATGAAATAAGCCGCGGCGCATTAAATCGGCCCAAAGGACATAATCAGAAACTCGTAATGTCCATATCTTGACGAGAATGCAGTCTTGAATATCTTCTGATCGGATCTTCAAGCGATGGTATCCCGATCTCGAGATCAATCTTGGAGAAAACTCCGGCTCCTCTTAATCGATCAAACAAATCATCAATCCTGGGTAGCGGATACTTATTCTTCACGGTGACTTCATTGAGTGCACGATGAGTCAATGCACATCCAAAAACTCCCGTCCTTCTACTTTACAAACAAAAGCGGGTGCTCCCCACGGTGACGAACTTGGTCTGATAAATCCTTTCTCCATTAACTCCTCTAGCTGTTTCTTCATTTCTACCAACTCCTCGGTAGACATCCGATAGGGTCTCTTTGCTATCGGTGCTGTTCAAGGTACAATCTCTATCACAATCTCTTTGTCCCTGTCTGTCGTCATAACAGGTAGATCTTCATGAAAGACATCTGGGTACTCAGTCTCTTCTGTGTCATCCTCTATGCTGATTGCCTTGGTACTGTTAACCATCAATCGTCCATCTCTAATCGCAGTGGCTTGAAATTCCACTTTCTTCCCACACGGGCTCTCAAGCGAGATAGTCCTTCGTCCACAATCCAATACAGCCTTGTGCTTGGATAACCAATCCATTCCCAATATAACATCTAAGGTCTGGGTCTCCAAAATTATAAGGTTTGCTAGGAACTCTATTCCATCTATTAGTATTCTCACCCGGAACATCCTACTTCCGCTCGAGTTCTGGAACCAGGGTTTGAACTAAAAGCATGCACTTAAGTCTTGCAATTCTCAAGTCATTTCTAGTAGCAAAGCCTTGCGAAACAAACGAATGCGAAGCTCCGTGAGTCAAACAAAATCGCTGTGTATCGAGTTAACTAGTAACTTACCCAAAGACGACGTCTCGTAGCATTCTCGCAGCTGCATCTGCGGTGACATGGTTGACTCGGCCTCTCACCACGGTGCAGGGTGTGGCTCCTTGTCTTTGGCGCCCTAGCTGAGGTGGTTCCTAGATTGAAGCGAATCGGGTCGCCTCGCTGTCTTCTTTGGACAATGTTGGCAAAGTGTCCTGGCTCGTTGCAGCTTGTAACGTGCCTCACTGTTCCTTCTTTGCCGACGCTCGGGTAGCGTTTCTAGCGGGCCGGGTCCGATAGTTCGATTGGCGTGTCTTGGTGCTGGGGAGGGTGTCCTTGTTGCATTCTCGTGGTTGGAATCAAGAATTGATTTGGTGCAACTCTCAAAGCGCATTGCGTTCCCGACGTGATCCTTCTTTGTTGCATCCTGCGCTTCTGTTCTCATCCGATTCCTTGTGCTTGTCCTCAAGAATAAGCGCCTTATTCACCAATTCTTGGAAATCTGGAAAGGTGTGGGTGATCAATTCTACTTGCAATCCCGAGTTAAGTCCCTTCATAAAACGAGACTGCCTGGATTTATCTGTCGCTACATCCTCAAAGCGTGGCGTGCTAGCCGTGTGAACTTGTTCAGTAGTCGGCCATCGGGCCGATTACCTTGCTTGATGCTCAACTCCTCCTTCTTAAGGTCCATGATTCCTTCAGCACGTGATCTTGTCGGAATGCAACAGGAACTCGTCCCAAGTGATATCTTGGGGTTCTCTGCGTGGCACGTAAGTTCTCCCACCATTCGTGGCTGTTCCTTCCAACTGATGAGAAGCGTAAAGTACCTTCTCATTCCCTACGCATTGAGCTATGTGTAGCTTCCTCTCAATTGATCTTAACCAATCATCGGCCTCCAATGGATTGGCATTCCCAGAGAAAGTGGGTGGGTGAGTTCTCATGAACTCTGACAGCCTTGTATTCTGGCGTGGCCCCTGATTAACTTGATTAGCAGTGGCCTGAGCAAAGGACGTGCTGCATTTGTTGCATCATAGCATGCATCAACCGAGTCCGGCAGCAAGAAAGGCTCCAAAACTCAGATATCAACTGGTGGTGCTGGTGCTCCATCATTGGGGTTTTCTCTTTGGCGAGAACCACTCCTATTGCTTCCAAAGTTTCCACGGTGTTTACCATCTGTCGATTTGCTCTAGGTTTAGAGATGAGAGGGAAACAAGAATAGACAAGTAGTATGGAACTTATGCGGGCGAAAGGTGTAGCCTTAAGGTCCAACTTTATTATTAGTAACTTGGTATGGCTGCTACAATGCCTAAGGGCCTTGCAACACATCTTGCACACTCGAGAAACAAAGCAAATCCAAATCGAACTAATTCTCGAGTCTAACGCCTAAAGGGTGACTCTTTCTTCTATGACGCGACTCGGCGAAGGAGTCTCACTATAGAACCTATGCTCACTCATCGAGAAAACCTCCATCTGTCACAAGAGTGCTTTACGTAAGAACTCGGAATTTTTAAATTGTGACAAGGTAAGTGAAAATCTCAGCAAGAGACAAGAAAAGAGAGAAGGGGATAAGTCGAGATGTCATTTCTTGTCTTCACAAATTTTTAGCTTTAGAAAATAGGTTTTATCCTCACTACGACCATTCTAGCTTAGGGTTGAGCCTACAGTCAAGTATGGCTCTGATACCACCTCTGTCGGGACCCCGAATTTGCAAATCCGGACCCTCTGTGTATTCAGCACTAGTCCAGAACGCCGCTTAGTGCACACAGCCTTAACATCGGTATATATCACAATCATACCAAACGATACTATCAAAGTACTTTATTTAAATAATCAAAGGGTTACTCGACCTTATGGCCAAGTTACAAATATATGCCTTGCAAGGCGAAACTTATTAAAAGAGAAATAACAGCAATGAAAATCAAATAAACTTAGTGGCGCCATCCAAGATACCACAGTAATCGATCGGCTCGCATCCCTAAGTAGACGGGTCTTCTTGGAAATCCTCCCCCGAAACTGGCGTAATCTCCTCTTCAACTGGTATTGTGTTGAGGCAAGGGTGAGTACTTGGTACTCAGCAAGTCATGCACAGAATGCAAGCTAATATACTATATGCATGGCTTGGTACAAAGGAATAGCTCAAGGTATATTTGCAGTAAACAGCTTTTGACAAGTAATAAGAGTAGATTCGAAAGCAGTAGAAATAAGTAAAGCATAAATAACTTTTCAAGGAGTTTAACAAACATTTTCCCATCCTAAACCATATTTCCATCATCTTCTTTGTTAAACCAACCCAACTTTTCAAATCCAAGTTATTTTCAGAAAGTCTAACCCTTGACTGTAATTCCCGAGCATTGTCCAGTACCGTGGACTCGGCTATTCAAATAGATTCTACACTCTGCAGAGGTTATGCACTTTACCCACAAGATACAACAAACACCACAAAGGCGAGTTCAGTAACAAAGCCTTTCGGAAGCCTCAAACAACACAGGTGGTCCTCTCCGGTTCGTGCTCTACACCATCCCTTCCCTTAGCCAAGGCGAAGTATGGGACCAACACACCGTTAGATGGGTACCTGGCCACAGCCACGATACGCTCCCCGCATAATCACACAAACGGTGTAATCGACACCTTGAGGCTCCACAAGTGAGTCCTTAGCGACTTAGTCAACTAGGGCCGTCCCATTCCGACCATGTGGTTGCAAGTATGACCCAGTTCAAAGGCTTGCAAGGTTAAGTCCTTAGAGTGACCAGGCAAGACTACCCTAAAACCAAATCAACACTCCCAATGCCACAATCTGGCCCACCTGATTACTCTTGCCACATGCCCGGCCGAAATCGTTTATCAAACTCCCGCTTGATTACCATGCACCACGTCGCCGCCAACATCACATGATACTTTTACAAAACATTTTCAATTTATCATTATGTCCATATTAGCATTTGATTGTCCAAAATCATGTCATGAGCACGTAGCAGTCTAAGCGACATACTACAACGGTCTAAACCCATGTTGGCAATTTAATAATGTCCAACTAGTAAACCACAACTAGGGTGACAAAGGGTCATGGCACATACTTAAGTAATCAAGGTGTCATATAGCAAATTGGTATTTATCTAACCCCATGTTTAAACAAAGTATCTTTCTAATTGAACTAGCATGCGATAGTTTAAATCAAAATAGATTTCAAATAGGATCAACATGGTCAAAGCACAACTTGCCTTCAAAAAGTACTTGCTCTTGGTCTTGAGTTGGATCCTGAGTCAACACTTCTCCTTCGAATCCTTCCCAGACTTCAACGCTCTACTCGTAAAAGCGTGCAAATAGCAAATACACAAATAAACACTAGGCAAAGATCCCAAAACTCCAAATAAAATCCATAAACAGAGAGAACATAATTTTCTGGATTTTTAGAAACTGAATCACAAATTTGGAGTTAAAATGCAAAAGTTATGATTTATTAAAGTTTAAATAATCAATTTAAATAATATTACAGAGAAAAAATTTAGTCCAAAAATTAAATAAAATTCATATTTAGGTAGATCTCAATTTTATACAAATTTAGAAATTTGAATCACTCAAATCGGAGTTGAAACGCAAAAGTTATAAGCGTTTGAAGTTTGAATCTAAATTTGAAATCATTATTCGAATTAATAAATCATTTTCTTTTTCGGAAATTAATTATTGCGTCAGCATGGACACGTGTCAGCTCCTGATTGGCTGGCTGACGTCAGCCGGTCCATGGACTTGGTCCACGCTTGGCTCGGGTCTACGGTGGACTCGGTCCACGGCTCCACGTGAGACTGACATGTGGGTCCACTCGGGTGACGTCATTCTTGGCGTGACACCTGCTGGGACAGGCTGGCGACAGCGGGCCCGCCATGACGTCATCGTGGACGCCATGGTGCGCTTTGGCCGGGCCGCCGACATGCGGGCCAGCGTGTCGAGACACGTTCTCATGCGCGCGCCGATCGCCGCCGATCGCGGCGCTGGCCTTCTCGCCACGTGGCTAGATCTAGGCCGTTGATTTGAAAATAAACCGCCCGCATTGATCTGGTGTTACGCGTTTGGGGTGAACGCGTTAATCTGGACTGCTGGATTTAGATCCAATGGTTGAGATTGGATCTAGAGATCGTGAACGAAACCTCACCGTGCGATGACGTGGCAAGATCTCGGATCGTGCGATCTTGATCGGACGGCCGAGATAGCTCGAGCGACGGCAATGGCGTGGCGCGGCTTGCGGCGGCCGGAGTCGATGACGATGACACGCCCGACGGCGCTGCAGGTTCCTCCGGCGAAAGTGGATGGTAGGCACGGTGCGCCTTGACGCAAGGGATCTGATCTGGGTCAACGTCGGCGGAGGATGGCGGGCGGTGGCGGAAATGGCGCTAAATCGCGGCGAGTGCTTTACCAACTCCGGCGAGCAATAGCAATGAGACGGTGGGGATCCTAGCGGCGTGAGCTAGGGTTTCGGACCGGCGTGGGATGGCGATCCTCGGGTGCGATCCGGCATTAAATAGCCCCGGAGGCGTGCTCGGCGGAACCCTAGTCGGTCACGGCGCGCTTCACCGCGGCGGAGTCCGGCTCGGACTCGGCGGAGACGACGCAATCGCAGCCGCCCACGTGGCGCGATCAACGGCCCCGATCGCCGCGGGCGCGGCCGGTCCGGTCGGACACGGCTCGGGTCGGGTCGGCGGATCTCGTAGTTGGATCTTGATCCAACGGTTGGGATTGATTAGGGTTAGGAGTGGGTTCGGCCGAGTCACGTGGCTCGGTCGGACTCGAACACGAAGTCCGACTCGGGCTCGATCGGATGAACAAGATTTGACCCGAGTTTGATTTTCCAATGATTTAATATTTAAAATAATTCCTAGTAATTCATTTAATTCATTAAAAATAGCAAATGACTTTAAAATTCCGTAAAAATTCGAAAATACTTTGGATCATTTTGGGCTCAAATAAAATATTTCCAACAAAAATTTATTTGCAAAATTAAATTCTTCAATTATTTCAAAATGGAATAAATTCAAATAAATTCCAAATAAATCCAAATAAATTCCAGAAAATTCCAAAAATTCACCAAAGTGCCAAATCACACATGAATTTAGGAAAAGTAAAATTTTGGGGTGTTACACACCGATAGCAAAGAGACCCTATCGGATGTCTACCGAGGAGTTGGTAGAGATGAAGAAACAGCTGGAAGAGTTAATGGAGAAAGGATTTATCAGACCGAGTTCGTCGCCGTGGGGAGCACCAGTTTTGTTTGTCAAGAAGAAGGACGGGAGTTTCAGGATGTGCATTGACTACCGTGCACTCAATGAGGTCACCGTGAAGAATAAGTATCCGCTACCCAGGATTGATGATTTGTTTGATCAATTGAGAGGAGCCGGAGTTTTCTCCAAGATTGATCTGAGATCGGGATACCATCAGTTGAAGATCCGATCAGAGGATATTCCGAAGACTGCATTCTCGTCAAGATATGGACATTACGAGTTTACAGTTATGTCCTTTGGGCTGACGAATGCGCCAGCTTATTTTATGAATATGATGAATAAGGTGTTCATGGAACATTTGGACAAGTTTGTCGTCGTGTTCATAGACGATATCCTAATCTACTCCAAGACAGAGGATGAACATGCCGAACACTTAAGGCGAGTGTTGGAAAAGTGAGGAACAAAGAACTTTTCGCCAAGTTCAGCAAGTGTGATTTTTGGAAGGACAAGGTGGAGTTTCTTGGACATGTAATGACCGCAGAAGGAGTCACCGTGGACCCAAGCAAAGTAGAAGCTGTGTTACATTGGGAGCAGCCGAAGACTGTGACCCAGATTCGGAGTTTCCTTGGAATGGCAGGATACTACCGCCGCTTCATCGAAGGCTTCTCGACAATTGCGAAACCTCTTACGCAATTGCTGAAGAAGGAAAATAAGTTTGCATGGGCCTTGAGAATGTGAGAAAGGATTTCAGAGCTGAAGAAGCGATTGACGCCAAGACCGGTGTTAGTTCTAGGATGTTGCTCAAAGCTTCGATATTTATTGTGACGCATCGCGCCAAGGACTTGGATGTGTGCCGATGCAGAATGGAAAGGTCGCCGCTTATGCATCAAGGCGCTTGAGGCCGCATGAGGAAAATTATCCGACACATGACCTAGAGTTAGGCTGCCGTATTGCATGCCTTGAAGATATGGCGTCACTATCTGATTGGAAACAGATGTGAAGTATATACGGATCATAAGAGCCTTAAGTACATATTCACCCAGTCGGATCTGAATATGAGGCAAAGGAGATGGCTAGAGTTGATCAAGGACTACAATGTCGGAATCCATTACTATCCCGGGAAGGCCAACGTAGTAGCCGATGCTCTGAGTCGGAAAAGCCATACCGTGAGTACGTTGCTAGCCACAAGTCGTGATGAGTTATGTGAGGATTTTCAAAAGATGAAGATTGAGGTTGTACCTAGCGGATTCTTGGCGCATTGGAAGTAAAGCCTACCTTAGAGGACCAGATCCGAGAAGGACAGAAGGATGATGACAGGATCCGTAGGATTAAGTCCAAAAGGAGGAAGGCAAGGCAGAGGACTTCAAGTTGGATGAGCAAGGCACGTTGTGGATGAAGGATCGCATTTGTGTGCCTCGACAAAAGGAGTTAAAGCAACTGATTCTCGAAGAAGCCCATGACTCCAAGTACTCGATTCATCCTGAAGCGCCAAGATGTATCGAGGATCTCAAGGAGAGATTCGTGGCCGAGTATGAAACGTGAAGTTGCCGAGCATGTTGCATTGTGCGATGTATGCCAGAGAGTCAAGGCAATGCATCGAGAGACCAAAGCAGGATTGCTACAACCTGAAAATACCTCGAGTGGAAGTGGGAGGAAATCGGAATGGATTTCATTACCGGTTTGCCGAAGACTCAAGGAGGTTATGACTCCATATGGGTTATAGTGGATCGCTTGACTAAAGTAGCCCATTTTATCCTCGTGAAGACCACTTACTCGGGGGATAAATTAGCGTAATTGTACATGATCAGATTGTTTGTTTGCACGGAGTGCCAAAGAGGATTGTATCGGACAGAGGTACCCAATTTACCTCAAGGTTCTGGAATAAGTTGCATGAAGCCATGGGAACCCGCTTGAACTTCAAGATACTGACTTATCATCCACAGACGGATGGACAGACCGAAAGAGTCAACCAGATTCTGGAGGATATGTTGAGAGCTTGTGCATTAGCTTATGCTACCTCTTGGGATAAGAGTTTGCCGTATGCCGAGTTCAGTTACAACAATAGTTATCAGGCTAGTTTACAGATGTCACCTTTTGAGGCACTGTATGGTCGACCCTGTCGGACGCCATTGAATTGGAATGAGACCGGCGAGCGCCGTGTCTTTGGGCCTGATATTCTTCAAGAGGCTGAAGAACAGATCGCCATGATTAGGGAAAGGTTGAAGGTAGCCCAATCACGACAAAAGAGTTATGCTGACAATCGTCGCCGAGACTTGAGTTTTGAACCAGAAGGCTTTGTTTACCTCAGAGTTACGCCTCTCAGGGGAGTTAAGAGGTTCCATGCCAAAGGGAAACTTGCACCCCGTTATGTTGGACCATTTAAGATTTTGAGCCGCAGAGGCGAAGTGGCTTATCAGCTGGAGTTGCCACGCCAAGTTAGCGAGGAGTACATGATGTATTCCATGTGTCCCAGTTAAAGAAGTGTCTCCGAGTTCCTGAGGAACAGACACCGCTAGAGTCAATTGAGTTGCAAGAGGACTTGACTTATAAGGAGCATCCCGTGAGGATTCTAGACACAATGGATCGAGAAACTAGAAACAAGTCAAACAGATTAGGTAGAGTTCAGTTTAGCAACCATGAAGAAAGTGAAGCGACTTGGGAGAGCGAAGAGGATTTGAAGAAGGAGTTTCCAAACATATTCCTTTATTAAGCCCTTTATCTCGTTGACTAGATTCTATTAAGGGGGGGAGGTTTGTAACACCCCAAAATTTTACTTTTCCTAAATTCATGTGTGATTTGGCACTTTGGTGAATTTTTGGAATTTTCTGGAATTTATTTGGATTTATTTGGAATTTATTTGAATTTATTCCATTTTGAAATAATTAAAGAATTCAATATTGCAAATAAAATTTTGTTGGAAATATTTTATTTGAGTCCAAAATGATGCAAAATATTTTCCAGAATTTTTCTGGAATTTTTCTGAGTCTTTTGCTATTTTTAATGAATTAAATGAATTACTGGGAATTATTTTGAATATTAAAATCGCTTCGGGTTTAGTACTGTTCATCGGGTCCGAGTCGGACTCGAGTCCGACCCGAACCCGACCGAGCCACTTGATTCGGTCGAACCGCGTCGCCGAACCCAACCCTAACCCTAGCCACCGACCGTTGGATCTTGATCCAACGGCCAAGGCGTGTGACGCCGTCAGCGTGTCTTGCGTGGGCCGCTCGATGCGGGACACGTGGGCGGCATCGGGTCGTCGTCCTCGCCGAATCGGGCTCGGAGAGCGCGCCAGTGTCCGACTAGGGCTCCGCCGAGCACGCCTCCGGCTATTTAAGGCCCGGCCGGCCCCGAGGTTGCCCTCACCCATGCGCCCGCTTGCCCTAGCTAATAGAGCTCAAGCCGCCGCCAAGCCGTGCCGATTGCTCGCCGAAGTTGGACGGAGCCGCTACGGTTTCCTCGTCTTCTCGGCACCGTTAGCCCTTGTCGCCGTGTTGAAGCCGGGTTCGAACCCCCAAGACAAAGGCGCACTTATGACATCTCGATCACGCCGGAGAACGCCCGTAGCGCCGAGCCCGTGGTCATCTTCCTGGCGCGGCAACCCAGCCTGCCGTGACTCCATCTCCGCCCACGAGCTCCGTGCACCGCTGGATCTTCATCGGACGATCACGGTGAGTCCACGCTTCCCGAAACTTTGGAAAACCAGATCGGATTCGACCGCTGGATCAAGATCCGACGCCCACGATCGCCACGCGCTAGAAAGCTGCGTTAACTTAGGTAGATCTAGACCGTCCGATCTAGATCGAACGGCCGTGATCATGCCACGTAGCCGCCGCCGCTGCGCGCGTTGAGTCATCGACAGGCCGCCCGCGCGGCCGGCCGAGCCTGGCGTGATCGCAGTGTCACCGACATGCGGGGCCCGCATGTCGCTGTCTCGCCAGAGAGCCTCACCGCACGTGACTCCACCGACGGTGGGACCCGCGTGTCGGCCTCTGTAGCCGTGAGGCCGCGCCCACCGTGGGCCGGTGTCACCGTGGACTCGACCCATGGACCGAGACACGTGGCGACTCCGACATGCCACGTGGCATGATGACGTCATCTTTGGCGTCATCATGGAAGGCCGCTTCGGCGTCGACGCCGCCAGGTCACCGTGGACCAATCACAGGATGCCACGTGTCCATGCCGACGCAATAATTAATTTCAAAAAAGAAAATGATTTATTAATTCAAATATTAATTCAAATTTAGATTCAAACTTCAAACGCTTATAACTTTTGCGTTTCAACTCCAATTTGAGTGATTCAAATTTCTAAATTTGTATAAAATTGAGATCTACCTAAATATGAATTTTATTTAATTTTTGGACTAAAGTTTTTCTCTGTAATATTATTTAATTGATTATTTGAACTTTAAATAATCATAACTTTTATGCTTTAACTCCAAATTTGACGATTCCAGTTTCTAAAAATCCAGAAAATTATGTTCTCTCTGTTTATGGGTTTTATTTGGAGTTTTGGGATGTTTTTGCCTATTGTTTATTTGGGTATTTGCTATTTGCACGCTTTACGAGTAGACGTTGAAGTGCCTAAGGATTCGAAGGAGAAGTGTTGACTCAGATCCAACTCAAGACCAAGAGCAAGTGCTTTTTGAAGGCAAGTTGTGCTTTGACCATGTTGATCCTATTTCAAATCTATTTTGATTTAAACTATCGCATGCTAGATCAATTAGAAAGATACTTTGTTTAAACATGGGGGTTAGATAAATACCAAATTGTTGTATGACACCTTGATTATCTAAGTATGTGCCATGATCCCTTGTCACCCTAGTTGTGGATTACTAGTTGGACATTATTAAATTGCCAACATGGGTTTAGACCGACGTAGTACCTTTGCTTAGACCAAGCACGTGCTCGGGACATGATTTTGGACAATCAAATGCTAATATGGACTTAATGATATATTGAACCTGTTTTGGAAAAGTATCATGTGATGTTGATGGCACGTGGTGCATGGTAATCAATCGGGGTTTGATAAACGGTTTCGGCCAGGGGCATGTGGCAAGAGTAATCAGTGGGCCGGTTGTGGCATTGGGGATGTTGATTTGGTTTTTCTGTAGTCTTGCCTGGTCACTCTAAGGACTTAACCTTGCAAGCCTTTGAACTGGGTCATACTTGCAACCACATGGCTGGAATGGGACGGCCCTAGTTGACTAAGTCGCTAAGGACTCACTTGTGGAGCCTCAGGGTGTCGGGCCATAATCGCTTGTGTGATTATGCGGGGAGCGTATCGTGGCTGTGGCCGATACCCATCTAATCGGTGTGTTGGTCCCATACTTCGCCTTGGCTAAGGGAAGGGATGGTGTAGAGCACGAACCTGAGAGGACCACCTGTGTTGTTTGAGGCTTCCGAAAGGCTTTGTTACTGAACTCGCCTTTGTGGTGTTTGACCGTATCTTGTGGGTAAAGTGCATAACCTCTCGCAGAGTTGAGAATCTATTTAAATAGCCGAGTCCACAGATCGACAATGCTCTGAATTACAGTCAAGGGTTAGACTTTCTCAAAAAATAACTTGGATTTGAAAGGTTGGTTTGGTTTAGTAATGAAGATGATAGAAATGTGGTTTAGGATGGGAAAAATGTTTGTTAAACTTCTTGAAAAGTTATTTATGCTTTACTTATTTCTACTGCTTTCGAATCTACTTTTATTACTTGTCAAAAGTCATTTAATCGCAAATATACCTTGAGCTATTCCTTTGTACCAAGCCATGCATATAGTATATTAGCTTGCATTCAGGCATGACTTGTCGAGTACCAAGTACTCACCCTTGCCTCAACACAACATCGCTTGAAGAGGAGACTACGCCACCGGTGTGGAGGAGGAACTTCAGAGGATCCGTCTACTTAGGGGATGCGAGCCCGATCAGTTGCCTGTGGTATCTTGGATGGCGCCAAGGTTATTTGATTTTCCGCTGCTATTATTTCTCTTTTAATAAGTTTCGCCTTGTGAGGCATCTATTTGTAACTTGGCCATAAGGTCGAGTAACCAGTTTGGTTATTTAAATAAAGTACTTTGATAGTATCGATTGGTATGATTGTGATATTTACCGATGTTAAGACTGTGTGCACTAGCGCGTTCCTGGACTAGTGCTGAATACACAGAGGGTCCGGATTTGCAAATTCGGGGTCCCGACAGTCACCTTAAGGACTTAACCTTGCAAGCCTTTGAACTGGGTCTAACGTGCAACCACATGTCTTTAATGGGACGGACCTAGTTGATTAAGTTGCTAATAATGTACCCGTGGGACCTCAGGAGGTCAACTACACCCTTTGTGTAAGTTGAACGGGGGAGCGTACCGGGGCTGCGGCCAGGTACCCATCTAACGGTTGGTTGGCCTAAACTTCGCCTTAGCTAAGGGAAGGGTTAGTGTGCAACAACCGGGGAGGACCACTTGTATTGTTAGAAGTTTCCGAAAGACTCATTACTGAACTCGCCTTTGTGGTGTTTGACTGTATCTTGTGGGTAAAGTGCATAACCTCTGCAGAGTGTAAAATCTATTCGAATAGCCGTGTCCGCGGTATTGGACATCGCTCGGGAATTACAGTCAAGGGTTAGACTTTATTGAAAATAACTTGGACTTGAAAGGTTGGGTTTGGTTAAATAATGATGTTGATGGAAATGTGGATTAGGATGGGAAAGATGTTTACTAAACTCCTTGAAAAGTTATTTATGCCTTACTTATTTCTACTGCTTTCGAATCTACTTATGATACTTGTTAAATGCTCTTACTGCAAATATACCTTAAGCTATTCCTTTGTATCAAGCCATGCATATAGTCTATTAGCTTGCATTCTGTGCATGACTTGCTGAGTACCAAGTACTCACCCTTGCCACAATACAACACCAGTTGAAGAGGAGACTACACCAGCTTTGGAGGAGGAGCTTCCTGAGGAACCGTCTAACTAGGAATCGAGTCCCAGTCAGTTGCCTGTGGTATACTGGATGGCGCCACGAAGTTATCTTATTTTCCGCTGCTATTATTTCTCTCTTAATAAGTTTCGCCCTGTGTGGCGTTTATTTGTAACTTGACCATAAGGTCGAGCAACCAGTTTGACAATTTAATTAAAGTACTTTATTAGTATCGAGTGGTATGATTGTGATATTTACCGATGTTAAGACTGTGTGCACTAGCGCGTTCCTGGACTAGTGCTGAATACACAAAGGGTCCGGATTTGCAGATTCGGGGGCCCGACAGAGGTGGTATCAGAGCCATACTGACTGTAGGCTCACCCCTAGTTAGAATGGTCGTAGTAAGGATAAAACCTATTTTCTAAAGTTAAAAGTGGTCAAGATAATGAATGAATTCTCGACTTACCCTTTTCTTCCTTGTTCATACCCTTGCTGAATTTTCTCCTTACCCTCATCACAATTTGAAATATGTTCTTACGTAAGCATCTTGTGACAGATGGAGGGAGAGATCAACTACGTCGATCTTGAGGTTGGCCACGCCGTAGAACTTTGGCGTATGATGCAGTTTCTCGAAGGATTTGAGAAGCCGCAATACCAAGTAAACGTCATCAGACAAGCAGGACTGATTAAAGCTTTTGATGTGAAGATCACGGTACATGCCAGGAAGAAGGGCAAGGGCAATCGTCCAATATACTGCACTGCCAGGAGGTCGACAATGCAGATGGGAATTCAGGAGGTATCACGACGAGCAATGCGACACGTCGCCCGCATCTACGCCAGCGATCTAGAGGGAGCAGAGTATCGCTACCATCCCCGCAACAACGACCTTCTCGACCTGAAGCTGATTCAGGACGAGAATACCACGGTCACACAGCTGGCACTACTTGTCATTGCTCAGGAGGATGCGCTCGATGATACGAACCGGGAGCTACAGAAAGCTCGAGAGGAGGCCACGGTGGAGAAGAAACGATGGAGGAAGGCTCAAGAATATGTGTCTCAACTTCTGCGAAGGATTGACGAGTTGGAGATGGCTTTGTACGGACCAGGACCGGAGCCAGTACTCGAGCTACACGAGCCAGATCCGGAAGAGCCAGAGCTTGAGGAGGACACTGCTTCTTCAACTACCACAGTTGACACAGTTGCAGGGCATGGCGATTGTTTCGTGCCGATGCCGTCGCACCCCCACCCAGGCAGTGGAGGTTTTCTAGATGAGTGAGCATAGGTTTTGAAGTTGAGACTCCTTCGTCGAGTCGCGTTATAGAATAAGAGTCACCCTTTTGAGGCGTTGGATTTTCATTGTTTGCTGAGTGTGCAGTATGTGTTGCAAGCCCTTAGGCATTGTAAGCAACCATACCAAGTTATTATTATTAGTAATAAAGTTGGATTTTGAGTTACACTCTCTCCCCGCATAAGTTTTCCCTATTACTTGTCTATTCTTGTTCCCTCTCATCTCTAAAACCTTGGAGCAATCAACAGATGGTGAACACCCGCGGAAACCTTGGAGGCAATGGAAGTGGTTCTCGCCTAGCTGGAAACCCCAGTGATGGAGCACCAGCACCGCCAGTTGATATGCAGAATTTTGGAGCTTTTCTTGCTGCTCAGACTCAGTTGATGCATGCCATGATGCAACAGATGCAGCACGTCACTGCTCAAGCTACCGCTAATCAAGTCAACCAGGGACAACGCCAGAATACAAGACTGTCAGAGTTCATGAGGACTCATCCACCCACTTTCTCCGGGAATGCTAACCCGTTGGAAGCCGATGACTGGTTAAGGTCAATTGAGAGGAAGCTACACATTGCTCAATGCATGGGAAATGAGAAGGTACTCTACGCTTCTCATCAGTTGGAAGGAACAGCCGCCGAATGGTGGGAGAACTTCTGCGCTACGCAGGAGAACCCTTAAGATATCACTTGGGAGGAGTTTACAGCTGCATTTCGCCAGTATCATGTGCCAGAAGGAATCATGGACCTCAAGAAGGAGGAGTTCAGGGCACTGAAGCAAGGTAATCAGCCGGTGGCCGAATACCTGAACAAGTTCACACAGCTTGCACGCTACGCACCTGAGGATGTAGCGACAGATAAAGCCCGACAGTCTCGCTTCATGAAGGGACTTAACTCAGGACTGCAGGTGGGATTGATCACCCACACCTTTCCAGATTTCCAAGAATTGGTGAATAAGGCGCTTATTCTTGAGGACAAGCGCAAGGAACTGGATGAGAACAGGAAGCGCAGGATGCAGCATCAGGGATCGCGTCAGGGAGCGCAGCAACGTTTGAGGGTTGCGCCAAATCAATTTTTCAGATTCCAGCCGCAGAATACAACAAGGACACCGTCACCAGCACCAAGACCCGTCAATCGTAACTATCAGACCCGACTCCGCCGTAAACGCCGCTTGAGGCAAATAACAAGGAATAGTGAGACGCTACAATTGCAGAACGAGCCAGGACACTTTGCCAACAGCTTGTCCTAAGAAGACAGCGAGGAGTGACCCGATTCGCTTCAATGCAGGATCCACACCACCAGACGCCAAAGACAGGAGCCACACCAGGCGTGGTGAGAGGCCGAGTCAACCATGTCACCGCAGATGCACCGCAGAATGCCACTGACGTTGTAATCGGGTAAGTTACTTGTTAACTCGGCACCTGCAATGATTTGTTTGATTATGGAGCTTCGCATTCGTTTGTTTCACAAGGCTTTGCTGCTAAAAATGATTTGGAGATTGCAAGACTTAAATGCATCCTTTTAGTTCAAACCCCTGGTTCCGAACTCCAAACGAAAGTAGGATGTTCTGGGGTGAGAATACTAATAGATGGGATAGAGTTCCTAGCGAACCTTATTATTTTGGAGACCCAGACCTTAGATGTTATTTTGGGAATGGATTGGTTATCCAAGCACAAGGCCGTATTGGATTGTGGACGAAGGACTATCTCAATTGAGAGCCTGTGTGGAAAGAAAGTTGAATTTCAAGCTACCGCCGTTAGAGATGGACAGTTGATGGTTAACATCACCAAGGCAATCAGCATAGAAGATGTCTTAGTAGTGAATGAGTACCCAGATGTTTTTCCTGAAGATCTACCTGGTATGCCACCAGACAGGGACATAGAGTTTGTGATAGAGCTTGTACCTGTTACAGCGCCAATAGCAAAGAGACCTTATCGGATGTCCACCGAAGAATTGGTAGAGATGAAGAAGCAACTCGAAGAGCAAATGGAGAAAGGATTTATCAGACCGAGTTCGTCGCCGTGGGGAGCGCCAGTTTTGTTTGTCAAGAAGAAGGACGGAATTTTCAGGATGTGCATTAACTACTGTGCACTTAATGAAGTCACCGTGAAGAATAAGTACCCGCTACCGAGGATCGATGATCTGTTTGATCAGCTGAGAGGAGCCAGAGTTTTCTCCAAAATTGATCTGAGATCGGGATACCATTAGTTGAAGATCCGATCAGAAGATATTCCAAAGACCGCATTCTCGTCAAGATATGAACATTACAAGTTTACAGTTATGTCCTTTGGTCTGACGAATGCGCCAGCATATTTCATGAATATGATGAATAAGGTGTTCATGGAGTATTTGGACAAGTTTGTTGTTGTGTTCATAGATGATATCTTAATCTACTCCAAGATAGAGCATGAACATGCAGAACACTTGAGGCGAGTTTTGGAAAAGCTAAGGGAACAGCAACTCTTCGCCAAGTTCAGTAAGTGTGATTTTTGGAAGGACAAGGTGGAATTCCTCGGACATGTAATGACCGCAGAAGGAGTCGTCGTAGATCCAAGCAAGGTAGAAGCTGTGTTACACTGGGAGCAGCCGCAGACCGTGACACAGATCCGGAGTTTCCTTGGAATGGCAGGTTACTACCGCCGTTTCATTGACGGCTTTTCGACAATTGCGAAACCTCTTACGCAATTGCTGAAAAAGGAGAAGAAGTTTGCATGGACGCCAGAGTGTGAGAAAGGTTTTCAGGAGCTGAAGAAGCGATTAACATCAGCGCCGGTGTTAGTCCTACCGGACGTCAATCAAAGCTTTGATATTTATTGTGATGCATCGCGTCAAGGACTTGGATGTGTGCTGATGCAGAATGGAAAGGTCGTCGCTTATGCATCAAGACAGTTGAGGCCACATGAGGAGAATTATCCGACACATGACCTAGAGCTAGCTGCCGTAGTGCATGCTCTGAAGTTGTGGCGTCACTATTTGATTGGAAACAGATGTGAAGTATACACGGACCATAAGAGTCTTAAGTACATCTTCACCCAATCAGACCTGAACATGAGGCAGAGGAGATGGTTAGAGTTGATCAAGGACTACAATGTTGGAATCCATTACCATCCAGGAAAGGCAAACGTAGTTGCCGATGCCCTGAGTCGGAAAAGCCATACCGTGAATATGTTGATAGCCACAAGTCAGGATGAGCTATGTGAGGATTTCCAGAGAATGCAGATTGAAGTCGTACCAGAAGGATTCTTGGCAGCATTGGAAGTGAAGCCCACCTTGGAGGATCAAATCCGAGAAGGACAGGAGGATGATGACAAGATCCGCAGGATTAAGTCCAACATGGATGAAGGCAAGGCAGAGGACTTCAAGTTGGATGAGCAAGGCACGTTATGGATGAAGGATCGCATTTGTGTGCTGAACAAGAAGGAGTTGAAGCAGTTGATTCTAGAAGAAGCTCATGACTCAAAGTATTCCATTCATCCTGGAAGCGCCAAGATGTATCAGGATTTGAAAGAAAGATTCTGGTGGCCGAGCATGAAGCGTGAAGTTGCCGAGCACGTTGCGCTGTGCGACATATGCCAGAGAGTCAAGGCAATGCATCAGAGACCAGCAGGACTGCTACAACCGCTGAAGATACCTGAGTGGAAGTGGGAAGAAATCGGAATGGATTTCTTTACCGGTTTACCCAAGACTCAAGGAGGTTATGACTCCATATGGGTTATAGTGGATCGCTTGACCAAGGTCGCCCATTTTATTCCCGTGAAGACCACTTACTCGGGAGATAAGTTAGCAGAGTTGTACATGATCAGGATCGTCTGCTTGCACGGAGTGCCAAAGAGGATTGTATCGGACAGAGGTACCCAATTTACCTCAAGATTCTGGAATAAGTTGCATGAAGCCATGGGAATCCGTTTGAACTTCAGTACAACTTATCATCCACAGACGGATAGTCAGACTGAAAGAGTCAATCAGATTCTGGAAGATATGTTAAGAGCGTGTGCATTGGCTTGTGCTACCTCTTGGGATAAGAGTCTGCCGTATGCGGAGTTCAGTTACAACAACAGCTACCAAGCTAGTTTGCAAATGTCGCCATTTGAAGCACTATACAGTCGCCCTTGTCGAACACCGTTGAATTGGAACGAGACGGGTGAACGCCGTGTCTTTGGACCTGATATTCTTCAAGAAACCGAGGAACAAATTGCCATGATCAGGGAGAGATTAAAGATAGCACAGTCAAGACAGAAGAGTTATGCTGACAACCATCACCGAGACCTGAGTTTCGAACCAGAAGATTTCGTGTATCTAAGAGTCACACCGCTCAGAGGAGTTAAGAGATTCCATGCCAAAGGAAAACTCGCGCCGAGATATGTTGGACCATTCAAGGTTCTCAGCCGCAGAGGTGAAGTTGCTTATCAGTTGGAATTACATGATCATTAGCGAGAGTGCATGACGTGTTCCACGTGTCCCGATTGAAGAAGTGTCTCCGAGTACGAGAGCAGACACCGCTAGAGTCAATTGAGTTGCAAGAAGATTTGACTTACAAGGAGCACCCCGTGAAGATTCTGGACACAATGGATCGAGAGACGAGGAACAAGTCAACCCGTTTCTGCAGAGTTCAATGGAGCAACCATGCAGAGAGCGAAGCAACTTGGGAGCGCGAAGAGGAATTGAAGAAAGAGTTTCCGAACCTACTCCTTTAGTAAGCCCTGAATCTCGGGGATGAGATTCTGTTAAGGGGGGAGGTTTGTAACACCCCAAAATTTTGCTTTTCTTAAATTCATGTGTGATTTGGCACTTTGGTGAATTTTTGGAATTTTCTGGAATTTATTTGGATTTATTTGGAATTTATTTGAATTTATTCCATTTTGAAATAATTAAAGAATTTAACTTTGCAAATAAAATTTTGTTGGAAATATTTTATTTGAGTCCAAAATGTTCCAAAATATTTTCCAGAATTTTTCTGGAATTTTTCTGAGTCTTTTGCTATTTTTCTTGAATTAAATGAATTACTGGAAATTATTTTAAATATTAAATCGCTGGAAAATCAATCGGGTCGAGTACTGTTCATCCGACCGAGTCGGACTCGAGTCCGACCCGAGCCAGTCGACTCGACCAAACCCGCTCCTAACCCCAATCGATCCCGACCGTTGGATCGGGATCCAACGGTCCGGATTGGACCGCACCGGTCCGAGCCCAAGTCCGATCGGACCCGTTCGCGTGCGAGCAATCGTAGCCGCTCATTGCGACACGTGGATGGTTCCCAGCCATCGTCTCCGTTCCGAATCCGAGCCGGAAAGCTCCGCCGTGACCGAGCGGGACACGGCTAGGGTTCCGATTTCCGTGCAGACGTCGAGGGTATTTAATGACCGGGTCATCCTCCGAGGTTCGCCTCTCCGCGCCGCACTGAAGCCCTAAGGTCCTAGCTCCCCAGCCGCCGCCATCTTCCCGGAATAGCTCGCCGAAGTTAGTTCTAGGGTTGGCGTCGGTTTCTTGCTCAGCCGGCCCGGCAAGCCGTCTCCGCGCCATAGCAAAGGCCGGATCCGGAACCCCCGAAGCCAGGCGCACCCGTGGAGCCATCTCACCTCGCCGGAGACGCGCTCGAGCGCCGTTTGGAAGGTTGTCTCCCCCGGTTCCGGTGACCTCGAGCCGCCGCGCCGCCATCATCGCTTCGAGCTTCCTCAGCCGTCCGATCCCAATCGCACGCACGAGGTGAGGCCACGTACCCCCATTACTGTTTCCCCCTAGATCTTGTATCGGCCGTTAGATCTAAATCGTGCGGTCCAGGCTAGATCACGTGTTGTGCACTGGATCCTCTCGCAGCCGTTAGATCTGAATCGGGTGGCCGAGATTACGCCACGTGTACCCCAGCGTGTACGCACGCACGATCGCGTGTCACTGACACGCCGGGCCCGCACGTCAGTCCGTGCGTGCGTAGGCACTGACAGGCGGGGCCCACGCGTCAGCGAAGTCAAGCCGTACCGCACCGTGCGGGCGCGCCACTGACATGTGGGGCCCACATGTCAGAGGGACGCGGGTCCGTGGACCGGGTCCTTGAACCGCTGATGTCAGTAGGGCTGACGTGGTCCAATTAGAAGTCGACACGTGTCCTGCTGACGCAATAAATAATTTCCGAAAAAGAAAATGATTTATTAATTCGAATAATTGATTTCAAATTTGATTCAAACTTCAAACGCTTATAACTTTTGCGTTTCAACTCCGATTTGAACGATTCAAATTTCTAAAAATTCATAAAATTCAGATCTACTCAAATATGAATTTTATTTAATTTTTGGACTAAAGTTTTCCTCTGTAAAATTATTTAATTGATTATCTAAACTTTAAATAATCATAACTTTTGTGTTTTAACTCCGATTTGAGCGATTCCAGTTCCTAAAAATTCATAAAATTATGTTCTCTCTGTTTATGGATTTTATTTGGATGTTTGGACACTTTTTGCCTATTGTTTATTCGTATATTGCTATTTGCACGCTTTACGAGTAAACGTTGAAGTGCCGGAAGGATTCGAAGGAGAAGTATTGATCCAAGAGCCAGCTCAGGACCAAGAGCAAGTACTTTTTGAAGGCAAGTTATGCTTTGACCATGTTGATCCCATTTTGAAACCTATTTTGGTTCAAATTATTGCATGCTAGTTTAATTAGAAAATACTTTATTTAGATATGGGAAATTAGATAAATGCCTAATTGCTGTATGACACCTTGGTTAATTAAATATGTGCCATGACCCCTTGTCACCCTAGTTGTGGTTTACTAGTTGGACATTACTAAGATTGCCAACATGGGTTTAGACCGTTGTAGTATATTGCTTAGACCTGCTACGTGCTCATGACATGATTTGGAACAATCAAATGTTAATATTGACTTAATGATATATTGAACCTGTTTTGGAAAGGTATCATGTGATGTTGATGGCACGTGGTGCATGGTAATCAACTGGGGTTTGATAAATAGCTTTTGACCGGGGCATGTGGCAAGAATGATCAGGTGGGCCAGTTGTGGCACCGGGAAATGTTGGTTTGGTTCTTCGGGTAGTCTTGCCCTGGTCACCTTAAGGACTTAACCTTGCAAGCCTTTGAACTGGGTCTAACGTGCAACCACATGTCTTTAATGGGACGGACCTAGTTGATTAAGTTGCTAATAATGTACCCGTGGGACCTCAGGAGGTCAACTACACCCTTTGTGTAAGTTGAACGGGGGAGCGTACCGGGGCTGCGGCCAGGTACCCATCTAACGGTTGGTTGGCCTAAACTTCGCCTTAGCTAAGGGAAGGGTTAGTGTGCAACAACCGGGGAGGACCACTTGTATTGTTAGAAGTTTCCGAAAGACTGCATTCACGAACTCGCCTTTGTGGTGTTTGACTGTATCTTGTGGGTAAAGTGCATAACCTCTGCAGAGTGTAAAATCTATTCGAATAGCCGTGTCCGCGGTATTGGACATCGCTCGGGAATTACAGTCAAGGGTTAGACTTTATTGAAAATAACTTGGACTTGAAAGGTTGGGTTTGGTTAAATAATGATGTTGATGGAAATGTGGATTAGGATGGGAAAGATGTTTACTAAACTCCTTGAAAAGTTATTTATGCCTTACTTATTTCTACTGCTTTCGAATCTACTTATGATACTTGTTAAATGCTCTTACTGCAAATATACCTTAAGCTATTCCTTTGTATCAAGCCATGCATATAGTCTATTAGCTTGCATTACAGCATGACTTGCTGAGTACCAAGTACTCACCCTTGCCACAATACAACACCAGTTGAAGAGGAGACTACACCAGCTTTGGAGGAGGAGCTTCCTGAGGAACCGTCTAACTAGGAATCGAGTCCCAGTCAGTTGCCTGTGGTATACTGGATGGCGCCACGAAGTTATCTTATTTTTTGTTGCTATTATTTCTCTCTTAATAAGTTTCGCCCTGTGTGGCGTTTATTTGTAACTTGACCATAAGGTCGAGCAACCAGTTTGACTATTTAATTAAAGTACTTTATTAGTATCGAGTGGTATGATTGTGATATTTACCGATGTTAAGACTGTGTGCACTAGTGCGTTCCTGGACTAGTGCTGAATACACAGAGGGTCCGGATTTGCAAATTCGGGGTCCCGACAGTACTCGAGCATCGCTCAAAGGGACTCTGTTACAGTTGTGATGAAGTATATTTTCCGGGGCATAGGTGCAAAAGGCTATTCCATCTAGAGGTGGCAGAGGAGGACGGTGATGAGGCCGAGGAGGACGGTGAGGCAGAGGTATCCCTGTCGATGATAGCAGCCCTGGGACCCAAGCAGGGCAGCACCATGCAAGTGATGGTTCGCATACATACATCTGAGTGGCATGGACTCATTTATAGCGGAAGCACGCATAACTTTATGAGTGCCTTCGCTGCAAGGCAAGCCAAAGGAGAGGTTACTCAGTTTTGAGGTGAAGCGCCCTAACAGGTCCGGGTGGCAGGAGGAAACTACCTTCCCTGTTTGGGAACCTTGGAGTTGGCTTTTGAGATTCAGGGGCAACACTTCCAGGCGACATTTATTATCTTACCGATTGATGGTTTCGATATCATCCTTGGAGTTCAGTGGCTGCGTACTTTGGGCAGCATCAGGTGGGATTTCACTGAGCCCATAATAGAGTTTATGTGGAAGAAAGAGCAGGTCAGATTGCAAGGAACAAGGCGCGCACCGCAATTCAGCTTGATGCAACTCAGTGAGCTCATATTGAAGACTTGGTTGATCTATCGCCTCTGTTATTTTATTTTGTTTAATTAAACCACTTTATTTCTGAACATTATCTAATCAAACCCTTCTAACTAAATACCTATGACGTGGACATATTTGAGCCAATATGAATTGGTAAATTATCTGTAGGATCGATATATACTAGTATAGCAATCAGAGGGGGGGTGAATGATTACGCGGAAGCTAAAATCAAAATTTTGATCTACTAAAAATTCACCCCAATTCAGAATCAAATAATTGCTTCGTATTCAATAAAAACAGAGTAGATACGTTCGGTAAATCATGAATTCCCGGAGATCCAACAGTCAGATTGATCTAAAATTTGAAAAGAAGAAACTATATTTCAATAGGAATCAAACAAAAAAGGAATTAGCTCGATCAGACTCACGGATCAAAAGTTATGAACCTCGCAAGCATGCTGTGACAGATTATAATGGGAATAGATCTAACCTTAATTCCCAAAGATCCAACCATCGGATTGATGTCAAATTTAAACTGTAGAAACTATATTCAATTTCGAAACTAACTCAATAATAATAAACTCAATCGGATCTACGGATCAAAAGTTATAAGCATTGTAAGTTGACTGTATTAATTGTGACGAGAATTGATTAAAGCCTAATTTCGTGATTAAACAAAATCTACAATAAATTAACCAACAAAACTTTGAGGAACTCTAAATCAATGCCCTAGGAAGGTTTTGGATGGATCAAATCAAGAAGAAACTCAAATAATCAAGATAGACAATGAATCAATCTACTAAACTAAAAACCGAGCGAGAAAACGAAAAATAGAAATCCGGCTTTCCTACCGCATGACTTTGATGAAAAATAATTTTTTAGTTCTTTTTGTCTAGTCTGGTTACAGTACTCCAAACAAAAGAGTACATATCCTAATGCCTAGCCCTCCTATTCATAAGAAGTAAACCTTGGAGGAATTCGTATGCATGTCCACTTGACCCAACATAGCCCAATACATGCAAGCTACCCCAAACGATTACAACTGCATGCATACGGCCCACATACTGCACTCACGTGACTTACTAGACTTCACGTGCACCATTCTCTAGTCCAAACGTCTCGCATGACATCTTTGACCACTAGGATCTTGGTTCCTCCCTGAACCTAGTCCCGAACCTCAGTTCCTCTATGAACCTAGTTCCGGTCTCGTCACTGGCCACGTTCGACCTCAAGCAACACCTGCACATGAACAAACACAAAACCGTGTACGAGCACAAGTCCATGACTTGACTCAAAATCAATTCATGCAACCACTCACACGAGCGCATTGAATCAAGCAAAACAATTACCATGCTATCGCAAGCATATCAAATAATTTTCTAAAACAGCACATTTACAAATTCGATTCTAAACCAATTTTTCAACACATGATTTCACATTATCTATACTTTTTAACGCTGTTCAGATTAATGTTCCTATGAAAAAGAAAGTTGGCGAAAATTTTGTATGTAAACAATTATATAGTTTTATATGAACTAACCGTTCACATAGACACAAAGTTGTCGTGGTGTCACTAATATGAAAATCATATGAAGAAAAGGGCGCACTTAGACAATCAAATAGTAGGAAAGGCTTGAATAATCAAAAGGAGTGTATAGGTATCTCTCGGATGTTTTTATCTTAAATAATATTTAAATTTGGAACCATAGCATTACAAATTTAACCGTTAGATCAAATAATAGGATCGGATGTAATCGATACTCCTAAATCTCAATAATGATCCAATCCTCCTAGATTTAGGAAATTTCAACAAACAAAAACATCCGGATGATGTTTATCGAAGAGCACCATGTCGAGCGGCCAGCTATGTGAACATTTCAACAATGTTGAGCGGTCAAACTAAATGTGTTGAGCTGTCAATCCTCAGAAAATTGCGTCTTACGCCGATACAAACAAGGCAGTCAATGCTGTCTAGGTTGTTGGTTGTTTTTCAGTATATATATACACACTCATATATATATATGTATATATATATATATGTATATATATATATATGTATATATATATATATACATATATATATGTATAGGAAAGAAAAGTACTTTCTACTCCTGGCGGAAGTAATTACTCCCATCTCTGAAATACCATTTAGACGAACTTGAAATACTCCTTTATCACTTTGGATACACTCATATACTATTTATAAGATATTCCAATGAGATCCACATGAAAAAATTGCAAAGGAGTACATAGTTTTAGCGTATTTTGCAAATACCTTCATATACGCACATTTTTAGATAATGGAAGAATATATTAAACTTCCGGCCTCTGCATACTGATATGCACGTAGCCAAACAATTAATACAAAGTTCAGATTCTCAGCTAAAAAGCTGTCAAGCAAAACGTAATAGTTTAAGAAAGAAGAAATTTTGCGATAAGTACAAAAATGTGTAATAAAAAATCTTTAGTGGCACAAATTCTTCTTTGAAATCGCCAGCCGTGTCCAAAAAAGACGTCTCTAGCCACAATATGTAGACAGTCGCAAGCAATTGAGATCATGTCCCGAGCCTCCTGACGCTGTAAAACTGACCACGATCGCAACCAATGGATGCACATAAAAATCACCTACAACAAATTAGTCAATTGTTTTTTTATCAAAGATAACATCATTTCGATATAACCAAATAGACCAACATAAGGCGGCAACACCAATGAAACATTGATCCTTTGTATTCTTTCCTAGTCCCAACAACCAATTCCCAAACATATAGGTTATGCTATTGGGAGGTGGTAAATTAAAAGCCATTTGAACAACATGCCATGTAAAGCGAGCAATCGGACACTCAAAAAAGAGGTGTTGAATAGTTTCATCATTGTGACAAAAACAACAATTTTTGTTGCCAACCCAATTTCTTTTTCTGAGATTATCTTTTGTTAATATCACTCCTCGTCGTAAGTACCATAGAAATATTTTAACTTTTAAAGGTACTTTGATCCGCCATATCTGCCTATTTGTAAGTGGGAAATTTTGATATGATAAAGCTGCATAAATCGAATGAACAGAAAATTGTCCATCTTGATGAAGATTCCATCGAAAAATATCCCTTTCAGCGGACAATTGTATTCCAATAATTCGTGTAAGAAGGTTATGCATGGCTCGGAGATTCGGTCCCACAATAGCCCTACGAAAAGACATATTAGGATATGCAGAATTCATTACTTCAGCCTCCGTGGCATGTTTTTTCCGAACAATATTAAATAAACGGGGGTATTGAACACAAAGTGGATTGTTCCCAAGCCATGTATCCTGCCAAAACCTTATTTGGGATCCTTCATGAAGTTGAAAAGATCCAAACCTAAAAAAGTGATGTTTTACCTTCATTAGACCCGACCAAAAATGCGAGTCCCCAGACTTCTTTTCTACCTGAGTAAGAGTCTTATTTCCAAGATACTTCCTAAAAAGAATTTGTTGCCAAACGCCCTCTTCATTCAAAATTTTGAAGAGCCATTTACAAAGTAAACTGATATTTTTGACATTAAGGTCTTGAATGCCCAAACCCTGATTCTTAGGTTTGCACATAATAGTCCACTTAGCTAGTCGATATTTTTTCTTATGATTATCATTCTGCTAGAAAAAACGCGATCTGAAATAATCTAATTTTTTAAGAACCCCATGCGGTATCCTAAAAAAAGATAACATGAACATGGGTAAACTGCTAAGCACCGAATTGATGAGGACTAATCCGCCTCCAACTGACAGATGTTTTCCTTTCCAACTAGTCAACCTCTTCTCAAAACGATCTTCTACCCCCTTCCAATCAATATTTCTCATATATGCACATAAAAAGGAGTATTTCTAAAAAGTGTACATACTACCTCGGAAAAAATGTAAATACCACCTAGATGGTCTTATATACTTGTATACTACATGTACATACTTTCCGTTGCGCGAAATACTCCCTTACGTTATGAGATACGGCATAGGGAGTAATTACTCTCGAGAGTAGAAAAGAGGCTTCCTATATACCAGTACATGTCTATGTTAGGTTGATGGTTGTATTGCTTGAGCCTTGGGGGTATATATATACGTAGAGTGCACCATAATGATGATTGATTATTTAGAGATCAACACACTAACTCAAATTATTATAGAAGAAAATTAAGCATCTTGCCATTTGTTGGAGTAATTAAATCTGGTCAGGTGTGGTTGGGCTGGAGAATTACCAATGTCGTCTGGGTTGTTGGTTGTTTCAACAAGAGAGTAGCAGTGTACTACCACGTAAGTACATATACGAGACCTGTCTATGTTAGTCTCGTGCTAACACACTTTCAACGCAAGAAACACAACCAGACACACATATGGATACCGCTCTCTCTGCGGTGGCAAGCGAGCTAGTTAGCCGGTTCATGTCTTTCCTTATCAGCAAGTACCGGAACCAGGCATGCCTGAAGAAGAACCTGAAAATGTTGCAGCATCTCCTTCTCAGAGTTCATACAGTTATAGAGGAGGCAGAGGGGCGATACATCGTAAATTCAAGGATGTTGATGCAGCTCAAGATGCTTACTGAGGCTATGTATCGAGGGTACGATGTCCTCGACACCTATCTGCTCTTAGAGAAGATGACAGCAGAAGAGAATGTTAACCCAAACATCTTCATATGGCGAACAAAACCACTGCTCGCCATGAGGTACAGAGTGCACTGGAAAATTTGGAAACCACCATTGCTCACATGACAGAATTTGTCGCACTCTTAACGGGTTGTGAGCGCATGTTTCGCAGCCCCTATAGTAGCTACCTTTACATCGACAACTTTATTTTCGGCCGCCACGTCGAAAGGCAGCAAGTCATCAACATCTTGATGCAGGATAACCCAACTACAACTAGGGTTCCAACTGTGCTGCCTATCGTTGGAGGTTGCAGAGTTGGTAAGAAAACATTAGTTGGGAGTGTTTGTACCGATGAGAGGATCCGCTCCCGCTTCTCTTCTATATTGCATTTAAGTGGAGATGAGATCCAGAACTTTAACCATGACAAGTTTATGCCTGTGAGGACTTTGGTTATCGTTGAATTTCGTTCAGATGTGGATGACAAGGAATGGTTGAGGTTCTATTCACTAGTAACATTTACAGGTAAAGGAAGCGCGATGATAATCATAAGTAGGCTCGAGAAACTAGCAAGGTTTGGAACAGTAAACCCGATTCGAATCAACTGCTTTTCACGGGAGGAATACAGCTACCTTTTCAAGGTGCTCGCGTTTGGGAGTTCCAACCCGATAGACTACCCACAGTTGGCCTTAATAGGGAAGGAGTTGGCAACAATGATGGAGGGGTCACTTGTCCATTTAAACGTGTATGCGAGTATGCTGAGAAACAATCTGAATGTTCAGTTCTGGATCCGTGTTCTAAAATTGTATAAAGCAGTGATGGAGGATAATTTATCCTTGTTCGGCGAACATCCAAAAACTCTTCTTGAGAAAGGCAGCACAGTAGATATCACCGAGTTTTCTTCGTCATCTACCACCTCGTCCCGATTTCTGCTACTCATCGGTG
Organism: Rhipidocladum racemiflorum; assembly: GCA_036346355.1. Classification (NCBI taxonomy): domain Eukaryota; kingdom Viridiplantae; phylum Streptophyta; class Magnoliopsida; order Poales; family Poaceae; genus Rhipidocladum; species Rhipidocladum racemiflorum. The sequence continues at coordinate 10,442,714 of CM070584.1, forward strand.
AATGGGATTCTTCCAAAGGTGAACTCCCCAAGATGACATTTGGAGATAAAATAGCAGGTTTTGTTGTTCTGCCAACGAGGTTTCAGCTGGTGTGGGAATCACGGTTACCCCCTTATACTGTTATTTCTGCGACTTGTGTTGCCGAGAAGCGTCAGGGCACATCCTCGCCAAGGAAGAAACGCCCGAAATTATATATGTAAAAACCTTGATTGTCTACACACTACTAATTGTCAGGCAATCTCCCTCCATGATTTGAACTTCAACTGTATATAGCGTAGCACTTCAAGTATATTTCATCCTTGCGAAAGAAAACGATATTGATCAGCTATAATTGAAACTCAGGTATTCCTGTTTAAATCAATAGATGTCTGTTTGCACCAAAATTCGGCATTTTTAGCAAAATCGGTCCAAATCGGATAGAAGGGGTTTTTTTGGAAAGAGAAATCGGTATCGAACGAATCGGAAAGAGAATCCGTTTCTAACAAGGAAGGGAAATCGGATCGGAAGCCGATACGGATAAGGTCGTCGTGTCCATGTGCGACTCGGATCGGCCAGAATATTATAAAAAGGGATAAACTCTAGGCGATGGATGGATCTCATCACAATACACATCTACTTTTTACAGTTCCTTTTTACGTCGTTTTAGTTTTACAAACACCTCTCTGTAAGTCGACGAAATCAACAGAGTTGCGCATCGCCGATTGTTGGTTTTTGCCGATTTCTCTCCAGGTTCGATCTGCTTTGTTTTGTTGCGCATCGCCTTCTCAAAGCCGATTTTACCTTGTATCCAGATTAACCACCAGGTTGATCTAGTTATCTCCTGATCGGCTTCTAGCCGACTAGCGTTAAGCCGATAACCTTCGTTTTATCGGCTTTGATTGCTTATAATCTCTACCTTGTCAATTCCAGGTCAAATTGACTGGCACGCCTTGCAAACTCGGTGTTTGTCTTGTGTGTTCGAGGCTAGAAACCTTGCTTCACGTTTTTAGCGCGAACATATTTTGGCACGCCCGGTGGGACCAAGAAAATCAACATGGCATCAACTGATAAGATCGCAGCGCCGCCGATATCAACACGGATGTCATAATCGCGCCCAAATTGGCCGATTTAAACCCCGAACAGCGGAAGGAGATCGAAGACCGAAAAGCAGCTTTGGAGGAGGCGATGTTACAGTGCTTCTAGAAAACACGCCGAGGCGTTACTCAAAAGGTTGCGCTTCTGACAATCAACCCTATCGGCAATTCACCATCTGACCCGGTAAGCCGATATGCACCTGCTCAAGTCGATTTGTCGAATACGATTGAGCAATCTGTGCATCATGCACTAATTAATCAGTCATCGGCTCTAGTGTCTACATTGAAGTCGATGATAGAAAATAGTGTCAAAACAATTGCTCAGGAATTGGCTGTGTCTGGGGGCCTACTAGATCCATTACAAACCCTCCCTACGTACCCCGTATACTCTATAACACCCAATACCAACGCAGTAAATACATCGGCCCCAACACCTGTCATGATGCCGATTCAGCCTACCGTATTAAAACCTAGTTCTCAGAAAGGTGGAATTGCACACTACCATGGGCATACGGATGGGGCAAAAATGAGTATACCAAGCCCATCGAACGGACCCTCTGTTAGTGGCATCGGTTTATCGGCTTCACGGCCGATCGAAACAGATCAGGTTCCACCATCACAAGGAACCACAGTCAGAAACCAAGCGCCATATAGGGTAGTGCCGTACGTTGAGCCTCTTGCACCTATACCCGATATGTTGGCTTTAGAAACCACGATTATGACCAAATGCCAAGACCCCCTGCGGCGCGGTTTGGACAACGACCCGAGTTCGCACTCGGGGGGCAGGGCGTGAACAATGAAAATTGGCAGTGTCAGGTCGCGCCGCAAGCCGACAATGTCAATTGGGCCGAACAGATTGCTAATGTGTTAAGGGAACAGTTCGGCTTACAGCCTAAAGGAAGGGTAATCGGCTATAGGAAGCCGTATCCCGACTACATAGATCGTATACCGTATCCGCACAACTTCAGAATACCGAACTTCGCCAAATTTTCGGGCGATGATTCCGTTACCACCATCGAACATATCGGACGATTTATGGCTCAGTGTGGGGAAGCTGCACATTCTGACGGATTAAAAATTAGGCTATTTCCTTTGTCATTATCCGGTGCAGCATTTACTTGGTTTACCAATTTGCCTCCAAATTCAGTTCATATCTGGAACGATTTGGAAAGCCGATTTCATGAATACTTCTTCTCGGGAACTATGGAGCTTAGAATTTCTGATCTTAGCTCAGTCCGACAGAAGTACGGCGAATCGGTTTCCGACTACATTAGAAGGTTTAAGCGTGCGAAATAGATGCTTCAGTGTAACACTACCCGATGATCAATTAGCCGATCTAGCATTTCAAGGGCTAATCCCACCATTAAAAGAGAAACTGTCAGGCCAAGAATTCCCCGATCTAGGCCACATACTCCATCGCGCATCGGCACATGAAAGCCGATATGCAGAAAACAAGGGGTTCAAGGACAGATTTAGATCAAGCGGTAATGAAAAGGCCAAGGTAAACATGGTAGAATATAATTCAAGCGACACTCTGAGGACAAAGAAGCAGGGATAAACATAGCCGAGTGGACCAAGGGTTCCAAAAAGTCGCTCGTATGCTCTTTACTCAAGCCGACGAAAAATAAGGCAGAAGTTAAGTATTCATATGACGTGTCGAAGTGTGACAAGATATTTGATTTATTACTGCAAGAAAAACTCATAAGACTACCAGAAGGACACGTCATCCCATCGGCCGAAGAGATTAAAAAGTGAAGGAATTGTAAATGGCACCATTCGTTTTCGCATAATACTAACGATTGCAATATTTTCCGACAACAGATTCAATCGGCTATCGCCGATGGAAGATTGAAGATTGCAGAAGAATCGGCTATGCAAATAGATGTGAATCCTTTCCAAATCAACATGGTCCAGTGCTCACGGAAAGGAAAAGAATCTGCGGAAGAGGGTATCAAGCCGACTAAAAAGTTGAGATACGGTCAAAAAGAGACGAAATAGTGCAAATTACTATCGGCTCTATACAAATAGAGGCCGATAAAAATGGGCAAAACTCAAGAACAGTGAAACCAAGAGGAGATTTGGAAATCGGGAAATGGTATAGGGCGGAGAGACCTCCCAGGAAAGCCAACTTCAAGCCAAAGCCAACTTTCTCGCAACTCCTGAGAAAGTATGAAAGGATAAGTCAAAGACGCAATACCCGACAGTCCAATAACTTCCATCGGCCAAATCAAATGACAGACGAATATTGGCGGCCAGATGTGCCACATCGACCAACTACCGAGGAAGAAGAACATCGGCAATGTCCCTTTTGGCAATTTTGCTGGGAGAAGGGGATGATCTTACCTACAGTGCAATCATGCCCTATGCAACACTCATCCATGCGTCGGCCAAACCAATCGGTAAAGAATAGATTGTCCAGACCAGTGCATGTTCGACTAGAAGTGGGAAACAGGAGGTCGATCCATGAAAGATTATCAACATCAGAACAAGGCGAGTCCTCCCGAACTCAAGAAATATCGGCTTCTCACAACATAATCAGGACGGAATCTGACAATGAAATGAGTAACCTGGCTGGAAAAATCAGAAAACCGATAGAAACTAAAACCAGGTGGTACCCCTCAGGTCTTAGCAAATCACAGCGCAGACGGCTTCAGCGACTAAAGACACAAGAAGAAAGGGAGGCTGAAAAGGAGAAAGAAAGAGATCGGGTATTCAATAAGCTAAGGCATGTACCAGTTGCAAAACAGGAATGGAGGAAGAAACAGACCGATAGTGATTCAGATCAATCGGTCGAATCCGGGTCTCCAATGATCCGAGACGATACGCCGCCAATGGATATAAACATGGTATTCACTCTACCTGCTGAGTTCAAAACCGAGGAATCGGCTGAAGAAGTATTCGCCCAGCTGTGCCTCGGTGCACCAGATGCCGTGTTTGAGAAACCACAAGATATGCATCGGCATCTAAAACCATTATACCTCAAAGGGTATATTAATGGCCGACCAATATCACGAATGTTGGTCGATGGCGGGGCAACAGTAAATCTGATGCCGTTAAGTACTTTTAAAAAATTAGGCAAAGCCGACGAAGACTTGATCAAAACGAACATGGTGTTAAATGACTTCACGGGAGATCCTACCGAAGCTAAAGGCGTGATGATGTCGGAATTAACGGTCGGCAGTAAGACCTTGCCGACTGCATTTTTCGTGATAGAAGCAAAAGGCAATTATAGTGTACTCCTTTGGCGGGACTAGATCCACGCTAATTACTGCATACCATCAACTATGCATCAGAAGTTGGTGCAATGGAACGATGATACAGTTGAAGTTGTGCCTGCTGATACATCGGCTCATATCGCTATGGCCAGCCCTGATACCAATTGGCCACATGAAGAAGCTGAATGTATATCAGGAAAAGTCTTGGATGATTGTGATTTCATCTGCATCGAGAAGTCAGGATTCAAGCTGATCAGCGTTAGACCTAATACGTTTGATCGGACAAGCGAAGTGGCAAGAAGATGGAGTCCAAGACAATAGCAAGATTACAGGAAAAGGTAAGAAGCTATCGGCAAGAAGAATACGAGGAAGCCGTCGAAGACTTCGAAGAAGAAAGGAAAGGATTAGGATTTACCTCTGCCGATTTGCTTGAAGAAATCAACATTGGAGAAGGTGATAGAAAAATACCAACATTTGTAAGTGCTAAATTAGAACCCAATTATAAAGCAAAGTTGGTCGAAATACTCAGAAAATATAGGGATTGCTTTGCATAGGAATACTATGAGATGCCAGGTTTAAGCCGACAGTTGGTTGAACATCGTCTACCCATAAAACCTGGATATCGGCCATTTAAACAGTATCCTAGACGATTTAATCCTACATTATATGATGCTATAAAAGAAGAAGTAGGACGATTACTAGAGACCAAGTTTATCCGGCCTTGCCGATATGCTGAGTGCGTCTCGAATATCGTTCCTGTAAGGAAGAAAAACGGCAAACTTCGGGTATGTGTCGATTTTAGAGATTTAAACAAAGCCACACCAAAAGACGAATATCCGATGCCTATAGCCGATATGCTTATCGATGCTGCATCTGGGAATAAAATCATAAGTTTTTTGGATGGAAATGCCGGATATAATCAAATATTCATGGCAGAAGCCGATATACCCAAAACAGCCTTCAGATGCACAGGGGCTTTAGGGCTATACGAATGGACTGTTATGACATTCGTTTTAAAAAATGTCGGCGTTACTTATCAATGTGCTATGAACCATATTTTTCATAATTTAATCGGCAATACTGTGGAAATCTACATTGGCGATGTGGTAGTAAAATACAAAGAGGATTGGCATCACTTAGCCGATTTGGAAAAGATGTTCGAGAATACACGGGCACACGGGTTAAAAATGAACCTGCTCAAATGCGCTTTTGGAGTATCGGCTAGACAATTCCTTGGGTTTACAGTACACGAAAAAGGGATTGAAATAAACCAAGCTAAAGTGAAAGCTATAGCCGATACTAAACCGCCGACAAATAAAAAGGAGTTACAAGTACTGATAGGGAAAATCAATTACTTGCGACGCTTCATTTCAAATTTGTCCCGGCGAATTCGGGCCTTCGCACCACTACTGAAGATAAAAGACGACCAAGAGTTCAAGTGGGGAGCCGATCAACAGAGGGCCTTCGATGATGTGAAAAGTTATCTGATGAGCCCACCAGTGTTAGCCGCACCGAAGCATGGTATACCTTTTAAACTATATATATCGGTTGAAGGAGATACAGTAGGGGCGGTTCTAACACAGGAAGCCGATAGGAAGGAACGAGCCATATTCTACTTGAGCCGACGTCTCTTAGACACAGAGACCAGGTACCCCCAAGTGGAAAAATTATGTTTGTCTTTATATTTTGCTTGCACTAAGTTGAGACATTATATCTTGGCATCAAAATGCATTATAGTCTGCAAGACCGATGTAGTCAAATACATTCTATCCGCACCGATTTTGCGAGGTCGACTTGTTAAATGGGCGTATGCTTTAACCGAGTTCGACTTGACATACGAATTGGCTAAGTCTGTGAAAGGACAAGTCATAGCCGATTTCATTACAGGGAATGCTACGTTAGCCGGGACAGTCGATGTGACTCCTTGGCAATTATACTTTGACGGATCTGTTTGCCAAGAGGGAGAGGGCATCGGTATAATTTTGATTTCGCTAAAGAAACAAAGCTTTGAGTTCATGTATCGGCTAAATGGCCGATGCTCTAACAATCAAGCAGAGTATGAAGCACTGTTAAGAGGGCTGCAATTGCTGGACGACATCGGGGTAAAAAACGTCAAAACCTTCGGAGATTCATTGTTGGTTGTGCAGTAGGTCAAAGGGGAATACCGATGCAACGACGATACGCTAGCTCAATATTTGCATCAATGCCTCCAAATTATTGAGGCGTTTACAACATTCTCCATAAAACATATTGTTTGCACCAAAATTCGGTATATAGTGAAATCAGTTTGAATCGGATAGAAGCGTTCGTTTGGAAAGAGATCAGGTGACCGAATCGGAACAAGAATCCGTTTCTAAGGAAGGAGATCAGATCGGAGGCTGATACGGATAAACATACCGTGTCCATATACAACTCGGATTGGCCGGACGTATTATAAAAGTGGTGGACGTTAAGCGGAAAAGGAATCAATCAATCCAACACAACATCTACTTTTTACAACCCTTTTTACATCGTTTTAGCTTCATAGATCTCCCTGCAAGTCGACGGAATCAACATAGCTGCTCATCGTCGATTGTTGGTTTTAGCCGATTTCACCAGGTTCGATCTGCTTTGTTTTGCTGCGCATTGCCTTCTCAAAGCCGATTTCACCTTGTATCCGGATTAACCGTAACTGGTTGATCTAGTTATCCCCTAATCGGTTTTCAGTCGACTAGCAAAAAGCCGATAAACGTTGCTCTATCGGCTTTGATCAAATTACAAATTCTACCTTGTCAATTTCAGGTCAAATTGACTGGCACGCTCTGCAAACCCGGTGTTTGTCTTGTGTGTTCGAGGCTAAGAATCCTGCTTCACATTTTTAGCGCGAACATATTTTGGCACGTCCGGTGGGACAAACAAAATCAAGATGTCATCAACCGATAAAACTGCGGTCACCGCCGATATTAATGCAGATGCTATAATCGCGCCTCAAATGGCCGATTTGACTCCCGAGCAGCGGAAAGAAATCGAAGACCGAAAGGCGGCTTTGGAGGAAATCTTGCTGCGGTGTTTCCAGAAAACACGTCGTGGCGTCACTCAGAAGACCGCACTCCCAAGCATCAATCCTATCGGAGATTCATCATCTGAATCGGTAAGCCGATACGCACCCGCTCAAGCCGATTTGTCGAATATGATTGAGCAATCTGTTCATCACGCACTAATTAACCAATCATCGGCTCTAGTATCTACATTGAAGCCAATGATAGAAAATAGTGTGAAAACAATTGCTCAGGAATTGGCTATTTCTGGGAGCCTACTAGACCCACCACAAACCATCCCTACGTACCCGGTATACTCCATAACACCTAACACCAATACAGTAAACGTGTCGGCTCAAACACCTATCATGATGCCGACTCAACCTACTGTTTTGAAACCCAGTACACAGAAAGATGGATTTGCGCACTACCATGGGTACACGGATGGGGCTAAATCAAGCGCACCAAACCCATCGAACGGACCTTCCAGTAGCGTCGGTTTATCGGCTTATCAGCCGATTGAAACAGATCAGGTTCCACAATCACGGGGAGCCACCACTATGAAACAAGCACCATATAGGGTAGTGACGTACGTTGAACCACTCGCACCTATGCCCGACACATTGGTTTTTAATCACAGTTATGACCAATTGCCAAGACCTCCTATGGCACGATTCGGGCAAAGACCCGAGTTTGCACTCGGGGGGCAGGGCGTGAACAATGAAAATTGGTAATGTCCGGTTGCACCACAAGCCGACAATGTCAATTGGGCGGAACAAATTGCTAACATTTTAAGAGAATAGTTCGGTTTACAGCCAAGAGGAAGGGTAATCGGCTACAGAAAACCGTATCCCGATTACATAGATCGTATGCCATACCCACACAACTTTAGAATACCAGACTTCGCTAAATTTTTGGGTGATGATTCTGTTACTACCATTGAGCATATCGGACGGTTTATGGCTCAGTGTGGGGAAGCTGCGCAATCCGATGGACTAAAAATTAGGCTATTTCCTTTATCATTGTCTGGTGCTGCATTTACTTGGTTTACTAATCTACCTCCAAATTCAGTTCATATATGGAACGATTTAGAAAGCCGATTTCATGAATACTTCTTTTTGGGGACTATGGAGCTTAGGATTTCTGATCTTAGTTCAGTCTGACAGAAGTACGGCGAATCGGTTTCCGACTATATCAGAAGATTCAGAGGCATACGAAATAGATGCTTCAGTGTAACATTACCCGATGATCAGTTGGCCGATCTAGCATTCCAAGGGTTAATCCAGCCATTAAAAGAAAAATTATCTGGCCAAGAGTTTCCCGATTTAGGCCACTTACTCCATCGCGTATCGGCACATGAAAGCTGATATGCAGAGAGCAAAGGATTTAAAGATAGATTTAAATCAAACAGTAATGAAAAGGCCAAAGTAAACATGGTAGAGTATAATTCGAGCGACACCTCTGAAGACGAAGCAGAAATAAACATAGCCGAGTGGACCAAGGGTTCCAAAAGGCCACTCGTATGCTCTCTTCTCAAGCCGACGAAAAATAAGGCGGAAATCAAGTATTCATATGATGTGTCAAAATGTGACAAGATATTTGATTTATTGTTACAAAAAAAACTCGTAAGGTTACCAGAAGGACACGTCATCCCATCGGCTGAAGAAATTAAAAAACGAAGGTACTGTAAATGGCAACACTCGTTTTCGCATAACACTAACGATTGCAACATTTTTCGACAACAGATTCAATCGGCCATCGCCGATCGCAGATTAAAGTTTGCAGAAAAATCGGCCATGCAGATAGATATTAGTCCTTTTCAAGTCAACATGGTTCAGTGCTCACGAGAAGGGAAAAGACCTGTAGAAGATAACAAGCCGACTAAAGGAGTTGAAGCGCGGTCAAAAGGAGACGAAACAGTGCAAATCATTATCGGCTCTATACAAATAGAAGCCGATAGAAGCGGACAGAACTCAAGAACAGTAAAACCAAAGGGAGACTTGGAAGTTGGAAAGTGGTATAGGGCTGAAAGGTCTCCAAGAAAAGTTGACTTCAAACCAAAGCCAACTTTCTCGCAACTCCTGGGGAAGTATGAAAGGATAAGTCAAAGACATAACACTCGACAAAGTTTTCAACGGCCGGATCAAAAGATAGACAAATATTGGCGGCTAGATATGCCACATCGGCCAACTACTGAAGAAGAAAGACACCGGCAAGGTCCCTTTTGGCAATTCTGCTGGGAGAAAGGGATGATCCTACCAACAGTTTTGTCCTGTCCTATGCAACACTCGTCTGTGTATCGGCCAAACCAATCGGTAAAAGACAGGTTGTCCAGACCGATACATGATCGTCTAGAAATAAGAAACAGGAGGCCGATCCACGAAAGACTGTCCACGTCAGAGCAAGGCGAGTCCTCCCGAACTCAAGAGATATCGGCTTCATATAACGCGACCAGAATGGAATCTGACAGCAAAGTGAATAACTTAGCTGGGAAAATCAGAAAGCCGATAGAACCTAAACCGAGGTGGTGCCCCTCAGGTATTAGCAAATCACAGCGCAGGCGGCTTCAACGACTAAAGACACAAGAAGAGAGGGAAGCCGAAACAGAGAAAGAAAGGGATCGGGTATTCAACAAACTGAGGCCTATAACAGTTTCAAAAAGGGAATGGAGAAAGAAGGAACAAACCGATAGTGACTCAGATCAATCGGTCGAATCCGGATCCCCAATGATCCGAGATGATACACCGCCAATGGATGTGAACATGGTATTCACTCTGCCCGCTGAGTTCAAAATCGAGAAATCGGCTGAAGAAGTATTCGCCTAACTATGCCTCGGTGCACTAGATGCTGTGTTTGAAAAACCACAAGACATGCATCGGCACCTAAAACCATTGTACCTAAAAGGGTATATTAATGGCCGACCGATATCTCGAATGTTGGTCGATGGTGGGGCGACAGTTAACCTGATGCCGTTAAGTACTTTCAAAAAATTGGGTAAAGCCGATGAAGACTTGATCAAAACGAATATGGTGTTGAATGACTTCACGGGAGATCCCACCGAGGCTAAAGGCATAATGATGTCAGAATTAACAGTCGGCGGTAAAACCTTGCCGACTGCATTTTTTGTAATAGAAGCTAAAGGCAATTATATTGTGCTCCTTGGGCGGGACTGGATCCACGCCAATTGCTGCATACCATCAACTATGCATCAAAAGTTGGTACAATGGAACGATGATGTGGTTGAAGTAGTATCAGCCGATACATCGGCTCATATCGCCATGGCCAACCCTGACACCAATTGGCCACATGAAGAAGACGAATGTATCTCGGGAAAAATCTTGGACGATTGCGACTTCATCTGCATCGAGAAGTCAGGATTTAAGCCGATCAGTGTTAAGCCTAACACGTTCGATCGGACAAACGAAGTGGTGAGAAGATGGAGTCCAAGACAATAGCAAAATTAAAAGAAAGAATAAGAAGCTATCGGCAAGAAGAATACGAAGAAGCTGTCGAGGATTTCGAAGAAGAAAGGAAAGGATTAGGATTTACTTCTGCCGATTTGCTTGAAGAAATCAACATTGGAGAAGCCGATAGTAAAAGACCAACATTTGTAAGTGCTAAATTAGAACCCAAGTATAAAGCAAAGTTGATCGAAATACTCAAAAAATAAAGAGATTGCTTTGCATGGGAATATTATGAGATGCCAGGTTTAAGCCGACAATTGGTTAAACATCGGCTACCCAAAAAACCTGGGTATCGGCCATTCAAACAATATCCTAGACGATTTAATCCTACATTATATGATGCTATAAAGGAAGAGGTAGGACGATTACTAGAGGCAAAGTTTATCCGGCCTTGCCGATATGCTGAATGGGTCTCGAATATCGTCCCTGTAAAAAAAGAAAATCGGCAAACTTAGGGTGTGCATTGATTTTAGGGATTTAAATAAAGCCACACCAAAAGATGAGTACCCAATGCCTATAGCCGATATGCTTATCGATGCTGCGTCTGGGAATAAGATCATAAGTTTTTTAGATGGAAATGCTGGATACAATCAGATATTCATGGCAGAGGCCGATATCCCTAAAACAGCCTTCAGGTGCCCAGGAGCCTTAGGGCTATATGAATGGACGGTTATGACCTTCGGTTTAAAAAATGCCGGCGCCACTTATCAGCGTGCTATGAACCATATTTTCCATAATTTAATCGGCAATACTGTGGAAATATACATTGACGATGTAGTAGTAAAATCCCAAGAAGACCGGCAACATTTAGCCGATTTGGAAAAGATGTTCGAGAGCACAAGGGCACATGGATTAAAAATGAACCCCCTAAAATGCGCTTTCGGAGTATCGGCTGGACAATTCCTTGGGTTTACAGTGCATGAAGGAGGGATTGAAGTAAACCAAGCAAAAGTAAAAGCTATAGCCGATACTAGACCGCCGACAAACAAAAAGGAGTTGCAAGTACTGATAGGGAAAATCAATTACTTGTGACGCTTCATTTCAAATTTATCAGGGCGAATTCGGGCCTTCACACCACTACTGAGAATAAAAGATGACCAAGAGTTCAAATGGGGAACCGATCAGCAAAAGGCCTTCGACGACATAAAAGGTTATCTGACAAGTCCACCAGTATTGGCCACACCAAGGCATGGTATACCTTTTAAACTATATATATCGGCTGAAGGAGATACAGTAGGGGCAGTCCTAACACAGGAAGCCGACAAGAAGGAACGGGCCATATTTTATCTAAGCCGACGTCTCTTAGATGCAAAAACCAGGTATCCCCTAGTAGAAAAATTATGCTTATCTTTGTATTTTGCTTGCACTAAATTAAGGCATTACATGTTGGCGTCAAGATGCGTTATAGTCTGCAAAACTGATATAGTCAAGTACATTCTATCTGCACCAATTTTGCGAGGTCGGCTTGGTAAATGGGCGTACGCCTTAACTGAGTTCGATTTAACCTATGAATCGGCTAAATCTGTAAAAGGACAAGCTGTGGCCAATTTTATTGCAGGAAGTGAAACGTTAACAGGAACGGCTGATGTGACTCCTTGGCAGTTGTATTTCGATGGATCCATTTGCCAAGAGGGCGAAGGCATCGGCATAGTATTAATTTCGCCTTTAAAACAGGAGTATGAGTTCATGTATCGGCTAAATAGCCGATGTTCAAATAATCAAGCAGAGTATGAAGCGTTACTAAGAGGGCTACAATTGCTAGACAGCATCGGGGTAAAAGACGTCGAAGCTTTTGGAGACTCGATGTTAATTGTACAACAAGTCAAGGGGGAATACCGATGCAACAATGGTACACTAAACCAATATTTACATCAATGCCTCCAAATTATTGAGACATTTACTATGTTCTCTATAGAACATATCCCTAGAGAAACTAATGACAAGGCGAACCGATTGGCACAATGTGCATCAGGGTACAGGATTGAAAGCCGACAGGAACCAATCGAGCTAAACGATTGGCCGATCTTGTGTATCCATCCTGTCGACTGGAGAACAGAAATAAGGGATTATTTATCAGACCCCTCTAAGCCGACTGAGCAGAAGGTCAGGCGCAAAGCACTCAAATACGTTCTACTGGAGGATGTATTATACTTTCGAACTATGGAAGGCTAGTTGTTAAGATGCCTGGGAACTGAGGAAGCCAAAGTAGCAATGGGAGAAGTCCATGAAGGAATTTGTGGGTCACATCAATCGGCCCATAAAATGAAATGGATGCTAAGACGAACGGGATATTTTTGGCCAACAATGTTAGAAGACTGCTTCTAATATTATAAAGGATGCCAAACGTGTCAAAAGTTTGGTAACATACAGACAGCTCCAGCATCGGCTTTACACCCGATCATCAAGCCATGGCCGTTTAGGGGATGGAGCATAGACATAATCGGCCAGATATTTCCGTCATCCAGCAAAGGACATAAATTTATCCATGCAGCCACAGATTATTTTTCAAAATGGGTTGAGGCTGTACCACTAAAGAAAGTTACTAGCAAAGAGCTGATCGACTTTATAAATGAACACATCGTCCATCGGTTTGGAATTCCACAGACGATTACTACTGATCAAGGGGCCGTGTTCATGTCTAACGAATTTAAAGGTTTCGCGGGAAGTCTTGGGATAAAATTACTCAACTCTTCTCCTTATTACGCTCAGGCCAATGGACAGGCCGAGTCGTCGAACAAGACATTGATAAAGCTCATAAAAAGGAAAATTGAGGGAGAACCAAGGAAATGGCATTCAACGCTATCGGAAGCTTTATGGGCTTATCGGCTATCTTACCATGGGTCAACTAAATTATCACCTTTTCAGTTAGTGTATGGACAAGAGGCCGTTTTGCCCGTAGAAGTCAACATCGGCTCTGTAAGGCTATCCGAGCAGGATAATTTGCCAACCGATGAATACAAACAGGCAATGATAGACAATTTAGACGACTTAGCCGAGCTAAGGCTAGTCACGTTAGATCAGCTTAAAAAGAACAAAGAAAGGATCGCCAGATCATATAACAAGAAGGTTGTACCAAAATCTTTTAATCAAGCCGATTTGGTGTGGAAAACCATATTGCCGATCGGTTCAAAAGATAATCGATTCGGCAAGTGGTCTCCAACATGGGAAGGACCCTATCGAATAAATTGGCTAGTTAACGGGAACTCATACATAATTGAGACCCTAGACGGGTTGGTACTACCTAAAGCAATCAACGGAAAGTATTTGAAAGCATATCACCCCAGCGTATGGATCGGATCTTAACCACAGAAATAGAAAACATTAAGAAGTCGACTACGAGATGCACATGTACATAAGATCGACTGTACAGTCGATCAAGTCAACTGCCCACAAAGGTTCACAACCATCCAGACTGTTTACATCACAAAAGGGCCATATAGCCGATGATACCAAGTTTACCCCCAAGTCAACTGCCTAAAAACTGTTCGAAATTACAGCCCTGAGCCGGGCAGATGAGCCTTTAAGCCTGAAAGTGCCCCCACAGCTTTAACGATGATTTTTTGGATATTATCAACCAGCCGCTGATCTTCGATTGCGCTCCCAGGGATGTCTTGGATCTTGGCCGATTGGCTCTTCACTTCGGCCACCATATCACTAAGGACGCGTTTCTAAGAAGACAATGAAGAAGCCGACGTGGTGAGAGATAGCTCAACGTCGGCTAAATGCTGGGTTACTTTGGCTAGTTGCTCTTCAAGAGATTTCTTGGTAGAAATCAACTCGCTCTGTTTTATTTTAGCCAATTTAAAACTGGAGATGCCTTCATCATAGCGTTGTTTTTGGGCCTTGGTATCGGCCACCATCTTGGCCAAGGCGTCCCGATCTGCTTTCTGCGCTGTCGGCTAAGCTAATCTGGTCTTTGCAGCCGTAATTTCCTCCCTTTGAGAGTCCAAGTGACAGACATCCAAGAGGGCTTGTATTACCTCTGAAGGGAGATCGGCTTCAACTGCTGCCATAGCTGTCCTCAGTGACTGTGTGTTGGCCAAGAGCTGGGCTTCAGGCTGCGTGACTTCATGGAACAAGCGATCAAGTCTTTCCTGCATTCCAGGTATAGAAGTCACAGTAGCCGATACTCCCGCAAAGAAGATCGTAATTACCGAACGTCGGTACGGGTAGTCGTCCGTGGCCAGAACTTCAGGATCACTCAGTTCATCCAAGCTGAAGCCCAGGAGGTCGATAGGGTCTACCACGGGCTTCGAAGAGGATGCGGCTTCGACAACTAGAGTCATAGGGGCGGCTGGAGCGGCGAGTTGCAAAGGGGCAACAAGGGCGTCTGAGGATAAAACAGGTTTAAGAGCCGACGTAGGAGGTGTGGTCACTGCAGCCCCTTGGTCATCAGCATCAACCGTCGGCAAGGGAGAGGTTTCCTGGAAGGAAAGATACTATGTTAAGATCATTTACCCTAACAGAAGTCGACATCAAAAGAGAAAAACCAACCGCGGTGGCCGATCCAGCCGGAGATGACGCCGCATCACGACCAGCAGGTTTGGGAGACCGTCTGATGACAACTCTACGGCTCTTCTTCTTTTCTGAAAAAACGGCAAATATCGGGTTTAGCCGACAGAAGAAGTTTGAGCAAAACAAAGAATTGGACCTACTCTCAATATGCCGCTCGGCGAGATCTGATAATGATGGGCTGTTGACTCTCAACGTGCCGGAGGATAAACCAGCAAGAGGGGCTGACGGCCTTTGCCGTTTCAAACGGTCATCGGCCGATGCAGTTTGAGCTGGAGCCGACCTCTTGCTAGTCTGTAGAGCAAAAGACATGGTTAAGCCGATGAAAATCTTATTTCAACAAACATATCAAAAAAATAAAATACCTCTAAAGACGAATTAGCGTAGCCTGAACTCGAGCTAGAGCCAGTGGCGGCCTCCGTCGGCTCTTAAAAGCCAAGGAGAAAGGAGGACAAGACTTCGTGAATAGTACGTCCCCGCAAGAGCGACTCAGCTATGATAGCCCACCATGAAGTAAACTGACCCGACCGACGTGTGTTCAACACGAGGAAAGGCAAATCCACCACATGAACCTCATCGGCTAATTCAGTAATAAGCTCCGCAGCAGTGGCGTTGGTGACTTTGTTTCGTGGTTTGATCATGGCGAGCAAAGGGAAGCAAGGAATCGTTTGTCCAAAACCCAGTTGGCGTGCGCACACAGAGGGATGGTAGAACTCATATGTCGGCTGAAAAGTTCTATTACGGGTACTCAAGCCGACATGGAGAATGCAAGGAGAGATCAGCAGAGGAAGAAGATCAAGAGTAGACTGGGGCATTAAAGAGCTATCAGAATTCAAACGGAGAAAAGAAGGCCATGGGAGGTCAGCTAATTGGCTGTACGTGAAGAAATCTCGACGGTTGAAAGAGGCTTGGTTGAGATTCAAAAAGAAGGATAAATACTTGTGAAAACCGGCCGGGGAGATTTTTGGCTCATCAGACGAACACATGATAAACTTCTCGCCCGAAGATCGGCTAGGCTGGAATCTAGGGGTTGCACCCTCAGGATAGTCTTCCGTTGGGAAAGCCGATTCTTCTGAAGGGTCTGGGATGATAAGGCGGCCAAAGACGCAATAGAGCAAGATCTGGATAAACCAAAGTGGGCCCCCAACATTGCCCACGACATAAGAACCGTTGCCGGTAAAGAGCCGACTTCGGATGACAAACATCATATGATAGACGGCCCCCAACAAAGATTTCCCTAAGGCTAGCCGACGACCCATCACTAGTTGCTCTGCCGTGAATTGGTAAACTTGGGTTGGCCCCAAGGAAGCACCACAAAAAAGGAATCGGTCTAGCCATAGGTTGAGGAAAGCGATATGTTCCTCATCCGATACAGGACCGGTTACCTGGTTGTTATTTTGGATATATTTGGACCAACCTTCCCCCTTTTTTCGAACCAATTTGTACTGAGGTTTCCCGCTGAAAGCCGATATTTGGTCTCCATCAGGCCTAAGGCAACACAACTCGGCCATATCTAGGAGGGTTGGGCCGATAGGACCAATTGGGAAAAAGAAGGCATTAAAGGAGTCCGACCAGAAATAGCAAGCAGCAGCCACCAGGGATTCATTGGGTTCTGGGGTAGCTAAAGACATGGGAAGACACTCAGCGATGTCCATTCCTTCCCACTCCGCCTTCTTTTGGGCCGATACTCTAATATACCAAGACCTCCAGCCCTTGAGAGCTGTCTGCCAAGCCCTAAAACTTTTACTCCATTCCTTTATGTTGTAACCAGGAGCCGATAAAGGAAGCCTAGGAATCTCGTCTCCAATAACAGTATCGGTTTCTACGGTTCCTATAGGGCCTAAAAAATACTGATGGTCACTATTTGGGATGGGAATGAGTACCTGCGAGGCATCCATTTCAGCCGACGGGGAAGGAAAGAAAGACGAGGAAAAGCGAGGAACCGCTCAGGAAGATTGGGGATGCAGAGGAAGCCGATCGACGAGGACGCGAGGGCTTCAAGGGATGAAAATGACCGTGGGGGACCCTCATATTTATACTACGGTGAAAAAAAGGGCGAACAGGCGGAAGAGGTTGTGCATTTAAAACGCACCGAGATTATTACAGTGCAGTTAATGGAGCGGTTCCCAAGAGTTACACCTCTGTATGTTGATATGGGAAGAAAAGCCGATAAGTTTTTTGAAAAATAACGAATATCTTCCAAAAAACAGGGGGCATATGTTCGCACCAAAATTCGGTATATAGTGAAATCAGTTTGAATCGGATAGAAGCGTTCGTTTGGAAAGAGATCAGGTGACCGAATCGGAACAAGAATCCGTTTCTAAGGAAGGAGATCAGATCGGAGGCCGATACGGATAATCATACCGTGTCCATATACAACTCGGATCGGCCGGACGTATTATAAAAGTGGTGGAAGTTAAGCGGAAAAGGAATCAATCAATCCAACACAACATCTACTTTTTACAACCCTTTTTACATCGTTTTAGCTTCATAGATCTCCCTGCAAGTCGACGGAATCAACATAGCTGCGCATCGCCGATTGTTGGTTTTAGCCGATTTCACCAGGTTCGATCTGCTTTGTTTTGCTGCGCATCGCCTTCTTAAAATGGGTTGAAGCTATACCACTCAAGAAAGTTACCAGCAAGGAACTAATCGACTTTGTAAATGAACACATCGTCCATCGGTTTGGAATCCCACAGATAATCACTACTGATCAAGGGACTGTGTTCATGTCCAAGGAGTTTAGAAATTTTGCAGAAAGTCTTGGGATAAAACTACTGAACTCATCCCCTTATTATGCTCAGGCCAATGGGTAGGCCGAGTCATCGAACAAGACATTGATAAAACTGATAAAAAGAAAAATCGAGGAAGAACCAAGAAAATGGCATTCAACGCTATCAGAGGCTTTATGGGCTTATCGGCTATCTTACCATGGGTCGACTAAACTGTCACCCTTTCAGCTATTGTATGGACAAGAAGCCGTTTTGCCTGTGGAAATCAACATCGGCTCGGTAAGGCTATCTGAGCAAGATAAATTACCGACCGACGAATACAAGCAGGCCATGCTGGACTACCTAGATGACTTGATCGAATTAAGGCTAATTACCCTAGATCGGCTTAAGAGAAACAAAGAAAGGGTTGCCAGGTCATATAATAAGAAGGTTGTGCCAAAGTCCTTTAGTCAAGCCGATTTAGTCTGGAAAACTATACTGCCGATCAGTTCAAAAGATAATCGATTTGGCAAATGGTCTCCAACATGGGAAGGGCCTTATAAGATAAATCGACCGATCGACGGAAACTCGTATATAATTGAGACCCTAGACGGATTCGTTCTACCTAAAGCTATCAACGGAAGATACCTAAAAGCTTACCACCCTAGCGTTTGGGTCGGAACCTAATAAATAAAACTTATAAGAAAAGTCGATCACATATACAAAGTTGCCTGAAATAAATGACCGGTAGACAATCGGTCGAGTCATAACACATTCACATCAGTCGAGGATCACGGCACAAAAGGTCGGCTACATAGCCGATAGTATCAACGATTCCAACAAGTCAAATAACAGCAAGTTTAAACGAGTGAAATTTACAGCCCTGATCCGGGCAAATGGGCACCCAAACCCGATAGTGCTGCCGCCGCCTTCCATATGGTGGTTTGAATGCTGCCGACAAGCTTTTCATCGGCCGTTGCGTCACCCGGAATTGGAACTACTTTGGCCGACTGAAGTTTGACTTGAGCGAAAACTTCACCTATCTGCTTTTTCTTGACCACCAGAGAAGAAGCCGATTCGGCGTTCTTTAATTGGCAATCGGCTAACTCCTTGGTCACCAGGGCTAGTTGCTCCTCCAATTTGGTCTTGGCTGCCTCCAACTCTTGAGCCCTGCCTTTGCTTAGCTTGAGGGCGGCGGCGCCTTGATCGAATTCCCTTTTCTGAAGCTTGGCATTGGCCACCAGCTCGTCTAGAATCTTCTGATCGGCTCTTTGTGCTTCTCTCCGGGCGATTCTAGATCTGGCCGCTTCCACCGCCTCTCTCCGGCTATCCAAGTGACAAACATCCAGTAAAGCATTCATAGCCTCTGGAGGAAGATCGGCTTGAACGACAACCGTGGCATTCCTGAGCGATTGAGTGTTCTCCAAGAGTCTCGCTTCAGGCTGCATGATTTCATGAAGGAGATGATTAAGTCTTTCCTGCATGCCTGGCTCGGAAGTCACAGCGGCCGACGCAGTGATGGAAGCATCAAGAATCCGCCGAGCGTCGGCCGGATAGTCATCCGTGGCTATCACCTCAGGATCACTCAGCTCATCCAGGGTAAAGCCGAGAAGGTTAGCGGGATCAGAGGAATCAGGAGAGATCGGCACGACGTCTGCAGATGGCGGCACAGCAGGGAGCGTCGGAGATAGCACGGGAGGAAGGGCCGAATACGTCCCTTGAAGATCGGCTAGAACTCCCGCCACTTGTACCGAAGGCGATTGCTGAAAAAACAAAGGACAATCAGCATCACAGGAAAAGGGCATCATTTAAAGAAGACATGATTAAAATTACATCAGTAGCCGACTGCTCCGGGGAATGATCGGCCGAACGCCTCGCAGGTCTAGGGGATGGCCTAGTAGACTTCTTCCTCCTCTCTAAAAAAAGACACCAGGTTAACATTGGGCAAGTTAAAAAAAAAAGATAGAAGCCGATATGGGAAAAGCAACTTACTTGGGCGGTGCTGACGAGCTAGGTCCGACAAAGGCGGGCTGCGGATACCCAAGGTACCCGAGGCATAGCCCGTAGTACCAAACGACAGCCCCGGCCGCCTCTGTCGGCTACTTCCGGCGGCAATGTTCGGATCAACTGTGGGTTCCCCGACATCCGTAACATTCCTTTCCTGCGAAAGAACGAAAATTCAGTAAAAAGCCGATCGCAAAACAGACAACAGGAGGATAAACGCCGGTACCTCGGCTATCGATGAGTTGGTATAGACTGAACTCTCACTCGAGCTGCTGGTAGCCGCTACCGTCGGCTTATGTAAGTTAGGCAAAAACTGGGAAATGATAGCCGATGGTGTTCTATCCATCAAAAGGTCATCGGATACCAGGGACCACCAGTGAGAAAATGAGCTTGACCGACGGTTGTTTAGAACGAAATGTGGCATGTGGATGACTTGGAACTCATCGGCAAGCTCAAGAACGACCTCAGCCGCTGTCAAATTGGTTACCCTGGTGCGAGGTTCAATACGCTCAAGCAAAAAGAAGCTGGGTATAGCTTGACCAAAGCCAAACTGTCGGGCATAGATAGAAGGGTGGTAGAATTCATACGACGGTTGGAAAGTTTGATTTCTGGTATTCAAACTGGCATGAAAAATACAAGGGGAGAGGAAGATTTTGTACAAGTCCAAAGTTGATTGAGGCATTTGAGCACTATCAGCATCCAAATGCAAAAATGAGGGCCAGGGATAATCGGCTACATCAAGGTAACTGAACAAATCATTTTGGCCAAAGGACGACCGGTCTAAGGTCAGGAAAAAAGAGAGATATTTGTGCATGCCGGCAGGAGTTACTTTTTGATCGTCAACGGAGCACATTATGAACTTCTCCCCGTAGGATCGGCTAGCTGTATAGGTGGGGATTGTGTCTTCTGGGTAATCTTCATGAGGAAAAGCCGATTGATCTATGGGTTGAGAAAGAAGGGATCGGCCGAACATGCAATACAACCAAGTTTGGATGAACCACAAAGGGCTCCCTATGTTACCAACAACAAAATCAGCAAAGCCAAAAAACAGTCGGCTTCGGATAATATGCATCATTTGAAACACGGCCCCTAGAAACAGTTTTCCTAATGCAAGTTGACGACCCTCTACCAATTGTTCTGCTACCAGCTGGTAAGTTTGGGTCGGGCCAAGGGAAGTCCGCAGAAAAGAAACCTATCCAGCCAGAGGTTGAGGAAGGCGACGTGCTCTTCATCCGATACAAGACCATTGACCTTGTTATTATTCTGGATATATTTGCGCCAACCCTCCCCTTTCTTGCGAATCAGCTTATGATGGGGCTTACTGCTAAAATCCGATAGCTGGTCTCCGTCTGGCCTAAGGCAGCACAGCTGGGCAACATCGAGGAGAGTTGGGCAGATTGGACCAGTTCTAAAAAGAAAGGCATTGAAGGAATCGGACCAAAAATAAGAAGCCGATGCTACCAAAGGATCGTTAGCTTCAGGGTTGGCCAAACTCAGGGGAAGGCACTCGGCTATACCCGACCTTTCCCACTCTGCTCGTTTTTGAGCCGACACTCTGATATACCACGATCGCCACCCCTTAAGGGCCGTGGGCCAAGCTCTAAAACTTTTGTCCCATTCTTTTATATTGTAACCCGCAGCCGATAAAGGAAGCCTAGGGATTTCCTCATTGATTACAGAATCAGAAGTTACGGTTCCTATCGGTCCTAGGAAGAACTGATCTGAACTATGAGGGATCGGTATAAATACCTGAGTTGGATCCATGACAGCCGATCGGAGAGAAGGAGAACTTGACAAGAAAAGGGAGAGAAAAGCCGATCGCTGGCAATTCGAGAGCTCGAAGACGTGAAAATGACCGTGGGGGACCCCCTATTTATACGGCAGTAAAAGGAAGCG
Source organism: Rhipidocladum racemiflorum (assembly GCA_036346355.1). Classification (NCBI taxonomy): domain Eukaryota; kingdom Viridiplantae; phylum Streptophyta; class Magnoliopsida; order Poales; family Poaceae; genus Rhipidocladum; species Rhipidocladum racemiflorum. The sequence goes on from CM070584.1 coordinate 10,464,606, forward strand.
AATAGGCGGGAACAATTATGCATTTAAAACGCACCGAGATTATTACGGCGCAGTTAATGGGGTGGTTCCCGAGAAAGATTCCTCCATAAAGCCGATATGGACGTAAAGCCGATAGGGTTTTTGGAAAATAACAAGTTATCTCCCAAAAACGGGGGGCATATGTTTGCACCAAAATTCGTCGTTTTTAGCAAAATCGGTCCAAATCGGATAGAATGGTTTTTTTTTGGAAAGAGAAATCGGTATCGAACGAATCGGAAAGAGAATCCGTTTCTAACAAGGAAGGGAAATTGGATCGAAAGCCGATATGGATAAGGCCGCCGTGTCCATATGCGACTCGGATCGGCCAGAATATTATAAAAAGGGATAAACTCTGGGCGATGGATGGATCTCAACACAATACACATCTACTTTTTACAGTTCCTTTTTACGTCGTTTTAGTTTTACAAACACCTCTCTGTAAGTCGACGAAATCAACAGAGTTGCGCATCGCCGATTGTTGGTTTTTGCCGATTTCTCTCCAGGTTCGATCTGCTTTGTTTTGTTGCGCATCGCCTTCTCAAAGCCGATTTTACCTTGTATCCGGATTAACCACCAGGTTGATCTAGTTATCTCCTGATCGGCTTCTAGCCGACTAGCGTTAAGCCGATAACCTTCGTTTTATCGGCTTTGATTGCTTATAATCTCTACCTTGTCAATTCCAGGTCAAATTGACTGGCATGCCTTGCAAACTCGGTGTTTGTCTTGTGTGTTCGAGGCTAGAAACCCTGCTTCACGTTTTTAGCGTGAACAATGTCACTTTCAGGTGTCCATAGACCTCATACAAGAAATCGTCATTCTGCAGAACTACACGTCTGCTCCAGGATGCGTCAATATCTGATATTGCACTGACCTTGACTTCATTTGCCATTGACAGGAAAAACGCGTACTGAAAAATATCACCATTTGTGGTGTAAAACACTCCACCTTCTTCTTACCATTCCACACTGAATTGGACTGGTTAGTCTGATTCCTGTAAATGCACCTCACCTAGTCTTTTGTTTTTGATAAATTTGATTATCTTTCATTCGAATTTACAAAACAAGGGGAACTCAACAGGAAGCTGCCAAGCAAAAGGGAACTCAGCAGGAAGCACTCCCGCTTCGCAGTGAAGGCGAAATTAGAGATCGCACTCAAGCGTTAGCATTGATTTGCATGAGTAGGCAGCAAGTCATCAACATTTTGATGCAGGATAACCCAACTGGGGTTCCAACCGTGCTGCCTATCATCCTTTTGAAGGAAAACGATAATGATCAGCAATAATTGAAACTCAAGTATTCCTGATTAAATCAATAGATTTCGCTTTCCTTGCATCATTCGGTTTACACAAGAAACCATGCTCTGTAATCCATGTCACTTCTTGAAGATGAATCCGGTGTGTTGCACCTGCGCTTGTCTGCAACAATCCACTTTCATGAGGCAGATTAGCTGTCCAGGTGTCCATAGACTCCATACCAGAAAGGGTTTTGATAAGTTTATCTGTTATTGCACTCACATTGACTTTTTGGCGAACAGGAAAAACACGTAATGAAAAATATCACCATTTGTGGTGTAAAATACTCCACCTTGTGGTTCCCATTCAACACTGAAATAGACTGGCTAGTCTGATTCCTCAAAATGCACCTCACCAGGTCTTTCACGCTATATAGCAAATACCATGGCCTCAGATTAAACAAACTATACCTCAAAAACCTGATCGATCACTACACGGTGAAATATATCAAGCAACGCCACGAAACAATTTCCTCCTCATACATCAGTATTCTCCTTCAGTCTCAGCCTCAAGTTACTCGACATGGAAGCTGTTGTATCTGCTGTTACAGGTGACCTTGTTAGCCGATTCATCTCCTTTGTGATGAACAAGCTTTCGGATCATACAGGCTTAGACAATAAGGTGGAAAGGTTGCACCAGCAACTGCTGAGAGTCCAAACAGTCATCAACGAGGCGGATGAGCGATACATCACCAACAGTGGAATGTTGATACAGTTGAAGATGCTTGCAGAGAACATGTACCAAGGATATCATGTGCTAGACAAGTTCAACTGCAGGCGACTCAAGCAGAGTGCAGAGCAACAGGTAACTGACTCATCATCCTTGTCTCTTGCCTGGCCTCTCAAACGTTCTCGCGGAACTGCTGCTACAACAAATAAGATCAAGGATGTCAGTCATGAGTTACAAAGTGCACTGGAGAGTCTAGAAATTGCTGTTGCCAACATGGCAGAGTTTGTTATACTTTTGGGAGGATGCACCCGTATGTCACGTAAACCCTATGATACATATCTATACATTGACAACTTCATGTTTGGTCGTCATGCCGAAAAGCAGCAGGTTATCAACATCTTGTTACAAGACAATCCTCCTGGTGCTCCAACTGTTCTACCTGTCGTCGGTGGTAAAGAAGTTGGCAAGAAAACTCTTGTTGCACATGTATGCAACGATGAAAGAGTCCGCTCGTGCTTCTCTTCGATCTTGAACTTGAACGGAGATAACTTTTCGCGAATTGACAGCCAGAAGCTCAAATTCCAGAGGACTTTGGTTATTGTTGTGTTTCTTTCAAATGTGAATGACGATGAGTGGGCAAAGTTTTATTCATCCGTGGCATGCATGGGTAGAGGAAGTAAGGTGATAATTGTAAGTAGGCTTGCAAAATTAGTGAGATTTGGAACTGTGAAACCAATTCATCTCAATAGCCTTTCAAACCATGAGTTCAGCTACCTATTCAAGACACTAGCATTTGGAAGTGCCAACCCAGAGGACCATCCACAGTTAGTGCCCGTCGTTAAAGAGTTTGCAACAGAGTTTGGAGGATCACTGGTCGCAGCACATGTGGTTGCTGATGTGTTGAGGAAGAACATTAAACTTAAGTTCTGGCTTTGGCTATTGGAGATCTGCAGGTGTATTGTTCAGAAAAACTTTGATTTGTTTGGCGAGCATCCACACACAGTTTTTGGAAGAGGTCATCCGGTAGAAATTGCATATGGCGCTGCTGCTGCTGCTCCACTCCAGCTCTTATGGAATGTTCCGAAAATGGAGTTACCTAGGGTGACATTTGGAGACCTATTAGGAGATCCTACTATACGACCAAAGGGGGAGTTTAATCTGCTCGCATGGGAATCAAGGATAGCGCCTTATACTACGTTTGTTTACTATGTTCCAACTCGTGCTGATGAAAATCCTAAAACATTCTCACAAGGGAAGAAGCGCCGCCGACCTTTTGTCTTGCCTTCTGCAATGATGTAGTAGAAAAATTTAATCTCTTTCGTTTGAGTCCAATTTAGTGGTTTAGATAGCAAAGGTATAGCATCATACCACCAGAGCTGTAATATCTATATAATACTTAATTGTACAGTTTGCTCTATATATATGGCATGTAGAGTGTAGTGTAAAAGCTATTGCTTTACAACATGATTTATATTGTATTATTTGTGACACTGCACTGGAATTTTCCTTTCTCCTTTGTTTTGCTTTGCATTTTTATCTGTGGAGTCCATATTGTTTCCTTAGCATACAAGTAATAATGCCACTTTTCTTCGATTTTTAATTCCATTATAATGGTGTAATGTACTAGTATATTTCAATTCTAACATAAGAGCAGTATCCTTTTTATACTCCCTCCAGTCACAAAAGAGTGATGATTTTTTACTTTTCAAAGTCAACAAGATGCTATTTGGCCACTAAATTCTTTTTACATATTCAAAAAATATGTAAACGTGCAATATTATGAAAGTATTTTTCATTACAAATTTAGTTGTACTATTTTCATATATCCAAACCATATGTTTTAAAGCCACTCTCTTTGTGACCGGAGGGAGTAATAAAATAAGTAATGATACTGGTTAACTTCAATTTTTAGTTCCATTATAATGGTGTAATGTACAAGTATATTTCAATTGAAACACATGAGCAGTATTCTTTTTAATTATACTCTCTCCAGTCACACATGAATGGCGATTCTTACTTTTTAAGCTGCTATTTGACAACTAAATTCTCTTATCACATATATGAAAAGAGTTGTTGTAGCATCCTAAAATTCTGAAAAAGTTATATATCGTGTTCCAAAAAAAATTGAGCATTTTCTTTTTTTTTTTAGATTTTCAGCAATTAAGAAAATTATTTCTTTAAATCAAGCCACTGTTTTTCAATTTAAAATTTTATTTGAAACTTTTACATAACATGGAAATAATTTATTTTGGTTCTAAATAACCTTAGGAGCCTCTCCAAAACTTTTCATAATTTTCGCAGTTGGCTTGCTAATTTTAAAAATTCAAATCTTTTTTCTGTGATTAAGTTAATTAGAAAATGTATTAAAAATCCCTTTTATTTTCGCGGCCCAAATTCTTTACTTCATCCTGGCCCATTTTATATGTTAAAAAACCATTGCTATTTCAGCCTGTTTTAAGCCTATGGAGCAGCCCTCTGCAACTGCCTTCCCTTTTTCCAAGGACTGGGCGCAAGCTCGTAGGCAAGGTGCTCGGCTAGGGAGAAGACAACATGGGAGAGGAGGCTGCAAGGATATCCGGCATCCTTTGCGCCCATGCGAGGCACTAGTGTGGGCGGCGGCAGCAGTGGGAGAAGACAGCTCAGGTGGGCATGCAGCAGGGTAGGTGACAGTTAGCAGGCCGGTAGCACAAGTACCACGGCATGGCAACTTGCTCATTTTACAGCAGGGCGTGTGCAAAGGGCGCCTAAGACCATCTCCAACCCATTCCCCTCCCCTCCCTCATTCCCTTCGCGAAGGGATTTTCATTCCTTGGCGCTCCAAGGTTCCCTTGACATTCCCTTGACTGGGATTCTCTCTCCCATTCCCTCCAGGAAGGGATTCTCTCTCCTTTCCCTATACAATTCCCTTTAAAGGGAATCTGTTGGAGATGAGTGGAAATAAAGGGAATGGGAATGGGGAAGGGAACAGGAAAGGGAATGAAATGAAGGGAATATGGCCACAACAGGGTGTGGGTGGCTTGGTGGGTACCGTGGAAGAATTTTTTTTTTAAATAATATTTTTTTTAAAATCAATTGCGGTTTTAATACACAAAAAATCTAAATTGCAAAATTAATATGTGTTCGCCATACGGTACGGCGAATAAGCTATTTTCACCATATCCTACGGCGAAAATACCCTAATTACCCGATTAAAGCCGATTAACCATCCGATGTGTGGTTAAGGCTAAGGCTATTTTCGCCGTACCATATGGCGAAAATAGTATTTTCGCCGTACCAGCTAACGAAAATATTATTTTCGCCATACTAGATGGCGAAAATACTATTTTCGCCGTACCAGTCAGCGAAAATACCCAAATTATGAAATTTTTTTTTCCAAAAATCATGAAATAATTATGAATTATTCGTAGGTTGTAGGATGTTCCATTTATATAGGAATCAATTGAGTTGAATAAACGAAATAAGTATAAGAAATTAAAAGTGCATGATATTGTTAAGCCTTTTCGCCAACTTGTAAAATATCATGTTTAAATGTAATTTTTTGCAACTGTACTGCAGATTAGCTCTTTGATATATGGAGTACCATATTCTGGAATAATATTTCATGTACACCTTTCGTTGCTACAAAAATAGACCGTCGCAATAAGATTTTTTTTTTAATAAACTATATTTTATTCAAAATTGCAAAAGTAAACGTCGGCTTTAAGAAATTACAGTTTTATACGTCTATCGCCGGTCCAACGGGCAATATAATATTGTCGCCAGTCAATCGGGCGACATGAGACCTTTCGTGTGTATGTCGTCCGTTACACGGGCGATAGGCTTATATCGCCCGATGAACGGGCGAGTGATTAAAAATCCCCCGATCAACAGGCGACATAAAGGATGCGGGGTCTATGTCGCCCGATCAACGGGCGACAGGCTTATTTTATAAAGCGCTGCGCGCGCCCGGCCGGCCGGCAGAAGCAGCAGAAGAAGCAGAAGAGGAGAAGAGAGAAGAGGAGAGAAAAAAAAGAGAGAAGAGAGGGGAGGGAAGAAAAGGAAAGCGCGATTTTTGAGTCACTGCATTTCATTTTCAGGTATTTTCTCATTCTTTATTTTTTGTATTTGTAGATCTAGAAAATCTAGTTAGATGTAGATAGATTTAGCAAACCTAGTCCCTAGTTAGATGTAGTTCATCTAGTTAGATGTACTACAGACACAGCAAATCTAGATGTAGTAAATCTAGTTAGGTGTAGGTAGATCTAGCAAATCTAGTTTGATGTAGGTATGAACTACTCGTTTTAAATTTTTTAGCAGTAAATTATGGATTAAGTAGAAATGATTTTAGATCTAGGTTTGTGTGCATTGATATATCGAATGTAGATGCTTTGGACGGATAGAAGTATTCATTTCTTAGGAATGTAGTTGGGTACATATAGCGAAAGTAGTTTGATGTACGTCGAGTAGAAATTAATCGTAGAGAATGTAGTTAGAGTAGTTGTTTAATTCTTTAGTAGTAGATCTAGTGAATGTAGATATTGTATACCGATACGAATACATCCATATATATATTCAATTCTTACGAATGTAGTACGGTAGAGATAGCGATTGTTACGAACCTAGATATGTATTGTTAGGAATGTAGTTAATTTTTGTACGAATAAATATGTATTTTTGTAGCATATAGATGTACCAAAGTTGGGAGTCATAATATTTTTTACGGAAAGTAATTAATTCGTGGGTGAATGAATGGATTTGCATATATGGCAGAACGAGTTCTATTTAGAATATATTATGGCGAAGGGGTTGTAATGTATGGTTCGGAGGGTGCGGATCTAAGTAACTTCCAGTATGTGGACAGAAGTTTGAGTAGGGTGGAAGAGCGCACATTTTCTTCAGTGTTGAAGTGGTTGTATTATACTTTTTGGATGGAAGAAGAGAAGTGGCAGCTGAAGGTATTTTGCCTCTGTAGTATGCAGAACAATCCATTTTGTTGGGAGCTAGTTGAGTTGAAAGGAACCGCATCGTGGAGATCATATGTGAGGGGGACAGAGCGACGGGGATGGAACCGGGTGCTTTTAGTGCAAGCATATGGCCAGGATGTTGCCCCCCAGCAGCAGCCGGACGGTGGTGAGTGTAGTCAGGCTCAAAATGAGTTAAGTTTTGGTGACACCGAAATTGGGGGATCTAGCCGTGAGCAGTACATTCAGACACGCAACGAGGACATCATTTGCCAAAGTGGTTAACAATCTGAATTTGGCGAAGACGAAGAAAATGTTGCACAAGTAGCGCGGGGACAAGTAGACGAAGGTGAGCAAATTTAAGAACTAACAGTTAGGATGGAAGAGGAAGACCGTGAGTACAGCATAGCAGAAGTGGAAGATGACGATGAGTCAGATGAGGAAGATGGAGGTACGGAGCCGCCTGTGCCAGCTGAGTGGAGCATGCATCAATTTGAGAGGTTGGTTGTTAATGAAAGCAACGACATACGTTGGCAGTACAGCGACAACGAGGTTAGGCCTGACAGTATGTACGCGACAAAGGAGGCTGTGCAGGATGCTATGAAAGATTGGGCATTATCATTAAGAAGGACTTTCAGGGTTAAGAAATCCAACACGACCTGCTACGACGTGGTGTGTGAGATCCAAGGGTGTCCGTGGAGAGTGCACGCGTACAAGCCGAAGTGGGGCACCCATTGGTTATGCTTGAAGGTTGAGCAGCACAGCTGTATGATTAAGGAAACAACAATGGCTCACAGGAACCTGTCATCTGGGTTTGTCGCGAACATCATGTACGCAGAGATAGTGGAGAACCTGACTTATGAGCCCCGTGCTATTATCCGAGCTATCGAGAACAGATATCAGTATACAATTAGCTATGGGAAGGCATGGAGGGCGAAGCAGAAGGCCTTAGAAATGAGGTTTGGGAAGTTTGAAGACTCGTACCACAATCTACCCGCATTGCTCAGTTGCATTCAGGGAAGACATCCCGGCACTTATTATGATTATCAAGATTGTCCGTCAATCAAGTGGCCAACTAAAAGGCATCTGAGGAGAGTGTTCTTCGCATTCGGAGCTTGCATCAAGGCGTTCTATCACTATCGTCCATTGCTGTGCGTGGACGGCACATTCTTGACTGGGAAATACAAAGGGCAAATATTGACAGCTATGGGCGTTGATGGAAACATCCAGATTCTGCCTGTTGCATTCGCCTTTGTAGAAAGCAAGAACTATGAGAGTTGGCTATGGTTCCTGCGGAACTTGAAGATGGGGGTGGTCAAAACTCGTCAAGATGTGTGTGTGCTGCATGACAGGCATCTTTGATACCTTAGTGCGATCAACCGCTTGCAAACAAAGCGGAGGAGCCATTTCCATGGCCTCGACTTGCAGAGCCGATGGTGCATGAGGCATTTGGGTGCAAATTTCTATAAGCAATTCAGGAACAAGGAACTCATGAACATGTTCAAAAGACTTTGTAAGCAGAACCAGGAGAGCAAGTTCCGAACTCTGTGGAAAAATATCGATGGTGACAAGAAAACACAAAGAGGAGCGGCGAACAAGACTATCGCCCAATGAAGGACCACGATGAGGCGGAGCCTCTTCCCTCGCCAACTAAGATGACCCGACTAATCGTCGTCGAAGGCAAAGGCCAATCAAATGTTTCTCGGACTGGATCAAGCATGAACCGAAGGAAAAGTGGGCACTGTTACATGACACACATGGTGCCAGATACGGTGTGATGAACAGTAACTTTGCAGAAGTTTACAACTTGGTAATGAGAGGGATGAGGTGTCTCCCATTGGTGGGAATTGTTGAGGGAGTGCTGCGGGGCACAACCAAGTACTTCGTCGACAGACATCAAGCTGCATAGATAGTGCTGAGAGATGAGAAGCTCCTGTACTCCTCCATGATCAGTAAATACATGGAAGAGAAGAGTCAGAAGGCGGCCAAGCATAGAGCTATAAAAGTTGGTGCACGAATACTGCGCTTCGAGGTGATCTGTAAGGATAAAGGACGGCGTGGAACCAACCAGAAGGTTGTCATTCAGGAGTGCATATTACAGGATCTTTGCAAATGCTCGTGTAACAAGCCCCACCATTTGCACATGCCGTGTTCTCATGTGATAGCCGCATGTGCTTTATTTGGAATGCAACCTGGTACCTATCTATCTGAATATTTCAGGAAGGAAATGGTGATGGCAACTTGGAGCGAGGAGCTTTATGGTTACGGTGTTGTGGGTTCTTTCACCACAACTCCTAGTGCTAATGAAAGGTTCTGGGTCCCAGATTTTAATGCAGGTAGATGGAAAGCAGGGCGTCGGAAGACAAGACGTATCAGAAATGATATGGATGAGTCAGAAGCTGGCAAGCGCGTGAAGAAATGTTCATTGTGCAAGGAAACAAGACATACGTTCAAGAATTACCATGCACAAAACGAAGAAGATGAAGGAGGAGATGTCAATCCGACGGTGGCGGGTGGATCGTCCTGTGCGAGGAGTGCTGCACGACGCCAACGTACCACATGAGAAGCAATTTAATAGCAATTTAATCGATGTTCTATGTGTTGTGTGAACCCTGTGTGTAAGCCTGTTGCATGTGGCTGTGAGTGTTGTGCATTGAAAAATTATTGTAACTGTTTCATTATATTTATGATGCTTGAACAATTTTACGTGCGTGTTTGTTTGAATACATTGTTGAGATACACCTATAGTATTCAGACGCTTTTCTTTCTATATGTTTTTCAATTGTAACTCAAAATTTTTGATTTACAGGTATGGCTGACCAAGCCGGAGATGAGGAGTGGCCCTTCGAGTTTCTAGATCGGGACGTTGACGGTCGTCACCATGCCCACTTCGCCACTGCTTTTCCAGAGGAGGTAGGCGATCCTGAGCAGCTCGGCGTCCTTCGACCGAGGACAACGCAGTACGGCTGGGAGATCGATCCTCGTTGGATCCCCAGGTAACATATTACAATTTAGATTTCTTAATATGTTTGTGGTAGTATAATTACTGGTATTGTACTGATATAAATTACATGTTTTTTCTTTCGTAGGCTTCGAGTTTCAGGATTGCTGCCTTTCGCACGGATGGTACAGGATGTGGGTCGCCGGTTCCCATTCGACAGGTCCCTGATCACCGCTCAGGTGGATCGGTGGAGGCCGGAGACCCACACCTTCCACCTACCCGTCGGGGAGATGGCGATCACTTTGCAGGACGTGTCGTACCTGCTCGGCCTCTCGATCACCGGCGACACTGTGGTACCCCAGGACGTCGACCCTGCGTGGCGCGCGCAGCTACTTCAGCGGTTCGATGGTGTGCTACCACCACCAGGGTACCGGGGCTTCACCGGCACACACGGTCCTACGCTGCGGTGGCTTCGACAGTTCGTGGTACGCAACTAGACTATGAAAAAACAAGTGCTCTTCAATTACAGCTTAGAATAACATGTAATATGTGATCTTCTATTTTGCAGCCTTCGCAGATCGTCGAGCCGGCGGACGAGTACAAGGTCAGCCGCCACCTGGAGGCGTACCTGCTGTGGCTGTTCGGCTGGTGCTTGTTCATGAGCTCCCATGGGGATAGCGTGGACAGGCACCTTGTCCAGTTCACGAGGGAGATAGCGGACACACCCCTTGACGACGTGCCGTAGTACTCCTGGGGGTCCATTGTCCTCTGCAGCACGTACCGGGCCCTCTGCGACGGGTGTACCCGGGTCAGCGACGAGTCGACCTTCGGTGGATGCCCGCTGCTGGTACAGCTGTGGGCATACGAGAGGTTCCAGATCGGGCGGCCCGACATCGACCTACGGCCTGTTGAGCCTACAGGCGATGGCGACGTCGACGGTCTGACCATAGGCACCATCTGGTGCCACCGACGGGTAAGATATTGCAACTGAAAGTTCGGTACTATTGCTTCAACATTTGTGAATACTAACGGTAACATTCTGTTGTCACTGCAGCCTAGGTGGACACACCGGACGGTGCGGCAGGGCTACCCGCAGTTCGTCGCGGCATTCGACCACCTCACCGACGACCAACGAGGTATTATACGGGCTGCCGAAAGGGGTTAAAAGTTATCGTTGACAATAATACTTAGGGTTATTGCGACAGTCTATTTGCGTAGCAAAGAAAGGTGTAAATAACATATTTCTCCGGAATATGGTACTCCATACATCAAATGGCAAATCGGCTGTACTGTTGCAAAAAATTACATCCAAACGTGATATTTTAATTTCCATGGGTACATTTTATTGCATATTAGCTTAATATAAATTTAGAAATTTATTTCATTCCATTTGGAGCGTAATAAAACTAACAAAAATCTCAAAATTGGTCCGTGTCGCCCATTCATTGGGTGACAGGCATTTATCGCCCGATAATCAGGCGACTTTCATACTATCGCCTGTTTAAATGGCGATATTCCAGTGTCGCCGTTTTGTTCGGCGATATTTTGTTTTGTCGCCCGTTGGTTCGACGATACCAACCTGTCGCCCAACTAACGGGTGACAGACATACATTTCTGTAATTTCGTTATCCAAATGTATAGTTTTGCAATTTTGATTATAATTAGTATTATTTAAAAAAAATCGTCACAATAACCCTAAGTACTATTGTCAATGCTAACTTTGAACCCTTTTCAGCGGCCCATAAAATATCACGTTTAAATGTATTTTCTTGCAACTGTACTGCAGATTAGCACTTTCATATATGGAGTACCATATTCTGGAAAAATATTTTTTGTACACCTTTCGTTGCTACAAAAATAGACCGTTGCAATAACCCTAAGTAGTATTGTCAACGCTAACTTTGAACCCTTTTCGGCGGCCCATAAAATATCACGTTTAAATGTATTTTCTTGCAACTGTACTGCAGATTAGCACTTTGATATATGGAGTACCATATTCTAGAAAAATATTTTATGTACACCTTTCGTTGCATACTAATTATACTATCGCAATAACCCCAGTCGACAACTCATGATATGAATAGTTTAGCCCAGGAACACTTTAGCCGAAGTGTTTAAATCATTACAAGCATTGTAAAAAGCATGTAGTAAGCAAACTCAACCTTAGTAGGTTAGATACAACGAAAGTCAAGATGATATTACAAGGATACTACAACAGTGACGAGATTGCTAGAAGAAGTGCGGATAACACTGATTGTCATGGTGGAACAAGTGATCGTTCCGCCTATGTTCGTAGAGTGGGAATGACGCGCGACATTTTCTACATATTACATCACCCGTCAATATTGTGCGATTTGTTCTCGGACACCGCTCAATCTCTCTTATGAAAGAGCTCCATGGCCGTGCGCAGTGCTCCCAGCTGTCGCCGAATGGGTAGCTTATGCCATACGTCTAAGGGGTATGAGAAGTAATTTGTTTGTGTGCATTCTGTGGAGTTCTGCCCTCCCATACGGGCATGCCATCCCGATTTCCGGCGCCCCCTATGTTAATACCACCCGGGTTCCCGGATGGTCTTTGTAATGCGTCAAGGATTTGTTGCGTAGTGCAGACCTCGGCCGGCTGCTTCCCCTTGTCCCTTTCTCTTCAAGAGGACGAACCCTCTTGCCCTTCGGGAGACTTGCCGTGACGCCTCCTCTGTTTCGGCTCGCACTCCACTATATGATGCAGGAGGTGTGTGTTGGGCTTCTTGTTGTACAACCGTAAGCGTGCTCTGCAGTCGATACAGTATGCCCGCTGTGGTGGTTGAAGAATACCGTATGCGTACTCGGGGTTCGGTTTTTCTTGGAGGTAGTAGCACCACAGTGAGAGTTGCTCTCCCCAGTTATCGAATACGGGAAGTTTGAGATGTGGGTGGTACGTCTCCGGGTCCACCCAGTTGAAGTAGCAGCACCATTCATCCTCGGGCAAAGGGCACCGATAGAATCTTCGGTCCGCTAGATCGTTGTGGCAGGTATCAACCACTGCCTGCAGGCTGTGGTCTCACAGTTCGGGGCTTTGGGGTGGCCCTTGAGGTGGATGTTCCTGCCTTGACTTGAGCAATTTTGCAACCTTCTTTTTGAAGTCCTGAATGCGATGATCTGGTTTAGAATGACTACTTTGAGACTGAAACATGAGCATGTCACATGAAACTCACCGATTGGTTCGTCCCTTGCCCACCGACCCTTAACTCCGGTCGATCCATATAGGGGACATATCCCGACGGCCTCTCCCACCGGATGAAGTTCTAGGGCGAAGTGGGGTAGGCGTCGTGGCAATTGTAGACAAATTCGTAGTCACATTGTTCGGGCCCGTCGATCCATTGGAAGAAGCAACACCAGTCCTTGTGCTAAAAAAACAAAGAACAATGCATGAATTGGTAGTGTTACCCTAATTTGTATTGAGACCAGTTTACCTCGTAGCCGTGGCCACAACAGTAGTGAGCGCGGGCGGCCGTATTTTTGTGCATAGACTGCATCATCTTCGCCGGAAGGTTGCAGTCGCATTTTGGCCGGGGCAACTCGGGCAGGACTGCAGCGTCAACGGTACTCGCATCCGGGTATTCGGGGGGGGTTAATTTTCGCTTGCTGAAGAGGCGACGGTAGAACGACATCATGGCCTAATGGGGCTTAATTTTCGCTTGCTGAAGTTTATTGCAGTTTTGGTAGTGCGTTGCACATATCCCTCCTGTGGTGGACCGACCAGGCTCACCCTCCCTCGGCTAGCTAAACGAAGCCCCCGTATCTGATGGCCCACGTGAACGGGTCTATAATCGTTAACCTCTTCCTTCGATAAAGCAATGAGTTCATACCCTAGGAGATCATCCCCCGGTAAAAAGGGGTAATGGATAAAGATTGCCCCTTCCCCCCCCTCCGCAACGAGGGGAAGTCCCCTTCCGTGGCGAGGGAGGAAAACGGAGGAAATCACTCCCAGTCATGTCTCCCTCTGACGTGAACCTAGTGCCAATCTCCAAGGTCTGACACCCCCCAACAACTCCTCCCGAGTACGCAATGACGTGTCTGGGCAATCTGAGACCCCAACATAAGTGAAATCCCCGTCGAACCCCTATAAAAGGAGTATGAACAGAGGGCAAAAAACCCAACGCATGATGAAGGATCATTGTTTTTGATCCATGTGTTTTTGATGATGAGTATTTGAATATTCGAAAAGATTTGAATTTGGTTTAAAGATTTGAAAAGAGCAGAAATCAGGTTGGTTATCCGAAAAAGATTTGAATTGGCGAACTCATTTTTCCCATGTATGACAGACCAAACTCTTTGGTCTGTCATACACATGTTTTAAGTGAACTCATTGAGCCAAACTCTTTCTTTCAAGAAACCCGATTAAGTTCCACATCCACAGGACAAGTTTTCTTTACATGCGTGAATGTGTTTGCTTTAAAGGTCTCGTTCGGATCATGTTGTTTTTGAAACCGAGTGTAGCACATTTCTGTAGGACAAGATTTTTTGTCCGTCGTGAACATAAATTTGAAAGCGTTTTTGAACCGAGACTTTTGCATGTCTGACGGACCGATTTTGGTTGTCCGTCGTAAACATGTTTTCGCCGAATGTTTTTCTTTTGGAACCAGAATTTTCCTTGTACAAGCGGACGGGGACTTTGTTGGTCAAGTCGTGAGGCTATTTTCTAGGGTTTCACTTGGCATTTACTTGTGGGACTGGTTTGTTGTCAGTCGTAAATAGGATTTGCTCAATCAGGGGTTTTGAGTGGTTTTAAGATTGAAATTTGAATTTGATTTTGAGATTATGAAATTTGTGATAATTTCATGATACTTGTTTTGAAGTGGACTTTTATGCAATACTCATGTGAGTAGTTGCATGGATTGATGTGAGTCAAGTCGTGGACTTGTGCTTTCGGAATTGTTTTTGTGTTTTTGTTCATGTCACGGTGTTGCTTGGAGGTCGAACACATGGTCGATGGCGGGCCAGAGACTAGGTTCGAGGGAGGAACTGAGGTCGTGAAGGTCGAGGATGTCATCACGAGATGTTTGGACTGACTAGAGAAACGATTACCGCGTGAGGAATCAAGATCGCATGCATGTGTGAATGCATTAAATGCATGTGTCCGTTCCGTGTCAGAGAGGAAGCGAGCCGACAATTTTGGCGTATCGAGTCGGTGGCGTGAGATGAGATTAGCATGGAGACTGCTTGCCCAATCCGAATACAAAAAGAAATAGGTGGCTGTCTTGTCCTTTAAATAGAGGAGTTCTAGGGCTTAGAACTCATCAATTCAATCAATGCAAGGGCAAGAAGCAAAAGGTGCCTACAACAAAGAAGAGCTTGTGTGCTCTATCTAGTTGGTTTATAGTAGAGTTTTCTAATCTTTTGAGATTAGAAGATTTTTAGTGTCATCATGTGGAAGATGGCTTTGGAATAAAGAAAAGGGTTATACAATTCTTTTATCCTTTTGCTTTGATTCTTGATTAGAAAATTTGTTCTTCTTTTGTTAGAACTAGTTTTGATTTATGTTCGATTTGTCGCTAATTAATCTAGGGTTTTGTTCTCTCGATATTAGATATTCTTCCGCTATTTAAAGTCTTTAATTTTCCGAAAGAAATAGTTGAATTTTATTCGGCATCTATTCACCCCCCCCCCGCGGGTTGCCTACTCGGTCCTACAAGTGGTATACGAGCCAGGCTCTACTAATCAACAACAGGTGATTAGTAAGCGGTAAGATTATAGCAGGAGAAATACTCGAACAAGCCGCCAATCTTCGATGCTTTGAGACTTCCCCTTTGGCGGATCAGAATGACGCATATCTTCAAGCTCAAGGTAATGCGATTTGGCGCCAAGGTAAAAATTTCATACGAGCTTCCTTCTAATGATGATATTGATAAAATCGAGTTTGAAAAGATGTTGAAAACAATAATAGAGCTAGAAACATATTGCTTCAAGGACTTGCTAGAAAAGAATTCGATAAGTCTGTCATTTACTCACTTGCTCATGAAATTTGGAAATCTCTTCAAGATTATCAGAGCAGACTCTACGTAAAAAGCTAAGCAAGATCAATTTAAAAGGAATACACTAGATTTGAAATGAACTCACGGAGAATCTCTAGATGATTGTTTTGCTCGCTTTAACGGGAATCTTAAACAATCTTAAATTTGTAGATGTAAAGTACACCGACTACGAAAATGCTAGACATTTCCTATCATCTCTTGATCTTAAAATCGGCAAATGAAAGTATTGCTTTTAGGGGAAGCTCATAAGATGAGTGAAATGACTTTGGATAAACTATATTCTAGTCTCAAGACTTTTGAGATAGACATTGTTTCAAGAACTTCCAATGATAATTCTATGGCTCTTAATGCTAATTCTTCATATGATAATGCTACTAGTTCTTCATCATCATACTCCATTCTTTGCTTTGAGTGCTCTTAGTGATGAGCAGCTAGATCAAATACTGAAGATACACTTGCTCTTCTTTCCAGCGTGTCAATAAGCGTACATGAGATCAAGGAGAGAAGAGGAGCCTCCATCCTTTGCTACAAGCGTGGCAGGCGAGGCACATCCGTGCTAAGCTGTTTCAAGAACAAAGGCAGAGGAGAAGGAAGCAATAACTCCTCCAAGTCCTTCCGGCCAAGAGAGAGCAAGGATAAAAATAAACAAACGGACAAAGAAGATGCTCAACAAAGTCTTGAGGCAATTGGTCGCTTAGACTTAAGCGACATTGATGACTCAGCCGAAGATGAGAAGAGCGAAGCAAACAAAGGCTGAATGAGAAGGATCTCAGGACTATGCTTCATGGCAAAGGGAACACTAGTGATTCTAGTGACAACGACGGCACCTCCGGCTGACGGTGATGAGGTAATACCTTCATACGATGAGCTTTGTGAAGTTTTAGTCATATTGAGAAAATCTTTAAGAAAATCTTCACTCAAAAATAAAAGCTTAGAAAAAGATCTATCCATGCTAAAAGCGAAAACTTTGATCTTAAAAATTCAAATTCGGAAAATATTTGTGATACTTGCTTAGATCTCAAATTTGAAATTAAGTCACTAAAAGAGGAACATGTGATTAAACTAGAACAAGTTTATCTTAGAACAATTGAAAAATGAAAAACTTGTGAAAAATATTGGTTTGCTCTCTTGATAGTTTACATGATCAAATTGCTTGCTCTAAATGTTCTATTCTTGAGTTGAAATTAAAAGATGCAAATTGTAGAGTTATCCAATTAACAAATGACATGTTCACTCATGAAATTAACTTCGTGTTCAAATTGCGAGAAGCAGAAAGCTAAAATTGGCCTCCTTGTGATAATTGTTTAAATCTTGCTAAAAAGGTTGACTACTTGCAAGATTCTCTTTCTGGAGTTCACTAAAGGGAAGAAAAATTTGAACATGATTTTAGATCAATCTAAAATGAGCTTCAACAAACAGGGTTTAGGTTTTAACTCTCATGCTTCTACTAAACTTTGTTGAGAGCAAAAATGTGAAAATTGATAATGAGTCTAAAGAACTTTGATTAAATCTGGGCACTCTATCTCCCACTATTTCAAGTGCAAAGTTACTTCTAATGCCAAACCATATGTTAAGTACAATTGCACTCATTGTGGGAAAGATGGTCATTTGGTGAATTTCTGTTTTAGACTAGCCAAACAACAAAAGAAAGAAAGAACTAAGGCTAGGTCTAATTTGACAGGCACGTTTCATTTCTCATTATGTGCCTAGGGTGATGCAAACACCTCTTGTTGCTAAGAACACGAGAAAGACAAATCTGCTTTTATGCATAAGAATGCTCGTGTTGTGCCAAGCTGTTGTGCGTCGTGTGTCTCGATCTTGGATTCCTAAACATCTTATTTCTAACCCCGATCTGAGACCTCGGACACTTCTACTGCTTCTATGTAGGCTTCTCACGAGGAAGGAGAACATATGGCTAGTGGATTAGGATGCTCACATCACTTGTCCGATGATAAGAATTGGTTCTCCTCCTTCACTCGTGCATCTCGTGCTAAAAGTGTTATTTTCAAGATGCTTCTTCCACCTCTGTTTTACGCATAAAAGGCACTAGTCAAAATAGTGCAGTACATGTGCATATGTTCGGAGGGAGAGTATCTTTGTTGATGAAGATGATGATGATGATGATCTTTGTTGAGGATGAGATAATTGGAGTTCTTTGTGTGCTTGTGTCCTCGTTTTCAAGCTTCCCCAGCGTGCTTCACATCGACAAGCTATCAAGAGGATTTTAAGGTATCTCCGTGGTACTCAAGATTTTGGCATTTGGCTTTCTGCTTCTCATGCATTAGTTTAAGAGCTTTCTTTGATGTTGAATTTGGAGGATGTAGAATTGATAGAAAAAAAGTACATCACAGTTCATGCCACTTCTTGAGTAATTCTCTTTCTTGGACACATTGACATCAGATTTCACTTTCTTAGAGATCTTGTTGAAAAAGGAGCTATTGAACTGAAATTTGTTGATTCGGGTGCTCAACTTGCTGATATTTTCACTAAACCGCTTGATTCTTCTCGTTTTGCTTTCTTACGTGGTGAACTTGGGTTCTTTCATCCCCATGGGTTGATTTGAGGGGGAGTCTTGATTTTAACTCTTTCATTTGTGTTACTTGACTTTGGTTACTACAAGGAGCTATTTTGTCGTTACACTTAAAGAAAACTCCCCTGTTTTCATTGCATCATGTAGTACAAAGCTTTGTTGACTATTCTTGTGTATATAGTCAAATTATTGCTACATTGCTTCACTTCTTATTAAAAGACTAAAAGACTAAAAGAACTCAATTTGAGATGCTTTTCGAGAATATTTTGGCTCTTGTACATTATAGTATGGCATTTGTGAAATAGACTTAAAAGTTTCTTGTCATCTGTTGAAAGGCTAGAGCTGATTAGAAACTATGTGTGAGCTTTTTGTTGGACTTCAAATGATCATTATGAGTCTCAAGCAAAATCAGTGTTTTAAATGATAAAAGCAAGTTGAAAAGATGCAAGCAAAAGCTACTTGGCTAAACACAAGTTTAGTACAATGTGCAGCTTCCTTGCCAGGGATTTAAATTCAAAAGATGCAAGCAAAGGCTACTTGTCTAAACAAAAGTTCAGAACAATGTGAAGCCACTTGCCAATATAAACTAAAGAAAGATACAAGAAAGAACTACCTACTCATACACAAGTATGGGCTAGTGTCTTGATTACTTGTCATCCACATTGATCACAAAGCAAAATTATCCAAACTTGCTAAAAGAGAAAAAGGAAATTCAATTTTTGAAAAAGGCTTGAGACAAATATTAGTGAATTTGAAAGTCTCTCTTTGCTCATGATAGATTTCTTTTTAGCTTTGGCAAAATCAGTTTATGACATTTTACTTGTTTGCTCTAATTTGCATATCGACAACTACTCTATGTGTTAGAGCCTTCATATTCTCTGATTTGCCTTCTCATTGGATAAATTGACCAAATGCTTTATTTTGATTATATACCTTGAATATACTTCAAAGCTTGAGATCTGCATTCATTAAGGGGAGTTTTGAGATCTTGATGACTATTTTGTCAAAAGGAGAGCAAGATAAGAAGAAGAAAAATATAAAGAAAGGAGAAATTCAAATCTTTGTTTGAAAATTTGGGAATTTGGATTTACTTGGTCTTGGAATCTTTTTCTATACCTTTGTCAAATCTTATATTATGTTTTGTCAAATTACTCATCAAGGAGATTGAAGGATCATTGTTTTGATCCATGTGTTTTTGATGATGAGTATTTGAATATTCGAAAAGATTTGAATTTGGTTTAAAAGATTTGAAAAGAAGCGAGAAATCAGGTTAGTTATCAGAAAAGATTTGAATTGGCGAACTCATTTTTCCCATGTATGACAGACCAAACTCTTTGATCTGTCATACACATGTTTAAGTGAACTCATTGAGCCAAACTCTTTCTTTCCAAGAAACATTAAGTTCCACATCCACCGGACAAGTTTTCTTTATGCATGCCGTGAATGTGTTTGCTTTAAGGTCGTTCGGATCATGTTGTTTTTGAAACCGAGTGTGGCACATTTTAGCGGACAAGATTTTTTGTCCGTCGTGAACATAAATTTGAAAGCGTTTTTGAACGAGACTTTTGCATGTCTGACGGACCCGATTTTGGTTGTCAACCGTAAACATGTTTTCGCGGAATGTTTTTCTTTTGGAACCAAGAATTTTCCTTGTACAGCGAATGAGACTTTGTTAGTCCGTCGTGAAGCTGTTTCTAGGGTTTCACTTGGCATTTGCGCGGACTAGTTTTGTTGTCCGTTGTAAATAGGATTTGCTCAATCGGGAGTTTTGAGTGGTTTTAAGATTGAAATTTGAATTTGATTTTGAGATTATGAAATTTGTGATAATTTCATGATACTTGTTATTTTAAGTGGACTTTATGCAATACTCATGTGAGTAGTTGCATGGATTGATGTGAGTCAAGTCGTGGACTTGTGCTCGGGTGTTTGTGTTTTTGTTCATGTGCGGTGTTGCTTGAGGTCGAACATGGTCGATGTGGGACCGAGACTAGGTTCGAGGAGGAAGGCCCGAGGTCGTGAAGGTCGAGGATGTCATGCGAGATGTTTGGACTGAAGAGCGATTGCGTGAGGTCAAGATCGCATGCATGTGTGAATGCATTAAATGCATGTGTCCGTTTCCGTGTCAGGAAGGAGCGAGCCAGCAATTTTGGCGTATCGAGTCAATTTGGCGTGAGATGAGATTGGCATGGAGTAGGCTGCTTAATCCGAATACAAAAAGAAATAGGTGGCTGTCTTGTCCTTTAAATAGAGGGTTCTAGGGGCTTAGAACTCATCCAATTCAATCCAATGCAAAGGGCAAGAAGCAAAAGGTGCCTACAACAAAGAAGAGCTTGTGTGCTCTATCTAGTTGGTTTATAGTAGAGTTTTCTAATCTTTTGAGATTAGAAGATTTTTTGGTGTCATCATGTGGAAGATGGCTTTGGAATAAAGAAAAGGGTTATACAATTCTTTTATCCTTTTTGCTTTGATTCTTGATTAGAAAATTTGTTCTTCTTTTGTTAGAACTAGTTTTGATTTATGTTCGATTTGTCTCGCTAATTAATCTAGGGTTTTGTTCTCTACGATATTAGATATTCTTCCGCTATTTAGGGGTCTTTAATTTTCCGAAAGAAATAGTTGAATTTTATTCGGCATCTATTCACCCCCCTCTGGTGCCTACTCGGTCCTACAGTGGTATCGAGCGCAGGCTCTACTAATCCAGCAGTGATTAGTAAGCGGTAAGTTATGGCAGCGGAGAAATACTCGAACAAGCGCCAATCTTCGATGTACAGACTTTATGGCGGATCCGAATGATCGCATATCTTCAAGCTCAAGGTAATGCGATTTGGCGCAAGGTAAAAATTTCATCTGAGCTTCCTTCTAATGATGATATTGATAAAATCGAGTTTGAAAAAGATGTTGAAAACAATAATAGAGCTAGAAACATATTTGCTTCAAGGACTTGCTAGAAAAGAATTCGATAGAGTGCATCATTTACTCACTTGCTCATGAAATTTGGAAATCTCTTCAAGATTATCACGAGGCAGCGACTCTGTAAAGAAGCTAGGCAAGATCAATTTAAAAAGGAATACACTAGATTTGAAATGAACTCACGGAGAATCTCTAGATGATTGTTTTGCTCGCTTTAACGAGAATCTTAAACAATCTTAGAAATTTGTAGATGTAAAGTACTGACTCTGAAAATGCTAGACATTTCCTATCATCTCTTGATCTTAAAATCGGCAAATGAAAGTGGTTGCTTTTAGGGAAGCTCATAAGATGAGTGAAATGACTTTGGATAAACTATATTCTAGTCTCAAGACTTTTGAGATAGACATTGTTTCAAGAACTTCCAATGATAATTCTATGGCTCTTAATGCTAATTCTTCATATGATAATGCTACTAGTTCTTCATCATCATACTCCATTCTTGCTTTGAGTGCTCTTAGTGATGAAACGACTAGATCAAATACGAGGAAGATACACTTGCTCTTCTTTCCAGCGTGTCAATGCAGCGTACATGAGATCAAGGAGAGAAGAGGAGCCTCCATCCCAACTACAAGCTGTGGCAGGCGGGGGCACATCAGTGCTAAGCCCCATTTCAAGAACAAAGGCAGGAGAGGAGAAGGAGCAAAGCAACTCCTCCAAGTCCTTAGGCCAAGAGAGCAAGGATAAAAATAAACAACGGACAAAGAAGATGCTCAACAAAGTCTTGAGTGGCAATTGGTCGCTTAGACTTAAGCGACATTGATGACTCAGCGAAGATGAGAAGGAAGCCAGAAGCAAACAAAGCTGAATGAGAAGGATCTCACGGACTATGCTTCATGGCAAAGGAACACTAGTGATTCTAGTGACAGTGACAGCGACACCTCCAGACGGTGATGAGGTAATACCTTCATACGATGAGCTTTGTGAAGTTTTAGTCATATTGAGAAAATCTTTAAGAAAATCTTCACTCAAAAATAAAGCTTAGAAAAAGATCTATCCATGCTAAAAGCGAAAACTTTGATCTTAAAAATTCAAATTCGGAAAATATTTGTGATACTTGCTTAGATCTCAAATTTGAAATTAAGTCACTAAAAGAGGAACATGTGATTAAACTAGAACAAGTTTATATGCCGAACAATTGAAAAATGAAAAACTTGTGAAAAATATTGGTTGCTCTACTGATAGTTTACATGATCAAATTGCTTGCTCTAAATGTTCTATTCTTGAGTTGAAATTAAAAGATGCAAATTGTAGAGTTATCCAATTAACAAATGACATGTTCACTCATGAAATTAACTCGTGTTCAAATTGCCGAAAGCTTGAAAAGCTAAAATTGACACTCCTTGTGATAATTGTTTTAAATCTTGCTAAAAGGTTGACTACTTGCAAGATTCTCTTTCTAGAGTTCACTAAAGGAAGAAAAATTTGAACATGATTTTAGATCAATCTAAAATGAGCTTCAACAAAGCAGGGTTTAGGTTTTAACTCTCATGCTTCTACTAAACTGTTGAGAGCAAAAATGTGAAAATTGATAATGAGTCTAAAGAACTTTGATTAAATCAGGCACTCTATCTCCCACTATTTCAAGTGCAAAAGTTACTTCTAATGCCAAACCATATGTTAAGTACAATTGCACTCATTGTGGGAAAGATAGTCATTTGGTGAATTTACTGTTTTAGACTAGCCAAACAACAAAAGAAAGAACTAAGGCTAGGTCTAATTTCAGACAGGCACGTTTCATTTCTCATTATGTGCCTAGGGTGATGCAAACACCTCTTGTTGCTAAGAACACGAGAAAAGACACATCTGCTTTTATGCATAAGAATGCTCGTGTTGTGGCTTGTTGTGCGTCGTGTGTCTCGATCTTTGGATTCCTAAACATCTTATTTCTAACCCAGTATCTGAGACCTCGACACTTTACTGCTTCTATGTAGGCTTCTCACGCGAGGAAGGAGAACATATGGCTAGTGGATTAGGATGCTCACATCACTTGTCCGATGATAAGAATTGGTTCTCCTCCTTCACTCGTGCATCTCGTGCTAAAGTGTTATTTTCAAGATGCTTCTTCCACCTCTGTTTTGCTAAAAGGCACTAGTCAAAATAGTGCGGGTACATGTGCATATGTTCGGAGGAGTATCTTTGTTGATGAAGATGATGATGATGATGATCTTTGTTGAGGATGAGATAATTGGGTTTCTTTGTGTGCTTGTGTCCTCGTTTTCAAGCTTCCCCGTGTGTGATACTACGGAATGGCGGTATGAGTCATTTTTGATCTCGACCATAAGGTCGACTCTTGTAACATGTTTTTGCGCCGTTTACGCAAGTGTGGAGGCCTTTCCGGGGGATTTTGGGCCTTTCGGGAGGGAATTGGGCCTTAGGGGGAGTTCGGGCCTTGGGGGTCCATGTGGGCCGAAGGTGGGACATATTTGGGCCTTTTGGAGGTGGTCTAGGACAGCAAAACTGCTGCCCTAGCCCTGCACTCTTGCCCCAAACAAGTCCCCTCCTAGCCCTAGCCCCCCATCTCCCCTCCACCCCATTGCCTCCTCCTCCCTAGCCGCCACCCCTCCCTCACCCTTGCGCCTCCTCCCCACCCTTGCTCGTTCCCCTCGCTGCCGCACCACGCCATGGTGCTGCCCTCGCCGGTGGGAGGATCATGCGACGAGGAGAACCGGTGAAAGCGTCGCGTGGGGCGAGATCGAGCGTCGAGGCATTCTTCGTGTTAAATCATTAAATCGGACTAAGGTATGTCCCATGGGGGAAACCTTAGGGAAGGTCTGAGGTGCTGTTCTTATGGTAGATTTGGATTTGTTAGATCAAGAGGGACGTGCTGCCATGGAGTAGATCTGAAAAGAACTAGAGTTAGTATTATTACTCCAGTTTCGGGCAGATTTGAGTCCGTTTTAGGGGTGCGATTTCGCAATTTTAGATTCGAATTTGGCCGACCTCCTGTTTAAGAAGTTGTAGGTATCGTCAATACCTATTTTGTGTATTTTTGAGAATTTTTGGATTCACGGTCTGAAAGTTATGGCCGTTTGGTGGGCGCTGTCCAATCTCTGTATCGAGGTTAGGACAGTCTGTATTCAACATTAGATTAAACTAATTTAGAGTTCGAATCTGACCATACGGACTTATAGGAAGTTGTAGATAATTTCAATATATTTCAGTGCATATAAAGAAATTGAAATTCCGCCCAGCCCGTTTGGAAGTTATGCCTGTTTTACGAGCGCTGTCAAATCTGTGACGAGATTGAGACAGTTCGTGTTCAAGCGTTAGATTAAACAACATTATAGTCCGAATCAGTCTTTACCTATAACTAGAAAAAGTTGGGAAATTTCCTAAAGCTGCAGCGAGGATGTACTCGTTTATTCAATTTGGAGTTCTAGAACTCAAGTTATGATTTTTACCGAAGCGCTATCCAGAGCGGGGCAAAATCTGTGATTTCGGGGTTTTGGAGTATTTAGCGTATTAGTTGTAGTGGGTACTGTTTTGAGGAGTGAATTAAGTGTGGCGCGTGTTTGCTGGTGGTGTGCCTTGAGGAGTTCCCTCAACCTCTCGTCACTCCGTTGTGATTGAAAGGCAAGTGTGTTGTATTGAATTATGGATCGTGATTGCTTGTGAGACTAGATGAAATTGTCTATATGATATATGTCCACTTTCCATGTTTCAATGATTGCTATGATATGATGAGCATGTTTAAGATGTTATGATGCCATGTGTTAATATATGAGTTTTATATATTGTTAGCATGCTTGCATACATGACATGTTACATAACGAGCGGTGAAAGTCATTAACTAATCCGGGAAGGTCGGTGAGAAAGTTATGACTAATCCGAGAGCCATTAGAGTAAGTCCTACATCGTGATTCCATCTACCGTGGGTGGTGGAGGCGAGGAGTAGGCACCCTCCATCTTCGGGATAGAAGGGAGAGGGTGCACACCGACGAGTGTGTACTCAACCATGCAGTATGAGTTTCCAAGGAGATATGAGCATAGCATAGCATTGCATTGCATTACAATACATATTAAATGATGAGGATGTTGTTATGTGTTCAAGTTTGAAATTTTATATGTGGCGTGAGGTATTATTGTCTTATAAATGATCTTGTTGTCCATTACAATATGCTTGCTGAGTTTTGAACTCACGCTTGTGTTTTATGTTGTTTGTTTATTTAGGTACAATGAAATCGGCGTCAGGAAAGGG
This sequence comes from Rhipidocladum racemiflorum, assembly GCA_036346355.1. Classification (NCBI taxonomy): domain Eukaryota; kingdom Viridiplantae; phylum Streptophyta; class Magnoliopsida; order Poales; family Poaceae; genus Rhipidocladum; species Rhipidocladum racemiflorum. The sequence continues at coordinate 10,490,176 of CM070584.1, forward strand.
ATCTAGCTACACTCCTCCCGTAGTATCATAATCTAAGCTAATTCACCTGTTTTGGAACCACGACAATAAGTATTACAATAATCATTAGTGTATAGTACGTATGTTTGGTTGTTTCCCTCATGTATATCATGTGGGGGGTTGTTTTAACTTCCTAGAGTTAAATTGATGCTTATTATTTTGCTATCGATGCTTATTGATGTTTTAGTTGATGATTAGCTATCCTTATCGCTGCGTATGGATATCTCGTTTGTCTTACATATTGATATGATGCTATGTTGTTAAGTTTTAATGCAAAAACAAAGGAGATGCTGTCAAAATTTCCAATTATTCCAAATGATTACTTGCTGTGATTTACCTTAAATTATGGTATTAAATGTGTCATGATCTATGTTTGGTGACATTCTGGGCTAAGTAAAAGCTGGGGTGTTACAGCGTGCTTCACATCGACAAGCTATCAAGAGGATTTTAAGGTATCTCCGTGGTACTCAAGATTTTGGCATTTGGCTTTCTGCTTCCTCATGCATTAGTTTAAGAGCTTTCTTTGATGTTGAATTTGGAGGATGTAGAATTGATAGAAAAAGTACATCCCAGTTCATGCCACTTCTTGAGTAATTCTCTTTCTTGGACACATTGACATCAGATTTCACTTTCTTAGAGATCTTGTTGAAAAGGAGCTATTGAACTGAAATTTGTTGATTAGTGCTCAACTTCGATATTTTCACTAAACCGCTTGATTCTTCTCGTTTTGCTTTCTTACGTGGTGAACTTGGGTTCTTTCATCCCCATGGAGTTGATTTGAGAAGTCTTGATTTTAACTCTTTCATTTGTGTTACTTGACTTTGGTTACTACAAGGAGCTATTTTGTCGTTACACTTAAAGAAAACTCCCTGTTTTCATTTGCATCATGTAGTACAAAGCTTTGTTGACTATTCTTGTGTATATAGTCAAATTATTGCTACATTGCTTCACTTCTTATTAAAGACTAAAGACTAAAGAACTCAATTTGAGATGCTTTTTAGAATATTTTGGCTCTTGTACATTATAGTATGGCATTTGTGAAATAGACTTAAAAGTTTCTTGTCATCTGTTGAAAGGCTAGAGCTGATTAGAAACTATGTGTGAGCTTTTGTTGGACTTCAAATGATCATTATGAGTCTCAAGCAAAATCAATGTTTTAAATGATAAAAGCAAGTTGAAAAGATGCAAGCAAAAGCTACTTGGCTAAACACAAGTTTAGTACAATGTAAACTTCCCTTGCCAGGATTTAAATTCAAAGATGCAAGCAAAGGCTACTTGTCTAAACAAAGTTCGAACAATGTGAAGCCACTTGCCAATATAAACTAAGAAAGATACAAGAAAAGAACTACCTACTCATACACAAGTATGGGCTAGTGTGCGATTACTTGTCATCCTGTTGATCACAAAGCAAAATTGTCAAAACTTGCTAAAGAGAAAAAGGAAATTCAATTTTTTGAAAAAGGCTTGAGATAAATATTAGTGAATTTGAAAGTCTCTCTTTGCTCATGATAGATTTCTTTTAGCTTTGGCAAAATCAGTTTATGACATTTTACTTGTTTGCTCTAATTTGCATATCGACTAACTACTCTATGTGTTAGAGCCTTCATATTCTCTGATTTGCCTTCTCATTGGATAAATTGACCAAATGCTTTATTTTGATTATATACCTTGAATATACTTCAAAGCTTGAGATCTTGCATTCATTAAGGGAGTTTTGAGATCTTGATGACTATTTTTGTCAAAAGGGAGAGCAAGATAAGAAGAAGAAAAATATAAAAGAAAGGAGAAATTCAAATCTTTGTTTGAAAATTTGGGAATTTGGATTTACTTGGTCTTGGAATCTTTTTCTATACCTTTGTCAAATCTTATATTATGTTTTGTCAAATTACTCATCAAGGGGAGATTGAAGGATCATTGTTTTTTGATCCATGTGTTTTTGATGATGAGTATTTGAATATTCGAAAAGATTTGAATGTGGTTTAAAGATTTGAAAAGAAGCGAATCGAGGTTGGTTATCGAAAAAAGATTTGAATTAGCGAACTCATTTTTCCCATGTATGACAGACCAAACTCTTTATTTTGTCATACCATATTTAAGTGAACTCATTGAGCCAAACTCTTTCTTTCCAAGAAACATTAAGTTCCACATCCACACCAGGACAAGTTTTCTTTCATACGCTTCGTGAATGTGTTTGCTTTAAGGTCGTTCGGATCATGTTGTTTTGAAACCGAGTGTGGCACATTTGCGCCGGACAAGATTTTTGTCAAGTCGTGAACATAAATTTGAAAGCGTTTTTGAACTGAGACTTTTGCATGTCTGACGGACCCGATTTTGGTTGTCCGTCGTAAACATGTTTCTCGCCAGAATGTTTTTCTTTTGGAACCAAGAATTTTCCTTGGTACAGGGACTTTGTTGGTCCGTCGTGAAGCTATTTTCTAGGGTTTCACTTGGCATTTCTTGTGGTGGTTTGTTGTCCGTCGTAAATAGGATTTGCTCAATCGAGGGTTATGAGAGGTTATTAAGATTTAAATGTGAATATTATTATGAGATTATGAAATTTGTGATAATTTCATGAAACTTGTTTTGAAGGGGACTTTATGAAAAACACATGTGAGTAGTTGCATGGATAGATCTGAGTCAAATTAAGTGGACTTGTGCTCGGGGAATTGTTTGTGTTTTTGTTCATGTGCAGGTGTTGCTTGAGGTCGAACATGGTCGATGTGGGACCGAGACTAGGTTCGAGGGAGGCCCGGGTCGTGAAGGTCGAGGATGTCATCACGAGATGTTTGGACTAGAAGAGCGATTACGCGTGAGGTCAAGATCGCATGCATGTGTGAATGCATTAAATGCATGTGTCCGTTTAAGTGTCAGGAAGGGAGGCGAGCCCGAGCAATTTTAAGCGTATCAGGAGTCGGTGGCGTGAGATGAGATTGGCATGGAGACTGCTTGCCCAATCCGAATACAAAAAGAAATAGGTGGCTGTCTTGTCCTTTAAATAGAGGGTTCTAGGGGCTTAGAACTCATCCAATTCAATCCAATGCAAAGGGCAAGAAGCAAAAGGTGCCTACAACAAAGAAGAGCTTGTGTGCTCTATCTAGTTGGTTTATAGTAGAGTTTTCTAATCTTTTGAGATTAGAAGATTTTTGGTGTCATCATGTGGAAGATGGCTTTGGAATAAAGAAAAGGGTTATACAATTCTTTTATCCTTTTTGCTTTGATTCTTGATTAGAAAATTTGTTCTTCTTTTGTTAGAACTAGTTTTGATTTATGTTCGATTTGTCTCGCTAATTAATCTAGGGTTTTGTTCTCTACGATATTAGATATTCTTCCGCTATTTAGGGGTCTTTAATTTTCCGAAAGAAATAGTTGAATTTTATTCGGCATCTATTCACCCCCCCCTCTAGTTGCCTACTCGGTCCTACACATGAGAGACGTGATTCAATAAAAAATTCAGGTTAGCCCTTGGCAAGAAACAATAAAGAAAAAGAAGGCCAATCAATACGGGCATATTCCCAGGCCTGCCCTATAAAGGGGGGAAGAAGATAGTGGAGGAGGAGGTTCCCTGAAAGATAAGAAACAGTCCCATGAGGAAGACGAGAGAAAGAGACCCGGTGGTTCCACGCCACCACACTGGCGCCGTCCGTGGGGAACCCTAACCGCAAGGTGAAACCATCGCCTGCCGATCAAGCCCAAGGGTAAGTTTCCTGCAGCCATGCCACCAAAGAAGGGAAAGGAGGCAATATCCAATGGGACGGCAACGACGGCAGGAGCAGAAGAATCAAGACGGCGTGCGAGGAGCCAATCTGGAGATCCACCTCGACTTCTGGATGACGAGACGCGGATGCCAGCCGCAACAGAAGCCCGAAACATGGTGGGAACTTTACCTCCACAGACTCCGGTGGTCGTGCGCAAGCGAGCCCCCAAACGACGGCCTCCGACGACAAGTCGAACGGTTTCGACACCAGGAGGAGATGTGGCAGAAGCGTCGACACATCCGACTCGTCGCCAAGAGACCCACGGAAACGAAGAAACCCATGGAGAAGGAACCGGAACTCAGGGGGAGATTGACCCCAACGTGCGGGCGCTGATGGAAGCCAACGAGCAATTCATGGCGGAGTTGAAGCGCCTGCAAGGACGATCAGACGGGGGATAATACGAATCACAAGATGAAAGCCCAAGCCGCGAGGTGCTATCCCCAGCGATTGTGATGGCACACAGGGAAGACCACGATCCAAACCCCCTCAGCACCCGCCTACGGGCCAAAAAATGGCCCTCCCCGGGAAGCTTCAAATTTCCCACCATTAAGCCATATGACGGTCGGACGGACCCAAGGGAGTTCCTCCGCGTTTACGATACGGCGATTGAAGCCGCGGGAGGAGATGATGATATCAAGGCGAAGGGGCTCCTTCTAGCACTTGAAGGCATAGCCCTGTCCTGGTACTCTTCGCTGGAGCCCCGGTCGATCACCTGTTGGTCGCAACTCCGCTGCAAGCTTGAAGGCAACTTCCAGGGTAACTTCGACGGAATGAAAGAGGAAAGTGACCTATTTGCGGTCAGACAACGCGAAGGAGAAACCCTTAAGAGTTACTTCCAACGTTTCTCCCGGATTAAGTGCCAAGTACGAGGAGTAAGCGACACCACTATCATCAATGCGGCACGTTGCGGCCTGCGCAGGGGACCGTTGGCAGAAAGGCACGCTCGTAAAGAGGTACGTACGGTGGAAGAACTCTTTGCAAAGATGAGGGAATACGCGCGGGCGGAGGAAGACAACCTCCGAAGGGAAGACGGGCCCCAACAAGAGAATCAAGAATTCGCCCCGCGCAAGAGAGGGCGAGGGAAGGACCCCCCTCCCAACGCCAAAACGAGGGAACGATACCCAGAGCCTAGAAGAAGAGACGAAAGGAGGAGAATCCACCACATTGAAAAACCAAGAAATCGGCAAGCCACAGGCGACAGGCCCGCGGAGCAGCAGAGACGAGGGCCACCCCCGAGCCGAGGAAAGCAAGACGAGGGAAGCCGAGTTAACAAGAGGGAAGGGACAGAGCCCCGACGGTACTTTTGTGAATATCACGGGGAAAATATCACTCATGACACCATCCAATGCAAAATGATCAACGGATATCGGCGGTTCGAGGCAAAACAGAGAGAAGTCGAGACGCATCCTGCACCGCCAGAAGCACCTCCTGTTGGACGACAACACCCCCTTCCTCGAGTAGGGATGAATCATCTCCGTTGCATTATCAACGTCATTGCGGGGGCTCCTCGTCACATCTCTCGTCAAAAAGACAGAAGAAGGCTTACGCCCGGCAAATTAACCACATTGCAATTACCCCCGCCACCCTTCCTCCGGTAAAATGCGAGCCAATCACCTTCACACAGGAGGACGCCACGGGGGTACACTTCCTGCATCAAGATTCCTTGGTAGTAACCGCCATTATCGCCGACTGCGAAGTACGTCGAATATTGGTAGATGGGGGGAGCGCTGCGGACATACTGTCCATGAAGGCTTTCCAACAAATGATGATTCCACAAGACCGGTTGAAAAAATCGGAAGTGCCGCTGATGGGTTTTGGAGGAAGCATGGTCAGCACCCTGGGGCAATTGGAGCTTGAAGTCACATTCGCGACGCCACAAGCCAGCGTCACGAGTCGTGTCACATTCGACGTGGTAGACATGCCGTTCCAATACAATGCGATCCTAGGCAGGGGCTCGTTGACGACCATGGGGGCCATAATTCATCACGGTTTCTTATGCATGAAAATTCCCTCCGCAGATGGTGTCATCACAGTGCGAGGAGACCAAGCCTTGGCAAGGAAGATAGACATGGAGAACCCACCTCAAATCAAGCACGTCTGCACTACGGAGCTAGACCCCATTGTACCTGCAAACCGCAGCCGGTGGCTGCCTAAACCACAACCCCAAGGAGAAACCCAACAGATACCACTCAGGCCAGGAAGCAGCAAGACAGTGATCCTCGGCACCATGTTGTCTCCCGAGGAGGAAAAACACTTGATGCTGCTCCTCCAGGAATATGAAACCGTGTTCGCATGGGGCCCGAAGACCTTCCGGGCGTCCCGAGAGAAACTATCGAACATGTCCTCGCTATTAACCCAAGCGTGAAGCCTAAGAAGCAAAAATTGAGAAAACTTGCAGTAGAAAGACAAGAAGCCGCGAAGGTGGAGGTGACTAAACTGCTCTAGGCGGGAATCATCTGCGAAGCCCGATACCCGGAGTGGTTGGCCAACATCGTCCTAGTCAGGAAGGCCAGCGGGGCATGGAGGATGTGCATCGACTTCACTGACTTAAACAAAGCATGCCCAAAAGATGACTTCCCCCTGCCCCGCATCGATCAGCTGGTCGACTCAACCTCCGGGTCAGAAAGGATGAGCTTCCTTGACGCATACTCTGGTTATCACCAAGTATATATGCAGAAAGGAGACGAAGACAAGACGGCATTTGTTACTCCCTTCGGTACCTACTACTTCGTGCGGATGCCCTTCGGGCTCAAAAACGCAGGTGCTACCTTCGCGCGGCTCATCACGAAGATCTTCGCCGATCAGTTAGGAAGAAACGTGGAAGCCTATGTTGACGATATCATTGTCAAAAGTGAAAAGAAAGAAGATCATGTCGGGGACCTCCGGGAAACCTTCAGAAATTTGATAAAAGGAAAGGTGAAGCTTAACCCGTCCAAATGTGTTTTCGTGGGCGCGGGAAAGTTGCTAGGCTTCCTGGTCTCCCAACGGGGCATAGAAGTGAATCCTAAAAAGATAAGAGCTGTCCAAGACATGGCTCCACCAAGAAACCTGAAAGAAGTACAACGGTTGGCAGGGCGGATAGCAGCGCTCAGTCGATTCTTGCCAAAATCCAGCGGGCGGGTTTGCCGGTCTTTAAAGCCTTACGCTGAAACGATAGTTTCATCTGGACAGGGGAGTGCCAACGCGCCTTCGATGACTTGAAGCAAAGCCTTATGGAGATCCCTGTCCTGCAAAGCCCGAAGCAAGGTGAGGAGCTTCTGTTATATCTAGCAGCTAGCCCCTTGGCCGTCGATCTTTGTGCTAGTGCGACCCCAAGGCGTCAAACAACAGCCGGTCTACTTCGTCTCTGAAGCCCTCCAAGGAGCGAAGCTACGATACTCGGAAATGGAAAAGCTGGCATATGCTCTGTTAATGGCATCTCGAAAGCTCCGGCATTATTTTCAGGCCAACTGCATCAAAGTGCCAACTACATATCCTCTAGGATCTATGCTTTCCAACAGGGAAAGCACTGGGCGCATCAGCAAGTAGGCGGTCGAGCTAGCGCCCTTTGAGTTAACTATAATACCTCGCACGGCAATCAAAAGCCAAGCCCTCACCGATTTTATGGTGGAATGGACTTCCCTAGTCCCGGAGGACAACAAAACCCCAGCGATGTGGTCCATCAACTCCGACGGATCTTGGGGGGCGGATGGAGCGGGAATAGCTGCGGTGATACATACGCCCAGCGGAGAAAAAGTTGAGTTCGCAGCAAGGCTGGAATTTCCCTCAACCAACAATATAGCCGAGTACGAAGTGCTCTTATTGGGTCTCAGGAAAGCGAAGATCATGGGAGCGAGAAGGGCGATATTGTACACCGACTCGAAACTTATTCAGGGGCATATCACCAAAGAATATCAAGTGAAGGATGAACAGCTCCAGAAATACGTCGAGGTGGTCCAAACCATGGAGAAGGGTTTCATCGGGTTCACCATTAATGCAATACCCAGGTCCCAAAACGAACGCGCCGACGAGCTAGCCAAGATCGCAGCCACCGGAGGAAGTCTACCTTCGACAATCTTCTTTGAGACACTTCGCACCCCCTCCATTCCTTCCCAGATAAATCTCATTGCTCGAGCAGCCAGTGAGGACTGGAGGAATGAGATATACAACTATCTCCAGGAGGGAGTCTTGCCAGACGATGAGGCACAAGCGAGGCGCCTCGAAAGGCGAGCAAAGAAGTATGCCATCATTAACGGCTTCCTATTCCGCAGCGGCCTCTGCGCTCCATGGCTACGCTGCATTTCGCGAGAAGAAGGAGAGCAGGCTTTGCTTGAAGCACACCAGGGAGATTGCAGGGCACACCAGGCCCCTAGGTATCTTGTGAGAAAGATATTCCGAATGGGGCTCTACTGGCCTTCGGCGTTGCAAGATGCGGAGCAAATGGTCCATCACTGCCACGCGTGCCAATGGATGACCAAGCAAACAAGGGCCCCGCCCAACGAACTGCATGCAGTACCCCCGGTCTGGCCCTTCGCCAAGTGGGGAATGGATATCGTTGGGGCGCTTTCTAAAGCTCGAGCAAACCTTCAGTTCGTAATTGTCGCCATCGATTACTTCTCCCGCTGGATCGAGGCAGAGCCGGTCGCAAAGATAACCGCAGAGGCCACCGTCAAATTTCTCTGGAAAACGATTATTTGTAGATATGGGGTCCCTTTCCAGATCGTGACCGACAATGGGTCCCGATTCGACTCCTGGAAATTCCGCGATTATTGTGACAATATCGGGATAAACATCTGCTTCGCCTCAGTGGGTCACCCTCAGTCGAACGGGGCGGTGGAACGGGCGAACGGGTTGCTTCTTGATGGCATAAAAAAAGGCTTTACGGCTCTAAAAAGGGGCTTTGGCCCGACGAGCTGGACCACGTTTTATGGGCAACCCGCACTTCGGCCTCAAGAGCGACCGGGTTCTCCCCCTTCCGGCTCCTCTTCGGGGAAGAAGCCGTTTCACCTGCAGAGATCCGCGCAAAATCCTTGCGAGTGATCAAAACTCCGACCCATGAGGCAGTCGACATCACGTGTGATCTAGAGGAAGAACGCAAGCTTCAAGCCTTGAAGACCATGAAAGCCTATGCAGAGGCATCAACTCGAAGCTTCAACAAGAAGGTGAAGAAACGCGAAATACACCCCGGGGACATGGTGCTCAAGAGGGCTGCCCCGGCCTTCGCGAAGCTGGAAACGACGTGGGAAGGACCATACATTATCCAAGAGTCAACCGCGAAGGGCGCGCACAAGCTCGTTACCCCCGATGGCGAGGAAATACCACGGACATGGAATTCTTTCGCGCTCAAGAAATTTTACCCGTAGGTGATGGAATACGAAGGAAAGAAATGTACCGATCCTTATCAATAAAATAATGGGAAGACATTGCGAACCCAGGCCATCTCCATATTCTCCAGGACTTAAATCGAGAGACCCGTTGCCTCGCGCCGGGTAGGAGTTCGCGAATGCTTGGTCGGGCAAACGTCCACCCATCCTCGCTACGGGACCCATTGCCTCGCCCGGGTAGGAGTTCGCGGATGCTTGGTCGGGCAAACGTCCCACTCCATCCCTCCCTCCGGGACCCGCTGCCTCGCGCCGGGTAGGAGTTCGCGAATGCTTGGTCGGGCAACGCGTCCACCCATCCTCGCTCAGGGGACCCGTTGCCTCGCGCGGGTAGGAGTTAGCGGATGCTTGGTCGAACAAGCGTCCCACCCATCCCTCGCTCGGACCGTTGCCTCGCGCCCGGGTAGGAGTTCGCGGATGCTTGGTCGGGCAAGCGTCCACCCATCCCTCGCTCAGGGGACCGTTGCCTCGCCGGGTAGGAGTTCGCGGATGCTTGGTCGGGCAAACGTCGCACCCATCCCTCGCTCCGGACCCGTTGCCTCGCCGGGTAGGAGTTAGCGGATGCTTGGTCGAACAAGCGTCCACCCATCCTCGCTCGGACCCGTTGCCTCGCGCCGGGTAGGAGTTCGCGGATGCTTGGTCGGGCAAACGTCCCACCCATCCCTCGCTCCGGGGACCCGTTGCCTCGCGCCGGGTAGGAGTTCGCAAATGCTTGGTCGGGCAAACGTCCCACCCATCCCTCGCTCCGGGGAACCGTTGCTCCGCGCCGGGTAGGAGTTCGCGGATGCTTGGTCGGGCAAACATCCCACCCATCCCTCGCTCCGGGGACCCGTTGCCTCGCGCCGGATAGGACTTCGCGGATGCTTGGTCGGGCAAACTTCCCACCCATCCCTCGTTCCGGGGACCCGTTGCTCCATGCCGGTGGGAGTTCGCGGGATTCATGGATATTTAGTCGCACCGACACTACCATTCATTCGTTGCCCCGGTTCGGCTTTTTGCGAAACAACCGGCCGGGTTAACGCGCCAACCCCCCTCGCTCCGAAGGGTGGGAGTCCGGCTTCGTACGGAATTTAGCAAGAAGTATATGGAAGCTAACAAAATCTCGGTTACCCTCCCCGCAGCCCGGAGAACACACCGCGTTACATTAGCCAAGTAGTTGAGAAAATACGCCCAAGCCAGTACCCTATTTTTCCTTCGGCAGGGAAGGAGAGGGTGCTTACGCATCATGTGGCCGTACCTATTCCCATATCCTAACCCGGTACTGGGCTGAGCGAAGAATCGAGACCGTTTTACGCTGCTGATCAAAGTTCGATAGGAAGCTAAGAATGCATGACCAAAAAGAATTCAAACAAGAAGGATGAAGAATAGACATGGGTAGGAACCCCCTACAGAGAGTTACATAATATCATCCCAATCATACATAATATGGTAATCCAACAAAAGCTTCTATACGAAATGAAGCGGACTTAAACACGATAAGCACGCGCCACGGCTTCTGCGAGGGCATCCTTGGCTTCCAGCAACCGCGGCACCATCCCGATCAATATGTCGAGGTTGGCGAGGTCTCGGGCAAGGGCCTCCTCTACGGCCATGACCATGTCGAAATCCGCCCATAGCCCTCCGATGAAGGCCTCGAGATCGCCGGCGACTGGAAGACCCCCGGGAGCGAGAGCGTCACCCGGGAGATCAAGAACCATGATAGGGGCTCCCTCCTCCCCCAGCAGCGGCGGGATCTCTGCCACAGGCGGCCCCTCATCCAGGTTGGCAAAAATGGGGTCTTCCTCCATGACTTCCCCGGGGATGTCAGCCATTGAAAAAGCAAGGGAAAACAGGGGTAGAGAGCGATTGTCTACTCCGAAACTAACAAGGTTGGCCAGAGCAAGGAAGGCAAAAAGGCCAGAGTTAAATAAGAACGCGGGAAGCCAAGGCGTCCCCACGTCCCTCGAGAAGTTTACCGAGTCATTAAGTCCTTCTAACACTCGTCACTAACACCTGGTCCTCGTCGGGAGAAACTTAACGCTTTTCGGATGAGGGGACCCGTGGAACGAACGAACATGCATAGTCATTTGATAAAATGGATAATTTAATTCAAGTGTCCACAAGAACTCCATCATACAAAAATATCCAAACTAAGGAGGAGGCGGCTTCTCTTTGCCTTTCCCTGAGTCGCGCATTACAGCACTAGCTCGACGTACCGACTCCCTCGCAGTGGGCTCCCCGTGCTGCTTCCAGAAATCCGACATAAAGCTTGACAAGAGCCGAGATGCGGCGGAGGAAGGCTTCCTAGACGAAGGGATATCTCCGAACCTTGGTAACGACAGGGCAGCAGAAGAAAAACCGAAGTACTCGCGGATATGTGTACATCCCTTCGCCTCCAATAACTGAGCAGTTTTGACGGAGCCCAACCTCGCGCAGTAATCGCCGAAGGTCAGCGCTGAATCCCCAAAAATCTTAGTTGATTTCTCGAGGAAGGAGACAGCTTCCAGGTTGGAGGAAGGGATACGACTCGGAGCTGCATCAATGCCGAACCGAGGGAGCTGCTGAAGAAAGGCCTCCGTAGCCCCATGAATCCCCGAGACAATGGATTCCAATTCCTTCCGGATCATGTCATGACGCTCCTCCGCTCGTTGTGCGTTACGAAGATGAGCTTGAACCTCGCTTCGCGCCGTTGCGATTTGAGAGGGGAATTCTTCCACTTGCTTCTTCAACATGTTCTTGCCCTCTTCTGCAACCGCCAACAGGTTCTTCAATTCTTCTATTCGGTCATCTTTCTTCTTCTCGTTCCGCTCCGCCGCCATGCGAGCTCGCTCCTCTTCGACGAGACGGTCCCGCATCAGGGAAACTACCCCCTCGAGCTCTGCGTTCTTTGCTGCCAAATCTCGACTTTGAGATGCTTTGGCCTGCACCTTAGCCAACAAGTCCTTGGAGTCCTGAAGCGCCATTGAAAGACTAGCTTTCTCTGCTTCTAATTCCGCCACCCGCTCCTTCGCTGCATCGCAATCCTGGACCCCCTTGTTAAACTTGCCCAAGTACGTCCGAAATCGGCGCGATATCTCCGAAGCGATGACAGGCCCCTAACAATGAAGAAGAAGGATGTTGAAAGACACAGAGACCAGTAATATAAACTCAAAAGGGAAAATACCTTTAAATGATGATCCATCGAGATCTCACAAAGAGAAAGGTCATTAATTTCCTCAAATAAGGCCACAGATTTATTGTAGGGAGAAAAAAGCCGCGCGCATCTTTCTTAAAGACGGGGATGCAGCGGCCCCCCTCTCAAAATCTGAGGCCGAAAAATCTGACAAGTCAAAGCGGACAAAAGAGGAACCAACACCACCCGCGGGGGTTGGTTGGTTCGAAGGTAAAGTCCCTCCACCCGGAAGGGGGACTGTCGGGACCCCGAATTTGCAAATCCGGACCCTCTGTGTATTCAACACTAGTCCAGGAACGCGCTAGTGCACACAGTCTTAACGTCGGTAAATATCACAATCATACCATTCGATGCTAATAAAGTACTTTTATTTAAATAACTAAATCAAGTTACTCGACCTTATGGTCAAGTCACAAATGTACGCCTCGCAGGGCGATACTTATTAAAAGAGAAATAGTAGCAGCGGAAAATCAAAGAAGGTAACATCGTGGCGCCATCCAGTATACCACAGGCAACTGACTGGGCTCGCTTCCCTAAGTAGACGGTTCCTCTTGGAGCTCCTCCTCCAAAGCTGGCGTAGTCTCCTCTTCAACTGGTGTTGTGTTGAGGCAAGGGTGAGTACTTGGTACTCAGCAAGTCATGCACAGAATGCAGGCTAATATACTATATGCATGGCTTGGTACAAAGGAATAGCTCAGGGTATATTTGCAGTAAACAGCATTTGACAAGTAACATAAGTAGATTCGAAAGCAGTAGAAATAAGTAAAGCATAAATAACTTTTCAAGAAGTTTAGTAAACATCTTTCCCATCCTAAACCACATTTCCATCAACTTCATTATTAATCCAGCCCAACCTTTCAAACCAAAGTTATTTTTGAGAAAATCTAACCCTTGACTGTAATTCCCGAGCGATGTCCAATACCGCGGACACGGCTATTCGAATAGGTTTTACACTCTGCAGAGGTTATGCACTTTACCCACAAGATACAGTCAAACACCACAAAGGCGAGTTCCCGTAACAAAGTCTTTCGGAGACTTCTAACAATACAAGTGGTCCTCCCCGGTTATTGCGCACTAACCCTTCCCTTCGCTAAGGCGAAGTCTAGGCCAATCAACCGTTAGATGGGTACCTGGCCTCAGCCCCGATACGCTCCCCCGTACAACTTACACAAAGGGTGTAGTTGACCTCCTGAGGTCCCACAGGTACGTTATTAGCAACTTAGTCAACTAGGTCCGTCCCATTACAGACATGTGGTTGCACGTTAGACCCAGTTCAAAGGCTTGCAAGGTTAAGTCCTTAGGGTGACCAGGGCAAGACTACCCGAAGAACCAAATCAACATCCCCAATGCCACAACTGGCCCACCTGATTATTCTTGCCACATGCCCGGCCGAAATCGTTTATCAAACCCCAGTTGGTTACCATGCACCACGTGCCATCAACATCACATGATACTTTTCCAAAACAGGTTCAATATGTCATTAAGTCAATATTACCATTTGATTGTCCAAAATCATGTCATGAGCACGTAGCAGGTCTAAGCAGTATACTACAACGGTCTAAACCCATGTTGGCAGTTTAATAATGTCCAGCTAGTAATCCACAACTAGGGTGACAAGGGTCATGGCACATACTTAAGTAATCAAGGTGTCATACAGCAAATTGGTATTTATCTAACCCCCCATGTTTAAATAAAGTATTTTCTATTTGAACTAGCATGCAATAGTTTAAATCAAAATAGATTTCGAAATAGGATCAACATGGTCAAAGCACAACTTGCCTTCAAAAAGTACTTGTTCTTGGTCTTGAGTTGGATCCTGAGTCAACACTTCTCCTTCGAATCCTTCCGGCACTTCAACGTCTACTCGTAAAGCGTGCAAATAGCAAATACACGAATAAACGATAGGCAAAAGGTGTCCAAACATCCAAATAAAATCCATAAACAGAGAGAACATAATTTTATGAGTTTTTAGAAACTGGAATCGTCAAATTTGGAGTTAAGGCCTTAAAAGTTATGATTATTTAAAGTTTAAATAATCAATTAAATAATTTTGCAGAGAAAAACTTTAGTCCAAAAATTAAATAAAATTCATATTTAGGTAGATCTCAATTTTATACAAATTTAGAAATTTGAATCACTCAAATCGGAGTTGAAACGCAAAAGTTATAAGCGTTTGAAGTTTGAATCAAAATCTGAAATCATTATTTCGAATTAATAAATCATTTTCTTTTTTCGGAAATTAATTATTGCATCAGCATGGACACGTGGCAGCCTCTGATTGGTTGGCTGACGTCAGCCGGTCCATGGACTCGGTCCACGCTCGGCTCGGGTCTACCGTGGACCCGGTCCACGGCTCACGTGAGATCGGCGGTGGGTCCCCTCGGGTGACGTCATCGGCGTCGTGAGGCTCGGCCACGATCTTTGATAGGTGGGTCCCTCCGATGACGTCATGGGTGACGTCACGGTGCGGTTTGGTCGTCCCGCTGACACGCGGGCCCCGCGTGTCAGAGACACGCGCTCACGCGCGCATGGCGTGGCTAAGCACACGTGGCTCGATCGTGCCCGTTGATTTGAAAATCAACGGCCGCGATTAGATCTAGGATTTACACGTTCCAAATCAGCACCGTCGATCTGGGCCGTTCGATCTAGATCGGACGGTCCAGATCTAACCCTAAAGCTACAACGCAACTAACCTCAACCGTACGATCTAAATCTAACGGTTGAAACCTAATCAGGGACGGGAACAGTAACGGGCGACGTGGCCTCACCTCGTGCGTTGGATCTTGATCCAACGGTTCACCGAGCTCGCGGACGACGATGGCACGCGGCGTTGCGGCTGCCGGCCGAGGACGGCGACCACACTAACGGCGCTTGGGCGTCTCTCGCCAAGCGAGTGCACCCAATAGGTGCGCCGACGCAAGGTTCTCGAACCGGCTTGAACGCGGCGAGGATGACGAATCGGCGCCGGAACGAAGGAAAACCGCGCGGCACACCCCAAACTTCGGCGAAATCGTGAGGCAACGGCGCGGCTTGGGCGTTGGGAACTAGGGCAACAGTGCGCCTACGAGCAGCGGTCCTCGGCGATAACCCACGCCTTAAATGGCCTCGGCGGCGTGCACAAGGCGGAAACCTAACCGAACGCGGCTCTGCGGCGGCGAGTCCGGCTTCGATCACGGAAGACGACGCAATCACGGCCGTCCATGCGTCCGCTCAACGGCCCAGATTTCCGGGCGCAGCGGATCCGGACCGGATCCGGCTGGATCGGTGCGGCCAAATTCCGACCGTTGGATTTCGATCCAACGGTTCGGATCGATCAAGGTTCGACCGGATCACGTGGCTCGGGTCGAACTCGAACTCGAGTCTGACTCGGGCTCGGTCGGATGAACAGTGCAAACCCACTCGCATTTTCCAGCGATTTAATAATTAAAATAATTCCCAGTAATTCATTTAATTCATTAAAAATAGCAAAAGACTCAGAAAAATTCCAGAAAAATTCTGGAAAATACTTTGGATCATTTTGGACTCAAATAAAATATTTCCAACAAAATTCTATTTGCAAAGTTTAATTCTTTAATTATTTCAAAATGGAATAAATTCAAATAAATTCCAAATAAATCCAAATAAATTCCAGAAAATTCCAAAAATTCACCAAAGTGCCAAATCACACATGAATTTAAGGAAAGCAAAATTTTGGGGTGTTACAGGGACGTATTGAGAAGTTGGAATCAGAGGTTCCGGACCCTCTTCCTCCGCGACAGGCGAAGGAGTGGCGAGCGTTTCAGTTTGGACCTGCTCCAATGGTTTTAATGCCCCCGCCGCCTCCGCATTATCACCTCCTGCATCGACTTCGTCAAAACCTGAAAGGACATCGTACCCTAACGAGCTGGTGGGAAAGGTGTCAGGAGTACAACCTTCTCCCCCGGTGGGGGTGTCAGGAGTGGAAACGTTTAGCTGCAAACCCCGAGTCTCCCCTGTCACGGGGACAGCCATACCTTTAGGCTGCTCCCATGCGCACTCTGAAGCCAGAAAATCATCATCGTCCTCATCGCCCAAATCAATAGTCTCCACTCCGGGGATCCCTAAAAACGAGTACCCGGGGGATTGACCCCCGCCAACATGCACGTCAACGGAAGAATCAAGTGTGAGGGCCGAGGGAACCCCCCATAGCAATTGGGCCTGATGTGGTCTCGGGAAAACTCGTATCCGGGACGGTCGGCCTATCTGAGGGCTCGTCCGCAAAAGCCAAGGGTAGCGTTTCGGAGGGCCCCACAGCGTCAGCAGAATCCGAAGGGGGCGGCGGTAGGAGAGACGTAACCGCAACAGAGCCGGAGGAATCACCTTCGTCGCTGGATTCCTCCTCACCCCAATCCGCATCCTCGTCGTCGTCATCCCCCAAATCCTCGCTCCCGCCAGAAGTGGCAGCAGCCTGGGGCAGAGCCACGCGGGCTAACCTCGCCCGTTTGGTCGGATGAGGAGAACCGACTGACCCTCTGGGATGAGGGGGCACGCGGCGTCCAAAGTTAGTAAAACGAGAGCATCGGGTGATCCCAATAGCACTCATAGCGGCCTCATACTCAATTGCTTGACAAGGACCCAGAAGCTTGCGAGCCAATTTCTCGGCCGCCCCACGCCCCAGATCTTGTACCCCCTCTGGCCGAACCACAGACACCGTGCCTCCCGATGACTACTCCAGAGTAACGGCGGAGCTCCTGGCTAAGGGGTCGATACGACACAGACAATATTCCTCCACCAGGTCCCGCATCGTACTCTGGGCACGAAGAGCCTTCAGATAATCAAGATATCCAATTTCTTCCGCAGTCGCGCTCCAATTAGGGGACCGAATCGCGCGGACTGGACCCATCGAAGTATGAAGGGAAGAGTCTGGACCCACGAGGATTTGGTAATACCACCGTGACATCCATCCCGAATCCCATTTCCCCTTGGCGGCCACTACTAGGATTTCCTTTATGAGGGACCTCTTCGTTTGAAAATTCAGAGAACCAAAACACAACTTGCGGCCTTCGTTCCCTGTTTTCTGTTGTTTTGGTTGCCAAAACGCATCTTCTATGAGAGAAAACAAGCGCCCCGTCAAGTGGATCTCAGCCGGACGGAACGCCCATTCCAGCACCGCCAATCGCACAATAGCGTTAGGGGTAAGCTGTGAAAGCTCTGCATGGAAAACCCGGAGTACTGATGCCAACAGAGGGGCGGACGGGAAACGAAGGCCCGCTTCGAGAAACACCGCGAATACCACTGCTTCATTCGCTTGAGGCTGAGGGGTTTCCTCATCACCCCGAAATCAGCCGCTAATGCGTCGAGATCGGCAGAGCTCAATGTCGACCGCCCCAAAATGGGGGATAATCCCGCGGCATCCTCCTTACTCAAAACCGGCTTTATCTTAGGAGGGCGTCTAGGTCCCATGGAGATCTAGATTGGTGGAAGATCAGGAAGACAGACGCCAGAGGAGAACGCGAATGAGGAAAGAAAACGGAAGAAATGCGGAGCAAAAGAAAAAGAACCTCCCCACCGTCGGAAAGCCCTGTCTCCACAGGATATGCGCAACAAAAAAAACTTGGATATTTACTATTACATCCCAGCGGGCAGAACGACATCTACCCACTGACATGAGGGGCTAGTGTGGTGGACCGACCAGGCTCACCCTCCCTCGGCTAGCTAAACGAAGCCCCCATATCTGATGGCCCACGTGAACGGGTCTATAATCGTTAACCTCTTCCTTCGATAAAGCAATGAGTTCATACCCTAGGAGATTATCCCCCGGCAAAAAGGGGTAATGGATAAAGATCGCCCCTTCCCCCCCCCTCCGCAACGAGGGGAAGTCCCCTTCCGTGGTGAGGGAGGAAAATGGAGGAAATCACTCCCAATCTTGTCTCCCTCTGACGTGAACCTAGTGCCAATCTCCAAGGTCTGACCCCCCCCCAACAACTCCTCCCGAGTACGCAATGACGTGTCTGGGCAATCTGAGACCCCAACATAAGTGAAATCCCCGTCGAACCCCTATAAAAGGAGTACGAACAGAGGGCAAAAAACCCAACGCATGAGAGACGTGATTCAATAAAAAATTCAGGTTAGCCCTTGGCAAGAAACAATAAAGAAAAAGAAGGCCAATCAATACGGGCATATTCCCAGGCCTGCCCTATAAAGGGGGGAAGAAGATAGTGGAGGAGGAGGTTCCCCGAAAGATAAGAAACAGTCCCACGAGGAAGAAGAGAGAAAGAGACCCTGTGGTTCCACGCCACCACACCTCCCTCGGTCGGTTTTTATAGTGCTGGTGAGGGGCCAGCCAAAGGGGAGAGTGGCAGACTTAAGAGAAGTTCAAATCCGCGAGCATCGGATTCTTCTGCAGCTTTGCATGTGATGGGACGTGAGCCTGGCTATGGCCACAGCTTTAGACAGGGAATCTATCCCATAGTCGGCTAGAAGGCTAGGTCATGCAGCTTTAGGCATCTTTAGGCAGATGATATGACAAAAGTTGATATGACTAAAGCTGAGAAAGCAATAATGACAAGAGGTTGATATGACAAAAGCTGACAGAAATATATAACCAACCACGTAATACGAGAAAGTACACAAAACAGATGGTAAAACATAATATGAGAAAGTACCAAAATGGGCAATACCACAAAAATTATGTCACGAAGAGCTTAATCCTGATCACCCCCAGTGGTGGATCCTGACCCCTACCCCTACCTCTCCTCTGCCGACGTGCTGAAGGGGGTGCATCATCGAGAGGTCGTGGGTGAAGCGCCCGCGACGGTCCCGCCTGGTCGTAGTCTGAAGGGCTGTACCGAACCACTAGGCGACGCAGGCGTGGAGGTGGTGGGTCCTGCGTAGCTGTAGGAGGCTGTTTGTGCTGCGTGGCTGGGGGAGGCTGCGTGTGTTGCGTCGCTGGAGGGGGAGGCGCGAACGGAGCGCCTGCGAACAACTGATCCACCCAGTAGTCACCAACGCCCTGCCCTGAAGGAGTGTCCGAAGTAGAGGCTTGTCCTAAGAAACCTGTAGTTGAAACAGTAACATCAATTGTATTCAGGTGGTTAGATTTGAAACGTGATCAATTGAATATTGCTCGGCTTACTGGGTGTGGGCACCATGATAGGACCGCGTGGTGGTGCCTGCCAGCTGGATCCTCCAGCCATGCTTGGAGCCGGAGGCACGGGGGTGTGGAAGTTGGAGCCCGGGTGGTGTGGTGGTCGAGGAGCTGAGCCCCAGAGGCGGGCCTGTGCACGGTGCCAGCCGAAACAGTCGGGGCTGGGACGTGGCAATTAGCACCAAGCTCCACGATCCGTCGAGACTGCGCCTCCACACACCTCATGGCCTATGATACCACGTCCAGTGTGAGAGCGGCCCCCGGCTGTAGCCTAGCAAGAAAGTCAAGTGCATGCTGGTGCAAGTCCTTGGCCTCGTCCACCTATCACCTACAAACAAACGATAAACATAACGACATAGCATAACGAATAGATGATGTAATATAATAAATAAGACTTACCATCGCGTGCAGTGCCACTCCTACCCGGCTCGAGTATAAGTCTGCGACGCTAGCGGCATATATCTGGGCCAGGTCACACTCCACAAGTAGGAGACGAGTATGGGTCCGGGGCACATACCAGGATAAGTAATCCTGGTAGGAGGAGGGGTCGTATGGCGCGTCCTCCTCAAGAACGTCCTCCAACGCCGCATCCCACTACGCGAGCCACGGCCCCATCCTCTGAAGCAACGTCGCCATGGTCTTCTGGGGTCCCTGGGTGGAGTACCTGCATAAATATCCACATTATTACAAATATAACATAAGCGCTTAGCATACTTGTTGTGGCGAGTAACTCACAAGTGCACTTTCACTGGCACGCGTTCCCCGAAAGGAACAGGGACCAGCTGGCGAAGTCCGAACTGCCAAAGGACTCGGTGCGGCGCGTAGTTCTCTACGAAGACGTCGAAGACGAGCTTCCTCCTCGTCATCCAGTAAGCCTGGTCCCTGTAGCATAGCAACGACATGCCCCCCTGGCTCTCTCCGCGATGCGCTGGTCGCTGTAAGGGTCCCAGACGACCTGTCCGCACTCAAGTGGTCGAAGGCCTCCGTGAAGGTGAGGTACGCTGACTGTACCTAGAGACCTGCCCACTGTGGCTACAATGGAGGAGAAATAAGTGTAAGCACATGCAATTCAAATTACAATTGCATTAATGAGTAAAAACATGTACCCGTCGCCTGGTCCAAAGCGAGCCCATCGTCGGTCGGTCCAGCACATCGTCGCCATACATGTCACGGGTGTAGTACTGAGGGTCAACATAGGGTCGACCCACGGAGAAGCGCTCGAATGACCACAACTGAAGTAGAAGAGGCATCCCAGTAAGATTGGGGCTCTTGGCTTTCTTCACGCACGCGTCGCAAAGGGCGTGGTATGTGGCAACAAGAACAACCAAAGCAGATAGGCCTCAAGGTGCCTAGCAACCTGTTAGTCAGTGGGGTGTGGCACCATCCGCTGCACCTGCGACAATTGAAAGAGTGTGATATCACGATATTGTTATGCAAAACTGGATTAACATAGTAACATGTACAACCACTAACCTCAAATTGCGCCAACCACCTCCTCGATGGCTCGTGCCTGCTGCCTATCGGTATCGCTGGGTCGACAACCGCCACCCCATGGAACTGCGCCTGCAAGTCCGCCACCCACCCAGCAGGAGTGATCGAGGATCCGATCGTTGTCCCGGCAATCGGCAAGCCCGTGAGCATGGTGACGTCCTACAGAGTCACCGTCACCTCCCCGAAGGGAAGGTGGAAAGTGTGCGGCTCCGGTCTCCAACGATCGACCAAAGACGCTATCAGCGAGCTGTCGAACGAAAAACGCCGCAATCGCTGTGGACCATCGTCACCCTCGGCCTGGTCGTCGGCCTCAACTGCCTCGGCCGCTGAACCCTCCACCATGCGGACTAGCGGAAGTAGCCCGGCACGTGCCAGCCTAACGAGGAAGAAAGAGTTGCATCAGTCGAATGTTAGGGGCACTATTTGTACGAACAATGTAACATGTTAATGTACTGCAACTAACCTGGTGTGGAAGCGAGGGTCAATGCACCATGCCTTCTTAGGCACACGAATCCACAGTAACGGCACGTTTTCATTGCCCTGTGTCGTGTGGATGAGCGCGCGGTGCCGCGTATCCAACACAGGGTCCAAAAGTGAGTAGACCTGCTCCATGCCTGCATGTAAACAAGTGAAAACATTTATTGCACATACAAATCAAAAAACATTAATAATACTGCACAACATACGGGAACCACGGCATATGCTAATCTAAATACATAAGGGCTGAACGTAAATAATAGGACACAACAACATATATAAATCACAAGCCATGATGAAACAATATTACATTACATGCAATTACTGTGACAACGTGCATATAATTACATAATTTGATACATATTGATGATACACACATCGCCCAAACCCATGACTTAGCCACCACCGTGTTCAGAACATACAGGCTACGTGCATTGGTTTGTCTTGTGCCCATACTCACCGCACTCAGAACACCTCTTAACAGGGCCACCCACTTCAGATTCATCCATGTCGTTGCGAATGCGCCTGGTCTGTGGACGACCAGTCTGCCCTTCCGCACACCTCCGCAAGGTCGGATCCGGCAGACAGATGCGCTCATCTCTGTTAATCGCAGTGAAATCACTGTGTGCACGAAAACCACGGAACTCACCGGACCAGGTATGGACAACATGATCCTTCAAGTAGAAAGGGGACATGTATTGCGACGTGTTCATCCCAATTTTCCCACAAGCAGCCATCATGTGTGAGAAAGGAATATGGAGAAGTCTTGGCTTATTGCAGGTGCATTCACACCATCCAGTTGCCCCTTGGCCTAGATTAACCTCGTGCGTAATAACTGCTGTGTCGGTTCCCAAACCCCTTTTGCACCGAAGAGTCACCTCGAAGCGGTACTCAGTGATTCCGAAGCTACGCACCATATGCTGCTGAGCTTTCATGGTTCGTTCCTCCATGTATATCATCATTCGCGAACAATACGGCGTTTGCAATGTCGATGCATAAAGTACCACCTCAGCATGCCTTTTTTGGTAGACGGCAACGATGCCGTGCAACATGCCTTCAAGGATGGCCACAAGCGGTAGCGGATGGA
Organism: Rhipidocladum racemiflorum; assembly: GCA_036346355.1. Taxonomy (NCBI): domain Eukaryota; kingdom Viridiplantae; phylum Streptophyta; class Magnoliopsida; order Poales; family Poaceae; genus Rhipidocladum; species Rhipidocladum racemiflorum. The sequence goes on from CM070584.1 coordinate 10,512,620, forward strand.
GGCCTCTGATGACCCAATTGTAAACCTCGGCTATATTCATTGTCATGACACCAAACCTGTTCAACGCATAACGGTTTAGCAGAACAACCCCATTTGTTCGACGGTAATAAATATCTTAATGTAGTATACTAATCTGGCGCCTCCAGTGTCATGGAGCAATGCCCACTTCTCTAGAGGCTCTGCCTCTATCCAGTGCGAGAAATATTTTATGTTCCTTGACGTTCGTCTCCTCACATTGGGAGGATCGATCTCCCCAAGAGGTGTTAGCCTTTTAGGTGGGCATTCGTTCGGTGTAGGTGGTTACTTCTTTATCTCCTCGATATGTGTACTTGTGTGCTTATCCAACTCTACCAACAACGTATTGAACTTACGTGCCTGATTCTGCTTGCATAACCTCTTAAATAGGTTCATCAGTTTCTTGCTCTTAAACTGCTTGAAGAAATTTGCTCCCAAATGTCTCATGCACCACCTATTTTGCAAGTTAGGCTATGGAAATGATTCATCTGGGTCCTCTTGTAGAGTCTTAATTGCCGAAAGGATACCTTTGTGATGATCATGAATGATGCACATGTTGGGCCGATCACCAACTACCCCCACCTTGAGATGTCTGAAAAACCACAACCAGCTATCCCGGTTCTCATCCTCAACAAATGCAAAGGGCAATGGAAGTATGTGGTTGTTCACATCAACTGCAATGGCTGTTAGAATCTGCCCCTTGTATTTTCCAGTCAAAAAAGTACCATCCACACAAAGCAATGGACGACAGTACCTGAATGACGCAATGCAAGTGCCCAATAAAAAAAAAGAATGACGAAATGTACAGATCCCATTTCCATCTGCTTCACTTTCTTTGAAAGCGGTGTATGTGCCAGGATTGGTTTGCTTCAACACTTTAAGCACACGAGGTAGGTTGCAATACGAAGCCTCGTATGAGCCAAACCTCTTCTCTAATGCTTTCTGCTTCGCACGCCAGGCCATCGAGTAGCTTATCTGATACTTAAATGTTCGTAAGATTGCTTTCTGAATATACGAACACTCAATATCCCGCTTCTCAATGATTTCATTGAACATCACGCTAGCTATTAGAGCTGCATTCAAGTTACGGTGCTTGACAAGAATATTTTCTAGTATGCATGTGTGATCCTCCACTCTAGATGCAATCCAATACGTCTCACACTTCGGCTTGTATGCATGAACTCGAAATTCACAACCATCGGTTCTGCACTTCACTGTGTACTTATCTGGGCTGGACAACACAACCCGAAACTCTCTCTGCAGCGCTAGTGCCCACAGCCTCACTGCCAACTTCAATTCAGAATTATTCGGGAACATTTGATTCAACCGAATGGCACCAGTACCATACTCACAATGCGAATCATGGCCCCACAAAGCTTCCATACCAGCTTTGTTCTGCCTATTCCATTCATCGGGGATGGGTACCTCCGCTGAACCAGTACTACCATGCATTTCATCATCTTCCTCCCCTTCGTCATCTTGGCCGTTGGTATCATCAGGCTCCAACATTTCAGCTTCCTCTTCTATCGCCATACGGTCCACCCAATCCAAATGATCCACAAGTTGATCGATCTCCTCCCTTTCATCAGCCCGACCTTCTGCGATTGCTGCATCACTGTGATCATCCCCCGCTGCTACCTCAATCGGCACCACTGACTGAACTTGTTCAGCTGTAGCCGATGTGCTGCTCTCGCTCAAACCAGTAGTACCCACCTCTTCCCTAGGGCAGGCTTGCACGAGCATCACACATTCAAGGTGAGATCCCTTGCACCACCTTAACCAATTCTGCCACAACTGTGTTTGATCTACTTTCTTCAACTTCCACACAGCCGAGTCACCCTTGCTACGCGTGAATACGATTTGGATGGTAACAGAATAAACACTTGGATCCAGGAAAAAATATTGGGTCAACCAAAGTTTTATATAACGGATGGTAACAGTATCGGGGGATAAGTGCTCAGCCATGGTGACCGCAAAGCTGTTTAAATCCACTCCATTCTGCCCAATTGTTACTTCACCATCGCCATAATATACCCTAAATTTCATTGGTTCCGACATCACTGCGACGACATAGACAAAATACATTTTTTCATCACTACTGACATGTAAAATCAATACCGTAAATTGAACAACGCTAATAACCTATCCCGCTATCGATACTCTAATATTATAATATTATAGCGCACATGTAACATCGCTATTTGCTACAACATGTAGTCTTCAAAACAACGGCCGATTGGCCGATGTTCTGGCCAATTAGGTTCTGATCGGAGCCCTAAAGATTCGATTTCATAGTTTTCTATGAAAAAACTTGGCACACTGATTTTTTTGGAATCTTAGTAATTGCCCTTGCTAACCAACCGATTAATGATCTCTAATCTTAGACCCGATCAGCTACCGATTAATGATTTCTAATCTTTGTCCAGTTAATCTTCCGATCGATCGATTAATCTCTAATCTTCGACCCGACCAGCTACCGATTAATGATTTCTTCAACATTACTAGTGTGTACAACCATTACTGCAAATTGAACAACATTATAATATTCAAACTAAAATCCCTACCCTAAACTATAGAACTAGAATCGCTACTCTAAATTACAAACCTAAATCGCTACTCTAAATTACACACCTAAATCGCTACGCTAAATTGAAGAACGAAAAAATTATCAAAATTGCGATATTACCTCCTCCTTCTCTTCTTCTTCTTCTTCTTATTCTCCTTCTTCTCCTCCTCCTCCTCCTCCTCTCTCTCTCTCTCTCTCTCCCTCTCCTTCCTCTCCCTCTCCTTCCTCTCTTCCTCCGGCCGGCGGCGCCCCTCCCTTTCTTTTTTTCTTCTGGCCTCATTTGCCCGGACCAGATCGAGATCGATCTGGCTTCGGCCGTTTTTTACCGAGCTATTTTCACCGTACGGTGTGGTGACAACCTATTTTCACCACACCGTACGGCGAAAATATGGTCTTCGCCACACCGTACGGCTACGGCGAAAAAAGCATTGATTCCTGTGTAGCAGATTAACTGCGGATTTAGGGTGTTGTCGCCGCATGGTTCGGCGAAAATAGAGTATTCGCCGTAGGGTATGGCGAAAATAAGGTATTCTCCGTGCGGTATGGCGAGTACGTATTAATTTTGCAATTTTGAATTCCCGTGTATTACAACCGCCATTGATTTTTAAAAAAGTATTATTTAAAAAAATTCACCGTGGAAGTGCTTGGCCGCAACATGGCGCAGGTGCGCAGAGCGCGGGGTGAGCTGGCGCACACGCGGGCATGCACGGCGTGGGGTGGAGTGGGGCAAGGCATGCTGTTGCGTGGCCAATCGTTGGCAAGCGGGCCCAAGGCAGGGAGCGGGGAGAGAAGGAGGAAGGTGAGTAGGGAAAGCACACTCCTCGGCTTTACACATTTTTTTTATGAGAAAGGGGGTTTAGCCAAAAGATGCTTTCTCCTTTTGGCAATTTAATATTTTAGTTTTTCCTTTAATTTGGCATCAACTATTGTTGATTTTAATTGAGGTATCAAACATGCTCCGAATTTTATGAAATTTTCTTGAGATGGTTCGGAGGTGTTTCAGATATTCCCATAAATTTTTTAGAGCATGATCACATCCTGGGAATGTGTAAAATTCAAACATTGATTGTGTCCTATTGAAGAACAACTGTTTTTTATTTTCGAGAAAAGTCAGGTAAGTTCAAAAATTCCTGAAACTTTTTGGAGGTGCTTGTGGGGGTATTTGAGATTTAAATAAATTATTTTGAGATTTTTTTTGGTTTGAATTCACATCTTGAAATTCAAAGTCATATTTGGTTAAATTGAAAAGAGTTTTTCTTAAATAAATAAGAAATTCCAGAAAAATCAGAAAATGTTGAAAATTCAAATTATGGCCCAAAATTCAACTTTTAATCTTGTATTTCTACCAGCCGTATGTTTCTTTTCTTTTCTTTTTTTGCGAGGAAACCGTACGTTCCTGTCCATTGGACAGTGCAAAGTGATAGAAGAAAAAACGAATCGACAGTTCAAAACGAAAGAAATAAACAAATCACGTAGGAAAATGTTACAATACACATGTGAACTGCCGATGTATATTCCACAAGATTAACAATTCATACATTGAAGGTTGGTCACAGTATTTTTTACATAAATATACACCGCTACACATCGTATTTACGATATCTTTTTCATCTCTTACGTATGAATTATAGACTTTATTTTTGAAATTTTTCGTAGATATGGACCATACATTTACCTATAGCTAACAAAACTTTTAGGATATTTGAAAACTTGTACGAACATTTTTAATGAAATTTGCACTGTTGTGATAAAAGTGTTGGTTTTCACCTGATGTCCTTGTGGAGCTAAACAGAATGTTGTGGTAGTTAATGCCATGGCAAAGTCTCCACACAACCACACCCCTAAAAAACTAAAAATACCCATATGTTTTCTCTTTTTATGCAGGGAAAATAGCACTGTAAGCCGTGAAACTATGTTCATTTGTCCAATAAGTCCTCAAAGCCCAAACTTGGTTGTTTTTGACCGAATTGTTCGCTCTAGGAGCCCTCTCGATTTTTTTTTCTTTTTTGCTAAACTAGTCTCATGCTATATAAATTTGCGAAAATAGCCTCTGACCCACTCCTATCACGCTTGGACAGCGCAGAAGCCACCTTCCACGGTAGTGGGCGCAGAAGCAAAACTCATGTGCAACCTAGGCGCAATACGCTGGCGGGGGCGAGAACAACGCGGGTGCGTGGCGTTTTGCGCACGGGCGAGCGAGTGGGGGCCATGTGGATGATGGCGTAAGGGTGGACATGGCGGGCCGAGGTTCCAGGCTGGCGCGTGGCGGACCGAGGGCCCAGGCTTCTAAAACCCATACTTCAGAAACGGTTCGTGTTTTAAACCGCTATTGAAGTCTGTATTTTAGAAGCGGTTCGTATTTCAAACCGCTTCTGGAAAGTCAGAAGCGGTTTGACACACGAACCACTTCTATAATTCAACAGTCAGAAGCGGTTCATGTATCAAACCGGTTCTAGAATCCCTCCCGCCCAGCGCATTTAAACTTCTTCTTCCTCCCCGAGCCAACAGTTATGAACAGAGAAGGGCCGAGTTCTGTTCTTCAGGGGAGGTGCTGTCCAAATTTTAAATTTTTAAATTGCTGGTAATTTAGCTTCAAATTAAGTGTTTCAAGGTCAGTAAGAGCATGTTAGCATCTTTCTCACCTACATATTGCTATTTTTTATGCATTGGATGTGGAAAAATCATGATTTATTCATGTTGAAATGTGTTGCTTTGCTAGGTCACTCTAGAACATGTTGAAATGTGTTGAAATGTAGGGAGTTGTTCCCCAAAATTTATTTCGTATGCTTGTTTTTATTATGGTATGAAGATGTATAGTGGAGATCTAGTTCAAAATATGACATTGCAATGAAGTAATTAGTAGTGTATAAAATAAAATAGGAAAACATGTGAAGGACAAAGAAATAATTACAAAGGTAGAAAGGGATAAAAAAATAATTAGAAAGGTAGATCTTTAATTGTATGAAGGTGTAGGTGGGGTTGTTTTTCTTGGAGAAGAAAAAATTATATGAAATTATAACTTGGTGTAGATGAACCGGCAATGGATGTACAATGCGGATCGTCGCTCGAGAGAGTTCATTGATGGCGTGCAGGCTTTTCTCGATGCGGCCATTGCATTCCTGCCTCCAGGCATCTTCATATGTTGTCCGTGCGTAGATTGCAAAAATGAGAAGGAGCACTCACAGCGATGGCAGGTTATGAGCCATTTGATGATGAGAGATTTCATGCCAAACTCTACCCGTTGGACCAACCATGGAGAAGATGAGGAAGACGATAAAGAAAACGAGGAAGAAGAAGAGGGATTGAACAATATCTCGGACGCCACGCAATGTTATTCCGTGGGAGATACACTCAGTGACTTTGGTGATGATGAGCTGGACTAGATGTTGCGTGACGGAGAGGGAGACTTCACAGATGAAAGACAGTTCGAGAAGTTCCAGCGCATGTTAGAGGACCACAGAACTCCTTTGTACCCAAACTCCATAGTAGCAAGATCGTTGTTCAAGACTCAAAAATGGGACCGGTGGAACAATATCAATATATCATTGACGTCCTAAATAGGTATATTGCAAATATATATACAATAGTTTCCTTATTATATTGAAGTACCTTGCTAATTTGAACTCTGATAATTTCTATTCATAATAACGCATCACATAGGGCATTCACAAGGTTTCGCAAGAAGCAACAAGGAGCTTTCGAGAATGGATTCAATGTCCAAATAAGCACTCGAGTATTAAAACAGAAGGCTGGAAACAACTTATGTGGCTATTATGTGTGCCACTACATGCAAAATATTACCCACGGCGATGTGCCCATAAGCGACGCCGAGGTGAGTGCACATGTCAATTTCTTAATACTTACACTTTAATTACATGCTCAGAGATTTATTAATTTCCCGCTTTATCGGCCCAACATCGTTGTGCAAGATGTGATCTCGCCGCACTGGGTTGAAGCACTCCAAGAACAACTCATTGGCTTCATTGTCGACGAGATTGTATCCCCTAATGGCGAGTTCCACACAACGGGTTGGAGAGATTGTCCTTCTATAAGGACAGGTGAACTGACATCAACGTCGACCAAAGACATAAAGAGCGATGCACGCAAGAATTAAATGAGCTCGATATTCACCCTTTTATTCTTTGGAACTTGTAAAAGTTGCTTATGTGTAAATCAAACTTGTAAAGGTGCTCATTATTTCATGCGCCATCAAACTTGTCCATCTTTTAGTCTATTAAGTTCGTACTTTTGTGTAAATGATATGTGATTATCTAAATGAGTATGCATGACTAATATATATTTAATTGTATACAAAAACCATATATTTCTATTTATTTTTAATGTCAAAATCCATATTGATACCCTTTTCAAAAACATATTATATATTGAACATAAGTAAACAATGCCTTTCCACAAGCGGTTATTATCTCCAATCGCTTGTGGAGAGAGCACCTCCACACGCGGTTTTTAACACGAACCGCTTGTGGAGAGAGCATCTTCACAAGCGATTTATAACACGAACCGCTTGTGGAGATAGCGTCTTCACAAGCGGTTTATAACACAAACTGCTTGTGATACCCCGAAGGGTATCACTCCCGGTTGCTTACAAGCGGTTCTAAAACCGTTTCTGAAAGCGGTTTCGAACCGCTTGTGATGCGCGGTTCTGTAGTAGTGAAAGTTGTCATGGTGTCACTAATATGAAAATCATATGAAGAAAAGGGCGCACTTAGACAATCAAATAGTAGGAAAGGCTTGAATAAACAAAATTAATGAGCTCCGTGTTGAGCGGCCAGCCATGTGTAAATACTAGAAATGTTAGCACGGCGTATGCCGCGCGTGTCAATGTTTATCCGATGAAAAAAAGCCAAACGATTTCTTCCTTGAATTTTTTTTGTTAAACGGTCTAATCTAATCACGGGGATGTAATTTTGAGTATTTTAAGGGTTTTCTTCGAAAAAACGGAGGGCCACCACGGGAAAAAGGGTTTCTTGTGAAAGATCTGTAAAGGGTAGGACATTCACATATTTTTTTTGTATTCTAAGGTTTTTTTTCCGTAAAAGCGGAGGGGTATTTCCAGGTTTTTTTCACTAAAAAAGGGTCTTTTGTAAAAGGCAGGACCTCTATGTAATTTTGGATAATTTCTAGGTTTTTTCCGCAAAAAAATCGGCGCTCCCGTTCGCCCCACGCGTCAGCCAAGAAAAATGGGCGCGTGCGAGAGGGCGCGGGGGCTCGAAGCCGGCTCGCGGGCGTGGGAGCGAAGCACTTTCCCACCACGCCACGGGGCCCGGTCGAGCAAGAGAAGGGCAGGCGGGTTCATTTTATGCCTAATTTATAGGGAAGGCAACATGGAGCAATCTCAGCCGCTCACGCGCACAATCGGACGGTCAGGAAAGTGCGATGACGTGGACACATCCGAAGCTCAAAGAACCTCCGGATTGTAATAAAGGGATAATGTCAACATTGTTTAGGCTTGAGAGGTCAAAATAAATGTGTTGAGCTGTCAATCCTCAGAAAACAAGGCAGTCAATGCTATCCTTAGAAAATTGCATGATCTCGCCGGTTATGCAGCTGCATAGGCTCAAAGGCAAGGCTTCACGCCAATCAAGCGCGGGAGCCAAGGCACCGCCTGCAGCCACCACGCATTCTTTGGGGCGCGGGCATAGAAGCCAAGGTATCGGTTGCTTTAGCCGTGGGAGATGAAGTGTCGGTGCGAAAACTGTAACACCCCGACATCAGCTGTGCCTCGAGTGTCACCTTCTCAAGCAACTAGCAACACCAAGTCAGAAGAGAAACAGCAAAACAACCTACCTTCTCAAGCAAGTAGCAACACAAAGACAGAAGAGAAACAGCAAAACAACCTAAACATGCTAGTAGGTCGCCGAACTTACTAAAAATTTTGGCAACACTTTCCCTAAAACTAGGACATCCACTCAGCAGACAAAAGATACAATTTAATCTAATTACAATAACAAGTTATGGTATCCACTAACCATCATGACTTATTAAGCACAATAGGGGGTCATGGTATCAACTAACCATCATGACCAACTAAGCATACTATTCAAGGATGATCACAATGCACAATAATAATGATAATATCCCCCACAAAACTACACAAGCAAGAAAGCTAATACCAACAAGTATCAAGTAAAAAGTTTATATACCTGACGAGACTTACAATAAACAAAACTACAACACAATAACACAATAATTTCAACTAGATATCAACGAGATACATTCCTTCAAAACTATTAGATGAATGTGTCCTGAAGTGAGTGAAGGTGAGCGCCCCAACCTAGCGAGTCGTCCTCAAAGTCTCTAAAACATTAAGTAAAACAAGCGTGAGTTCAAAACTCAGCAAGATGCATCAAATTAACATTATTAATCAATTAACATTTTCAAATCAACAACAATATCATAATTCTTATACAAAACAGCAACAATATAAACAATTATATCAATACCATTTACCTCTTTTACCTCATTGGTTACTTCACACACATACCCCATTAAACCTCTTTTGGATGAGTCCACAACTCTATCCCAACTCCTCACATTACCATTTAACACACCGGACTCATCATTAGTGATGCAATGCAATATGCATGTTTATGAATGCATCTTTGTTTAGCTCATGCCGGTATTGCCGAGTGCACACCTGTCAGTGTGCACCCTCATTCCCTTCCATCCCGTGGAGGGTGCCTACTCTTACTGACTCACTCCTGTACACCCACATGTATGGGACAACGAGATAAGACTTTCCTGTTAACTACGTGTGAACACAGAGGCCCGCATCAGAATGGGTCGCATCTTACATTATGAATACACAAATGCAATTAACACAGATAAATTGCAAACTACATTCATTTCTGTCACATTACGGAATGAATTTTGTCGTATTTTTGTGAAATCGGAGGTTCTGGGCCGTTCCGGGAGGGTTTGGGCCTTCCCGGGAGGATTTAGGCCTTCCCGGGAGGATTTGGGCTTAGGGGAGTTGAACTCTGGGCTTTAGTGAGGGGTTTTGGGCCCATGAGGGAGGGGAAATCCTGCATATCTCAGCCCATGCGCCCCCAAAACCTAGCCTAGGTGCCAGCCCCTCCTCCTCTAGCCGCCCCTCCCACTTCCCCTCAACCCTAGCTGCCACCCTCCCCCTTCCCAACCGTGCGCCCCCCCTGCTCCACCTTGCGCCTCCCCCTCCACCCCTTAGCTGGCCCTAGCAGGGATTCATCTCCTCCTTTGTTGCCACACTCTCCCTTTCCATTGATATCTCGATTGGGAAGCTCCGCAACCAAGAGGAACCGGCGGATTCAGCATTTGGAGGGAGATTGAGGCCAGGAGGAGAAGGTTTTCGTTGTTCGAGTGTTTCTTCGAGGAGGTACGTGTTTGTAGATTCTTTTGTAGGTTTGTGGCACTGGTTAGATGTAGGCCCCCGGATCGACTATCCGGAGTCCTCTGTGTATTTCTGTACTAGTCCCAGATCAGTAGCTAGTACACACAGTCAAACAGTGATGAATCAACAACCATATCACGAATATATATAACTAAATAAGAATAATACCAAATAAAAGCAAAGACCTTATGGTCAAGGTTCACCATTACGGCCTGAACAGGCTGAACAACTTGAACAACCGCAGCGGAAGACGAAAACACCAAAGCGACCCATCCAAATGCCCACAGGCAATCGAGTGGGGAGCGCGCCCTAGCCGTTGGAATTCCTTGACAGCTTCTTTCACTTCTGAGACACGATTAGAATGTAGCACGTGAGTACATAAAGTACTCAGCAAGTCTGGGAAATTATGCACAATGTAGGCTATCCAAGGATGGCTTAATATGGTTCTTTTGCATAAAGCCAAGTTTCATCAAATCATACTTGTTAATAATTTTCACAAAGCATATTTGAGCAATTCTTTTTAATAATTGAATTATGTAATATTGTAGTGAAGGTTCTAACCACCACTCACTAATATACAGGCTCTATCCGTCACATCTCAACAAAATCAGGGTTCAATCCATTCACATGGCTCTAACTGCCACAGTTCACAAAATCAGGTTCCTTCCACCTACCTGGCATTAGCCGCCAGAAGCACACCCGAGAGTTCTAACCGCTCCCGGATCCCAAAACAAACCGTTGTTTAGTTTGAAATCAAAAACCAAAGTCTACCAGTATGAAAGCATTCAGCAAGCTTTGCCTTTGACCGTAGGCACGGCTATTCGAATAGTTTTAACTCTGCAGAGGTGTACAACTTTACCCACAAGACATGATATTCCCTTGATGCCACGCGATTAACACACTTCCTTAGGTGTGCCGGCAGGGATATCATGACAAGGCCTTTACAATGTATACGCCTAACCTGACCCACCCGCTGAGGTTTCACCGTTGTTAGGGTTATATCCACCCAGTACTGAAGCCCCCTCTTGTGCCGTGTGAGCAAAATAACAACAACAACAACAATGCCTCTATCCAGCGCTCACATTCCACCGAGTGGTGAGTCTAAGTCAGGTTTCTATAAATTAGTTAGCCAGGTCGTGCCCACTTTGGCATGTGGTTGTACGGTTATGCTTAGAATGGAGACAGTCATAAGCGTCGGTCCTTAACTGACATGGGGCGGTACTTGCACCATTAAAACTAGTGCTAAATCCGCACCCACCAAACAAACCATTCCGCCCAAGTCCAAACCATTTTTCATTTCATTTTTATTTTGCAAATCCACGGCAATACTCCTTGCCTATAACTTTCAACACAAGGTTTCAGGAGTTAAGTGAAATTCCCACCCATAGGTGAATACTGACCGATTGCAAGTCTAAGCATTTTTACCGTACTATTCTATTCCACCAATAGTTTATTTTATAAAATACAAAGCTTAGTTTTGATAAAACGTGATTATAATTAAATCGGTATTTTCCAAAATTCGTGAGACCATCAAGATTCCCTCATTCTTATCGTGGTACTATTAATCCAGTCCAATTTAGTACTTTCACCATGTAAAGTTGATACCATGCCATCATAACTCCAAAATCATACCAAGCCATAATTATCCTTGTATATGAAACAATCTCCTCAAAATATGAGTCACTCGATTGATTATCCCTCATCCCCGAGCATATTTCATGAAAGATTCTACTAATCCAAGATTTCAATAATTCATTACCTAGAGCTGTGTCCATAAACAATGACACCAAGTTTGACTAAGCAAATCACCCCCAATCCATATGATTCATAATCCCACACAAATGGTTATCGCAAAACCCTAATTCCCAAAATCATCTACTAAACCACCAAGTACAATTCTCAGTATTATCCACTTAATACATCGAGTATATTTGATAATATCATTGATCAAATCATTGAGTATCAATCTCCACATCACCTATTATAACCCTTCATATTGTCATCGCTAAATCATCTACATTTTATCCACCAAGAATACGTAACATTATCATTTACTAAACCACCAAACTTTCTGGAGTATTCACAATTTTCCATAATTGATTGTCACAGGTCTATGTTTCCATAATCATTTATTTCTTAATCAGTCCTTTAATAATAATTCCCAACAAAACTCTAATAATCCAACTAACTCGTATTTCCATTTGATACTATTTTATCAGTCCAAGGAATCCAATTCAAAATATTATTTACTTGCAATGATTTATTTAATCCATCATAAATACTTCACAACACCCTACATTTTCCACAATTTCCGCAATTCATTACAGTGTGAACTACTATAACAATCCAACTTCACAATATTTCAACCATCAACGTTCATAATTCAATTTCATAACTAACAATCCCCATCAACACTAATATTCATGTAATCTCCAATCAAATTGGGTTCTAGCTACAATCTACATTCTATACTAATATGTTCCATCCAAACTCTCTTCCCAATAGTCATTTTTCCTCATAAAAGAATATTTTCCCAAAAACATTTATATTGGTGGATTACTATACTAGGGCAACAAAGGGTCGTGGATAACAATGTCAAGGTGGTAGGAACAACAGGTATAACTAATAACCTAACGTTAACATCATTCTTTTAATATAAATAGCAATGCAATTTGTAAAATAGTGTAAAACATTTATAAATCATGGGATCAAAATGCGTCAAGGAGACTTGCCTCGGCCACAGCGAGAATGTTGAACTCTTGAAGTCCAGCGGCGGGATCGGCGGTTGCGTCGGGGTCCCCGGCTACGCGCAAATGGAGGCAATAAATAAATAAAATAAAATAAATAAAATCTAAAAATTACAAAAATAATACTGGCAGGTAGATCTTGATTTTAGATGAATTTAGAAATTTGAATGGGGTCAAACGGAGTTTGGACGAAGAAGTTATGAGCTTCCGAAGTTTGAAATTTGAAAAATTGGAAATCAGGAATATTCCCGGAATATTCCCTTTTGACTGGTCCAAATGCTGACTTTGACTTGGACTGGCCTTGTCTCTATGGCAAGTGGGCCCCACATGTCATAGACATGGAGGTTGTCTTCAAGCTTGGGCATGCCATGGCCATGGATGAGAATGAAGGGAGCTTGAGGGGCTTGGGAAGGGGGAAAGGGGCCGGCGGCCATGAACAAGCGCGGAGGCCTTGCAGTGAAGCCTTGAGCTCGTAGCCTGCAGGCGTGGCGGAGTCGGGCGGGGCGGCGGCGGCCGGCCGGCGAGGGGCACGAGCCCGCTCGCACACGCACGCATGGGCAAGTGACAGTGAGCCCAAAAAAAATAACAGAGGACTCAAAAAGTGCTAAAACTCCGATTTTTCCATCATTTTCGCATGGATTAGAGCTAAATAAAAGTATGGGATCTCTAGATAACAACCTTAGGGAGCTATAGGAGGAATGAATTGGATTGATTCTCACCGGAGGCGATGAATTTCGCGATGAACGGAGCTTCGGCCGAATGAAAAAAACCCCGAAATTCATCGCCAATCCTTGATGCAACCTAAAATTGATGGTTGGGTTAGACACTAGACTCATCAACGGTCACAAGGAATCAAGTGGCATGAAGAATGGCTCAGCGGAGAAGGATCTACAAGCACGAACTCGAAGAACATCGAAAAAGTTCAACTCGACGTCGGTTTTCTTGATCTCACGGGCACAAGAGTGGAGTAGATGAAAGGAGGAGCACACTCCCAGAACGGGGACTCTTATACGGAGAGAATGAAGGTGGTGGTGCGGCGTTTGGAGGTGAAACAGCCGAGATAATGGCGTTTGAGTGGATTTCGGTTTTTCATTAATGCGGCCATTTCCGGCGAGCTTGACGGCGAGTGAGGGTGGGGAATGACAAGAGATCGACGCTACGAATCCAACGGAACCGACCATTTGCGTTTTGGAGTTGAAATGAGGGAGTTATAAGGATTTGAATGGAACCCTAGCCATTAGAGCATGAGCTTGAGCTCTCTGTTCTTTCCTTGGCTGGAGGTAGAAGACAGTGCATTGTTCATCGCCACGTGGCGCTCTCCCATTGGTTCTCCTTTACGCGAATGATTCGCCCTAGAGAAAAATTAGGAAAAATGGCCTAAAAATTTCAGAAAAATTCCTAGAGCCATTTTAGATTATTTGGGACCCAATAAAATTGGTTTCGCGGAATTTGGATGATTTTTGTGGAATTAAATATTCGGGCGCGGATCGCAGGCATTAACCAAAAGCCACGCGAGATAAAATAGGAACGGAGGTCTAAAAATCCGAGGAATGGTTCCTAAAGTCATTTGGGAATATTTGGGACATACTTGAAGTGGTTTTGGGATTTTTGGAGCATTTTTGGACTCGGGTGAAATTTCGGGTACCGGCGGAAATCTGGAAATTCGATTTTTCGAACGGAAGGGAATTGAATCCCGATTTTGGACGGGGAAGGGATGCCAGGTTAATATAAACACCAAGGAAAATCCAAACTTTTGAATTTAGTTTATTTAAATTAGGTTTTCTCCAGAAGGCCGAAAACTAGGGTGTTACATTAGATGGGGGAGATCATGTTTAATTTGGTATTTAGGTGCTGTGGTTAGAAGGATTTAGGTAGATTGCAAATCAGTCATGTGTTCTGTCCTCGGATAGACTAGGTCGTCAGTCTTCGGACACGAATTAGATAATTTTAGATTCATGTTATGGTCAACCGGTTGTTGCAAAAGTTGTAGGTAATTGAATTAACTTTAATTATGCACCAGAAACGGAAAATTTTGTTTAACTGTTTGAAAGTTATGATCGTTTTACCGAATGCTGTCCAATCTATGACGTGAATGGTACAGTCTTCGTTCAACTGTAGATTAGAGGATTTTTTAGGCCGAATCAGTTTCCGTGAATAGTTACAAAAAGGTGGGAATTTCCTGAGGTTCGAGAAAATGTACTCGTTTACCTGATTTGGAGTTGTGGAACTCAAGATATGCTTGTTGGAAGCCTGCTGTCCCGTTGGACAGATTCTCTATTTTTTGGGTATTAGGAGTGGGTTGCGAAGTCGATGTATTTGTTAGTTCTTGTGTTGTTTTGTGGGCATGTTTTGGAGTGTATTATACCTATGTGCAGGTGGTGTGACCCCGGGAATGCCATCCACATCCCACCACTCCGTCTCGCGTGGTTGAAGGCAAGTGTATTGTGGTGAATATGGCTTGGTGGCTATATGAATTGATATAAATACGATTCAGCTTTATGATGTGTTGCTTTACTATGAATTGTTCTTGCAATTGATTAGATGATGATCAAATGCTAGGTTATGGATGTGAGGACGATTATGTTTCTAATTATGGCTATGCAATTGTTGAGTTGAGTGCATATGCAAATTTATTCATGTTATGGCATGTGTGCATTCATGGCATGAGGACTGGCCAGGTTGGTGAGAAAGTCATAACTAGTCCGGTAAGGTCGATGAGAAAGTTATGACTAATCCGGAGTGCCATTGAGAAAGACATACCTCGTAGTTCCATCCAAGGTTGTGAATGGGAACGAGTCAGTAAGAGTAGGCACCTTCCACGGGATGAAGGGAAAGGGGGTGCATACCGATAGGTGTGCACTCGGCAATACCGGTATGTTCTAAGCAAAGAGACATGTGCATTGCATGAATGAAGATGTTTATGAGATGCTTATGAAGATGATTTACGAGATGCTTATGATGATGGTTTATGAGATGTAATGATGATGTTAACGAATACTATTATTGTTTAATACCATTGCAATACACTTTGCTGAGTAATAAACTCACGCTTGTTGTTTTATGTTTTTTTAGTTACCATGAATTCGGCATACGGGAAAGGGAATTAGCGTCACGTCTCCACTTAGTTTCAATCATCTGGACAACTACCCACTCTCATTCATACTTGTGATGGTAATTTTATTGTGCTAAACTTGGTTTATGCCATACTGTGAGCTTGGTTCTATTGTTCCCGTCGTATTGGTTCATGAAACGTCTGAGTTATTATTCTGGACTTGAAATAATGCTATAACTCCTGTTATTCATGTTTTAGATGTCATCTGTTATGTTATTGTGCTATCATATTATTTTTGCTGCTTCAAACCATGGAAAAACTAAGGATATGCTGCCGAATTTTTCATTGAAGCAATTAGCGTAGTTGCTATAATTTATGGTTAAATACGTGTTTTTGGTTGCTTCTAGTATTGTTTGGGTGACATTCGCGGCATACTAGGTGCGAGGTGTTACAGTTCATATCAGAGTGGGCATTAGGTCCGTGGAACATGTATTTACTGTTATACCATAGGTTCAATTAAAATGTGATGTGAGATAACTTAGAAACATGGCTAAGGTTATACTTCAAATTTTGCCATAGGATAGCAACATTAAAACATGTGTAAGTGGAATAATTAATTTAAAATTTGACACACTTGGATGCTCTGTGACACCACGGAGTGTCGTATCCTTATTTATTGAGCATGATGAGGTCAAAAACATTATGAGATGTGGAATTAAGGTTAAAACCATAGGGTATGGAGGTTATTAGCGTTTCCGGGCCGTTTCCAGGAGTTTGGGCCTTTCGGGGGAGTTTTGGGCCTAGGGGAAAGGGTTGTGGGCTTTGGTGGGATGGAGTATGAGTCCATTTAGGACTAGGATTCCTGTTGGGCTGGTTTAAGAGGCCCCCTGCCCCTTGGGTGCGCCCTACCCTGCCCTTGTGCGCCCCTTGGCCTCCCTTGTGCCCTAGCCGCACCCCCTCCCCTCTCCCCTTGTGGCCGTGCGCCCCCTTCCCCTTGCCCCCATTGCTCCCCACCTCTCCACCACCTATCCTCCACCCCTTGCTGCCCTAGGGTAGCCTCCCCACCCCTGCACCTCGAGGATCCATCCATTGGAGCGAGGAGCGAGGAGCGAACCGGGAGGAGATCCATTCAGTTTTCGTGCGTTGGGAAAAGGTATGGCCATGGGAATCCTTGGGGTTGGTCTAGGTACTGTTCTAAGGATGATTATCAAGTTTTTAGATCAATTGGTGGTGCTGGATTTGATTAGATTAGATGGATTCTTGAGTTGGTCACGTTCTCTGTTTCGGACAGCATGAGCAGTCGACCTAGGGTTCGGTTTTTCGCCAATTTAGAATCCGAATTTGGTTGTACGGCCGTTGAAGAAGTTGTAGATAATTTCATTATCTTTCTGTGTATATAAAGAATGTCCAATTCCGATCAGCCGTTTGAAAGTTATGGCTGTTTTACCGAGCGTGTTAAAATCTGTGACGTGATTGGAACATATCACGGTATTTTATAGATTAAATAACTTTAGACTCCGAATCAGTCTTTCCCTATACCTAGAAAGAGTTGGGAAATTTTCTAAGCTACGCGAGGATGTACTCGTTTAATTGATTCAGAGTCTTAGAACCCGAGTTATGCCTTTTGGAAGGCTGCTGTCCCGACGGGACAGAACCGCTGTTTTCGGGTTTTGCGAGTAGTTGGCCATGTCGGGGTAGATGAGGGTTTGCGTACTGTTTTTTGGGCTTGATTGTGAGTGTGTGTGTAACACCCCAAAATTTTGCTTTTCTTAAATTTATGTGTGATTTGGCACTTTGGTGAATTTTTGGAATTTTCTGGAATTTATTTGGATTTATTTGGAATTTATTTGAATTTATTCCATTTTAAAATAATTAAATAAATTAAATTTTCAAATAAAGTTTTGTTGGAAATATTTTATTTGAGTTTCAAATACCCTAAAATATTTTCCAGAATTTTTCTGGAATTTTTCTGAGTCTGTTGCTATTTTTCTTGAATTAAATGAATTACTGGAAATTATTTTAAATATTAATTCGCTGGAAAAGGACCGACCGGGTCGGTTACTGTTCCTCGGGTCCGAGTCGGACTCGAGTCCGACCCGAGCCAGCTGCGCCACTTGACTTGACCCAACCGCGTCCGAACCCTAACCTGTGGACCGTTGGATCAAGATCCAACGGCCCACATTAGCCCACGTAACCCACGTGCGCTGGCCGCACCTAACCCTAACCCCAGATCAGATCCGAACCATTGGATCAAGATCCAACGGTCAAGATCAATCCGCGCTAGACACGGCCGCGCCCGAGCAGATCTCGGCCGTCGATCGCGCCACGTGGACGGCTCGTGTGTGTCCACGTCCCCTCGCCGTGTCCAGGACGGACTCCGCCGCCCGTACCGGCTCCGCCACGGATTCCGCGGGGATCTCGGCGTTCGGGCTGGTATTTAATGCCCGGGTTCGCGCCCGAGGATCACCCTTTCCTCGTGCGCCGTTTGCCCCACGTACTCTAGCCCTAGCCGCCGCCGTTGCCCCGCAATTGCTCGCCGGAGTTTTCTCTCCCCCGCCGTGGTTGTTGCTTCGCCCCGCCACCGTTCGCCGTCCTCCGCCGCGGCTGAGCCCAGTTCCGAGACCCCAGGCCAAGGCGCACCCGAAGGGAGGAGTCACCTCGCCGGAGAGGCCCCGCAGCGCCGTCGGCTTGGTCGCCGTCCTCGCGTCCGGTGAGCCCGCGCCGCCGCGTTGCCATCGCCGCCCCCGAGCTCGCACAGCCGTCCGATCAAGATCCGACCGTCACGGTGAGCCCACGTTCTCCCCCAAACCCTAGAACCCAGATCAGATCTGGACCGTTGGATCAAGATCCAACGGCCCACGATCGGCCACGTCGCCCGTACCGTGGATAGCGTTACGGGTTAGATTCGTTTTCAACTGTTGGATCAAGATCCAACGGTCCGGATTAGCTCGTTCCCCCAAACGTGCGTCACCCAGATCCGATCTGGGCCATTGATTTTCAAATCAACGGCCGTGATCATGCCACGTCGCGCTCGACCGCTGCGTGCAGCGTGAGTCGCGAGCCATCGACACGCCGGGGCCCGCTGTCGGCCGCGAGCCGTGGTCGAGCCCGATGGACCGAGCCGAGCCGTCTTGGCGGTCCGTGGACCCGAGGCCACGTGTCGTCACCCGATTGGTCCACGTGTCCTTGCTGACGCAATAATTGAATTTCCAAAAAAAAAATGATTTATTAATTCGAATTATTGATTTCAGAATTTGATTCAAACTTCAAACGCTTATAACTTTTGCATTTAAACTCCGAATTTGACGATTCCAGTTTCTAAAAATTCATAAAATTATGCTCTCTCTGTTTATGAACTTTATTTGGATGTTTGGACACTTTTTGTCTACTGTTTGTGTATTTATTGCTATTTGCACGCTTTACAAGTAGACGTTGAAGTGCCCGAAGGCTTCGAAGGAGAGGTGTTGACCCAGGAGCCAGCTCAGGACCAGGAACAAGTACTTTTTGAAGGCAAGTTGTGCTTTGACCATGTTGATCCCATTTTGAAACCTATTTTGATTCAATTTATTGCATGCTAGTTTAATTAGAAAATACTTTGTTTAAAGTATGGGAAATTAGATAAATGCCAAATTGCTGTATGACACCTTGGTTAATTAAATATGTGCCATGATCCCTTGTCACCCTAGTTGTGGATTACTAGTTGGACATTATTAAAATTTTGTCATAGGATAGCAACATTAAAACTTGCAAAAGTGGTATAACTAATCTAAAATTTGACACACATGGATGTACAGTAGGAAGGGTATGGGTGTCGTTGTTTACGCTTAAATGTTGTATTTAAGCCTTGTTGCTAAATGCTATATTTGATATAGTATGCTGCTATGTGTATGAGAGAATTGAATTGAATTGTTCGTGTTATTGTGTTAAAATGGGGTTGTGGTGCCGAAGGGTTTCGGCCACCTCTCTTTATTCATAGTAAGGGTGAGGTTTGACGGTGTGGCCGGTTAGCGCCATCACCGAAGAACTATTAACCCCTGTAGGAGAAGAAGTGCTTACCCTTTCTGTCGTAAATCGGGTAGTTGACTGGAGTCAAATAGAAGAGTTTGGTGGTGGATTCCTTCGTATGCTCTTTACCGTTCTAAGGGTCGGTTTCGGTTGGTTTTCTTGGTTTTAATTGATTGAAATCAAAAGAAAAGTGTTTGGTCTTGGTTTTTTGCGGATCGTTCCGTATGCGGTGTGTGGTTTTGTCTTCCTTGGTTGAAGACGAAGAAGAGGAGTCTAGTGTTGCGCTTCTTTTGGGCGCCTTTCCAGTTTTGATGTTTAGTTCGTTGATTGCTTTATGGGGAAGAAACATTCAATTTATTTCTGTGTTTGTCTTTCTCCGAGTTTAAAGGAGTTATTGAGGTGCTATGCCAGATCTGGTTGTCAGGGCTGAAGTTCTGTGGCTTTGTAGGAGTAAGTGGTGTTTGATTTCGTTATTTTGCTGGTTTAAGAAATCAGCTTTGAAGAACCCTTCTTGTTTCGTGAAAGTTAGGGGCTTGGTGTTAAGGTTTTATTTGTAAAGGTTTATTTGATCGCTTGGTTCCCTCCTGTGGGAGTCTGTGAGATTGAAAAGTGTTTTGGAAAATTCCTTTTGCATGACCAAGTTTGGGTTTGTCTCATTGGAATTTTGAGAGTCAAGTTTCCTTATGAATTTGGGATGAGTTTTAAAACTAAAATGCTGCAAACAAAGTAAGTAGTCTTTTGACTGAAATCGTTTGTCCCTAGTAAGAATTGTTGTTTAGCATGTTTTGTAGCATGTACCAATGTGGTTTATGGGATGGTGTATTGTTAAGTTAAATTGTGAGAGGAGTCAATTCAATGTGATTAATATCTCTAGCTTGAGAATAAATAGACTACTAGTGTTGTAGATTACTCGGTAGCGAGAATGATTGAATGTGTTAATGTACATGCTTAGAATCTGTTGCCTTGCTTTAAAAGTGCTTATGATCCTTGTTAATGTTAAAAGTTTAAACCTTGATGCATAGTTAGAACATTAAGATGATGTAGACTGCTGTTATTGTTAAAGAAACTTTGCTGGTTGTTTAAAGATGCTCTAATCTAATGGATTAATAGAGAAATTTAATCGTGTTGCCTAGTGACTTTAATTTGGAAGTTGATTAGAGTTGCTATTTACGTGTTGCAGACTACTAGTATATTTGGAAGTATGAAGTTGTGTCTCTACAATGTTAGTTTTGATATCAATTGAGAAGACATAAGACTATTTGTTAATGATGTTGCTAAGAACATTGTGCTAATCTAACTTATTAAATCCAATTTAATAGTTGGAGTATGTTGTGTGGTGGAAGTTTTGTTATAACCGATGTATAGGGTAGCTAAAAGCAATGTTGTTGATTGATGATTATGCAAAGAATTGATATTGATGCTTTGGTAGTGTGGTTAATTGTTGGAAACCATTGAACCAATAGAAGAAAAAGTGTAAAACTGTGGTATTATGTGAAGTACATGTTGTGATGGGATGAACAATGAATAATAATCATGATGCAAGATTTTAATCTTAATGATTGCATATCTTAGAATCCTATTTACGAATTTTATCTTGTAGAGATATTACTTATTTGTTGAAGTCATTTTATAGATTGAACAAGTTTCAACTGTCAAGATTTTGACGTATGGATAGTATAAATTGATAGGTTGACCATGCTCAAGTAGCTGTTGAAATACTATGTTTCAAATTTAGAATAAGAAGTAATATGATTTAGTGATCCGTGGGGATCATGTCAATGTAGTCTTGGTTGGGTGTCTTTCTGATAAGCATCATAAACCTTAATTAAAAGTGTTGGGAATGGTAACTAGAGAAAGAAATTGTTATGTAAATTTTGTTAAATCCGGTTGGACTTTCTCGATGAGTAAATAGTGAATATTGAATGCTTAAATGGTAAGTGTAGTGGAATACAAGATATGATGGGATTCATGCTGAGCTGGTGTTTAAATCCTTTTGAACTGGTTGGGTCGTTTGCTATGAGGGTTGAATGTTTTCGGTCAAGGTGTTCCATATGCTGTGTTTCAGAGGTTCCCTAAAACTCATAGAAATTGGTGCAAATATTTGGTTTTGGCAAACTTGTTTAGTTGGTGCTATGAGTATGGATTTACACCCCAAAAGTTTTTGAGTGGATCGCGCCCTTTCGCGTTCACCCTGAATTATCTTTGGAATAAATTTTAATGGAAACAAATGGACATAGAGGGTTATGTTGGAAAACTCACGAGGTTTAATTTGTAATCTTTTCCTTGCTAGAGTTGGAGTTATTTGGAAAAATCTGTGTAGAGTTTGCAAGTGCTTCAAAAGGTGGTTTTTGTGAATGTTTCATCGGCGATGCTGTTAGTTAAGTGTTCTCTTTTGAAAATGAGTTTTCCTTTCTCTTTGAGAAAATTTATGGCGGTTGTTGGTGCAGATGTTTAACTTTGGAGCCGATGTTCTTTTCCAAAATGTTGATTTTGGTTAAAATGCGATGTTTTGCAAGTTTAGCTATCTATCGTTGGTGGGTTCTGATATGATGTGGTGCCTTACTGTTAACTATGTTGCCGTCATAGTTTATATGAATTAGCACAACTGTCGATGTTATTCGAGATTTATTCATGTGATACCGAGAAAGAAGTCGTTACGTGAATGACTTTTCGGTAGTGTTGTTACATGATGAAGGAATGGTGAAAAAGTAAACATGACATCGTTTTTTTGATGTTAAATGATAAAAGAGTCGTTGAGCCAGGTCGGTGAGAAAGTCACATATAGAGATATGACTAATCCAGAGTGCTCTTGAAGAGTGTGCATTTATGTCATGAAACGAGATTTCCCTTGCTTTCTAGTATGAAAAGAAACAATGAAGAATTTCTGGTATTTTGGTTGTGGTGTAGGGGATTTGCGTTTCCTTTGTGTCTTGGCATAGTAAGTTAAAATGTGTGCTCTTTGGATGTTGCCGGATCCTTTCCAAAGTGGTTTTCGCGCTTTGGGGTTTGAGTTGTTGTAGGTGGACCAATTGGGTTCATGATTATGGTTGAGCTCACTCAATGATTGTGCTCTTTACCGTGGTCCTTTGAGTGGAAGGTTGTGTATGATTCAATGCAAACCTTCGTGGAGAATTGTGTCATTGAGGTGTTCCTCGGTAGGGTTGATTAAATTATTAGTGGACCATTTGGTGGTTGCTAGTAATCATTTTTCCTTTTGAAGTGTATTGGATCTTTTTGTCGTTGGGCAATGAGCGAGTTATGTCAACCGCAGAGGAACGTTCGGTCGTTTCTGTTACGCGAGTCTTACGGATCCTGGATATAAAGTAGGTTGTTCATTCTGGTGGTAATCTTAGAGCGTTGTGTCTCTCCTGTTTCGCGTCGTCTTGAGTACAAGGAACCACAGAAGGGAGGTCGGTACCGTGTTTTTCTGGAGAGTAGCATTAGTTAAAGGGATCGAACACTTCAGTACCAAGGAATGCTTAGAACGAAGAGTCTGAGACCACTTTCTTTTGTGGGCTGTTTGAGGATTTATCTTTTAGCTTGGGGTCATGCTGAGACCATGTGTTAGTACTTTGTGTTTCAATGTTGAGTAAAGTTTTCGCAAGTTTTGATTGCGAGCTATCGTTAGAGCTGTTGGTCTTCGAACCTAGGCGTCCTGTCATCGAGTCTCCTTCAGTGTAAATTCCAGTGGTTTTATTTACAGAAGCGACTTGGGAGCTAGAGTCTCGCATGCGCGAGAAGTATCCCGAGCTTTTCGCCTCAGGTATGTGATGTGAAAAACCTAGCTATCTTTGGTTTTGCTGGGTTGCGTGTTGGTGCGTTTTAGATTCGAGGTCGAATCCTGTTGAAGGGGGGAAGAATGTGACACCGAGGAGTATCGTATCCTTATTTATTGAGCATGATGAGGTCAAAAACATTATGAGACATGGAATTAAGGTTAAAACCATAGGGTATGGAGGTCATTAGCGTTTCCGGGCCGTTTCCGGGAGTTTGGGCCTTTCCGGGGAGTTTTGGGCCTAGGGGAAAGAGTTGTGGGCTTTGGTGGGATGGAGTATGAGTCCATTTAGGACTAGGATTCCTGTTGGGCTGGTTTAAGAGGCCCCCCTACCCCTTGGGTGCGCCCCACCCTTCCCTTGTGCGCCCCTTGGCCTCCCTTGTGCCCTAGCCGCACCCCCTCCCCTCTCCCCTTGTGGCCGTGCGCCCCCTTCCCCTTGCCCCCATTGATCCCCACCTCTCCACCACCTCTCCTCCACCCCTTGCTGCCCTAGGGTAGCCTCCCCACCCCTGCACCTCGAGGATCCATCCATTGGAGCGAGGAGCGAACCGGGAGGAGATCCATTCAGTTTTCGTGCGTTGGGCAAAGGTATGGCCATGGGAATCCTTGGAGTTGGTCTAGGTACTATTCTAAGGATTATTATCAAGTTTTTAGATCAATTGGTGGTGCTGGATTTGATTATATTAGATGGATTCTTGAGTTGGTCACGTTCTCTGTTTCGGACAGCATGAGCAGTCGACCTAGGGTTCGGTTTTTCGCCAATTTAGAATCCGAATTTGGTTGTACGGCTGTTGAAGAAGTTGTAGATAATTTCATTATATTTCCGTGGATATAAAGAACGTCCAATTCCGATCAGCGGTTTGAAAGTTATGACTGTTTAACCGAGCGTGTTAAAATCTGTGACGTGATTGGAACAGATCACGGTATTTTATAGATTAAATAACTTTAGACTCCGAATCAGTCTTTCCCTATACCTAGAAAGAGTTGGGAAATTTCCTAAGCTACGAGAGGATGTACTCTTTTAATTGATTCGGAGTCTTTGAACCCGAGTTATGCCTTTTGGAAGGCTGCTGTCCCGACGGGACAGAACCGCTGTTTTCGGGTTTTGCGAGTAGTTGGCCATGTCGGGGTAGATGAGGGTTTGTGTACTGTTTTTTGGGCTTGATTGTAAGTGTGTGGTCCCTATGTGCAGGTGGTGTGACCCCGGGAGGGCCTTGTACTTTTCGCCAATCAGTCGCCCGTGGTTGAGGCAAGTGTATTGTAATGGATAGCGGTTTGTAGGTTGCTAGTTGAGACTAGATGAAATTGATTATATGATATGATCACTTGCCATGTTTTAATGATTGCCATTGATATGATGAGTATGCTTATTATGTGTAACACCCCAAAATTTTGCTTTTCTTAAATTCATGTGTGATTTGGCACTTTGGTGAATTTTTGGAATTTTCTGGAATTTATTTGGATTTATTTGGAATTTATTTGAATTTATTCCATTTTTAAATAATTAAAGAATTTAATATTGCAAATAAAATTTTGTTGGAAATATTTTATTTGAGTCCCAAATACCCTAAAATATTTTCCAGAATTTTTCTGGAATTTTTCTGAGTATTTTGCTATTTTTAATGAATTAATTGAATTTCTGGGAATTATTTTAAATATTAAATCGCTGGAAAATCAACTCGGGTCGAGCATCGCTTCATCCGATCGAAGTCGGAACCCGAAGTCGGACTCGAGTCCGACCCGAGCGATTGACTCGACCAAACCGGCTCCCAACCCTGGCGATCCCGACCGTTGGATCAAGATCCAACGGCCAGATCCGCCAGACGGTTCGAGCCAGATCCGGCTCGGATCCGATCTCGCTCCACGCTGATCGTGGCGTTGATCGTGCCCGCGTGGGCGGCCGTGCGTCGTCGTCTCCGCTCGACTCGGCCGGAGAAAGTCTCGCCGTGACCGAAGCAGGACACGGCTAGGGTTCCGATTTGCACGCACGCCGAGGCCGTATTTAAAGCGTGAGACGCCCCCCGAGGTTGCCCTCATCCGCGGCGCACTGCTCCCCAAGCCATCTCGCCTGAGCCGCCGCCGCTTGCCCGTCACGAGCTCGCCGGAGTTGGAACCCCGCTGGGCGCGGTTTACCGCCGATTCCGCCGCCGTCGCTGCCTTCCGCCGAGAAGGAGCCCAGATCCGAATCCCCGTGACGAGACGCACCGAAGGAGGACTCATCTCGGCCGAGCAACCCCAAACGCCGTCGGGCTCGTCGTTGTTCTCATCTCCGGTGGTCTTGCTCCGCCGCGTCGCCATCGACCTCGCGAGCTCGGTGAACCGTCAGATCCAGATCGGACGGTCGAGGTGAGCCCACGTTCTATCCCAAACCCTGGAAACCAGATCGAATCTGGACCGTTGGATCAAGATCCAACGGCTCAGATCCGCCGCGTTAACCTAAACGCGTGAAGCCTAGATCCAATCTGGGCCGTTGATTTTCAAATCAACGGCCGAGATTGCGCCACGTGTGCCTAGCCGCACCCACGCGTGTGGGCGCGTGTCCCTGACACGCGGGCCCCGCATGTTAGTAGGCCCACGCGTCAGCCGCGTTTGCGTGAGACCCCGCACTGACAGGTGGGTCCCATCTGTCAGTCTCACCCGAGCCGTGGACCGGGTCCACCATGGACCGAACCGCGCCGTGGGCTGAGCCCATGACCCGGCTGACGTCAGCCAGCCAATCAGGAGCCGACGCGTGTCACGCTGACGCAATAAAAGGGTTTTCGAAAAAAAGGAAAATGATTTATTAATTCGAAATATTGATTCAAATTTAGATTCAAACTTCAAACGCTTATAACTTTTGCGTTTCAACTCCGATTTGAGTGATTCAAATTTCTAAATTTGTATAAAATTGAGATCTACCTAAATATGAATTTTATTTAATTTTTGGACTAAATTTTTTCTCTGCAAAATTATTTAAATGATTATTTAAACTTTAAATAATCATAACTTTTGCGTCTTAACTCCAAATTTGACGATTCCAGTTTCTAAAAATCCATAAAATTATGTTGTTTCTGTTTATGGATTTTATTTGGATGTTTGGATACTTTTTGCCTATTGTTTATTTGTGTATTTGCTATTTGCACGCTTTACGAGTAGACGTTGAAGTGCCGGAAGGATTCGAAGGAGAAGTATTAACTCAGGATCCAACTCAAGACCAAGAACAAGTACTTTTTGAAGGCAAGTTGTGCTTTGACCATGTTGATCCTATTTCGAAATCTATTTTGATTTAAACTATTGCATGCTAGTTCAATTAGAAAAATACTTGGTTTAAACATGGGGTTAGATAAGTACCAATTTGTCAGTATGACACCTTGATTATTTAAGTATGTGCCATGACCCTTGTCACCCTAGTTGTGGATTACTAGTTGGACATTATTAAATTGCCAACATGGGTTTAGACCGTTGTAGTATATCGCTTAGACACGCTACGTGCTCATAACATGATTTTGGATAATCAAATGTTAATATTGACTTAATGATATATTGAACCTGTTTTGGAAAAGTATCATGTGATGTTGATGGCACGTGGTGCATGGTAATCAATGGGGTTTGATAAACGATTTCGCCGGGGCATGTGGCAAGAGTAATCAGGTGGGCCAGCTTGTGGCATTGGGAGTGTTGATTTGGTTCTTGAGTAGTCTTGCCCTGGTCACCCTAAGGACTTAACCTTGCAAGCCTTTGAACTGGGTCTAACGTGCAACCACATGTCCTGTAATGGGACGGACCTAGTTGACTAAGTTGCTAATGACGTACACTGTGGGACCTCGGGAGGTCAACTACACCCTTTGTGTAAGTTGTACGGGGAGCGTCATCGGCCGAGGCCAGGTACCCATCTAACGGTTGATTGGCCTAGACTTCGCCTTAGCGAAGGGAAGGGTTAGTCTTGCAATAACCTGGAGGACCACTTGTATTGTTAGAGGTTTCCGAAAGACTTTGTTACTGAACTCGCCTTTGTGGTGTTTGACTCGTATCTTGTGGGTAAAGTGCATAACCTCTGCAGAGTTTAGAATCTATTCGAATAGCCGTGTCCGCGGTATTGGACATCGCTAAAATTACAAATAAGGGTTAGATTTTCTCAAAAATAACTTTGGTTTGAAAGGTTGGGTTGGTTTAATAATGAAGATGATGGAAATGTGGTTTAGGAAGGGGAAAATGTTTATTAAATAACTTGAGAAGTTATTTAAGATTTACTTATTTCTAATGATATCTAATATACTTATATTACTTGTCAAATGTCTGCATCGCAAATATACCTTGAGCTATTCCTTTGTACCAAGCCATGCATATAGTATATTAGCTTGCATTACATGCATGACTTGCCGAGTACCAAGTACTCACCCTTGCCTCAACACAACATCGCTGAAGAGGAGACTACGCCACTTTGGAGGAGGAACTCCAAGAGGATCCGTCTACTTAGGGAAGCGAGCCCGATGGCTGCCTGTGGTATACTGGATGGCGCCACTAAGCTATTTGATTTTCCGCCGCTATTATTTCTCTTTTAATAAGTTTCGCCTTGCGAGGCATACATTTGTAACTTGACCATAAGGTCGAGTAACCAGCTTAGTTATTTAAATAAAGTACTTTGATAATATCGAATGGTATGATTGTGATATTTACCGATGTTAAGACTGTGTGCACTAGCTGCGTTCTCGACTAGTGCTGAATACACAGAGGGTCCTGATTTGCAAATTCGGGTCCCGACAGAGGTGGTATCAGAGCCATACTTGACTCAGAGGCTCAACCCTAGCTAGAATGGTCGTAGTGAGGATAAAACCTATTTTCTAAAAGCTAAAAATTTGTGAAGACAAGAAATGACATCTCGACTTATCCCCTTCTCTCTTTTCTTGTCTCTTGCTGAAATTTTCCCTTACCTTGTCACAATTTAAAAATTCGAAGTTCTTACGAAGAGCACTCTTGTGACAGATGGAGGAAGAGTTCAACTACGTTGATCCTGGGAGTTGGTCACGCCGCATGGAACTTTGGCATATGCGACAAACTCTCGGAGATTTTGAGAAGCCGCAATACCAAGTGGAAGTGATCAGACAAGCGGGATTGATCAAGGCTTGTGACGTGAAGATTGAGGTACCGGCTAGGAAGAAGGGCCCAGGCAATCACCCGATACACCGTGACCGCCAGAGATCTACAATGCAGATGGGTATCCAAGAAGTATCACGACGAGCAATGCGGCACATTACCCGTATCTACGCCAGAGAGTTGGAGAGTACGGTGTTCCGTTATCATCCGCAAGCAGCGATAACCTTCTTGACCCAAGGCGATTCGGGATGAGGATGCCACGGTTACACAGCTTGGCACGATTTGTCGCCGCCAGGAGGATGTACTAGATAATACAAGTAAGGAGCTACGTAAGGCCCGCAAGGAAATCACGACAGAGAAGAACAGATGGCGGGAAGCTCAAGAGTATGTGGCACACCTTCTACGAAGGATTGACGAGTTGGAGATGACCTTGTACCGGACTGCACTCCAGAGCCAAGATTGAGCTACACGAGCCGATCCAGAGGAGTCGGATCTCGATGAGGACATCGCTTCTTCGACTACCACAGAGGACACAGCTTGTCGGACATGGCGATCGTTACGCCTATGCCACAAAGACCGCACTCGTGCCGTGGAGGTTTTCGATGAGTGAGCATAGGTTCTATAGTGAGACTCCTTCGCCGAGTCACGTCATAGAATAAAGAGTCACCCTTTAGGCATTAGACTCCAGAGTTAGTTCGATTTGGATTTGCTTTGTTTGCTTTGAAAGTGTGCAAGATGTGTTGCAAGGCCCTTAGGCATTGTAAGCAGCCATACCAAGTTATTAATAATAAAGTTGGACCTTAAAGTTACCCCTTTCGCCCGCATAAGTTCCATGTTACTTGTCTATTCTTGTTTCCCTCTCATCTCTAAACCTAGAGCCAACCGACAGATGGTGAACACCCGTGGAAACTTTGGAAGCAATGGGAGTGGTTCTCGCCAAAGAGAAAACCCCAATGATGGAGCACCAAAGACCGCCACCGGATATGCAATCGGAGCTTTTCTTGCTGCCTGCACTCGCTTGATGCATGCTATGATGCAACAAATGCAACACGCCACCGCTCAGGCCATCGCTAATCAAGTTAATCATGGACAACGCCAGAATACAAGACTGCCGTGAGTTCATGAGAACTCACCCACCCACTTTCTCCGGGAATGCCAATCCATTGGAGGCCGATGATTGGTTAAGATCAATCGAGAGGAAGCTACACATAGCTCAATGCATAGGAAATGAGAAGGTACTCTCGCTTCTCATCACCTGGAAGGGACAGCCACCAAATGGTGGGAGAACTTCGTACACGCAAGAGAACCCTCAAGATATCACTTGGGAAGAGTTCACAATGCATTCGACAGATCACGTGCCTGAAGGAATCATGGACCTTAAGAAGGAGGAGTTCAGAGCATCAAACAAGGTAATCACCAGCTGGCCGACTACCCGAACAAGTTCACACAGCTAGCACGCTACGCACTGAGGATGTAGCGACAGATAAATCCGCATACCTCGTTTTATGAAGGGACTTAACTCAGGATTGCAAGTAGGATTGATCACCCACACCTTCCCGCATTTCCAAGAGTTGGTGAATAAGGCGCTTATTCTTGAGGACAAAGCGCAAGGAACCGGATGAGAACAGAAGCGCAGATGCAACGAAGGATCACGCCAGGGAACGCATAAATACCGAGAGTTGCACCAAATCAATTCTTCATATTCCAACCACGTAATGCAACAAGGACACCATCCTCAAGACCAAGACCGCCAATCGTAACTACCAAACCCCACTTCGCTAGAAACGCTTACTCTGTGCAACAAGAAGGAACAGTGAGACGCTGCTACAATCGCAACGAGCCATGACACTTTGCCAACAGCTTGTCCAAAGAAGACAGCAGGAGTGACCCGGCCGCTTCAATCTAGGAACCACCCCAGCTAGGACGCCAAGACCAGGAGCCACACCCTGCACCGTGGTGAGAGGCCGAGTTAACCATGTCACCGCAGATGCACCGCTGCGAATGCTACTGACGTCAGTCTTGGGTAAGTTACTTGTTAACTCAAGACTAACAGCTTTGTTTGACTCTGGAGCTTCAGATTCGCTTGTTTCGCAAGGCTTTGCTACTAGAAATGATTTGAGGATTGCAAGACTTAAGTGCATGCTTTTAGTTCAAACCCCTGGTTCCGAACTCCGAATCGAAAGTAGGATGTTCCGGGTGAGAATACTAATAGATGGAATAGAGTTCCTAGCAAACCTTATAATTTTGGAGACCAGACCTTAGACGTTATATTGGGAATGGATTGGTTATCCAAGCACAAGGCCGTATTGGATTGTGGACGAAGGACTATCTCGCTTGAGAGCCCGTGTGGGAAGAAAGTGGAATTTCAAGCCACTGCAGCTTAGAGATGGACAGTTGATGGTTAACAAGTACCAAGGCAATCAGCATAGAGGATGTCCCAAGAGTGAATGAGTACCCGGATGTTTTTCCCGAAGATCTACCGGTATGCCGCGACAGGGGACATAGAGTTTGTGATAGAGCTTGTACCTGCACAAAGACCGATAGCAAAGAGACCCTATCGGATGTCCACCGAGGAGTTGGTAGAGATGAAGAAACAAATAGAGGAGTTAATGGAGAAAGGATTTATCGACCAAGTTCGTCGCCGTGGGGAGCACCGCTTTGTTTGTCAAGAAAAAGGACGGAAGTTTCAGGATGTGCATTGACTACCGTGCACTCAATGAAGTCACCGTGAAGAATAAGTATCCGCTACCCAGGATTGATGATTTGTTTGATCAGCTGAGAGGAGCCGGAGTTTTCTCCAAGATTGATCTGAGATCGGATACCATCGATTGAAGATCCGATCGTAAGATATTCAAGACTCGCATTCTCGCCAAGATATGGACATTACGAGTTTACGGTTATGTCCTTTGGGCTGACGATTTATGCGCCACTTATTTCATGAATATGATGAATAAGGTGTTCATGGAATATTTGGACAAGTTTGTCGTCGTGTTCATAGACGATATCCTAATCTACTCCAAGACAGAGTGAACATGCCGAACACTTAAGGCGAGTTTTGGAAAAGCCGAGGAACAGCAACTTTTCGCCAAGTTCAACAAGTGTGATTTTTGGAAGGACAAGGTGGAGTTTCTTGGACATGTAATGACCGCAGTAAGAGTCGCCGTAGATCCAAGCAAAGTAGAAGTCGTGTTACATTGGGAGCAACAAGATCGTGACCTGCATTCGGAGTTTCCTTGGAATGGCAGGATACTACCGCCGTTTCATCGAAGGCTTCTCGACAATTGCGAAACCTCTTACGTGTCGGGACCCCGAATTTGCAAATCCGGACCCTCTGTGTATTCAGCACTAGTCCAGGAACGCGCTAGTGCACACAGTCTTAACATCGGTAAATATCACAATCATACCATTCGATATTATCAAAGTACTTTATTTAAATAACCAAACTGGTTACTCGACCTTATGGTCAAGTTACAAATGTATGCCTCGCAAGGCGAAACTTATTAAAAGAGAAATAATAGCAATGAAAATCAAATAACTCGTGGCGCCATCCAAGATACCACGTGCAACCTGACCGGCTCGCTTACCTAAGTAGACGGATCCTGTTTGAGTTCCTCCTCCAAAGTCGGGCGTAGTCTCCTCTTCAACTGATGTTGTGTTGAGGCAAGGGTGAGTACTTGGTACTCAGCAAGTCATGCACAGAATGCAAGCTAATATACTACATGCATGGCTTGGTACAAAGGAATAGCTCAAGGTATATTTGCAGTAAACAGCATTTGAAAAGTAATGTAAGTAGATTCGAAAGCAGTAGAAATAAGTAAAGCATAAATAACTTTTCAAGAAGTTTAATAAACATTTTCCCCATCCTAAACCACATTTCCAACATCTTCATTATTAAACCAACCCAACTTTTCAAACCAAAGTTATTTTTGAGAAAATCTAACCCTTGACTGTAATTCCCGAGCGATGTCCAATACCGCGGACACGGCTATTCGAATAGATTCTAAACTCTGCAGAGGTTATGCACTTTACCCACAAGATACAAAACACCACAAAGGCGAAGTTCCTCAGTAATAAAGTCTTTCGGAAACCTCTAACAATACAAGTGGTCCTCCCTGGCTTATTAAGACTAACCCTTCCCTTCGCTAAGGCGAAGTCTAGGCCAATCAACCGTTAGATGGGTACCTGGCCTCGGCCCAGACGCCTCCCGCACAACTTACACAAAGGGTGTAGTTGACCTCCCGAGGTCCCACAGTAATGCGTTATTAGCAACTTAGTCAACTAGGTCCGTCCCATTACAGACATGTGGTTGCACGTTAGACCCGGGCTCAAAGGCTTGCAAGGTTAAGTCCTTAGGGTGACCAGGGCAAGACTACCCGAAGAACCAAATCAACACTCCCAATGCCACAACCGCCCACCTGATTACTCTTTGCCACATGCCCTGGCCGAAAATCGCTTATCAAACCCCGCTTGATTACCATGCACCACGTGCCATCAACATCACATGATACTTTTCCAAAACAGGTTCAATATATCATTAAGTCAATATTAACATTTGATTATCCAAAATCATGTTATGAGCACGTGAGCGTGCTCTAAGCGATACTACAACGGTCTAAACCCATGTTGGCAATTTAATAATGTCCAACTAGTAATCCACAACTAGGGTGACAAGGGTCATGGCACATACTTAAATAATCAAGGTGTCATACAGCAAATTGGTACTTATCTAACCCCCATGTTTAAACCAAGTATTTTTCTAATTGAACTAGCATGCAATAGTTTAAATCAAAATAGATTTCGAAATAGGATCAACATGGTCAAAGCACAACTTGCCTTCAAAAAGTACTTGCTCTTGGTCTTGAGTTGGATCCTGAGTTAATACTTCTCCTTCGAATCCTTCCGGCACTTCAACGTCTACTCGTAAAGCGTGCAAATAGCAAATACACAAATAAACAATAGGCAAAAAGTGCCCAAACATCCAAATAAAATCCATAAACAGAAAGAACATAATTTTATAGATTTTTAGAAACTGGAATCGTCAAATTTGGAGTTAAGACGCAAAAGTTATGATTATTTAAAGTCTAAATAATCAATTAAATAATTTTGCAGAGAAAAACTTTAGTCCAAAAATTAAATAAAATTTATATTTAGGTAGATCTCAATTTTATACAAATTTAGAAATTTGAATCACTCAAATCGGAGTTGAAACGCAAAAGTTATAAGCGTTTGAAGTTTGAATCTAAATTTGAATCAATATTTCGAATTAATAAATCATTTTCTTTTTCGGAAATTAATTATTGCGTCATCATGGACACGCGTCGGCTCCTGATTGGCTGGCTGACGTTAGCCGGCTCATGGGCTCAAATTTACCGCGGTTCGGTCCATGGTGGACCCGGTCCACGGCTCGGGTGAGACTGACAGATGGGACCCACCTGTCAGTGCGGGGTCTCACGCAAACGCGGCTGACGCGTGGGCCCTCTGACTTGCGGGGCCCGCGTGTCAGGGACACGCGCCCACACGCGTGGGTGCGGCTAGGCACACGTGGCGCAATCTCGGCCGTTGATTTGAAAATCAACGGCCCAGATTGGATCTAGGCTTCACGCGTTTAGGTTAACGCGGCGGATCTGAGCCGTTGGATCTTGATCCAACGGTCCAGATTCGATCTGGTTTCCAGGGTTTGGGATAGAACGTGGGCTCACCTCGACCGTCCGATCTGGATCTGACGGTTCACCGAGCTCGCGAGGTCGATGGCGACGCGGCGGAGCAAGACCACCGGAGATGAGAACGACGACGAGCCCGACGGCGTTTCGGGGTTGCTCTGGCGAGATGAGTCCTCCCTTCGGGTGCGTCTCGTCACGGGTATTCCGAATCTGGGCTCCTTCTCGGCGGAAGACGACGGACGGCGGTGGAATCGGCGGTAAACCGCTGCGCAACAGGGTTCCAACTCCGGTGAGCTCGTACGGGCAAAAGGCGACGGCTCAGGCGAGATGGCTTGGGGGAACGGGTGCGCACGGATGAGGGCAACCTCGGGGGACGTCTCACGCTTTAAATACGGCCTCGACGTGCGTGCAAATCGGAACCCTAGCCGTGTCCTGCTTTCGGCCACGGCGAGCTCTCCGGCTGGAGTCGAGCGAGGCGACGACGCCGCCGCCCACGTGGCACGATCAACGACCACGATCGCGTGGACGCGATCGGATCCGGGCCGATATCGGCTCGAAGCCGTGCACGCGGATCTCAGCCGTTGGATCTTGATCCAACGGTCGGGATCGCTTAGGGTTGGGAGCTGGTTTGGTCGAGTCAACTGGCTCGGTTCGGACTCGAACTCGAGTCTGACTCGGGCTCGGTCGGATGAACAGTAACCGACTCGGTTTGATTTTCCAACGATTTAATATTTAAAATAATTCCCAGAAATTCAATTAATTCATTAAAAATAGCAAAATACTCAGAAAAATTCCAGAAAAATTCTGGAAAATATTTTAGGGTATTTGGGACTCAAATAAAATATTTCCAATAAAATTTTATTTGCAATATTAAATTCTTTAATTATTTCAAAATGGAATAAATTCAAATAAATTCCAAATAAATCCAAATAAATTCCAGAAAATTCCAAAAATTCACCAAAGTGCCAAATCACACATGAATTTAAGAAAAGCAAAATTTTGGGGTGTTACATTACGCAACTGCTGAAGAAGGAAAAGAAGTTTGCATGGACGCCAGAATGTGAGAAAGGATTTCAGGAGCTGAAGAAGCGATTGACATCAGCACCGGTGTTAGTTCTACCGGATGTTGCTCAAAGCTTCGATATTTATTGTGACGCATCGCGCCAAGGACTTGGATGTGTGCTGATGCAGGATGGAAAGGTCATCGCTTATGCATCAAGGCAGTTGAGGCCGCATGAGGAGAATTATCCGACACATGACTTAGAGTTAGCTGCCGTAGTGCATGCTTTGAAGATATGGTGTCACTATCTGATTGGAAACAGATGTGAAGTATATACGGATCATAAGAGCCTTAAGTACATATTCACCCAGTCGGATCTGAATATGAGGCAGAGGAGATGGTTAGAGTTGATCAAGGACTATAATGTTGGAATCCATTACCATCCCGGGAAGGCCAACGTAGTAGCCGATGCTCTGAGTCGGAAAAGCCATACCGTGAGTACGTTGCTAGCCACAAGTCAGGATGAGTTATGTGAGGATTTTCGAAAGATGAAGATTGAGGTTGTACCTAGCGGATTCTTGGCCGCATTGGAAGTAAAGCCTACCTTAGAGGATCAGATCCGAGAAGGACAGAAGGATGATGACAAGATCCGCAGGATTAAGTCCATCAAGGAGGAAGGCAGGGCAGAGGACTTCAACTTGGATGAGCACGGCACGTTGTGGATGAAGGATCGCATTTGTGTGCCTAACAAAAGGAGTTAAAGCAACTGATTACGGAAGAAGCCCATGACTCCAAGTACTCAATTCATCCCGGAAGCGCCAAGATGTATCAGATCTCAAGGAGAGATTCTCGTGGCCGAGTATGAAACGTGAAGTTGCCGAGCATGTTGCATTGTGCGACGTATGCCGAAGAGTCAAGGCAATGCATCGTAGACCAGCAGGATTGCTACAACCGCTGAAAATACCTGAGTGGAAGTGGGAGGAAATCGGAATGGATTTCATTACCGGTTTGCCGAAGACTCAAAGAGGTTATGACTCCATATGGGTTATAGTGGATCGCTTGACTAAAGTAGCCCATTTTATCCCCGTGAAGACCACTTACTCGGGAGATAAATTAGCGGAATTGTACATGATCAGGATTGTCTGTTTGCACGGAGTGCCAAAGAGGATTGTATCGGACAGAGGTACCCAATTTACCTCAAGGTTCTGGAATAAGTTGCATGAAGCCATGGGAACCCGTTTGAACTTCAGTACAGCTTATCATCCACAAACGGATGGACAGACCGAAAGAGTCAACCAGATTCTGGAGGATATGTTGAGAGCTTGTGCATTAGCTTATGCTACTTCTTGGGATAAGAGTTTACCGTATGCCGAGTTCAGTTACAACAATAGTTATCAGGCTAGTTTACAGATGTCACCTTTTGAGGCCTTTGTATGGTCGACCATGTCGGACGCCATTGAATTGGAATGAGACCGGCGAGCGCCGTGTCTTTGGGCCTGATATTCTTCAAGAGGTCAAGAGCGGTCGCTATGATTAGGGAAAGGTTGAAGATAGCCCAATCTCGACAGAAGAGTTATCTTTGACAATCGTCGCAGTGGAATTGAGTTTTGAACCGAAGACTTTGTTTACCTCGAGTTACGCCTCTCAAGGGAGTTAAGAGGTTCCATGCCAAAGGGAAACTCGCACCTGCTATGTTGGACCATTTAAGATTTTGAGTCGCAGAGGCGAAGTTGCTTACCAGCTGGAGTTGCCACAGTCGTTGGCAGGAGTGCATGATGTATTCCATGTATCCCAGTTGAAGAAGTGTCTCCGAGTTCCTGAGGAACAGACACCGCTAGAGTCAATTGAGTTGCAAGAGGATTTGACTTATAAGGAGCATCCCGTGAGGATTCTAGACACAATGGATCGAGAAACTAGAAACAAGTCAACCCGTTTCTGTAGAGTTCGGTGGAGCAACCATGCAGAGAGCGAAGCGACTTGGGAGCGCGAAGAGGATTTGAAGAAAGAGTTTCCAAACCTATTCCTTTAGTAAGCCCTGAATCTCGGGGACGAGATTCTATTAAGGGGGGGAGGTTTGTAACACCCCAAAATTTTGCTTTTCTTAAATTCATGTGTGATTTGGCACTTTGGTGAATTTTTGGAATTTTCTGGAATTTATTTGGATTTATTTGGAATTTATTTGAATTTATTCCATTTTGAAATAATTAAAGAATTTAATTTTGCAAATAAAATTTTGTTGGAAATATTTTATTTGAGTCCCAAATACCTAAAATATTTTCCGTAATTTTTCTGGAATTTTTCTGAGTATTTTGCTATTTTTAATGAATTAATTGAATTTATGGGAATTATTTTAAATATTAAATCGCTGGAAAATCAACTCGGTCGAATCTTGTTCATTCGACCGAAGTCGGAACCAGTCGGACTCGAGTCCGACCGAGCCGATTGACTCGACCAAACCAGGCTCGAACCCTAAGCGATCCCGGCCGTTGGATCAAGATCCAACGGTGAGATCCGCCAGACGGCTCGAGCCGTATCCGGCCGGATCCGATCAGCGTCACGCGATCGCGGGCCGTTGATCGTGCCACGTGGACGGCCGTCGTCGTCGTCTCTCAGCTCGACCGAGCCGAGAGCTCCGCCGTGACCGAAAGCAGACACGGCTAGGGTTCCGATTTGCACGCACGCCGAGGCCGTATTTAAAGCGTGAGACGCCCCCGAGGTTGCCCTCATCCGCGGCGGACCCGTTCCCCAAGCCATCTCGCTCAGCCGTCGCCGCTTGTCTGCACGAGCTCGCCGGAGTTGGAACCACCGCGCGCAGTTTCATCGCCGATTCCGCCGTCCGTCGTCTTCCGCCGAAGGAGCCTGTGATCCGGAATCCCCGTGACGAGACGCACCCGAAGGAGGACTCATCTCGCCGAGCAACCCCAAACGCCGCTGCTCGTCGTCGTTCTCATCTCCGGTGGTCTTGCTCCGCTGTCGCCATCGACCTCGCGAGTTTCTGCGGAACCGTCAGATCCAGATCGGACGGTCGAGGTGAGCCCACGTTCTATCCCAAACCCTGGAAACTAGATCGAATCTGGACCGTTGGATCAAGATCCAACGGCTCAGATCCGCCGCGTTAACCTAAACGCGTGAAGCCTAGATCCAATCTGGGCCGTTGATTTTCAAATCAACGGCGAGATTGCGCTTACGCGTGTGCCTAGCCGCACTCCACGCAGCGTGTGGCGCGTGTCCCTGACACGCGGGCCCCGCATGTTAGTAGGCCCACGCGTCAGCCGCGTTTGCGTGAGACCCCGCACTGACAGGTGGGTCCCACCGGTCAGTCTCACCCGAGCCGTGGACCGGTCCACCATGGACCGAACTGCCGCTGGTCGAGCCCATGACCCTACCGACGCCACCTAATCAGAGCCGACGCGTGTCACGCCGACGCAATAAAAGGGTTTTCAAAAAAGGAAAATGATTTATTAATTGAAATATTGATTCAAATTTAGATTCAAACTTCAAACGCTTATAACTTTTATGCGTTTCAACTCAGATTTGATTGATTCAAATTTCTAAATTTGTATAAAATTTATATCTAACTAAATATGAATTTTTTTTAATTTTTGGAATATATTTTTTTTCTTCAAAATTATTTAATTGATTATTTAAACTTTAAATAATCGTAACTTTTAAGGCCTTAACTCCAAATTTGATTTATCTCCAGTTTCTAAAAATCCATAAAATTATGTTCTTTCTATTTATGGATTTTATTTGGATGTTTGGACACTTTTGCCTATTGTTTATTTGTGTATTTGCTATTTGCACGCTTTTACGAGTAGACGTTGAAGTGCTTAAGGATTCGAAGGAGAAGT
Organism: Rhipidocladum racemiflorum; assembly: GCA_036346355.1. Lineage (NCBI taxonomy): Eukaryota > Viridiplantae > Streptophyta > Magnoliopsida > Poales > Poaceae > Rhipidocladum > Rhipidocladum racemiflorum. The sequence goes on from CM070584.1 coordinate 10,551,754, forward strand.
ATTAACTCAGATCCAACTCAAGACCAAGAACAAGTACTTTTTGAAGGCAAGTTGTGCTTTGACCATGTTGATCCTATTTCAAATCTATTTTGATTTAAACTATTGCATGCTAGTTCAATTAGAAAAATACTTGGTTTAAACATGGGGGTTAGATAAGTACCAATTTGTCAGTATGACACCTTGATTATTTAAGTATGTGCCATGACCCTTGTCACCCTAGTTGTGGATTACTAGTTGGACATTATTAAATTGCCAACATGGGTTTAGACCGTTGTAGTATCTTTGCTTAGACACTCATTACGTGCTCATAACATGATTTTGGATAATCAAATGTTAATATTGACTTAATGATATATTGAACCTGTTTTGGAAAAGTATCATGTGATGTTGATGGCACGTGGTGCATGGTAATCAAGCGGGGTTTGATAAACAATTTTCGGCCAGGGCATGTGGCAAGAGTAATCAGTGGGCCGATTGTGGCATTGGGAGTGTTGATTTGGTTCTTCGTAGTCTTGCCTGGTCACCCTAAGGACTTAACCTTGCAAGCCTTTGAATCGAGTCTAACGTGCAACCACATGTCTGTAATGGGACGGACCTAGTTGACTAAGTTGCTAATAACGTACCTGTGGGACCTCAGGAGGTCAACTACACCCTTTGTGTAAGTTGTACGGGGGAGCGTACCGGGGCTGAGGCCAGGTACCCATCTAACGGTTGATTGGCCTAGACTTCGCCTTAGCGAAGGGAAGGGTTAGTGCGCAATAACCGGGGAGGACCACTTGTATTGTTAGAGGTTTCCGAAAGACTTTGTTACGGGAACTCGCCTTTGTGGTGTTTGACTGTATCTTGTGGGTAAAGTGCATAACCTCTGCAGAGTTTAGAATCTATTCGAATAGCCGTGTCCGCGGTATTGGACATCGCTCGGGAATTACAGTCAAGGGTTAGATTTTCTCAAAAATAACTTTGGTTTGAAAGGTTGGGTTGGTTTAATAATGAAGATGATGGAAATGTGGTTTAGGATGGGGAAAATGTTTATTAAACTTCTTGAAAAGTTATTTATGCTTTACTTATTTCTACTGCTTTCGAATCTACTTATATTACTTGTCAAATGTCATTTACTGCAAATATACCTTGAGCTATTCCTTTGTACCAAGCCATGCATATAGTATATTAGCTTGCATTCTCAGCATGACTTGCGAGTACCAAGTACTCACCCTTGCCTCAACACAACATCGCTTGAAGAGGAGACTACGCCACTTTGGAGGAGGAACTCCAAGAGGATCCGCTCTACTTAGGAAGCGAGCCCGATCGATTGCTGCCTGTGGTATCTTGGATGGCGCCACGAAGCTATTTGATTTTCCGCTGCTATTATTTCTCTTTTAATAAGTTTCGCCTTGCGAGGCATACATTTGTAACTTGACCATAAGGTCGAGTAACCAGTTTGGTTATTTAAATAAAGTACTTTGATAATATCGAATGGTATGATTGTGATATTTACCGATGTTAAGACTGTGTGCACTAGCGCGTTCCTGGACTAGTGCTGAATACACAGAGGGTCCGGATTTGCAAATTCGGGGTCCCGACATTATGTTATGATGCCATATGTTAATGTACAAGTTAATTATGATGTTGGCATGTTTGCATACATGGCATGATACATGGCCCGGGCGGTGAGAAAGTCATAACTAGTCCGGGAAGGTCGGTGAGAAAGTTATGACTAATCCGGAGAGCCAATGAGTAAGTCCTACATCGTGATTCCATTCACCGCGGTGAACGGAAGCAAGGAGTAGGCACCCTCCATCTTCGGGATGGAAGGGGGGAGAGGGTGCACACCGACGGGTGTGTACTCAACCATACCGGTATGAGTTTCCAAGGAGACATGAGCATAGCATCGCATTGCATACATAATGAGGATGATAATGATATGTGATCTTGAATGAGATGGTTTACATGATGTGGGATGTTATTGCCTTGTAATTGTTCGTGTTGTACCATTGCAATATGCTTGCTGAGTTTTGAACTCACGCTTGTGTTTTCTTGTTGTTTTAGGTACCATGAGACCGGCATGCGGGGAAGGAAATTAGCCACACTTCCACACGTAGCTTCACTCATTTGATTCCACAAGTCATTCAATTAGTTTTTGATAATAAACTGCGTGTGATGATTATTGCTTTAAGGTTTAGCTTTGCTTTATGAGAGTCTTATTGTTCGTTTGGCGCATGAAGACATTAAATGCTTGAAAATAGACTTATATTGTGGTTAAGTCTTGAATTATTGCTGTTTTAGTTGTCTCTCATATTGCCTTATTGCTATACTGTTGTTGCTCCTTCAAATCATGTTAAAACAAATGAGATGCTGCCGAAATCTCGGGTTTTAGCATTTATTTCTTTGCTGTAATTTACCCTAATTCATGGTATTTAGATGTTGTTTAGCTTATGTTTGGTAGCATTCAGGCATATTAAATGCCGGGGTGTTACATGCTCAGTGGGATGGGTTTATGGTTCTACATTGCATTGCGTTTTGTCTACTTGATGGAGATTGTTTATGTTGATCTTGATTTTGAATTCATTGGTGTCGTGCTTATGATTATGTTGATTGTATGGTTGCGTGACTTTAGAAGCTATGCTGAGGGGTAGAGGCTTTGGTCGCTGTGGCGGTGGAGGCCAGGGTCGAGGTGGGAGACACCCATCTCAAGGAATTGCTGAGTCAGTTGCTGAGGGAAGCGCCTCGCTCAATGCTCATGAGCCAACGCAGGAGATCCCAGCGGTATAGTCGGGGGCTAAGGTGCCGGCCGCCACCGCAGCCTTGTTGTAGGCACTGCAGAGGGAGGTCCAGGAGCTGCGCCAGCAGGTTCAGGCAGCCCCTACTGCTGTGTCTCCCCCTGCAAGGGCCCAGTTGTTGCCCCCATAGTGCCGGAGCCGAGAATGAGCCTCCAGGAGTGGATGTCCCTCCGCCTGGACACTTTTGATGGAGCGGGCACGCCGGTCCAGTCCGCAGACTGGCTGCGGTACATGGAGAGGCAGTTTGAGGTTCTGGAGTTGACTTCGGTCCAGAGAGCTTGTTTTGTGGCCTTTCAGCTGAAGAGCCAAGCGGATATCTAGTGGGAGGGGGTACTTGCTGCGAGAGCCCCCGCTCTTGGACCGGTCACTGGGGAGGACTTTGTGGCTCACTTCCGAGCCAAGTTCTACCCGGAGTCCTTCCTTGAGAGGATGGAGCATACTCTGTTCACTATCTCTCAAGGGAAGAGGTCGGTGGCAGAATACGAGGTGGAGTTCAACAATGTGGTTCTCTTTGTGCCAGCTGTGGCAGCAGATGACAGGGAGAAGGCGAGGAGGTTCCGTAGGGGCCTCAATCAGGAGTTCAAAGTTGTCATGGGGGCGACTATTCCTCATGACTTCTGCTCCATGGTGGAGCAGGCGAAAGGCATGGAGCTCGAGTTGGAGCTCTCCAGGGATAAGCAAGACCCTGGCAGTTCAGGAGTTCCAGCTGCTTTTGGCGGTGGCCAGAAGAGGAGTTTTGGTGGAGGGGGTGGGTCTTCTCAGTGATCCACCTTCAAGATGTTCAAGGGGGGACAGAGTTCCTCCTCAGGGACTAAGGTGGAACAGCCTCAGCCGACTTCTTCACGGGTGATTGTTCGTCCTGCTCTAGGGCAGGGCATGATTTGTTTCAAGTGCGGTAATGGACACTGTGTTGCTGAGTGTGCTTGGGCTGAGGTGTGCAACCATTGTGGCCGACCTAGCTATATGGGGTGAGTCTGCCGGCTGAATCTGGTAAAATCATCAAGTGGGAGCCCATGCCTCCTGCTCCCACTCCTGCTGCGTCTTCCAGAGGGTCGGTGCAGAAGTTGGCGGGTACTGCTCCCCCACAGCCCTCGGCTTGGGCACTCCCTCCGGCCTTCTGGTGCCCACAGCCGTCGGCTCCTGCTCAGCTCGCCCCACTGCCCGCAGTTATGCTAGGGCATCTGCCGAGTGTCGGGGCTCCTGCTGCCCCGGCGCCACTAGGAGTGTACGCCTTGCCGACTGCTGAGTCAGCTTGGCATCCAGAGGTGGTATTAGGTACCTTGCTTGTGGATTCAGTTGATGCCTTTGTTCTTTTTGATTCTGGAGCATCCTATTCTTTCGTATCCTCTTAGTTTGCTAGTAGAGCTAAGTTGGGAGTGCAGCGGGTTTCTGAGTCAGTGTTAGTCAGTTCTCCGGGAGGGTCTTGTTGCAAGTTCCATGGTTTGCCCGGGTTGCACCGTTACCATTGACAATGAGCATTTCATTGCTAATATTTATGGTGATTCAGTTGGCCCCTTTTGATGTGCTCCTCGGTAGGGTTGATTAATTTAGTAGTGGACCACTTGAAAGTTGCTGGTAATTGCAGTACTTTTTTGAAGTGTATCGGATCTTTCTGCTGCTGTGTTTGAGCGAGCTATGTCAACCAAAGTGAATTGTTCGTTTGTTATTATTATTGCGGGTTTAAGGAACCTGGTTGTAAAGTAGGCTATTCCTTTCGATGGTAATGGTGGGTATTGGTCCTTTTTGTAAAAGGTCAATCTCTTGTAAGAGATAGGAGTTGGTGTTATGGTTGATTTAGAGACTTTCTTAGAGTGATGTGTCTCTCTTGGTTCGCATCGTCTTGAATATGACGAACCATAGAAGAGAGGTTGAGGTGGGAAAACACTTTTGTGCGTGGGAGCTGAAGAGGGATCTAGAGGTTGGTACCGTGTTCTTCTGGAGAGTAGCATTGGTTAAAGGGATCGGGCACTTTAGTGCTAAAGAATGTATAGAATGAGGAGTGTGAGACCGTTTTATTTTGTTTTCTGCTTGGGAATTTATCCTATCGCTTGGGTCGTTCTGAGGCCTTGTATGAGTGCTTTGTGTTTCAATGTTGAGTAAAGTCCTTGCAAGATTTTGATCGTGAGTTATCGTTAGAGCTATGGGTCTTCGAGCCTAAGCATCTTTCCATCGAGTCTCGATCAGTGTAGTTCTAGTGGCTTTAGTCAGAGAGAGAAGCGACCTGGGAGTTGGAGTCTCGCATGCGCGAGCAATACCCAGAGTTATTCTTACTAGGTATGAAAGGTGGAACTTAGTTTCTTTTAGTGTTGGTTATTGCGTAGTGGCGTATCTAAGATTCGGGGTCAAATCCTATTAAGGGGGAGAGAATGTGACATTACGGAATGAATTTTGTCATATTTTTGTGAAATCGGAGGTTCTGGGCCGTTCCGGGAGGATTTGGGCCTTCCCGGGAGGATTTGGGCTCAGGAGAGTTGAACTCTGGGCTTTAGTGGGGGATTTTGGGCCCATGAGGGAGGGGAAATCCTGCAGCCCATGCGCCCCCAAACTCTAGCCTAGGCGCCAGCCCCTCCTGCTCTAGCCGCCCCTCCCACTTCCCCTCAACCCTAGCCGCCACCCTCCCCCTTCCCAACCGTGTGCCCCCTCCTCCACCTTGCACCTCCCCATCCACCCCCTTGCCGGCCCTAGCAGGGATTCATCTCCTTCTGTGCTACCACACCCTCCCTTTCCGTTGATCTCTCCATTGAGAAGCTCCGCAATCAAGAGGAACCGGTGGATTTGATGTTTGGAGGAAGATCGAGGCTGGGTGGAGAAGGTTTTCGTTGTTTGAGTGTTTCTTCGAGGGACGTAAGTGTTTGTAGATTCTTTTGTAGGGTTGTGGTGCTGGTTAGATTGGGGAGATCATGTTTAAATTTGGTGTTTAGGTGCTGTAGTTAGAAGGATTTAGGAAGATTGCAAATCTGCCATGTGTTCTGTCCTCGGACAGATTAGGTCGTCGGTCTTCGGACGCGAATTAGATAATTTTAGATTCATTTTATGGTCATCCGGATATTGCGAAAGTTGTAGGTAATTGAATTACCTTTAATTGGGCACTGAAAACACTAAGTTTAGTTTAGCCATTTGAAAGTTATGATCGTTTTACCGAACGTTGTCCAATCTGTGACATGAATGGTACAGTCTGTGTTCAACTGTAGATTAGAGGATTTTAGAGGCCGAATCAGTTTCTGCGAATACTTTGAAAAAGGTGGAAAATTTCCTGAGGTTCGAGAAAATATACTCATTTACCTGATTTGGAGTTGTAGAACTCAAGATATGCTTGTTGGAAGCTTGCTGTCCCGTTGGACAGATTCTCTGTTTTTCGGGTATTAGGAGTGGGTTGCGAAGTCGATGTAGTTGTTAGTTCTTGTGTTGCTTTGTGGGCTTGTTTTTTAGTGTGTTATACCTATGTGCAGGTGGTGTGACATCGGGAGTGCCATCCACATCCCACCACTCCGTCTCGCGTGATTGAAGGCAAGTGTATTGTGGTGAATATGGCTTGGTGGCTATATGAATTGATATAGATGCGATTCAACTTTATGATGTGTTGCTTTACTATGAATTGTTCTTGCAATTGATTAGATGATGATGAAATGCTAGGTTATGGATGTGAGGACGATTATGTATCTAATTATGGCTATGCAATTGTTGAATTGAGTGCATATGCAAATTTATTCATGTTATGGCATTTGTGCATTCATGGCATGAGGACTGGCCAGGTCGATGAGAAAATCATAACTAGTCTGGTAAGGTCGGTGTCGGGACCCGAATTTTCAAATCCGAACCCTCTGTGTATTCAGCACTAGTCCGGGATCATGCTAGTGCACACAGTCTCAACATCGGTAAATATCGCAATCATACACAACGAAATAGTAAAGTACTTTATTTAAGAAGGAAATATAACCGGTTGCTCGACCTTATGGTCATGTTACAAAAGTATGCCTCTGTCGGGACCCCAAATTTGCAAATCCGGACCCTCTGTGTATTCAGCACTAGTCCAGGAACACGCTAGTGCACACAGTCTTAACATCGGTAAATATCACAATCATACCACTCGATACTAATAAAGTACTTTATTTAAATAGTCAAACTGGTTACTCGACCTTATGGTCAAGTTACAAATGTATGATTTCGCAGGCTTAAACTTATTAAGAGAGAAATAGTAGCAATGAAAATCAAATAAATTAGTGGCGCCATCCAAGATACCACGAGCAACCTGACCGGCTCGCTTCCCTAAGTAGACGGATCCTCTTGGAGCTCCTCCTCCAAAGCCGGTGTAGTCTCCTCTTCAACTGGTGTTGTATTGTGGCAAGGGTGAGTACTTGGTACTCAAAGAAGTCATGCAGAATGCAGGCTAATATACTATATGCATGGCTTGGTACAAAGGAATAGCTCAAGGTATATTTGCAAAGAAATGACATTTGACAAGTAACATAAGTAGATTCAAAGCGGTAGAAACAAGTATAGCATAGGTAACTTTTCAAGGAGTTTAATAAACATCTTTCCCATCCTAATCCACATTTCCATCAACATCATTATTAATCCAACCCAACCTTTCAAATCCAAGTTATTTTTGAGAAAATCTAACCCTTGACTGTAATTCCCGAGCGATGTCCAATACCGCGGACACGGCTATTCGAATAGATTCTACACTCTGCAGAGGTTATGCACTTTACCCACAAGATACAGTCAAACACCACAAAGGCGAGTTCCCGTAACAAAGTCTTTCGGAAACTTCTAACAATACAAGTGGTTGTCGGGACCCCGAATTTGCAAATCCGGACCCTCTGTGTATTCAGCACTAGTCCAGGAACGCGCTAGTGCACACAGTCTTAACATCGGTATATATCACAATCATACCAAACGATACTATCAAAGTACTTTATTTAAATAACCAAAGGGTTACTTGACCTTATGGCCAAGTTACAAATATATGCCTTGCAAGGCGAAACTTATTAAAAGAGAAATAACAAATAAATGGAAAATCAAATAAACTTCGTGGCGCCATCCAAGATACCACAGCAACCGATCGGGCTCGCATCCCTAAGTAGACGGGTCCTCTTGGAACTCCTCCTCCGAAACTGGCGTAGTCTCCTCTTCAACTGGTATTGTGTTGAGGCAAGGGTGAGTACTTGGTACTCAGCAAGTCATGCACAGAATGCAAGCTAATATACTATATGCATGGCTTGGTACAAAGGAATAGCTCAGGGTATATTTGCGATGTGACTTTTGACAAGTAATAAAAGTAGATTCGAAAGCAGTAGAAATAAGTAAAGCATAAATAACTTTTCAAGAAGTTTAACAAACATTTTTCCCCATCCTAAACCATATTTCCATCATCTTCCTTGTTAAACCAACCCATCTTTTCAAAACCCAGTTATTTTCAGAAAGTCTAACCCTTGATCAGAATTCCGAGCATTGTCCAAGATCGTGGACTCGGCTATTCAAATAGATTCTACACTCTGCAGAGGTTATGCACTTTACCCACAAGATACAAATCAAACACCACAAAGGCGAAGTTCCTCAGTAACAAAGCCTTTCTAAGCCTCAAACAACACAGTGGTCCTCTCCAGACGTGCTCTACACCATCCCTTCCCTTAGCCAAGGCGAAGTATGAGACCAACACACCGTTAGATGGGTATCCGGCCACGCCCACGATACGCCCCCCGCACAATCACACAAACGGTGTAATCGACACCCTGAGGCTCCACAAGTGAGTCCTTAGCGACTTAGTCAACTAGGGCCGTCCCATTCCAGCCATGTGGTTGCAAGTATGACCCAGTTCAAAGGCTTGCAAGGTTAAGTCCTTAGAGTGACCAGGCAAGACTACCCGAAAAACCAAATCAACATCCCGATTGCCACACTGCCCACCTGATTACTCTTGCCACATGCCCTGGCCGAAATCGCTTATCAAACCCCGCTTGATTACCATGCACCACGTGCCATCAACATCACATGATACTTTTCCAAAACAGGTTCAATATATCATTAAGTCCATATTAGCATTTGATTGTCCAAAATCATGTCATGAGCACGAAAGGTGTCTAAGCGACATACTACAACGGTCTAAACCCATGTTGGCAACTTAATAATGTCCAACTAGTAATCCACAACTAGGGTGACAAGGGATCATGGCACATACTTAGATAATCAAGGTGTCATACAGCAAATTGGTATTTATCTAACCCCCATGTTTAAACAAAGTATCTTTCTAATTGAACTAGCATGCAATAGTTTAAATCAAAATAGATTTTCGAAATAGGATCAACATGGTCAAAGCACAACTTGCCTTCAAAAAGTACTTGCTCTTGGTCTTGAGTTGGATCCTGAGTCAACACTTCTCCTTCGAATCCTTCCGGCACTTCAACGTCTACTCGTAAAGCGTGCAAATAGCAAATACACAAATAAACACTAGGCAAAAAGATCCCAAAACTCCAAATAAAATCCATAAACAGAGAGAACATAATTTTCTGGATTTTTAGAAACTGGAATCACAAATTCGGAGTTAAAACGCCAAAGTTATGATTATTTAAAGTTTAAATAATCAATTAAATAATTTTGCAGAGAAAAACTTTAGTCCAAAAATTAAATAAAATTCATATTTAGGTAGAGCTCATTTTTCTACAAATTTAGAAATTTGAATCACTCAAATTGGAGTTGAAACGCAAAAGTTATAAGCGTTTGAAGTTTGAATCTAAATTTTGAATCAATATTTCGAATTAATAAATCATTTTCTTTTTCGGAAATTAATTATTGCGTCGGCATGGACACGTGTCAGCTCCTGATTGGTGGTGACGTCACCGGTCCATGGACTTGGTCCACGCTCGGCTCGAGTCCACGGTGGACTCGATCCACGGCTCCCACGTGAGGCGACATGTGGGTCCACTCGGGTAGCGTCATTCTTGGCGTCGGCCTGCTAGACAGTGGCGACAAAAGCGAGCCCGCCATGGCGTCATCGTGACGTCATGGTGCGCTTTAGGCCGGCCGCCGACATGCGGGCGCCGGTCGAGACACGCTTCATGCGCGGCCGATCAAGGCCGACGCGCGGCTGGCCTTCGGCCACGTGGCTAGATCTAGGCCGTTGATTTGAAAATCAACGCCCGAGATTGATCTGGTGTTACGCGTTTGGGGTGAACGCGTTAATCTGGATCGTTGGATTTAGATCCAATGGTTGAGATTGGATCTAGAGATCGCACGAAACCTCACCGTGCGATGGCGTGGCAAGATCTGGATCGCGCGGTCTTGATCGGACGGCCGAGATAGCTCGGCGGCGGCAATGGCGTCGGCGCGGCTGCGGCGGCCGGAGTCGATGACGATGACACGCCCGGACGGCGCTGCAGGCCCCTCCGGCGAAGTGGATGGTAGGCACGGTGCGCGCTTTGACGCAAGGGATCTGATCTGGGGTCAACGCTTGGCGGAGGATGGCGACGGCAGTGGCGAAGCTTGCGCGAAACCGCGCGGAGTGCTTTACCAACTACGGCGAACAATAGCAGCGAGACGGTGGGGATCCTAGCGGCGTGAGCTAGGGTTTCGGGACCGGCGTGGGATGGCGATCCTCGGGGTGCGATCCGGCATTAAATAGCCCGGAGGCGTGCTCGGCGGAACCCTAGTCGGTCACTGGCGGCGCTCTCACCGGCGGAGTCCGGCTCGGACTTCGGCGGAGACGCAATCGCAGCTGGCCCACGTGGCGCGATCAACGGCCCCGATCGCGACGCGATCGGATCCGGCGGATCACGGCTCGGGTCGGGTTTCGGCGGATCTCAGCCGTTGGATCTTGATACAACGGTTGGGAATGATTAGGGTTAGAGTGGGTTCGGTCGAGTCACGTGGCTCGGTCGGACTCGAACACGAGTCCGACTCGGGCTCGTTCGTATGAACAGTACTTGACCCTAGTTTGATTTTCCAGCTATTTAATATTTAAAATAATTCCCCGTAATTCATTTAATTCATTAAAAATAGCAAATGACTCAGAAAATTCCAGAAAAATTCTGGAAAATACTTTGGATCATTTTGGACTCAAATAAAATATTTCCAACAAAAATTTATTTGCAAAATTAAATTCTTCAATTATTTCAAAATGGAATAAATTCAAATAAATTCCAAATAAATCCAAATAAATTCGAAAATTCCAAAAATTCACCAAAGTGCCAAATCACACATGAGTTTAGGAAAAGTAAAATTTTGGGGTGTTACAAACCTCCCCCTTAATAGAATCTCGTCCCGAGATTCGTGGCTTACTAAGAGCAGGTTTGGAAATTCTTTCTTCAAATCCTCTTCGCTCCCTAAGTCGCCGCTCTCTGCATGGTTGCTCCACTGAACTCTACAGAAACGAGTTGACTTGTTTCTAGTTTCTCGATCCATTGTGTCTAGAATCCTCACGGGATGCTCCTTATAAGTCAAGTCCTCTTGCAACTCAATTGATTCTAACAGTGTCTGTTCCTCAGGAACTCGGAGGCACTTCTTTAACTGGGACACATGGAATACATCATGTACTCCTGCCAACGATCGTGGCAACTCCACCGATAAGCAACTTCGCCTCTGCGGCTCAAAATCTTAAATGGTCCAACATAATCTGGTGCAAGTTTTCCTTTGGCATGGAACCTCTTAACTCCCCTGAGAGGCGTAACTCTGAGGTATACAAAGTCTTCTGGTTCAAAACTCAAATCCCGGCGACGGTTGTCAGCATAACTCTTTTGTCGTGATTGGGCTATCTTCAACCTTTCCCTAATCATAGCGATCTGCTCTTCAGCCTCTTGAATAATATCAGGCCCAAAGACACGGCGCTCGCCGGTCTCATTCCAATTCAATGGCGTCCGACAGGTCGACCATACAAAGGCCTCAAAAGGTGACATCTCAGAACTAGCTCGATAACTATTGTTGTAATCGAACTCGGCATACGGCAAACTTTTATCCCAAGAGGTAGCATAAGCCAATGCACAAGCTCTCAACATATCCTCCAGAATCTGGTTGATTCTTTCGTCCTGTCCATCCGTGCATGGATGATAAGTCAGATCTTGAAGTTTAAACGGGTTCCCATGGCTTCATGCAACTTATTCCGTAACCTTGAGGTAAATTGGGTACCTCGTCCGATACAATCCTCTTTGGCACTCCGTGCAAACAAACAATCCTGATCATGTATAATTCCGCTTAATTTATCTCCGAGTAAGTGGTCTTCACGGGATAAAATGGGCTACTTTAGTCAAGCGATCCACTATAACCCATATGGAGTCATAACCTCCTTGAGTCTTCGGCAAACCGGTAATGAAATCCATTCCGATTTCCTCCCACTTCCACTCGGTATCTTCGGTAATTTGTAGCAATCCTGCTGGTCTCTCGATGCATTGCCTTGACTCTCTGGCATACGCCGCACAATGCAACATGCTCTCGGCAACTTCGTTTCATACTCGGCCACTGCATCTCTCCTTGAGATCCTGATACATCTTGGCGCTTCGAGGATGAATTGAGTACTTGGAGTCATGGGCTTCTTCCGTAATCGATTGCTTTAACTCCTTTTTGTTAGGCACACAAATGCGATCCTTCATCCATAACGTGCCCTGCTCATCCAATTTGAAGTCCTCTGCCTTGCCTTCCTCCTTTTTGGACTTAATCCTACGGATCCTGTCATCATCCTTCTGTCCTTCTCGGATCTGGTCCTCTAAAGTAGGCTTTACTTCCAATGCGGCCAAGAATCCGCTAGGTACAACCTCAATCTTCATTTTCTGGAAATCCTCACACAACTCATCCTGACTTGTGGCTAGCAACGCACTCACGGTATGGCTTTTCCGACTCAGAGCATCGGCTACTACGTTGGCCTTCCCGGGATGGTAATGGATTCCAACATTATAGTCCTTGATCAACTCTAACCATCTCCTCTCGCCTCATATTCAGATCCGACTGGTGAATATGTACTTAAGGCTCTTATGATCCGTATATACTTCAGATCTGCTTCCAATCGATAGTGACGCCATATCTTGAAAGCATGCACTACGGCAAACTAACTCTAGGTCATGTGTCGGATAATTTTCCTCATGCGGCCTCAATCGCCTTGATGCATAAGCGGCGACCTTTCCATTCTGCAGACAAGACACATCCAAGTCCTTGGCGCGTCGTCACAATAAATATCGAAGCTTTGAGCAACATCCAGAGAACTAACACGGTGCTGATGTCAATTGCTTCTTCAGCTCCTGAAATCCTTTCTCACATTCAGCGTCCATGCAAACTTCTTTTCCTTCTTCAGCAATTGCGTAAGAGGTTTCGCAATTGTCGAAAAGCCTTCAATGAAACGGGCGGTAGTATCCTGCCATTCCAAGGAAACTCAATGGGTCACGATCTTGTTTGCTCCCAATGTAACACAGCTTCTACTTTGCTTGGATCTACTGGCGACTCCTTCATGCGGTCATTACATGTCCAAGAAACTCCACCTTGTCCTTCCAAAAATCACACTTGCTGAACTTGGCGAAAAATTGCTGTTCCTCAGCTTTTCCAAAACTCGCCTTAAGTGTTCGGCATGTTCATCCTCCGTCTTGGAGTAGATTAGGATATCGTCTATGAACACGACGACAAACTTGTCCAAATATTCCATGAACACCTTATTCATCATATTCATGAAATAAGCTGGCGCATTCGTCACCCAAAGGACAAAATCAGAACTCGTAATGTCCATATCTTGACGAGAATGCGGTCTTGAATATCTTCCGATCGGATCTTCAATCGATGGTATCCCGATCTCGAGATCAATCTTGGAGAAAACCCCGGCTCCACTTAACTGATCAAACAAATCATCAATCAAGGGTAGCTGATACTAATTCTTAAACTAGACTTCATTGAGTGAACGGTAGTCAATGCACAGCATGAAACTCCCGTCCTTCTTCTTGACAAACAAAGCGGTGCTCCCACGGTGACGAACTTGGTCCGATAAATCCTTTCTCCATTAACTCCTCTAGTTGTTTCTTCATTTCTACCAACTCCTCGGTAGACATCCGATAGGGTCTCTTTGCTATCGGTGCTGTACCTTACAAGCTCTATTACAAACTCTATGTCCTCGTCTGGCGGCATACCAGGTAGATCTTCGGAAAAACATCTGGGTACTCATTCACTACCGACATCCTCTATGCTGATTGCCTTGGTACTGTTAACCATCAATCGTCCATTTCTAATCGCAGTGGCTTGAAATTCCACTTTCTTCCCACACTGCTCTCAATCGAGATAGTCCTTCGTCCACAATCCAATACACCTTGTGCTTGGATAACCAATCCATTCCCAATATAACATCTAAGGTCCTGGTCTCCAAAATTATAAGGTTTGCTAGGAACTCTATTCCATCTATTAGTATTCTCACCCGGAACATCCTACTTCCGCTCGGAGTTCGGAACCAGGGTTTGAACTAAAAGCATGCACTTAAGTCTTGCAATTCTCAAGTCATTTCTAGCAGCAAAGCCTTGCGAAGCTAAACGAATGCGAAGCTCGAGTCAAACAAAATCAAGCAGGTGTACTAAGTTAACAAGTAACTTACCCGAAGACGACGTCCGTAGCATTTTGCAAGGTATCTCATGTGACATGGTTGACTCGGCCTCTCACCACGGCCTGGGTGTGGCTCCTGATCTTTGGCGTCCTAGCTGGGGTGGTTCCTAGATTGAAGCGAATCGGGGTCGCTCTGCTGTCTTCTTTGGACAACTGTTGGCAAAGTGTCCTGGCTCGTTGCGGTTGTATGACGTCTCACTGCTCTTTGTGCACGCTCGGGTAGCGTTTCTAGCGGGGTGAGGTCGATAGTTACGATTGGCAGGTCTTGGTGCGAGGAGGGTGTCCTTGTTGCATTCTCGTGGTTGGAATCTGAAGAATTGATTTGGTGCAACTCTCAAGCGCTATTGCGTTCACTGACGTGATCCTTCTTTGTTGCATCCTGCGCTTCCTGTTCTCATCCAGTTCCTTGCGCTTTGTCTTCAAGAATAAGCGCCTTATTCACCAATTCTTGGAAATCTGGAAAGGTGTGGGTGATCAACCCTACTTGCAATCCCGAGTTGAGTCCCTTCATAAAAGCGAGATGCCTGGATTTATCCGTCGCTACATCCTCAAAGTGCGTAGCGTGCTAGCTGGGTGAACTTGTTCGTAGTCGGCCACTGGCTGATTACCTTGCTTCTGCTCAACTCCTCCTTCTTAAGGTCCATGATTCCTTCAGGCCACGTGATATCGCTTTAATGCACCGTGAACTCTTCCCAAGTGATATCTTGAGGGTTCTCCTGCGTGGCACGAGAGTTCTCCCACCATTCGCTTTGTTCCTTCCAAATTGATGAGAAGCGTAAAGTACCTTCTCATTCCCTATGCATTGAGCTATGTGTAGCTTCCTCTCGATTGATCTTAACCAATCATCGGCCTCCAATGGATTGGCATTCCCGAGAGAAAGTGGGTGGGTGAGTCCTCATGAACTCTCGACAGCCTGGTATTCTCAAGCGTGGTCCCCTGATTAACTTGATTAGCAGTGGCCTGAGTAGTGACGTGCTGCATTTGTTGCATCATAGCATGCATCAATCGAGTCCGGGCAGCAAGAAAGGCTCCAAAATTCTGCATATCAACTGGTGGTGCCGGTGCTCCATCATTGGGGTTTTCTGGCGGGATCCACTCCCATTGCTTCCAAAGTTTCCACGGGTGTTCACCATCTGGCCGATTTGCTCTAGGTTTAGAGATGAGAGGGAAACAAGAATAGACAAGTAATATGGAACTTATGCGGGCGAAAGGTGTAGCCTTAAGGTCCAACTTTATTATTAATAACTTGGTATGGCTGCTTACAATGCCTAAGGGCCTTGCAACACATAATGCACACTCAAAGAAACAAAGCAAATCCAAATCGAACTAACTCGAGTCTAACGCCTAAAGGTGACTCTTTATTCTATGACTCGACTCGTGAAGGAGTCTCACTATAGAACCTATGCTCACTCATCGAGAAAACCTCCACGGCACTGGGTACGGTGTCGTGGCATAAGCGCCGAAACATTGCCATGTCCAAAGAATCGTGTCCTCTATGGTAGTCGAAGAAGCGATGTCCTCATCGAGATCGACTCCTCCGGATCTCGCTCGTGTAGCTCGAATCTTGGCTCCGGTCCGGGTCCGTACAAAGTCATCTCCAACTCGTCAATCCTTCGCAGAAGATGTGCCACATACTCTTGAGCTTCCCGCCATCTGTTCTTCTCTGGCCGTGATCTCCTTGCGGGCCTTCGTAGCTCCTTGCTTGTATTATCTAGTACATCCTCCTGGCGGCGACAAATCGTGCCAAGCTGTGTAACCGTGGCATCCTCATCCTGAATCGCCTTGGTCGAAGGTTATTGCTCTTGTGGATGGTAACGGAACACCGTACTCTCCAACTCTCGGCGTAGATACGGGTAATGTGCCGCATTGCTCGTCGTGATACTTCTTGGATACCCATCCGCATTGTAGATCTCTGGCAAAGGTCTGGTGTATCGGCCGATTGCCTGGCCCTTTTTCCTAGCAGTACCTCAATCCTCACGTCACAAGCCTTGATCAATCCCGCTTGTCCGATCACTTCCACTTGGTATTGGGGCTTCTCAAAATCTCCGAGAGTCTCAGTAGCATATGCCAAAGTTCATGGCGTGACCAACTCCCAGGATCAACGTAGTTGAACTCTTCCTCCATCTGTCACAAGAGTGCTTTACGTAAGAACTCGGAATTTTTAAATTGTGACAAGTAAGGGAAAATTTCAGCAAGAGACAAGAAAAGAGAGAAGGGGATAAGTCGAGATGTCATTTCTTGTCTTCACAAATTTTTAGCTTTAGAAAATAGGTTTTATCCTCACTACGACCATTCTAGCTTAGGGTTGAGCCTACAAATAAGTATGGCTCGATACCACCTCTGTCGGGACCCCGAATTTGCAAATCCGACCCTCTGTGTATTCAGCACTAGTCCAGAACGCGCTTAGTGCACACGATCTTAACATCGGTATATATCACAATCATACCAAACGATACTATCAAAGTACTTTATTTAAATAACCAAAGGGTTACTTGACCTTATGGCCAAGTTACAAATATATGCCTTGCAAGGCGAAACTTATTAAAAGAGAAATAACAAAGAATGAAAATCAAATAAACTTAGTGGCGCCATCCAAGATACCACAGCAACCGATCGGGCTCGCATCCCTAAGTAGACGGGTCCTCTTGGAACTCCTCCTCCGAATCGGCGTAGTCTCCTCTTCAACCGGTATTGTGTTGAGGCAAGGGTGAGTACTTGGTACTCGGCAAGTCATGCACGTAATGCAAGCTAATATACTATATGCATGGCTTGGTACAAAGGAATAGCTCAGGGTATATTTGCGATGAAATGACTTTTGACAAGTAATAAAAGTAGATTCGAAAGCGAGAGAAATAAGTAAAGCATAAATAACTTTTCAAGAAGTTTAACAAACATTTTTCCCATCCTAAACCATATTTCCATCATCTTCCTTGTTAAACCAACCCATCTTTTCAAAACCAGTTATTTTCGGAAAGTCTAACCCTTGACTGTAATTCCCGAGCATTGTCCAAGATCAGTGGACTCGGCTATTCAAATAGATTCTACACTCTGCAGAGGTTATGCACTTTACCCACAAGATACAGTCAAACACCACAAAGGCGAGTTCCTCAGTAACAAAGCCTTTCGGAAGCCTCAAACAACACAGGAGGTCCACTCCGGTACGTCCTCTACACCATCCCTACCCATAGACAAGGCGAAGTATCGGACCAACACACCGTTAGATGGGTATCAGGCAACAGCCACGATACGCTCCCCGCATAATCACACAAACGTTGTAATTGACACCCTGAGGCTCCACTAGTGAGTCCTTAGCGACTTTGTCATCTAGGGCCGTCCCTTTCCAGCCATGTGGTTGCAAGTATGACCCAGTTCAAAGGCTTGCAAGGTTAAGTCCTTAGAGTGACCAGGGCAAGACTACCGAAAAACCAAATCAACATCCCGATTGCCACACTGCCCACCTGATTACTCTTGCCACATGCCCCGGCCGAAATCGTTTATCAAACCCCGATTGATTACCATGCACCACGTGCCATCAACATCACATGATACTTTTCCAAAACAGGTTCAATATATCATTAAGTCCATATTAGCATTTGATTGTCCAAAATCATGTCATGAGCACGTAAGGTGTCTAAGCGACATACTACAACGGTCTAAACCCATGTTGGCAACTTAATAATGTCCAACTAGTAATCCACAACTAGGGTGACAAGGGATCATGGCACATACTTAGATAATCAAGGTGTCATACAAAGAAATTGGTATTTATCTAACCCCATGTTTAAACAAAGTATCTTTCTAATTGAACTAGCATGCAATAGTTTAAATCAAAATAGATTTCGAAATAGGATCAACATGGTCAAAGCACAACTTGCCTTCAAAAAGTACTTGCTCTTGGTCTTGAGTTGGATCCTGAGTCAACACTTCTCCTTCGAATCCTTCCCAGACTTCAACGTCTACTCGTAAAGCGTGCAAATAGCAAATACACAAATAAACACTAGGCAAAAAGATCCCAAAACTCCAAATAAAATCCATAAACAGAGAGAACATAATTTTCTGGATTTTTAGAAACTGGAATCGTCAAATTCGGAGTTAAAACGCAAAAGTTATGATTATTTAAAGTTTAAATAATCAATTAAATAATTTTGCAGAGAAAAACTTTAGTCCCAAAAATTAAATAAAATTCATATTTAGGTAGAGCTCATTTTTCTACAAATTTAGAAATTTGAATCACTCAAATCGGAGTTGAAACGCAAAAGTTATAAGCGTTTGAAGTTTGAATCTAAATTTTGAATCAATATTTCGAATTAATAAATCATTTTCTTTTTCGGAAATTAATTATTGCGTCAGCATGGACACGTGTCAGCTCCTGATTGGCTGGCTGACGTCAGCCGGTCCATGGACTTGGTCCACGCTCGGCTCGGGTCCACGGTGGACTCGGTCCACGGCTCCATCGTGAGATCGACATGTGGGTCCACTCGGGTGACGTCATTGCTGACGTCAGCACACTGCTGGGACAGCTGCTGACAAGCGGGCCCGCCATGACGTCATCGTGACGTCATGGTGCAGTTTGGCTGGCCGCTGACATGCGGGCCCAGCGTGTCGAGACACGCGTTCTCATGCGCGGCCCGCGGCCGATCATGGCGGTTGGCCTTACGGCCACGTGGCTAGATCTAGGCCGTTGATTTGAAAATCAACGGCCAGATTGATCTGGTGTTACGCCGTTTGGGGTGAACGCAGTTAATCTGGACCGTTGGATTTAGATCCAATGGTTGAGATTGGATCTAGAGATCGTAACGAAACCTCACCGTGCGATGGCGTGGCAAGATCTCGATCGTGCGGTCTTGATCGGACCAGGCCGAGATAGCTCGAGCGACGGCAATGGCGTCGGCGGCTTCTGCGGCGGCCGGAGTCGATGACAATGACACGCCCGACGGCGCCGCAGGGCCTCCGGCGAAGTGGATGGTAGGCACGGTGCGCCTTGACGCAAGGGATCTCGATCTGGGGTCAACGTCGGCGGAGGATGGCGACGGTGGCGAACGGCGCGAAACCGCTGCGGAGTGCTTTACCAACTCCGGCGAGCAATAGCAGCGGCCGAGGCGGTGGGGATCCTAGCGGCGTGAGCTAGGTTTCGGACCGGCGTGGGATGGCGATCCTCGGTGCGATCCGGCATTAAATAGCCCGGAGGCGTGCTCGGCGGAACCCTAGTCGGTCACGCAGGCGCTCTCACCGGAGTCCGGCTCGGACTCGGCGGAGACGACGCACCGCAGCCGTCCACGTGGCGCGATCAACGGCCCCGATCGCCTGGCGCGATCGGATCCGGGCGGATACGGCTCGGGTCGAAGTCGGCGGATCTCGGTAGTTGGATCTTGATCCAACGGTTGGGATTGATTAGGGTTAGGAGTGGGTTCTGGCCGAGTCACGTGGTTTCTGGTCGGACTCGAACACGAGTCTGACTCGGGCTCGGTCGGATGAACAGTACTTGACCCGAGTTTGATTTTCCAGCGATTTAATATTTAAAATAATTCCTAGTAATTCATTTAATTCATTAAAAATAGCAAATGACTCAGAAAAATTCCAGAAAAATTCTGGAAAATACTTTGGATCATTTTGGACTCAAATAAAATATTTCCAACAAAAATTTATTTGCAAAATTAAATTCTTCAATTATTTCAAAATGGAATAAATTCAAATAAATTCCAAATAAATCCAAATAAATTCCAGAAAATTCCAAAAATTCACCAAAGTGCCAAATCACACATGAGTTTAGGAAAAGTAAAATTTTGGGGTGTTACAGTGGTCCTCCCCGGTTATTGCACACTAACCCTTCCCTTAGCTAAGGCGAAGTTTAGGCCAATCAACCGTTAGATGGGTACCTGGCCTCAGCCCCGGTACGCTCCCCCGTACAACTTACACAAAGGGTGTAGTTGACCTCTCGAGGTCCCACAGTAATGCGTTATTAGCAACTTAATCAACTAGGTCCGTCCCATTACGGACATGTGGTTGCACGTTAGACCCAGTTCAAAGGCTTGCAAGGTTAAGTCCTTAGGGTGACCAGGCAAGACTACAGAAGAACCAAATCAACATCCCCAATGCCACAAGCGGCCCACCTGATTATTCCCGCCACATGCCCCTGGCCGAAAACTATTTATCAAACCCCAGTTGATTACCATGCACCACGTGCCATCAACATCACATGATATCTTTCCAAAGCAGGTTCAATATATCATTAAGTCAATATTAGCATTTGATTGTCCAAAATCATGTCATGAGCACGTAGCAGGTCTAAGCAGTATACTACAACGGTCTAAAACCCATGTTGGCAATTTAATAATGTCCAACTAGTAAACCACAACTAGGGTGACAAGGGGGTCATGGCACATATTTAAGTAATCAAGGTGTCATACAAAGAAATTGGTATTTATCTAATTCCCCAAATCTAAATAAAGTATTTTCTAATTGAACTAGCATGCAATAGGTTAAATCAAAATAGGTTTCAAAATAGGATCAACATGGTCAAAGCACAACTTGCCTTCAAAAAGTACTTGTTCTTGATCTTGAGTTGGATCCTGAGTCAATACTTCTCCTTCAAATCCTTCCGGCACTTCAACGTCTACTCGTAAAGCGTGCAAATAGCAAATACACGAATAAACAATAGGCAAAAAGGTATCCAATCATCCAAATAAAATCCATAAATAGAGAGAACATAATTTTATGAATTTTTAGAAACTGGAATCGTCAAATTTGGAGTTAAAACGCAAAAGTTATGATTATTTAAAGTTTAAATAATCAATTAAATAATTTTACAGAGAAAAACTTTAGTCCAAAAATTAAATAAAATTCATATTTAGGTAGGTCTCAATTTTATACAAATTTAGAAATTTGAATCACTCAAATCGGAGTTGAAACGCAAAAGTTATAAGCGTTTGAAGTTTGAAACAAAATTTGAAACCATTATTTCGAATTAATAAATCATTTTCTTTTTCGGAAATTAATTATTGCGTCAGCCTGGACACGTGGCAGCCTCTGATTGGTCTGGCGTCGCCACCGGTCCATGGACTTGGTCCACGCTCGGCTCGGGTCTACCGTGGACTCGGTCCACGGCTCCTCGTGTCATCGGCGGTGGGTCCCCTCGGGTAGCGTCACTGCGGCGTCGGCGAGGCTCACCACATGGCGAGTGGGACCACTGTGACGTCATTCTTGGCGTCGGCGCTCGGCTGGAAACGGCCGACATCTTGAGCGCCATGACGTCAGCGTGACGTCATGGTGCAGTTTGGCCGGGCCGCTGACATGCGGGCCCCGCGTGTCAGCGTCACACGCACGCGCGCGTGGACGGCGCTGACCGCGGCGGTCAGCCTTCCCGGACATGTGGCGCAATCTCGGCCGTTGATTTGAAATTCAACGGCCCAGATTAGATCTGAGTCTCACGCGTTTGGGTTAACGCGTTTGATCTGGACCGTTGGATCTAGATCCAACGGTCGAGATTGGATCTGAGATTTTTGGACGGGATCTCACCGTCGGGTGACGTGGCGTGATCTTGGACCGTGCGATGGAGATCCAACGGCTCACAGCGCTCGCGGATGACGATGGCGACGCGGCGGAGCAGGGCCACCGGAGGCAACGACAGCGAGCCCGACGACGCCGGTCTCTCGGCGGAGTGAGAGGTACCTGCAGTGCGCCTTGGCTTGGGGTCTCGGACCAGGCTCACCACGGCGGAAGACGGCGAACGGCGGCGGAATGAAGCAACAACCGCGGCGGGGAGAGAGGGGACTCTGGTGAGCAATTGCGAGGTGACGGCGGCGGATAAGGCTCCGAGAGTTGGGGAAGACGATGCGCACGGGTCAGGCGATCCTCGAGCAACGATCCACGCCATAAATACCGGCGCGGACGTCGAGATTCGCTCGGTTTCCGCGGCGGAGCCGGTACGGGCGGCAAAATCCGTTCCGAACACGGTGAGATGACGTGGACGCATGATGGCCGTCCACGTGGCGCGATCGACGGCCGAGATTGGCTCAGGCGCGGCCGTGACTAGCGCGGATTGATCCTGACCGTTGGATCTTGATCCAACGGTTCGGATCTGATCTGAGTTGGAGTTGGTTCGGTCGAGTCAGCTGGCTCGGGTCGGACTCGAGTCCGACTCGGGTTCCGACTCGGTCGGATGAACAGTACTCGACCCGATTGATTTTCCAGCGATTTAATATTTAAAATAATTTCCAGTAATTCATTTAATTCATTAAAAATAGCAAAATACTCAGAAAAATTCCAGAAAAATTCTGGAAAATATTTTAGGGTATTTGGGACTCAAATAAAATATTTCCAACAAAACTTTATTTGCAAAATTAAATTCTTTAATTATTTTAAAATGGAATAAATTCAAATAAATTCCAAATAAATCCAAATAAATCCCAGAAAATTCCAAAAATTCACCAAAGTGCCAAATCACACATAGATTTAAGAAAACAAAATTTTGGGGTGTTACAAACCTCCCCCCTTAATAGAATCTCGTCCCCGAGATTCAGGGCTTACTACTGAATAGGCTTGGAAACTCTTTCTTCAAATCCTCTTCGCGCTCCCAAGTCGCTTCGCTCTCTTCATGATTGCTCCACTGAACTCTACAGAAACGGGTTGACTTATTTCTGGTTTCTCGATCCATAGTGTCCAAAATCTTTACAGGATGCTCCTTGTAAGTCAAATCTTCTTGCAACTCAATTGACTCTAGCGGTGTCTGTTCCTTAGGTACTCGGAGACACTTCTTCAACTGGGACACATGGAATACGTCATGTACTCCTGCTAACGACTGTGGCAACTCCAGCTAATAAGCAACTTCGCCTCTGCGGCTCAAAACCTTAAATGATCCAACATAACGGGGTGCGAGTTTCCCTTTGGCATGGAACCTCTTAACTCCCCTGAGAGGCGTAACTCTGAGGTATACAAAGTCTTTAGGTTCAAAACTCAAATCCCGGCGATGATTGTCAGCATAACTCTTCTGTCGTGATTGGGCGATCTTCAACCTTTCCCTAATCATGGCAATCTGCTCTTCAGCCTCTTGAAGAATATCAGGCCCGAAGACACGGCGCTCGCCGGTCTCATTCCAATTTAATGGTGTCCGACAGGGTCGTCCATACAGTGCCTCAAATGGTGACATCTGTAAACTAGCCTGGTAACTATTATTGTAACTGAACTCGGCATACGGCAAACTCTTATCCCAAGAGGTAGCATAAGCCAATGCACACGCTCTTAACATATCTTCCAGAATCTGGTTGACTCTTTCGGTCTGTCCATCCGTCTGTGGATGATAGGTCATCTTGAAGTTCAAACGGGTTCCCATGGCTTCATGCAACTTATTCCAGAACCTTGAGGTAAATTGGGTACCTCTGTCCGATACAATCCTCTTCGGCACTCCGTGCAAACAGACGATCCTGATCATATACAACTCTGCTAACTTATCCCCCGAGTACGTGGTCTTCACGGGGATAAAATGGGCTACTTTGGTCAAACGATCCACTATAACCCATATGGAGTCATAACCTCCTTGAGTCTTAGGCAAACCGGTAATGAAATCCATTCTGATTTCCTCCCACTTCCACTCGTGTATTTTCGGTGTAGTAATCCTGCTGGTCTCTCGATGCATTGCCTTGACTCTCGGCATACGCCGCACAATGCAACATGCTCGGCAACTTCACGCTTCATGCTTGGCCACGAATCTTTCCTTCAAATCTGATACATTTTGGCGCTTCGGGATGAATTGAATACTTGGAGTCATGGGCTTCCTCCAAAATCGCTTGCTTTAATTCCTTCTTGTTGGGCACACAAATCCGATCCTTCATCCATAACGTGCCTTGCTCATCCAACTTGAAGTCCTCTGCCTTGCCTTCCTCCTTGATGGTCTTAATCCTGCGGATCTTGTCATCATCCTTCTGTCCTTCCCGAATCTGGTCCTCTAGGGTAGGCTTTACTTCCAATGCGGCCAAGAATCCGCTAGGTACCACCTCAATCTTCATTCTCTGGAAATCCTCACATAGCTCATCCTGACTTGTGGCTGGCAACATGCTCACAGTATGGCTTTTCCGACTCAGAGCATCGGCTACTACGTTGGCCTTTCCAGGATGGTAATGGATTCCAACATTGTAGTCCTTGATCAACTCTAACCATCTCCTCTCGCCTCATGTTCAGATCCGACTGGTGAATATGTACTTAAGGCTCTTATGATCCGTGTATACTTCACATCTGTTTCCAATCGATAGTGACGCCATATCTTCAAGGCATGCACTACGGCCTAACTCTAGGTCATGTGTCGGATAATTTTCCTCATGCGGCCTCAATCGCCTTGATGCATAAGCGACGACCTTTCCATTCTCAGACAAGACACATCCAAGTCCTTGGCGCTATGCGTCACAATAAATATCAAAGCTTTGAGTAACATCCCAGTAGAACTAACACCGGTGCTGATGTCAATCGCTTCTTTAGCTCCTGAAATCCTTTCTCACATTCTGACGTCCATGCAAACTTCTTCTCCTTTTTCAGCAATTGCGTAAGAGGTCTCGCAATTGTCGAAAAGCCTTCAATGAAACAGCGATAGTATCCTGCCATTCCAAGGAAACTCCGGATCTGGGTCACGGTCTTCGGTTGCTCCTAATGTAACACGGCTTCTACTTTGCTTGGATCAACGGCGAGTCCTTCTGCGGTCATTACATGTCCAAGAAACTCCACCTTGTCCTTCCAAAAATCACACTTACCGAACTTGGCGAAGAGTTCTTTGTTCCTCAGCTTTTCCAAAACTCGCCTCAAGTGTTCGGCATGTTCATCCTCTGTCTTGGAGTAGATTAGGATATCATCTATGAACACGATGACAAACTTGTCCAAATATTCCATGAACACCTTATTCATCATATTCATGAAATATCTTTGGCGCATTAAATCGATCCAAAGGACATAATCGTAAACTCGTAATGTCCATATCTTGACGAGAATGCGATTTTGAATATCTTCGATCGGATCTTCAGCTGATGGTATCCCGATCTCAGATCAATCTTGGAGAAAACTCCGGCTCCTCTCAGTTGATCAAACAAATCATCAATCCTGGGTAACGGGTACTTATTCTTCACGGTGACTTCATTGAGTGCACAATAGTCAATGCACATCCTGAAACTCCTGTCCTTCTTCTTGACAAACAAAACTGGTGCTCCCCACGGCGACGAGCTCGGTCTGATAAATCCTTTCTCCATTAACTCTTCCAGCTGTTTCTTCATCTCTACCAACTCCTCGGTGGACATCCGATAGGGTCTCTTTGCTATCGGTGCTGTACCAGGTACAAGCTCTGTGAATCTTGTGATGAAAAATTGGCTTGATCATGTGATGAAAAATTGGCTTGATAATGTGCTGAAAAATTGATTAGGTTTAATCTTGCAAAATTGCTTGCATAAATGGCCAAACATTCAAACATCCAAAAACAGAGACTTTGCATTTGCGCCAGACCAAAACATCCAAAAAACAGTGAGTTTCGCATGTATGACGGACCAAAGTCTTTGGTCTGTCATAAACGTGATTTTGATGCTTTTACGCTTGTTCAAGAAATCGCGTTTTTCCCATGCATGACGGACCAAATTTTTTGGTCCGCCATATACATGCTTTTTGGCGATCTCGTTTTTCCCATGCATGACGGACCAAATTTTTTGGTCCGCCATACACATGCTTTTGGCGATCTGTCCGGCGTGAATGGCTTTTTGCTCGATTAGGGTTTGTGCAAATTTGGACTTTGAATTTTGATTTGTTTTTGAGATTATGAAATTTGTGAGAATTTCATGATGCTTGAAGTGGACTTTATGCAATGCTCATGTGAGTAGTTGCATGGATTGACATTGAGTCAAGTCGTGGACTTGTGCTCGGATTTGTTTTGTGGTTTGTTCATGTGCAGTTATTGCTCGAAGACGAATGTGGTCGATGACGGGACCGGAACTAGGTTCATGGAGGAACTGAGGTTCGGGACTAGGTTCAGGAGGAACTGAGGTCTTGGTGGTCAAGGATGTCATGCGGGACGTTCGGGTTAAGAGAATGGTGCACATGAAGAATGGTTAGTCACGTGAGAATGGCAGGAGGTCATTCGCGTGCAAAGTGTTAGTCACATGAGTATGGCAGGTGGCCATACGCGTGCAAAGTGTTAGTCACGTGAGTATGGTAGAGTTACCATACGCGTGCAAGAGTTGTACTCGGCCAGGTTGGGCCAAGTAGAGTTGTGTTGGATACGGATTCCTTCTAGGGAATAGGAATCGTATTCAGAACTCTTTGTGGGTTGGTGCTTTAAATAGGTGGGGGGTCTCCTGTTGAAAGGCACCAAGCAGAGCTAAGCGCATCAAGCTTTGAGCTTGGTTTTAGGGTTTGTACTCTTTTGATGAGAGTACTTTAGACAAAAGAAATAAAGATCAATTCTTCTAGTTCCCGCATTGCTTCAACGTTCTCTTTTTGGTTCTTGTTTGCATGCTTGTTCTAGTTCTAGATTGGTTTTTGTTCTTTAAGTTTTATCTTGATTTGATCCATCAAAAACCTCTCTAGGGTATTGATCTAGTGTTTCTCAAAGTCTAGTTGATCAATCTTTTGTCGTTCTTGTTTAATCTTGAAGTTTTGATTAGATTGATTCTCGTCAAGTTCTGGATCAGCAAGCTTGTGAAGCTCATAACTTTTGATCCGTAAGTCCGATCGAGCTGATTCTTTTTGGGTTCGATTCGTATTGGAATCTAGTTTCTTGTGTCCAAATATCAGATCAATCTAACGGTTGGATCTCTGATAATTCGCGTTTTACCGAACCTCTGTCATTCTGTTTTTGTCGAAAACGAGGCAATTATTTGGTTCTGTTTTAGGGGTGAACTTTTAATAGGTCAAGAATTTGGTTTTAGCTTCCGCACAATCATTCACCCCCCCTCTGATTGCTATATTCGTATACTTCGATCCTACAAGTGGTATCAGAGCAAGGTTTCTCTAATCTATCTTAACCGGTGATTAGATCAATGGATCGTTATTCGACAAAACCATGTGTGTTCGATGGTGTTGATTTTCAGTTTTGGAAGGCCAAGATGGAGGCGTTCATCCAAGCACAGGGCTTCACAATTTGGGAGAAGGTCTACAAGCCATATGAAGTCGACAAGCGACAACGTCAACGACACCAATCGCACACATGTTGAAGCAAATAGCAAGGCTTGATCATCCAAGGCTTGGGACGCAGCGACTTTGATCGTGTGGTTCATCTTCGATCCGCATATGAGGTATGGAAATCTCTTTGTGATTACCATGAGGGTTCTAACACTGTGAAAGAGGTTCGCCAAGATATTTACAAAAAAGAATACATGCGTTTTGAGATGAAACCTAGTGAATCTGTAGATGACTTCTTTGCACGTTTCAATAAAATTCTTAGCAATCTACGTCTTTGTTGGAGTTAGCTACACCGATGCTGAAAATGCTCGACAATTGCTTAGTGCTTTGGACATGTCGGTGTGGGAGATGAAAGTAACATCTATACAAGAATCTACTACCATGAGCACACTCACATTAGATGTTCTTTACTCTAAGTTGAAAACTCATGAGTTGGATGTTCTTGCCAGGAAGGGTAACATTAAATCAATTGCTTTGATCTCTAACCCTAACATGTCAAATGCAAATTCTTCTTCTAGCTTTGCCTTGTCTTCCATGTCTTCTTTAACGGATGAGCAACTTGAAGAGTTTCTGAAGAAGATCTGGCACTACTCTCTTCTCGCTTTAATAAAGCTTTGCAGAATGTGAGAATGAGAAAGAGAGGTGGTCCTCCAAGATGCTATGAGTGTGGTGACCTCAACCATATTCACACAAATTGTCCTAAGCTTGCAGGAAAAACATCAAAGGAGGAGAAGGACAACGACAGAAGGAATGAGAAGAAAAGGTTCTCGTCAAATGATAGGAAGAAGAAGAGCTTCATCAACCGCAAGGTGGTTCACCGAGTTCTTTCCGCTCTTGAACAAGTTAATTTGAGCGATGTGGACTCGGAGAGCAGCGAAGATGATGCAACTCCAAGCAAGCATGATTTGATGGGATTGTGTCTCATGGCAAGCAGCAAGGA
Organism: Rhipidocladum racemiflorum; assembly: GCA_036346355.1. Lineage (NCBI taxonomy): Eukaryota > Viridiplantae > Streptophyta > Magnoliopsida > Poales > Poaceae > Rhipidocladum > Rhipidocladum racemiflorum. The sequence continues at coordinate 10,580,167 of CM070584.1, forward strand.
TAGCTTCACCGAGGACGGGAATGACAGCGACTTCAATGAGGTAGATCCTTCTTATGATGAATTAGTTATTGCTGTTGCTTGTCTTGGTAAATTGCTTGATAAACGTGACAAGAAAATTAAGAAACATGATTTTCTTGTGAAGTCATTGAATGCTGAAATTGCTAGACTTAAGACATTGATTCCTGATGATGATACTTGTAAATCATGTGACTTAATTTACAATGAGCTCACCTTGCTTAGGAAAGAACACGCTCTTCTGTTGCATCTAAATGAGAAAAATGAGAAACATGTTAAACATGCTAGCTGTTCCACTGATGATTTGCATAGTTTAACTTCTTGTTCTAAATGCTCAACTCTTGAATTAAAATTGAAAGATGCAAATGCTAGGGTTTCTCAATTGACTGATAATCTGCTTACTCATGAGGTTCTTTCATGCTCTACTTGTAAATGTAAGCAGAAAGGGAAGGTCAATATTCCTTGCAATAATTGTTTAACTCTTGCTAAGAAAGTTGATTACTTGCAAAATTCTTTGGAACGTTTCACTAATGGCAAGAAAAAGTTGAACATGATTTTGGATCAATCTAAGGTTAGCACAAACAAGAGAGGTTTAGGTTTTGATCCTTATGCCACATATGAAACTAAACCTCGCCGTTGTTCAGGCTCCTTGCAAAATTGAGTTATCTAATGAGCCTAAGAAAATTGCTTTTCAATCTGTGGTTTTTATCTTCTACTATGATGAATGCAAAATGTGCTTCTCTTGTTAAAGCCAAACTTCATGCTAAGTACACTTGCACTCATTGTGGTAGAGATGGACATCTAGTAGATTTTTGCTTTAGACTAGCCAGACTGACAAAGGAAAGAAATGACTAAGGCTAGGTCTAACTTCAGTAAGAGCACACTTTGCTTCTCACTATGCGCCTAGAGTGTTGAAAACACCTTACATTCCTATAAACATGAGAAAAGGAAAAGCTGATTTTGTGCATAAAAATTCTCGTGTTGTGCCCTCTTGTTGTGCGTCGTGTGTCTCGATCGATTCCCAAAAATCTCATTCCTAACTTGATCGAGACCTCGACATGTTTTGTTGCTATGTAGGCTTCTCGCGCGAGGAAGGAGAACATATGGCTAGTGGATTCCGGATGCTCACGCCACATGTCCGGTGATAAGAATTGGTTCTCCTCCCTCACTCGTGCATCTCGTGCTGAAAGTGTTACTTTTGGAGATGCTTCTTCCTCTTTTGTTGTGGCAAAAGGTACAGTAAAGGTAAGTGACAAGTTTATGTTCAAGGATGTGGCTCTTGTTGAAAACTTGAAATATAACTTGCTTTCTGTCTCTCAAATGCTTGATGAAGATCTTGAGATAAGCTTTAAGAAACATGAATGCAAAGTGCTAGATGCTTCAGGTGATCTTGTGTTCAAAATTTCTCGTTTTGGAAGAGTCTTTAAAGCTGATTTTGATGCATCACCTTCTTCTAAGCATAGGTGTCTAATTGCCAATGTTTCTAAAGATTTATTCTTTTGGCATCGTAGACTTGATCATGTTGGTTTTGATCATCTTACTCGTGTAAGTGGTTTAGATCTTATACGTGGCTTGCCTAAGCTTAAGGGTGATAGCAATCTAGTATGTTCTTCTTGTAGACATGGTAAGATGATTGCAGGTTCACATCCACCTCTTACCATAGTGATGACAAACGCTCCAGACAGCTTCTACATCTTGATACAGCTTGGACCATCTCGAGTCCAATCCTTTGGAGGCAAATGGTATGTGCTTGTGATTGTTGATGATTTTTCTAGATACTCTTGGGTATACTTTATGGCATCTAAGGATGAGGCTTTTAGTCATTTTAGAAGTCTTGTTCTTAGGCTTTCTATTGATCATCCAGGAGCTCTCAAAGCTATTAGAAGTGATAATGGAACTGAATTCAAAAATGCTTCTTTTGATCACTTTTGTCTTGAAAAGGAATTGATCATCAATTTTCATCTCCTAGAGTGCCTCAACAAAATGGTGTAGTTGAAAGGAAAAATAGAACGTTGGTTGAGATGGCTAGAACCATGTTAGATGAACATCACACTCCTAGAAACTTTTTGGGCTGAAGCGATTTCAAGCGCATGTTATGTTTCAAACCGTGTGTTTTTGAGATCAAAATTGGGTAAGACTCCATATGAGCTTCGGTTTGGACACAGGCCTACTGTTTCTCACTTTAGGGTTTTTGGATGCAAATGCTTTGTCTTGAAATCTGGAAATCTTGATAAATTTGAAGCTAGATCAATGGATGGCATTTTCCTTGGATATCCTGCTCATACTCGTGGCTATCGTGTGCTTGTTTCGGAGACTAACAAAATTGTGGAAACTTGTGAAGTTACTTTTGATGAGTCTAGTCTAGGCACTAGTCCAAGTGATGCAGTGCAGACGCATATGTTCAGGGGAGAAAATCTTTGAAGATAATGATGATGTTGAAGATGAGGTCTTGACTATTTCTAATGCACAACAAGTCAGCAGCACCTTTGGCACCTACTACTACATCACCTACAGCTAACCATCCTCAAGCTACAACATCATCTGTACATGCTGAAAATGAAGAAGGAGAAGGAGAAGTCTCAAAAGCCAATGCTCCCTTGCACATTCAGAAAATGCATCCATCTGAACAAATGATTGGAGACCTAAATGAGAGAGTCACTCGATCCAGGTTTATTCATTGACACTCATACTCATTCTGCTTTAGTTGCTTCTTTTGAACCCAAAGATATATCTCATGCATTATCTGACGAATCTTGGATCAATGCCATGCATGAAGAATTAGAGAATTTTGAACGAAATAAAGTTTGGAAACTTGTCTCACCACCTCCAGATTTTAATGTTATTGGAACTAGATGGGTTTTCAAAAATAAACAAAGTGAGGATGGTGTTGTTGTTAGAAACAAGGCTAGATTGGTTGCTCAAGGTTACACTCAAATTGAAGGCTTAGATTTTGATGAAACCTTTGCTCCTGTTGCTAGAATTGAAGCCATTAGAATCCTTTTAGCTTTTCTTTGCATCCAAAGGTTTCAAATTGTATCAAATGGATGTGAAAAGTGCTTTTCTGAATGGCTACATAAATGAGGAGGTTTATGTCAAGCAACCACCTGGTTTTGAAAATCCAAAGTTTCCAAATCATGTGTTCAAACTAACAAAAGCTTTGTATGGTTTGAAACAAGCCCCTAGAGCATGGTATGATAGGCTAAAAACCTTTTTACTTGAAAAGGGCTTTTTAATGGGAAAGGTTGACAAAACTCTTTTTTACTCAAGCAAGGCAATGATTAACTATTCGTTCAGATTTATGTTGATGATATTATATTTGGTGGTTCATCTCATATTTTAGTGTCTGAAGTTTTGAAACAATGAGGAAGGAGTTTGAGATGAGTATGATGGGTGAGTTGACATACTTTTTGGGATTTCAAATCAAGCAAACGAAGGATGGTACTTTTGTACATCAAAGCAAATACACGAAAGACTTGCTACATCGCCTTGGAATGGAAAACGACAAGCCGATCATGACACCCATGGAGAGCACTTGCGCGCTTGACCACGATGAAGATGGTGAGCAGGTTGATCAAAAGGAATATAGAAGCATGATAGGTTCACTTTTGTACCTCACTGCATCAAGGCCGGATATACAATTTGTTGTATGCTTGTGTGCTCGTTTTCAAGCTTCCCCACGTGCTTCACATCGACAAGCTGTCAAAAGGATTTTCAGGTATCTTCATGGAACTCAAGATTTTGGCATTTGGCTTTCTGCTTCCTCATGCATTAGTTTGAGATCTTTTACGATGCTGATTTTGGAGGATGTAGAATTGATAGGAAGAGCACTTCTGGTTCATGTCACTTCTTGGGAAATTCTCTCATTGCATGGTCATCTAGAAAACAATCTTACATTTGCACAATCAACTCACGAATCTGAATATGTGGTCTGCCGCTAGTTGTTGTTCTCAAATTCTTTGGATAGTAGCTACACTAAAAGATTATGGGGTTAATTTGGATAGTGTTCCTCTTTTGTGTGATAACACTAGTGCAATTTGCATTGCTAAGAACCCCGTGCAACACTCTAGAACAAAACACATTGACATCAGATTTCACTTTCTTAGAGATCATGTTGAAAAAGGCAACATTGTGCTTCATCATGTGGATATTGAACATCAATTGGCAGACATTTTCACAAAACCTTTGTCTTCTTCTCGTTTTGCTTTTATTCGGGGAGAACTTGGGATTGTTCATCCAATGGGTTTGTTTTGAGAGGGAGTTTCTTTGCCAAGTTTTTTCACTTAATGAGCTCACTTTATCATATTTCTTTATATGTTATGTAATTGAGCTAATATATGATAATCTAATTGTCTCACTTGAACTAAAAATGACATTGTGGAATTCCCTGGGTGATTGCCTATAGCTAAATACTCTGTGATATCTTACTCTTCTAGGCTTGTTATTGAATCTTCTTGACAAATTTGGGCTATGAAGCAAGTGTGTTTTCAGCTTTATTCTTTCATAAGACCTCTTAATCACTCTTGCATGTTTTACAATCAAAGAAAAAGAAAAGAAAAGGGAATAAAAAAAGGGGTAGTTAAAAGCTAAAGCTTCGAGTTATTTGCTTCAAGCATGCTTCCCTTAAAATGGTTAAGATGTATGCTTCAAGCATGCCATTCCCTCAAAAACAAGATGTATGCTTCAAGCATGCCAATCCAAGGAAATAAAAGAAGTATGCTTCAAGCATGCCACATGCAGTTTACTGTTTAAAGATTAATTTGGTCTACTAGATTGGAGTTGAAATCACTTGCTCGCCCAGAGTTGTTAGTTGTTTCAATTTTTGAGCTTTTGTTCTTCTACTGAGATCTTGCTTAGTACTTGGCTATAGTTGACTGAATTGAGGTTGAGATGCATGTCATTCCCTAACTTGTTAAAATCACATCAAGATCATGTATTTTACATATTATGTGATATATAAGGTTATATGATCGAATGAGCTCATCTTTTCTATTTTGGCACTCCTTTGTTTCTCATTGTGAGATCATTGCTGCAAAAAGAAAAATTTTGAACAAATTCTCTCTTTTGTACTCTTGATGAATCCATTGTCAAAGGGGGAGAAATTTGGGAATCGTTGAAAAGTTTAAGAAAAAGGGGGAGAAGAAAAAGGGGGATTTGTTTCTGGCATTTTGTGAGAAGTTTGGAGATTTTTAGGAATTTTGGACACATTGCACATTCACACACATTTTCCTTCTCAGGGGGAGATTTTGTTTTGCATTTTGGTCAAAGGGGAATTCTGTGTTTTTCTCTTTTTGGTCCTTGATCTTTTGGATTTCAAAATCTTTTGTAAAGTGAATGCCAAATGTTCAATTCTATTTGGTGTTGCCAATGTTTTCATCAAGGGGGAGATTGTGAATCTTGTGATGAAAAATTAACTTGATCATGTGATGAAAAATTGGCTTGATAATGTGATGAAAAATTGATTAGGTTTAATCTTGCAAAATTGCTTGCATAAAGGGCCAAACATTCAAACATCCAAAAACAGAGACTTTGCATTTGCGCCAGACCAAAACATCCAAAAAACAGTGAGTTTCGCATGTATGACGGACCAAAGTCTTTGGTCTGTCATAAACGTGATTTTGATGCTTTTACGCTTGTTCAAGAAATCACGTTTTTCCCATGCATGACGGACCAAATTTTTTAGTCCGCCATATACATGCTTTTTGGCGATCTCGTTTTTCCCATGCATGACGGACCAAATTTTTTGGTCCGCCATACACATGCTTTTTGGCGATCTCGTTTTTCCCATGCATGACGGACCAAATTTTTTGGTCCGCCATACACATGCTTTTGGCGATCTGTCCGGCGTGAATGGCTTTTTGCTCGATTAGGGTTTGTGCAAATTTGGACTTTGAATTTTGATTTGTTTTTGAGATTATGAAATTTGTGAGAATTTCATGATGCTTGAAGTGGACTTTATGCAATGCTCATGTGAGTAGTTGCATGGATTGACATTGAGTCAAGTCGTGGACTTGTGCTCGGATTTGTTTGTGGTTTGTTCATGTGCGGTATTGCTCGAAGACGAATGTGGTCGATGACGGACCGGAACTAGGTTCATGGAGGAACCGAGGTTCGGGACTAGGTTCAGGAGGAACCGAGGTCTTGGTGGTCAAGGATGTCATGCGGGACGTTCGGGTTAAGAGAATGGTGCACATGAAGAATGGTTAGTCACGTGAGAATGGCGAGGAGGTCATTCGCGTGCAAAGTGTTAGTCACGTGAGTATGGCGGTGGCCATACGCGTGCAAAGTGTTAGTCACGTGAGTATGGTAGGGTTACCATACGGCGTGCAAGAGTTGTACTCGGCCAGGTTGGGCCAAGTAGAGTTGTGTTGAATCTGATTCCTTCTAGGGAATAGGAATCGTATTCGTAACTCCTTGTGGGTTGGTGCTTTAAATAGGTGGGGTCTCTGTTGAAAGGCACCAAGCAGAGCTAAGCGCATCAAGCTTTGAGCTTGGTTTTAGGGTTTGTACTCTTTTGATGAGAGTACTTTAGACAAAAGAAATAAAGATCAATTCTTCTAGTTCCCGCATTGCTTCAATGTTCTCTTTTTGGTTCTTGTTTGCATGCTTGTTCTAGTTCTAGATTGGTTTTTGTTCTTTAAGTTTTATCTTGATTTGATCCATCAAAAACCTCTCTAGGGTATTGATCTAGTGTTTCTCAAAGTCTAGTTGATCAATCTTTTGTCGTTCTTGTTTAATCTTGAAGTTTTGATTAGATTGATTCTCGTCAAGTTCTGGATCAGCAAGCTTGCGAAGCTCATAACTTTTGATCCGTAAGTCCGATCGAGCTGATTCTTTTTGGGTTCGATTCGTATTGGAATCTAGTTTCTTGTGTCCAAATTTCAGATCAATCTAACGGTTGGATCTCTAAGAATTCGCGTTTTACCGAACCTCTGTCATTCTATTTTTGTCGAAAACGAGGCAATTATTTGGTTCTGTTTTAGGGGTGAACTTTTAATAGGTCAAGAATTTGGTTTTAGCTTCCGCACAATCATTCACCCCCCTCTGATTGCTATATTCGTATACTTCGATCCTACAAGCTCTATCACAAACTCTATGTCCCTGTCTGGCGGCATACCAGGTAGATCTTCGGGAAAAACATCTGGGTACTCATTCACTACTGAGACATCCTCTATGCTGATTGCCTTGGTACTGTTAACCATCAACTGTCCTTCTCTAACGGCAGTAGCTTGAAATTCCACTTTCTTTCCACACGGGCTCTCAGCTGAGATAGTCCTTCGTCCACAATCCAATACGGCCTTGTGCTTGGATAACCAGTCCATTCCCAAAATAACGTCTAAGGTCTGGGTCTCCAAAATTATAAGGTTCGCTAGGAACTCTATTCCATCTATTAGTATTCTCACCCCGGAACATCCTACTTTCGTTCGGAGTTCTAACCAGGGTTTGAACTAAAAGCATGCACTTAAGTCTTGCAATCCCCAAATCGTTTCTAGCAGCAAAGCCTTGCGAAACAAGCGAATCTGAAGCTCGAGTCAAACAAAGCTGTGCAGTGCATCGAGTTAATAAGTAACTTACCCAAGACGACGTCAGTAGCATTTTGCGGTGCATCTGCGGTGACATGGTTGACTCGGCCTCTCACCAAGGTGCAGGATGTGGTTCCTGGTCTTTGGCGTCCTAGCCGGGTGGTTCCCAAGTTAAAGCGAATCGGGTCACTCCTGCTTTGTCTTCTTTGGGCATTTGTTGGCAAAATGTCCTGGCTCGTTGCTTGTAGCGGCGTCTCACTGTTCCTTCTTGTCGCACGAGCGGCGTTTCTAGCAGGGCTGGGGTCTAGTAGTTACGATTGGCGGGTCTTGGTGCTGGTAGCGGTGTCCTTGTAGCGATTCTCGTGGCTGGAATCAAAATTGATTTGGTGCAACTCTCGAGGCCATTTGTTGTGTTCCCTGGCGTGATCCCTGCTGTTGCATTCTGCGCTTCCTGTTATCATCCAGTTCCTTGCGCTTGTCCTCAAGAATAAGCGCCTTATTCACCAATTCTTGGAAATCTGGAAAGGTGTGGGTGATCAATCCCACCTGCAATCCTGAGTTAAGTCCCTTCATGAAACGAGGTATGCGGCTTTATCTGTCGCTACATCCTCGGTGCGTAGCGTGCTAGGCTGTGTGAACTTGTTCGTAGTCGGCCACCGGCTGATTACCTTGCTTGATGCTCTGAACTCCTCCTTCTTAAGGTCCATGATTCCTTCGCACGTGATCTTGACGAACGCAGCGGTGAACTCTTCCCAAGTGATATCTTGAGGGTTCTCTTGCGTGGCACGAAGTTCTCCCACCATTCACGTACTGTTCCTTCCAAGCGATGAGAAGCGTAGAGTACCTTCTCATTTCTTATGCATTGAGCTATGTGTAGCTTCCTCTCAATTGACCTTAACCAATCATCGGCCTCCAATGGATTGGCATTTCCGGAGAAAGTGGGTGGGTGAGTCCTCATGAACTCTGACAGTCTTGTATCCTGGCGTTGTCACGATTAACTTGATTAGCGATGGCTTTGGCGATGACGTGTTGCATTTTTGCATCATGGCATGCATCAATCGAGTCTGAGCAGCAAGAAAAGCTCGAAATTCTGCATATCAATCAGGCGGTCTTTGGTGCTCCATCATTGGGGTTTTCTGCTGGGCGAGAACCACTTCCATTGCCTCCAAGGTTTCCACGAGTGTTCACCATCTGTGGTTTGCTCTAGGTTTTAGAGATGAGAGGGAAACAAGAATAGACAAGTAGTATGGAACTTATGCGGGGCGAAAGGTGTAACTTAAAGTCCAACTTTATTAATGATATCAATAACTTGGTATGGCTACTTACAATGCCTAAGGGCCTTGCAACACATACTGCACACTCAGCAAACAATGAAAATCCAAATCGAACTAACACTGGAGTCTAACGCCTAAAGGTGACTTTTTATTCTATGACGCGACTCGGCGAAGGAATCTCTCTATAAAACCTACGCTCACTCATCGAGAAAACCTCCACTGCCTAGGTACGGATGCTGCGGCATAGGTGCGAAACGATTGCCGTGTCCAGCCATTGTGTCATCTGTGGTAGTCGAAGAAGCAGTGTCCTCATCGAGATCTGACTCCTCCGGATCTGGCTCGTGTAGCTCGAGTACTGGCTCTGGTTCTGGTCCGTACAAAGCCATCTCCAACTCGTCAATTCTTCGCAGAAGGTGTGACACATACTCTTGAGCTTCCCGCCATCTGTTCTTCTCTGTTGTGATCTCCTTGCGGGCCTTCTGTAGCTCCTTGCTTGTATCATCGAGTACATCCTCCTGGGCGACAACAAGTCGTGCCAACTGTGTGACCATGGCATCCTCATCCTGAATCGCCTTCGGTTCAAGAAGGTTATTGCTGCGCGGGTGATAACGGAACACCGTGCTCTCCAACTCTCTGGCGTAGATACGGGTAATGTGTCGCATTGCTCGTCGTGATACTTCTTGGATACCCATCTGCATTGTAGACCTCCTGGCGGTCAGTGTATCGAGCGATTGCCTGGGCCCTTCTTCCTAGCAGTACCTCAATCTTCACGTCACAAGCCTTGATCAATCCTGCTTGTCCGATCACTTCCACTTGGTATTGGGGCTTCTCAAAATCTCAGAGTGCAGAGCATATGCCAAAGTTCTGTGGCGTGACCAACCTCCAGATCGACGTAGTTGAACTCTCCCTCCATCTGTCACAAGAGCGCTTACGTAAGAACTCAAAATTTTTAAATCGTGACAAGGTAAGGAAAAATTCAGCAAGAGACAAGAAAAGAAAGAATGGGATGAGTCGAGATGTCATTTCTTATCTTGACAAATTTTATTCTTTTAGAAAATAGGTTTTATCCTCACTACGACCTTTCTAGCTAAGGTTGAGCCTACGGTCAGTATGGCTCTGATACCACCTCTGTCGGGACCCCGAATTTGCAAATCCGGACCCTTTGTGTATTCAGCACTAGTCCAGGAACACGCTAGTGCACACAGTCTTAACATCGGTAAATATCACAATCATACCACTCGATACTAATAAAGTACTTTATTTAAATAGTCAAACTGGTTACTCGACCTTATGGTCAAGTTACAAATGTATGCCTCGCAGGGCGAAACTTATTAAGAGAGAAATAGTAGCAGCGGAAAATCAAATAAATTCGTGGCGCCATCCAGTATACCACAGGCAACTGACTGGGCTCGCTCCCTAAGTAGACGGATCCTCTTGGAGCTCCTCCTCCAAAGCTGGTGTAGTCTCCTCTTCAACTGGTGTTGTATTGTGGCAAGGGTGAGTACTTGGTACTCAGCAAGTCATGCACAGAATGCAAGCTAATATACTATATGCATGGCTTGGTACAAAGGAATAGCTCAAGGTATATTTGCAGTAAACAGCATTTGACAAGTAACATAAGTAGATTCGAAAGCAGTAGAAACAAGTATAGCATAGGTAACTTTTCAAGGAGTTTAATAAACATCTTTCCCATCCTAATCCACATTTCCATCAACATCATTATTAATCCAACCCAACCTTTCAAATCCAAGTTATTTTTGAGAAAATCTAACCCTTGACTGTAATTCCCGAGCGATGTCCAATACCGCGGACACGGCTATTCGAATAGATTCTACACTCTGCAGAGGTTATGCACTTTACCCACAAGATACAGTCAAACACCACAAAGGCGAGTTCCCGTAACAAAGTCTTTCGGAAACTTCTAACAATACAAGTGGTCCTCCCCGGTTATTGCACACTAACCCTTCCCTTAGCTAAGGCGAAGTTTAGGCCAATCAACCGTTAGATGGGTACCTGGCCTCAGCCCCGGTACGCTCCCCCGTACAACTTACACAAAGGGTGTAGTTGACCTCCTGAGGTCCCACAGGTACGTTATTAGCAACTTAATCAACTAGGTCCGTCCCATTACAGACATGTGGTTGCACGTTAGACCCAGTTCAAAGGCTTGCAAGGTTAAGTCCTTAGGGTGACCAGGGCAAGACTACCGAAGAACCAAATCAACATCCCCAATGCCACAACTGGCCCACCTGATTATTCCTGCCACATGCCCCGGTCGAAAACTATTTATCAAACCCCAGTTGATTACCATGCACCACGTGCCATCAACATCACATGATATCTTTCCAAAGCAGGTTCAATATATCATTAAGTCAATATTAGCATTTGATTGTCCAAAATCATGTCATGAGCACGTAGCAGGTCTAAGCAGTATACTACAACGGTCTAAAACCCATGTTGGCAATTTAATAATGTCCAACTAGTAAACCACAACTAGGGTGACAAGGGGGTCATGGCACATATTTAAGTAATCAAGGTGTCATACAGCAAATTGGTATTTATCTAATTCCCCAAATCTAAATAAAGTATTTTCTAATTGAACTAGCATGCAATAGGTTAAATCAAAATAGGTTTCAAAATAGGATCAACATGGTCAAAGCACAACTTGCCTTCAAAAAGTACTTGTTCTTGGTCTTGAGTTGGATCCTGAGTCAATACTTCTCCTTCAAATCCTTCCGGCACTTCAACGTCTACTCGTAAAGCGTGCAAATAGCAAATACACGAATAAACAATAGGCAAAAAGGTATCCAATCATCCAAATAAAATCCATAAACAGAGAGAACATAATTTTATGAATTTTTAGAAACTGGAATCGTCAAATTTGGAGTTAAAACGCAAAAGTTATGATTATTTAAAGTTTAAATAATCAATTAAATAATTTTACAGAGAAAAACTTTAGTCCAAAAATTAAATAAAATTCATATTTAGGTAGGTCTCAATTTTATACAAATTTAGAAATTTGAATCACTCAAATCGGAGTTGAAGCATAAAAGTTATAAGCGTTTGAAGTTTGAAACAAAATTTGAAATCATTATTTCGAATTAATAAATCATTTTCTTTTCGGAAATTAATTATTGCGTCGGCTGGACACGTGGCAGCCTCGATTGGTCTGCGGCGTCGGTAGGTCCATGGACTTGGTCCACGCTCGGCTCGGGTCTCACCGTGGACTCGGTCCACGGCTCCTCGTGTCAGCGGCGGTGGGTCCCCCTCGGGTGATGTCATCTTGGCGTCGGCCGAGGCTCGACCACAGCGTTGAGTGGGACCGGCTGTGGCGTCATTCTTGGCGTCGGCGCTCGGCTGGGACGGCCGGCCCGACATCTTGAGCCCGCCATGACATCGGCGTGGCGTCATGGTGCGGTTTGGCCGGGCGTGACATGCGGGCCCAGCGTGTCGGCGTCCTGCACGCTGCAGCGTGGGCGGCCCGATCGCGGCGGTCAGCCTTCCCGGACATGTGGCGCAATCTCGGCCGTTGATTTGAAATTCAACGGCCCAGATTAGATCTAAGTCTCACGCGTTTGGGTTAACGCGTTTGATCTGGACCGTTGGATCTAGATCCAACGGTCGAGATTGGATCTGAGATTTTTGGACAGGATCTCACCGTCGGGTGACGTGGCGTGATCTTGGACCGTGCGATGGAGATCCAACGGCTCACAGCGCTCGCGGATGACGATGGCGACGCGGCGGGCGAGCCACCGGAGGCAACGACAGCGAGCCCGGCGACGCCGAAGTCTCTCGGCGGAGTGAGAGGTACCGCAGTGCGCCTTGGCAGGGGTCTCAGGCCCAGGCTCGGCCGGCGGAAGACGGCGAACGGCGGCGGAATGAAGCAACAACCGCGGCGGGGAGAGAGGGGACTCCGGCGAGCAATTGCGAGGTGACGGCGGCGGATAAGGCTCCGGGAGTTGGGGAAGACGATGCGCACTGGTCAGGCGATCCTCGAGCAATGATCCACGCCTTAAATACTGGTGCGGACGTCAAGATTCGCTCGGTTTCCGCGGCGGAGCCGGTACGGGCGGCGAAGTCCGTTTCGAACACGGTGAGATGACGTGGACGCACGATGGCCGTCCACGTGGCGCGATTGACGGCCGAGATTGGCTCGGGGCGCGGCCGTGACTAGCGCGGATTGATCCTGACCGTTGGATCTTGATCCAACGGTTCGGATCTGATCTGAGTTGGAGTTGGTTCGGTCGAGTCAGCTGGCTCGGGTCGGACTCGAGTCCGACTCGGGTTCCGACTCGGTCGGATGAACAGTACTCGACCCGATTGATTTTCCAGCGATTTAATATTTAAAATAATTTCCAGTAATTCATTTAATTCATTAAAAATAGCAAAATACTCAGAAAAATTCCAGAAAAATTCTGGAAAATATTTTAGGGTATTTGGGACTCAAATAAAATATTTCCAACAAAACTTTATTTGCAAAATTAAATTCTTTAATTATTTTAAAATGGAATAAATTCAAATAAATTCCAAATAAATCCAAATAAATCCCAGAAAATTCCAAAAATTCACCAAAGTGCCAAATCACACATAGATTTAAGAAAACAAAATTTTGGGGTGTTACAGCCTCGCAGGGCTAAAGTCTTACCCAATTAAAACTGCAGCGGAATATAAAGAAAACGTGTATGGCGCCAACCAATATGCCACAGGCAACTGACTAGGCTCGCCCCTAGTTCGTCGGCCCCTCCTGGAATTCTTCCTCCAAAGCTGGCGTGGACTCTTCTTCAACTGATGTTGTATTGTGGCAAGGGTGTGTACTTGGTACTCAGCAAGTCATGCATAGAATGCAAGCTAATATTCTATATGCATGGCTTATTACAAAGAAAAGGCTAACAGGCACATTTGCGGTAAAGCAGCATTTATAAAATACAGTAATAGATTGCAAAGCAGTAAAACAATACTGCAGATAATAAATTTCATAATAAATTGCACAAGTAAAACATTTCACAATCCTATGTCCACTTCAACATTCCAAACCCAAGCATTTTTCGAAGACCAAGTTGTTTTCGTGAAAGTTTAACCCTTGACTGTAATCCCCGAGCAATGTCCAATACCGCGGACTCGACTATTCGAATAGATTTTACACTCTGCAGAGGTTATGCACTTTACCCACAAGATATAGTCAAACACCACAAAGGCAAGAGTCTGTAACAAAGCCTTTCGGAAACCTCTAGCTATACAAGTGAACCTCCCCGGTTTTTGCCATACACCATCCCTTCCCTTAGCAAACGCGAAGTATGAGACCGACATACCGTTGGACGGGTACCATGCCACAGCCCTGGTACGCTCCCCCTTCAAGCTACATAAAAGGAGTAGTTGACACCCCGACGTATCACATGCAAGCTATTAGTAACTTATTCAACTAGGCCCGTCCCATTCCGGACATGTGGTTGCACGTGTGACTCAGTTCAAAGGTTTGCAAGGTTTAGTCCTTAAGGTAACCAGGGCAAGACTACCCGAAGAACCAAATTGACCTTCCTGGTGCCACACCTGGCCCACCCGATCATTCTTGCCACTTGCCCCGGTCTAAACCATTTATCAAACCCCAGTTGATTACCATGCGCCACGTGCCATCAACGTTATCATCAATAACACATGACACTTCTCAAAAACAGGTTCAATATCTCATTAAGTTAACATTAACATTTGATTGTCCAAATCATGTCACGTGGCAGGGCTAAGCATTATACTATAATCGTCTAAATACCCACGTTGGCAATTTAATTGTGCCCAACTAACTATCCCCAACTAGGGTGACAAGGGTTCATGGCACATAATTAATTAACCAAGGTGTCATATAGCAATTACGCATTTAACTAATTCCCAGAATTAATTAAAATCAATTCTAATTAAATTAGCATGCAATATTTTGGAACAACATAATTTTAAAAAATGGGATCAATATGGTCCAAGCATAACTTTCCTTCAAAAAGTACTTGCTCTTGGTCTTGAGCTGGCTCCTGGGTCAACACTTCACCTTCGAAGCCATCGGGCACTTCAACATCTACTCGTAACGCGTGCAAATAGCAATAATATAAATAATAGTAGGCAAAAAGTATCCAAAAATTCAAATAAAACTCATAAACATAAAGGGCATAATTTTACAACTTTTTAGAAATTTGAATCGCCTCAATCGGAGTTAAAATGTGAAAGTTATAACCATTTAAAGTTTGGAAAATTAATTAAATAAATATAATCAGAGAAAACTTATGTACAAAAATTAAATAAAATTCTCCATTGTGTAGAGCTCAATTTTATACAAATTTAGAAATTGGAATTATCCAAATCGGAGTTAAAATGCAAAAGTTATAATCGTTTGAAGTTTGAAAAATCAAATAAAAGAATAAACCAGATTAATTCATTTATTTTTCTATTGAAAAAATCCCGATTATGACGTCAGCCAATGCATGGACTCGGTCCACGGTTCGGGTTTGGCCCACCGTGGACCCGGTCAACAGGTGCACGTGTCACTGACACGTGGGACCCACTAGATGACGTCATCGCTGACGTCATCGCCGCTCGGTGTCACGGATGACATCACCGCACGGTGGGTTGAGCCACTAACACGCCCACGCTGACGTCACGCGTGACGTCAGTGACGACAAGGTGCGCCCGCGTGGACCGCGACTATTCGGCTTCCGGCCACGTGGCTTGATCTCGGCTATTGATTTGAAAATCAACGGCCCAGATTGGATCTGAGTCTCGCATGTTTGGGTTAACGTGGCTTAATCTGGACCGCATGATTTGGATCGGATGGTCTAGATCCGATCAGGTTCTCGCCGCATCGTGGGGGTGACGTGGCATGACTCGATGGCCGACTATCGGGACCCGAATCTGCAAATCCAGACCCTCTGCGGATTCTGTACTAGTCCAGGATCACGCTAGTGCACACAGTCGTATAGGGTTGAATATCACATCCATACACAGTGGAAATATAAATAAAGTACTTCAACATTAATATAAACTGGTTACAAGACATTAAGGTCATCTTACAAATAGTCTGCCTCACAAGGCTTACAACAACAAATGTGAATAATCAGCAGCGGAATGAAGAACGTCGGTGACTCCCATCAGTATGCCACAGGCAACTAACAAGGTTCAACTCCTAGATAATCGCCCCCTCGTGGAACTTTGCCTTCTTTGAAGTTGTAGTCTTCTCCTCAACTGATGTTTGTGTTGAAAGCAAGGGTGAGTATACAACATACTCACCAAGTCATGCACAGGAATGCAATCGTATTACTATATGCATGGCTTCTTCCAAAGGAATGGCTTAAGTGGTAGCTTTGCATTAAACAACATTTTGTTTTGATTAAATAATCTTAATAGATTCACAAGCGGTAAAACCATATTATATAATAAGTTATCAATCTCTTTTCCAGCAGTTTGGCACCAAGCCCTAAATCACTTTAGCAGTTATCCCTGGCCCGTAGCCACCCATTCCCACATTTTTGTTCTAGAAAATCTAACCCTTGACTGTAATCCCCGAGCGTTGTCCAGTACCGTGGACTCGGCTATTTGAATAGATTTTTACACTCTGCAGAGGTTATGCACTTTATACACAAGATAAAATCAACTCACCACGTCTGTCGTGAATCGCCATGCAAGAGTATGCGAATGAGTGATCGTAACAAAGCCTTTCAGAAGTCTCTAACTATACAAGTGGACCTCTCCGGTTGTTGCACACTATCCCTTCCCTTAGTACAGGCGAAGTATAGGTCAGCCAACCGTTGGATAGGGTACCTAGCCGTAGCACCGGTATGCTCCCCCGTTCAACTACACAAAAGGTATAGTTGACACCCTGAGGTACCAAATGCAAGTTATTAGCAACCTACTCAACTAGGTCCACCCCATTACGGACATGTGGTTGCATGATTGACCCAGTTCAAAGGCTTGCAAGGTTAAGTTCTTAGGGTGACCAGGGCAAGACTACCCGAAGAACCAAAACGACTTTCCCGGTGCCAATCATGGCCCACCCTATCATTCTTACCACTTGCCTTGGTCTAAATCTATTTATCACCCCAGCTTGATTATTGTGCAACGCATGCCAACAATAATATCAATTACCATGTAGAACCACAAGGGTATCTACACTTCACATCATTAAGTGCCAAGATTACACTAACTTCAAAATTCATTTCATATAACATTAGTCAATATTATTTTGCCATTTGAAACACATTTCACGTAAGCATGGCTAAGCAACTACTCACGGTCTAGCCTCCCGTGTTGGCACAATCATATCATCCCACTAATTTAATCCCAACTTAAGGTGACAATGGAACATATGGCATACAAGTAATATTACAAGGGTGAAGTTAACAATTAGGTTGATTAACTAATTATCCCAAATTAAACTATTCATTTTAATCAACATAACATGCATAATTTAAATCAAAATATATTTAAAAAAACCAAGGAACAATATGGTCAAAGCACAACTTGCGTTCAAAAAGTTGATGATCCTAATCTAAGACTTGATCTTGAGCTTGGTCTTCAACTTCCGCACTCTCGCACAGTTCAACGTCTACGCGTAACAGATACACAAATAAACACACAAAAACAACGAATAAACACACATTCGGGAAAATACCACGAATCAAACTAATGCGTAATTTGATGAAAACTTCCAAATAATTAGTTTAGCACATTCTAAGATTTATAAAATTTATTTCGACATTTTTGGAAGTATAGTTTAAGAGAAACAAAATTCATAAATTTGGACTTTCCGCGAATAATTTAACAGTATAAATCCAATTATAAAATTTCAGCAAAATTAGCGTAGCTAGGTGTTAATATTTACTAATTAATAAAATTGGCCGCATACTATTTGAACTTAAAACGTATTTGTAGCGAAAACGACAAAATCCGCAAATCCTGAAATTAACACATACAACAACGTTTCTAGTCTTCCAGCATGGCACGGTTCACCTTGTATACTTGTATACTTCTTCCGGCAATACACAGGTTAGCACTGGATCACGTAACTTGAATTGCTACACGTTCGGATTCGAGCACATGAAGTTCATTTCAGCAAGTATATGCGCACATACACCACATATACACACTTACAACTACCATATACATGTATATATAAACAGGCGTACAGAAAATTATACATGCGTGCAACCAATTATAAACATATCTACAAGTACCGAATCAATATAATATGAACGTAAATATGCACATGTACATTACACGCGAGAAAATACGCGGACTGAACTAACAACTTATCGCCAACACTACAAAACGTCAAGGTAAATATATACACGCATGCGGCCTGAAATATTATTATAAACCTGCATAACAGCCGAACAATTCTACGCGTGACCTGACCAAACATATCTACCCACACAGGCACATATGGACTAACTCGACTGATCGACAGATACATAGCACGCGTGAAAGAAAATGAGGAACAAATATATCGTCCCACGTAGAAAACGCATGGTCGGAGAGTGCGTCGACGGCGAGGTAACCGGCGGTGGCGACTCCAACGGCACGGCAACGGTGACGGCGTACACGGCGTTTACAATAGCGGCGGCGAAGCGACGGCAACGAGACGATGCACACGGCGTCGACAACAGCAGCGGCGACAGCAGCGGCGGTGGCGACGTAACCGACGGCGGCGTCAATCGGCGGCGGCGATGTCAAGGGAATGGCAGGGAGCTAGGCGTGGATGTAACAGAGAAGAGACTTTCAGCTTTGGTGGTGCAAAAGTGACGTGAAGAAAACAATAGAAGTTAGTAACGTGAGGAGACCAATGGAAATGAGTGACGTGAGGAGAGCTCTGGCTAGTAATGTTTGGAAGAAATGGAAGAATTAACTAGTATATTAGCTAGTAACGTATGGACGAAAACCAATGGAAATAGTAGGTGATGAGAAACGGATGGAATAACTACATGCATGTGCCGAGACTGGAACGAAATTGTGCGCTATAATGGAAAAAGAGAAATTTTCTGGCGTGCATGGAGTGATTCATGGAGGAAACGGCTACCAACACTTGTGCATGAGTACGTGGAAGGTTTGCTCAGATGGTAGAGCGCCCTGTTAGCATGGAAGAGGTATGTGGTTCGAGTCCTGGCAATTGGCAGCATAGTTTAATGCATGGAAATGGCTAGAAATTAAAGAAAGGTAACGACGTTGCTTAATTAGAGGAGGGAAACGGCTGGAAGTTGGAAGAAACGTTAGGAGAAAAACAAATGTCCACGTACCCATTAAGTTCACAAGGCATCATGCATATAAACCATATAGGTATATACGCGTAACGTTATCAGAACGTGTTGAGAAAAAAAATAGAGAGGTTCTAATAATCTGAAAAATTCCTATAAAATATTAGGAACTATTTGGAACCTAACGAAGTTGATTTCTTGATTTTTCGACGTGTAGATTTTCCGCGAAAATTCTTTTCATGAATCAGACACCTGTACCAATTTTTATAAAATCAACGACTTACGTTATATAACATATTTTTCGAAAATATTTGAAGCGAACACTCTCGTCTACCAATTATCTTAATTATCAACAAAATTTTGGATTTTATGCTTATGCGAAAATGTGTGATATTTATTTAATGCGATTAGTTCAATAAACTTGAGTCCAAATAAATTCAAAAAAAAAATCTAAATAATCCCATAAACACCCTAAATATATTAGAGGCAAATTTTGGGATGTTACAAACCTCCCCCCTTAACAGAATCTCGTCCCCGAGATTCGAGGCTAACTAGAGAATAGGTCGGGAAACTCCTTCAAATCTTTTTCGCATTCCCAAGTCGCTTCGCTTTCCGAGTGATTACTCCATTGAACTTTGCAGAAGCAGGTTGATTTGTTTCTTGTTTTACGATCCCTTGTCTAATATCCTCACTGGATGTTCTTTATACATCAAATCTTCTTGTAGATCAATAATTTCCAAAGGTGCTTGTACAGGTGTCGTCTAGTACATTCACACTGTCACTCTGCCGGCTCAAGGCATCGGCTACCACATTAACCTTGCAGGGATGGTAATGGGTTCCTATGCTGTAATTATTGATTAATTTCAACCATCTCCTCGATCTGTTCCTTCATCTCTATCCACTTATCGGTAGCCCTCCATTAGGGTTTCTTAGCTATTGGGAACTATTGGCACCCATTTGATCACAAACTCGTTATCTCTGTCTGGTGGCATACCAAGTAAGTCTTATGGATGCACTTCTACGTATTTGCCGATCACTGGTACTTCTTCTCGACTAACAGCTTCACACCATTGACCATCAACTGGCCATCCCAACTACGGTTACCTGAGATTACTGACATACTTTGGTGACCACAAACCAAAACCACCTTATGCTTGGATAACTAATCCACTCTAAGATTAGCATCTAAGGTCCTAGTTTCCAATATAATGAGTAACCAAACATCTCAACAACACATGCTCTGAGTTGTCTATAATAACATTGGCAACTTTCCACACACTGAAGATCTATCCCAACACAGCAACCTTCAAGCTCACTTTCATGCTACCTTTACCACGACAAACGGTGGCTCTTACGATGAAGCCACACTGTGCTCATGGCCTCAAGCTCTAGCTCTATGGCTATCATTCCACACAACTCATTATTAGCTGATCTTTGGAAACATCTGATCTTTATTAATACTCTTGCTTCAAAGCTTTACATATCAGCATACCAGCTATAATTTTTAATGAGAGAATTCTTATAAAGGTTTATCAACTAATCACTCTCTCATAAGCATGAAACCTTACATTGTTTAAAGAAACCTTATGCCTTGGACTTCCTCAGTGGAGTCTTCATTCACACACTTCTTCTTCATCTGAACCTTTGGCACGGATTGCGTAACTCCAGCTCAACTTGATTCGCAACTTGCTTCTAATACTGATGTCTTGGTAGGTGTAGAACTGGAATTGAAATAGGCAGGTGTATCACAACTTCTCTTAAGACAACTTCTAGCATAGTGTCCTGGCTTATTGCAGCAATAGCAATGCTTGGATGACGTCCGCGGGCTTCTTCCTGACATATCTCTATTCTTGATAGAGATAGAACTGAGATTGATGTGATATGTAGTGACCACTTTCTTCTGGAGGCATTGGTTCGCAAAATGTCCTGGCTGGCGACAAACATAGCAAATTCTAGACAATAAACTTCTTCCTCGAGAACTTTTCTCCGTGGGGGTGTTGTGGAAACTCCGACCTTCAAGACGAGGCACGGGTGAAATTGTCTCGAACAAAGTCTGAGCAGCATGATCATTGAGTTGCTGAGGGGCACTCCTCACTTGCTGTTGCGGTGATCCTTCTTGACAAGCTTTCTGACGCTTGCAGTTGTCCTCAAATTCCTTATGTCCATCTCTGAGAACAAGGGTTTTGTTAACCAACTGTCGGGACCCGAATTTGCAAATCCGGACCCTCTATGTATTCAGCACTAGTCCAGGATCACGCTAGTGCACACAGTCTCAACATTGGTAACTATCACAATCATACTCATCGAAATAGAAAGTACCTTAATTATAGTAACCAAACTGGTTGCTTGACCCTTAAGGTCAAGTTACAAAAGTACGCCTCGCAGGGCGAAAGTTTAATAAAAGAGAATTAATAGCAGCGGAAAATAAGATAACTTCGTGGCGCCATCTAGTATACCACAGGCAACTGATTGGGCTCGCTCCCTAGATAGACGGTTCCTCTTGGAGCTCCTCCTCCAAAGCTGGTGTAGACTCCTCTTCAACTGATGTTGTATTGTGGCAAGGGTGAGTACTTGGTACTCAGCAAGTCATGCATAGAATGCAAGCTAATACTCTACATGCATGGCTTAATACAAAGGAATAGCTCATGGTTCATTTGCAGTAACAGCATTTAACAAATAACATAAGTTGATTCTAAAGCGATAGAAATAGTGTAATATCAATAATTTTTCCAGGAGTTAAATAAACATCTTTCCCATTCCTAATCCACATTTCCATCAACATCATTATTTAACCAAACCAAACCTCTCAAGTTCAAGTTATTTCCAAGAAAATCTAACCCTTGACTGTAATTCCCGAGCGATGTCCAATACCGCGGACACGGCTATTAGAATAGATTTTACACTCTACAGAGGTTATGCACTTTACCCACAAGATATAGCCAAACACCACAAAGGCGAGTGATCGTAACAAAGCCTTTCGGAAATGGCTAACTACACAAGTGAACCTTTCTGGTTTTTGCCATACACCATCCCTTCCCTTAACAAAGGCGAAGTATGGGACCGAATACCATTGGACGGGTACCATGCCATTGCATTGGTACGCTCCCCTTTCAAGCTACACAAAGGGTGTAGTTGACACTCGAGGTATCACATGCAAGTTATTAGTAACTTACTCAACTAGGTCCGTCCCATTACGGACATGTGGTTGCACGATTAACTCAGTTCAAAGGCTTGCAAGGTTAAGTCCTTATGTTGACCAGGGCAAGACTACCCGAAGAACCAAACCAACGCTCTCGATGCCACAACGGGCCCACCCGATCATTCTTGCCACATGCCCCGATCGAAATCTATTTATCAAACCCAGTTGATTACCATGCACCACGTGCCATCAACAATCACAACACATGATACCTTTCCAAAACAGGTTCAATATATCATTAAGTCAATATTAACATTTGATTGTCTAAAATCATGTCATGAGCACGTAGCAGGTCTAAGCAATATACTACAACGATCTAAATACCCATGTTGGTAATTTGATAATTTCAAACTATTTAATCCTCAACTAGGGTGACAAGGGGTTCATGGCATACAATTATCTATGTCATGGTGGCATACAGCAACTAGGCATTTAACTAATCTCCCAAAATCAATTAAAACATTTTATAATTGAACTAGCATGCAATAATTTAAATCGAATTAATTTCAAAATGGGATCAACATGGTCAAAGCACAACTTGCCTTCAAAGAATACTTGATCTTGGTCCTGAGGTGGCTCCTGGGTCAACACTTCACCTTCGAAGCCTTCGGGCACTTCAACGTCTACTCGTAACGCATGCAAATAGCAATAAATGAATAAAACAGTAGACAAAAAGTGTCCAAACATCCAAATGAAGTCCATAAACAGAGAGAGCATAATTTTATGAATTTTTAGGAATTTGAATCGGCGAAATCGGAGTTAAAACGCAAAAGTTACAAGCGTTTAAAGTTTAAATAATCAATTAAATAATATTACAGAGAAAAACTTTACTCCAAAAATTAAATAAAATTCACCATTAGGTAGACCTCAATTTTATAAAAATTTAGAAATTTGAATCACTCAAATCAGAGTTAAATTGTTAAAGTTATAAGCGTTTGAAGTTTCAAAAGTCAAATTAAACATTAATCCAAATTAATCCATTTATTTTTATACTGAAAAACCGATTAATGACGTCAGCATGACGTCAGCATGGATTTTGATTTTCCACCGAATTATTTTTCAATTGAAAAATCGATTTATTGTGTCAGCCGGTCCATGGACGTGGTCCACGGTTCGGTTTGGGTCCACCGTGGACCCGGTCCACGAGTGCATGTCTCACTGACATGTGGGCCCCATCGGATGATGTCAACGGTTACGTCATCACGCTCGGCTGAGGGACGGCTGACAGCTGGGCCCCACCGTGACGTCAGCGGTGACGTCATGGTGCGGTTTGGTTGAGCCGCTGACACGCGGGTCCCACGCAGACGTCACACGTGACGTCAGCGACGACCGGGCGGCGACCGCACTGACCGCGACGGTCAGACTACCACCCACGTGGCTAGATCTTGGCCGTTGATTTGAAAATCAACGGCCCAGATCGGATCTGGTTTAACGTGTTAGGAAAACTACTCGGCTGATCTGGATCGTTTGATCTTGATCGGACGGTCAAGATCCAATCTAGAGTTTACAACGTGGCTAACCTTAGCCGTTTGATCTAGATCTAACGGCTGACATCTATCCAAGCACGGTGCGGTTCTAGCTACGTGGCACAATCTGAACCGTTGGATCTAGATCCAACGGTTGGAAATAGATCTAGAAATT
Source organism: Rhipidocladum racemiflorum (assembly GCA_036346355.1). Lineage (NCBI taxonomy): Eukaryota > Viridiplantae > Streptophyta > Magnoliopsida > Poales > Poaceae > Rhipidocladum > Rhipidocladum racemiflorum. Next base: position 10,604,039 of record CM070584.1, read on the forward strand.
ACAATGTGGGATTTTACCGTGGTGACGTGGACGAATCTGGGCCCTCGGATCTTGATCGGACGGTTGGTGGAGCTCGAGCGACGGCGATGGCGTGCGGCGGCGCTTGCAGACCGGAGACGAGGACAACGACACGCCCGATGGCGTTTGAGCGCGATTCCGGTGTAGTGAAAGGTACCCTCCAACGCGGCTTGTCCTTGCGGTTCCGGATCTGGACTCAACGGCGGCGGAGGACGGCGGCGGAATCGATGAATAACCGCGGCGGAAACCTAACTCAACTACGGCGAGCTCTAGCGGGTGAACGGCGGCGGCTCAGGCGACGTGGGCTTGGGTTACGGGTGCGCACGGGAGTCGGCTACCCGGTGGCTGCGGCGGCGCCTTAAATAGGGGCCTCGGCTTCCGTGTATTGCGCGGAGACTGAGGTCCACCCGGTTACGACGGCGGAATCCGAATCCAATTCGGATTCGGTGACGTGGCTCAACGTGGATCGTCGGATCAAGATCCAACGGTTGCGGGGTTTGGGCTCGGGTCCAGCTCGGCGACTTGGCTGGCTCGGTCGGGCTCGGGCTCGGGCGACGTGGCGCAATCGTGGCCATTGGATCACGATCCAATGGTCACGCGCATTAGGGTTTGGTGACGCGGTTCGACCGAGACGGCTTGGCGCGGTCGGGTCCGGGTCGGACTCGAGTCTGACTCGGACTCGGGTCCGGTCGGATGAACAGTGAAACCCGGTTTAGGTTTTTCCAGCGATTAAATAATCAAATTAATTCCCAGAAATTCATTTAATTCATTAAAAATAGGAAACCACTCAGAAAAATTCCAGAAAAATTCTAGAAAATATTTTGGAACATTTTGGACTCAAATAAAATATTTCCCACAAAAATTTATTTGCAAAATTAAATTCTTTAATTATTTGAAAAGAGAATAAATTCAAATAAATTCCAAATAAATCCCAGAAAATTCCAAAAATTCACAAAAGTGCCAAATCTTATTTAAATTCATGAAAAGCAAAAATTGGGGTGTTACACCAACCCTTCTTGCTTCAACCGACTCCTTGAGCAAGTTGCTTCTGCAGTATTACCACTCGCTCTTGGTGCTATAAACTTAACTGATCCAATTTCCGGAATGGTCATGACTTCAGAAATTGCTTGATCTTTCTGGGGACATTCCTTAACAAAATGACATAACTCACCACAGTTGTGGGAGGAATGTTTGGGTTGTCTTGCTGGATTGAGGGGACATTCTTTAGCCCAGTGGCCTTTTTCACCACATAGAAAACAATTCCATGGTGACCAGGTATCACTGATTTCCTGAGGTAGACTGATAAGGTTGACATGCTGCTTCTTCTTTTCGTCAAGCGGCACCGTAAATGCGGATGATAGTCCTTCTCTCCTTGCTAACTCTTGAGCAATGAGGGCTCGAAAATCCTCTTGCTAACGCCGAGTCACGGTGGTCACTAATGAATCCAGGGGGCATTGAGCTGGGCAATGATCCCTACCTTCACAAAGATAGCACGTGACGTTGCTCATAGGACATTCTCCAGGTAGATGGCTTCCTTCACAGCTAGAACAATTGATTGCATGTTCGTAAGCAGTGTGTCCTACTTCTCCACAACGGATACATGCACGGTCTTTTGATTTGTTTGATTGGCAACTCTTCAAAGTACAACGCCCAGGTATAGTATCTAGTGCGGAGGTATCATTCTTCCTTAGTCTTACTATGGTTCCACTATCTTCTGACGACAGGAAGTGTTGACGAAAGACGGTGGCAAACTCCATCCAAGTGATGGTGTGTCCAACCTCAAAACTGGCGTAGAAATCTTTCCACCAGGCTAATGCATTTCCTTCTAACTGGCACATAGCATAGGGAACTTTTTCTCTATCCTCACATTGCAACAAAGCTAGCTTCTCTTCTATGATGCGAAGCCAAATTTCTGCATCTCTGGGAGTGGCTGATCTGTCAAACGTGGGTGGTTTAGTCTTCATAAATAAGGAGAACTTTGGTTGCGGACACGCTGTTGTGTCTGCAGTTGTAAGGGTATTGGTTTTAGTCCCGATAGCGTTCATCTGTCGCATCACCATCTGCAATAACTGGGTTTGAGTGGTAATAAACTGATTCAAGTTCTGATTAGTTACTGTCGGTATGGTGGATAGCTGCTTGTTTGTCTCTGCTTTATCATTGGCAATAGTAGCAACAACTAAATTGACTTGAATTGCTTCAGAAACACTGGTGTGGTCGGTCCCTTCCATCTGTTGATACAACAAGGTTTAGCTAAGAGGGAAAAGCAAAGGTAAGGTTCAAGAATCCTAGTGCAGGGAAGCAGGTTTAACCCAAAAATTTAAACAAACCTTGTTAATAACTTGGTATGGTTGCTTATAAAAGCCTAAAAGCTATGCAACACATATTGCACACTCAGCAATCAAGGAAGAACCAAATTAACGAAAGCACACAATAATCTAATAGCTAAGAGTGTAACTCTCCTATCTTAAGAGACGCGACTCTCACACATGAGTCTCAACTGACTACTAAAACACTTGTTCTTCAAGCTTCAGGAAGACTTCATCGACCTACTTTTCTTCGAGCTTGATGATCCCTCGCTTCATGATCTTCAGGGTGGATAGCGACATCCAGTACTTTCTCCTTTAGTGTGAAACATCGGTAACTATTCAGAATGACTCAGGTAAGATTTCCATTTAAACCAGTGGGGAAGGAGAACAATTTCAGCAGAGGGAAAAGAATAGAAGAATAAGATAAGTCAAGAACTTATTATTTCTTCAAGTTAAATTTTCTCTTTAGAAAATAATTTTGAAGCTCCTACAGACGGCCAGTCTATCTAGGGTCAAGACCTACAGTCAACCTGGCTCTGATACCACCTCTGTCGGGACCCGAATCTACAAATCCGGACCCTCTGTGGATTCTGTACTAGTCCAGGATCACGCTAGTACACACAGTCGTACAGGGTTGAATATCACATCCATACACAGTGGAAATATAAATAAAGTACTTCAACATTAATATAAACTGGTTACAAGACATTAAGGTCATCTTACAAATAGTCTGCCTCACAAGGCTTACAACAACAAATGTGAATAATCAGCAGCGGAATGAAGAACTTCGGTGACTCCCATCAGTATGCCACAGGCAACTGACAAGGTTCAACTCCTAGATAATCGCCCCCTAGTGGAACTTTGCCTTCTTTGAAGTTGTAGTCTTCTCCTCAACTGATGTTTGTGTTGAAAGCAAGGGTGAGTATACAACATACTCAGCAAGTCATGCACAGGAATGCAATCCTATTACTATATGCATGGCTTCTTCCAAAGGAATGGCTTAAGTGGTTGCTTTGCATTAAACAACATTTTGTTTTGATTAAATAATCTTAATAGATTCACAAGCGGTAAAACAATATTATATAATAAGTTATCAATCTCTTTTCAAGCAGTTTGGCACCAAGCCCTAAATCACTTTAGCAGTTATCCCTGGCCCGTAGCCACCCATTCCCACATTTTTGTTCTAGAAAATCTAACCCTTGACTGTAATCCCCGAGCGTTGTCCAGTACCGTGGACTCGGCTATTCGAACGGATTTTTACACTCTGCAGAGGTTATGCACTTTATACACAAGATACAATCAACTCACCACGTCTGCCGTGAATCGCCATACAAGAGTATGCGAATGAGTGATCATAACAAAGCCTTTCAGAAGCCTCTAACTATACAAGTGGACCTCTCCGGTTGTTGCACACTATCCCTTCCCTTAGTACAAAGTAAGTATAGGTCAGCCAACCGTTGGATAGGGTACCTAGCCGTAGCACCGGTATGCTCCCCCGTTCAACTACACAAAAGGTATAGTTGACACCCTGAGGTACCAAATGCAAGTTATTAGCAACCTACTCAACTAGGTCCGCCCCATTACGGACATGTGGTTGCATGATTGACCCAGTTCAAAGGCTTGCAAGGTTAAGTCCTTAGGGTCACCAGGGCAAGACTACCCGAAGAACCAAAACGATTTTCCCGGTGCCAATCATGGCCCACCCTATCATTCTTACCACTTGCCCTGGTCTAACTCTATTTATCACCCCAGCTTGAATATTGTGCAACGCATGCCAACAATAATATCAATTACCATGTAGAACCACAAGGGTATCTACACTTCACATCATTACGTGGCAAGATTACACTAACTCCAAAATTCATTTCATATAACATTAGTCAATATTATTTTGCCATTTGAAACACATTTCACGTAAGCATGGCTAAGCAACTACTCACGGTCTAGCCTCCCGTGTTGGCACAATCATATCATCCAACTAATTTAATCCCAACTTAAGGTGACAATGGAACATATGGCATACAAGTAATATTACAAGGGTGAAGTTAACAATTAGGTTGATTAACTAATTATCCCAAATTAAACTATTCATTTTAATCAACATAACATGCATAATTTAAATCAAAATATATTTAATAAAACTAGGAACAATATGGTCAAAGCACAACTTGCCTTCAAAAAGTTGATGATCCTGATCTAAGACTTGATCTTGAGCTTGGTCTTCAACTTCCGCACTCTCGCACAGTTCAACGTCTACGCGTAACAGATACACAAATAAACACGCAAAAACAACGAATAAACACACATTCGGAAAAATACCGCGAATCAAACTAATGCGTAATTTGATGAAAACTTCCAAATAATTAGTTTAGCACATTCTAAGATTTATAAAATTTATTTTGACATTTTTGGACGTATAGTTTAAGAGAAACAAAATTCACAAGTTTGGACTTTCCGCGAATAATTTAACATTATAAATCCAATTATAAAATTTCAGAAAAATTAACGTAGCTAGGTGTTAATATTTACTAATTAATAAAATTGGCTGCATACTATTTGAACTTAAAACGTATTTTTAGCGAAAAAGACAAAATCCGCAAATCCTGAAATTAACACATACAACAACGTTTCTAGTCTTCCAGCATGGCACTGTTCACCTTGTATATATACATGTATACTTCTTGCGGCAATACACAGGTTAGCACTGGATCACGTAACTTGAATTGCTACACGTTCGGATTCTAACACATGGAGTTCATTTCTGCAAGTATATGCGCACATACACCACATATACACACTTACAACTAACATATACATGTATATATAAACAGGCGTACAGAAAATTATACATGCGTCCAACCAATTATAAACATATCTACAAGTACCGAATCAATATAATATGAACGTAAATATGCACATGTACATTACACGCGAGAAAATACGCGGACTGAACTAACAACTTACCGCCAACACTACAAAACGTCAAGGTAAATATATACACGCATGCGGCTTGAAATATTATTATAAACATGCATAACAGCCGAACAATTCTACGCGTTACCCGACCAAACATATCTACCCGCACAGGCACATATGGACTAACTCGACTGATCGACAGATACATAGCACGCGTGAAAGAAAATGAGGAACAAATATACCGTGCCACACAGAAAACGCGAGGTCGGAGAGTGCGTCGACGGCGACTCCAAGGGCGCGGCGACGGTGACGGTGTACACGGCGTTGACAATAGTGGCGGCGAAGCGACGGCAACGAGACGGTGCACACAGCGTCGACAACAGCGGCGGCGACGGCAGCGGCGGTGGCGACGTAACCGGCGGCGGCGTCAATCGGCGGCGGCGATGTCAAGAGAATGGCAGGGAGCTAGGCGTGGATGTAACAGAGAAGAGACTTTCAGCTTTGGTGGTGCAAAAGTGACGTGAAGAAAACAATGGAAGTGAGTAACGTGAGGAGACCAATGGAAATGAATGACGTGAGGAGAGCTCTGGCTAGTAATGTTTGGAAGAAATGGAAGAATTAACTAGTAGATTAGCTAGTAACGTATGGACGAAAACCAATGGAAATAGTAGGTGATGAGAAACGGATGGAATAACTACATGCATGTGCCGAGACTGGAAGGAAACTGTGCGCTATAATGGAAAAAGAGAAATTTTCTGGCGTGCATGGAGTGATTCATGGAGGAAACGGCTACCAACACTTGTGCATGAGTACGTGGAAGGTTTGCTCAGATGGTAGAGCGCCCTGTTAGCATGGAAGACGTATGTGGTTTGAGTCCTGGCAATTGGCAGCATAGTTTAATGCATGGAAATGGCTAGAAATTAAGGAAAGGTAACGACGTTGCTTAATTAGAGGAGGGAAACGGCTGGAAGTTGGAAGAAACGTCAGGAGAAAAACAAATGTCCACGTATCCATTAAGTTCACAAGGCGTCATGCATATAAACCATATAGGTATATACGCGTAACGTTATCAGAACGTGTTGAGAAAAAAAACAGAGAGGTTCTAAAAATCTAAAAAATTCCTATAAAATATTAGGAACTATTTGGAACCTAACGAAGTTGGTTTCGTGATTTTTTGACGTGTAGATTTTCCGCGAAAATTCTTTTCATGAATCAGACACCTGTACCAATTTTTATAAAATCAACGAGTTACGTTATATAACACATTTTTCGAAAATATTTGAAGCGAACACTCTCGTCTACCAATTATCTTAATTATCAACAAAAGTTTGGATTTTATGCTTATGCGAAAATGCGTGATATTTATTTAATGCGATTAGTTCAATAAACTTGAGTCCAAATAAATTCAAAAAAAAATCTAAATAATCCCATAAACACCCTAAATATATTAGAGGCAAATTTTGGGATGTTACACCGACGCGTGGCTCAATCTACATTGTTCGATCTTGATAGAACGGCAGCTAACGCATCTAACGCTACAACGTGGGTTAACTCTAACCGCACGATCTAGATCAAACGGCTGAGATCTAACCCTAGCACGGTGCAGTTAAGGGCTACGTGGCTCAATCACGTACGTTGGATCTAAATCTAACGGTTGAGAATAGATCTAAGGACCGTAACGTGGATTTCGTTATGGGTGACGTGGACGCATCTGGACGCTAGGTTCTAGATCTAACGGTCTAGATCTAATCTGGTTCTCTATGAGGTCAGCGTGACGTGGACTTATCGTGGCGGTTCGATCTGGATTGGACGGTTGTTGGCGGTGCGGCGGCGCGAGGTTGCCGGAGCCGAAGAAGATGACGTGCCCGACAGCGCTTGGCTGTGAGTCCGGCGACGTGAGTGCGTCCTACGGGTGCGGCTCAACGCGGGGGCTTCGGATCCGACCTCGGATGCGGTGGGGATGGCTTGACGGCGGCGGCGCACGTGCAAAACCGAAGCGGAACCCTTCCCCACTCCGGTGAGTGATTGTGAGAGGACGGCGATGGCTCGGGCGCGATTAGGTAGGGAAAAAGAGACGCACGAAGAAGGGCGACACAGTGGCGGGGTCAAGTCGTTAAATGGGCCTCGGCTTGCACGCAAATCGCGAAACCTAAACAGACACAGCGGCGCAGTCCGAGCTGGTTTCGGGCGGAGACGAAGGCGGGCTGCCATCCACATGTCACGATCGGACGGCCACCGTGCGCACGCGATGTGGCTGGCTCACAACCGTTCGATCGGGATCGGGCGGCGCAGGGTTAGGGTTAGGGTTGGGCGCGGCGACGCGGTTGGACCGAGTCAAGTGGCACGGTCCGGCTCGGGTCGGACTCGGGTCAGAGGAACAGTAGAACCCGTTAGGGTTTTCCCTCGATTAAATAATTAAATTAATTTCTAGAAATTCAAATAATTCAAGAAAAATAGCAAAATAATCAGAACAATTCCAGAAATATTCTAGAAAATACTTTATGACAATTTGGACTTAAATAAAATATTTCCAATAAAACTTTATTTGAAACTTTTAATTATTTAATTATCTCAAAAGGAATAAGTTCAAATTAAATCCAAATAAATTCCAGAAAATTCTAAAAATTCTCAAAAATGCCAAATTTCATTTAAATTCAGGAAAAGCAAAAATTGGGGTGTTACAAACCCCCCCTTAATAGAATCTTATCCCGAGATTCAGGGCTGACTAAGGAATAGGTTTGGAAATTCTTCTCTCAAATCCTCTTCGTGCTCCCAAGTTGCTTCACTCTCTGCATGGTTGCTCCACTGGACTCTGCAGAAGCTAACCGACTTATTCCTGGTTTCTCGATCCATCGTGTCCAGAATCTTCATGGGGTGTTCTTTATATGTCAGATCCTCCTGCAAATCGATCGATTCCAAAGGTGTTTGCTCGTCTTGCACTCGGAGACACTTCTTTAGTTGGGACACATGGAACACATCATGCACTCCCGCCAACGACTGCGGCAACACCAGCTGATAAGCAACTTCGCCTCTGCGGCTCAAAATCTTAAATGGTCCGACATATCGTGGTGCAAGTTTCCCTTTCGCATGGAATCACTTGACTCCCTTGAGAGGTGTAACTCGGAGGTATACAAAATCTTCCAGTTCAAAACTCAGGTCTCGACGACGGTTGTCAGCATAACTCTTCTGCCTTGATTGAGCTGCCTTCAACCTTTCCCTGATCATGGCGATTTTCTCTTCAGCCTCTTGAAGAATGTTCGGCCCGAAGACATGACGCTCACCTGTCTCATTCCAATTCAATGGCGTTCGACATGGTCGGCCATACAGTGCCTCAAAAGGTGACATTTGTAAACTGGCCTGATAGTTGTTATTGTAGCTGAACTCGGCGTACGGCAAATTCTTATCCCAAGATGTAGCATAAGCTAATGCACAAGCTCTTAGCATATCTTCTAGAATCTCGTTAACTCTTTCGGTCTGTCCATCTGTCTATGGATGATACGCTGTACTGAAGTTCAAACGGGTCCCCATGGCTTCATGTAGCTTATTCCAGAATCTCGAGGTAAATTGGGTACCTCTGTCCGATACAATTTTCTTCGGTACTCCATGCAAACATACGATCCTGGTCATATACAATTCTGCTAATTTATCCCCTGAGTAAGCGGTCTTCACAAGAATAAAATGGGCGACCTTAGTCAAGCGGTCCACTATAACCCATATGGAGTCATATCCTCCTTGAGTCTTCGGCAGTCCGGTAATGAAGTCCATAATGATTTCTTCCCACTTCCACTCAGGTATCTTTAGCGGCTGCAGCAAGCCTGCTGGTCTCTGATGCATTGCCTTAACTTTCTGGCATATGTCGCACAATGCAACATGCTCGGCGACTTCGCTCTTCATACTTGGCCACCATAATCTCTCCTTTAGATCTTGGTACATTCCCAACCCGTTAAGTGTGTGACCCTATAGGTTCATGCGTATTTGGACATGGATTAGGAAAACCCTTTTTCTAATCCAATAGTCAGTAGCGGCTCCTTGCAGAACATGCCAACTCCCAAACGCATATGATTAAAGTACTGATGTAATAATCCCTTTGCCAAACTATATGAAGATCGAACTCAAGGCGAGAAGCATGTCATCCTTTGACAGTTCAATCCATCTCTCGTATCCGTGATATATTAATAAGTTGTGATTGACTTCTCAATCACGACATGGCCATGCACGTCCTTAATCATATCACACGAGTGGCCTAGACATATATCTCCGTTACATTGTAGTGGCAAATTCCATCTTGACTGCTCACTTCCCTTTGCATGTTTCATAGTAAACATAAAAGCTACCTTTATAACTATCCGGTTAGGAAATAGTGTTTGGTAACCCCAAGGTAAACTATTACACATGTAGGGAATATGACAATCTTAGGTTTAAGGATCATACATCTACTATGTATGAGATACACTGATGACACATAAGAATGTAACATTCTCGCAGTGTCCCATTGTAGGTCTATCTAACACATGTTCTTCAACATGCATCCACAATGTATTGATGATATCTCCATATCCCATGATCTATGAAACATGATCATCGAACAATACATGTGCTAATCTATTCATCGTTGTCCTATACGATATATCCGATCAGAGATATTTATCGAATTATATCAATAAGTAAAGAGCTTCATAAACAAGTCACACACTTGTTGATCAAAACAATGATATACATTCATTGGACCAATAATCATATTATTATTTATAAATATAGTCATGTTACAATCATCCATATGATTGCCTCAAGGGCATAACACTAACAGGCCTCTCACCACAGTTTGGAGTGCGGCTCCTGGCTGTGCTGCCCCGCGGTTCGCTCCTGGTGCAGGTGTCCTGGCTGGTGTGGAGCCCAGTTGAAGCGAACTGGGGTCACTCCTGCTGTCTTCTTGGGGCAGTTGTTGGAGAAGTGCCCTGGCTCGTTGCATGTGTAGCAGCGTCTCACTACTCCCTGTTGACTGCTTGAAGCGGTGTTTCTGGCTAGAGCTGGTGTCTGATAATTCTGATTGACGGGTCTCGATGCTGGCGATGGTGTCCTAGTTGCATTCTGCGGCTGGGATCTGAAAAACTGATTCGGCGCAACCCTCAGATGCTGCTGCACTCCCTGGCGTGATCCTTGTTGTTGCATTTTGCGCTTCCGGTTCTCATCCAGTTCCTTGAGCTTGTCCTCAAGGATGAGCGCCTTGTTCACAAGTTCTTGGAAGTCAGGAAAGGTGTGGGTGATCAGTCCCACCTGCAGTCCGGAGTTCAGTCCCTTCATGAAGCGAGACTGACTAGCCTTATCCATCGCCACATCTTCAGGTGCGTATTGAGCGAGCAGGGTGAACTTATTGAGATAATCAGCCACTGACTGGCTGCCTTGCTTTAGAGCTCTGAACTCTTCCTTCTTGAGGTCCATGATTCCTTCTGGTACATGATACTGGCGGAAAGCAGTTGTGAACTCCTCCCAAGTGATATCCTATGGGTTCTCCTCGTGGCGCAGAATTTCTCCCACCACTCTACTGCGGTCCCTTCCAACTGATGAGAGGTGTAGAGTACCCTCTCATTTCCCACACATTGAGTAATATGCAGCTTCCTTTCTATTGACCTCAGCCAATCATCTGCCACCAATGGATTGACGTTCCTAGAGAATGTGGGTGGATGAGTCCTCATGAACTCTAACAATCTTGAGCCCTGACGCTGCCCTAGATTTGCTTGGTTAGCGGCGGTCTGAGCGGTGACTTGCTGCATCTGTTGCATCATAGCATGCATCAGCTGAGTCTGTGCAGCAAGGAAGGCTCCGAAGTTCTGCATGTTAACTGGCGGTGCTGGCTGGGGCGCAGGTGCTCCATCATTGGGGTTTCTAGCTGGGCGAGAACCACTTCCGTTGCCTTCAAGGTTTCCGCGAGTGTTCACCATCTATCGATTGCTCCAAGGTTTAGAGACAAGAGGGAAACAAGAATAGGCAAGTAGTAGAGAAACTTATGCGGGGTGGAAGGTGTAAGTCAAAATCCCAACTTTATTATTTAATAATAACTTGGTATGGTTGATTACAATGCCTAAGGGCCTTGCAACACATACTGCACACTCAGCAATCAACGAAAATCCCTATTATACTAACACTGGAGTCTAACGCTTCTAAGGGCGACTCTTTTATTCTTAGACGCGACTCGACGAAGGAGTCACAACTGTGAAACCTATTGCTCACTCATCAATCCAGCCTCCACAGCCTCCTTTCGGTGGGTGCGGCGGCATCGGCGCGAAGCAGTCTCCGTGACCAACAACAACTGTGGTCGACGATGTGACGCCCTCCTCTGGCTCTGGCTGCGGCTCAGGCGCGGGCTGTGGCTCTTCGGGATCTGGCTCGTGCAACTCCAGTACTGGCTCCGGCCCTTGTCTATACAATGCCATTTTCAGCTCATCAATCCTTCGCAGTAGGTGAGACATATACTCTCGAACCTCCTGCAGACTTTTCTTCTCTTTCTTGACCTCCTTACGGGCCTTCTGTAGCTCCTGCACCGTATCATCAAGTGCATCCTCATGCGCGATGATAAACCTTGCCAAGTGTGTGACAGTGACATCCTCATCCACTATCGGCTCCCGCTCAATCCTGTTGTCTCGACTTGGGTGGTGACGAAACACTGTGCCCTCCAGTTCTCTACAGTATGTGCGAGCGATGTGTCGCATCGCTCGGCGCGACACCTCCTGGATTCCCATCTCAAATGTAGACCTCCTGGCCGTGAAATAGTATGGGCGGCTGAACTTCGTCTTCTCGCGAGCATACACGGTGATCTTGACGTCCCATGCCTTGACCAATCCAGCTTGCACTACAGTGGTACCTTAGTAAAGTGGCATCTCAAAACCTCCAAGCACCTGTAGCATACGCCATAACTCAGCGGCGTAGCCTTCCTCACGCTCGGTGTAGTTGTTGAGCATCTTCATCTGCCAAAATACACTCACGTGAGAACGCAACATTTTAAAACCAAAGTGGAAACAAAAAGAATTCAGCAAAGGGTATGAACAAGAGAGAAGGGGGATAAGTCGAGATTTCATTCATCGTATTGACAAATTTTTAACTTTTAGAAAATAGGTTTTGTCCTCACTACGACCATTCTAGCAAAGGGTAGTCCTACAGTCAGTATGGATCTGATACCACCTCTGTCGGGACCCGAATTTGCAAATCCGGACCATCTGTGTATTCAGCACTAGTCCAGGATCACGCTAGTGCACACAGTCTCAACATCGGTAAATATCACAATCATACACAACGAAATAGTAAAGTACTTTCTTAAGAAGGAAATATAACCGGTTGCTCGACCTTATGGTCAAGTTACAAAAGTATGCTTTGCAGGGCTAAAGTCTTACCCAATTAAAACTGCAGCAGAATATAAAGAAAACGCGTGTGGCACCAACCAATATGCCACACGCAACTGACTAGGCTCGCCCCTAGTTCGTCGGCCCCTCCTGGAATTCTTCCTCCAAAGCTGGCGTTGACTCTTCTTCAACTGATGTTGTATTGTGGCAAGGGTGAGTACTTGGTACTCAGCAAGTCATGCATAGAATGCAAGCTAATGTTCTATATGCATGGCTTATTACAAAGAAAAGGCTAACAGGTACATTTGCGGTAAAGTAGCATTTATAAAATACAGTAATAGATTGCAAAGCAGTAAAACAATACTGCAGATAATAACTTTCATAATAAATTGCACTAGTAAAACATTTCACAATCCTAAGTCCACTTCAACATTCCAAACCCAAGCATTTTCTGAAGACCAAGTTGTTTTCGTGAAAGTCTTAACCCATGACTGTAATCCCCGAGCAATGTCCAATACCGCAGACTCGGCTATTCGAATAGATTTTACACTCTGCAGATGTTATGCACTTTACCCACAAGATACAATCAAACACCACAAAGGCGAGAGTCCGTAACAAAGCCTTTCAGAAACCTCTAGCTATACAAGTGAACCTCCCCGGTTTTTGCCATACACCATCCCTTCCCTTAGCAAAGGTGAAGTATGGGATCGACATACCGTTGGACAGGTACCATGCCACAGCCCTGGTATGCTCCCCCTTCAAGCTACACAAAAAGTGTAGTTGACACCCCGAGGTATCACATGCAAGCTATTAGTAACTTATTCAACTAGGTTCGTCCCATTCCGGACATGTAGTTGCATGTGTGACTCAGTTCAAAGGTTTGCAAGGTTAAGTCCTTAGGGTGACCAGGGCAAGACTACCTGAAGAACCAAATCGACCTTCCCGGTGCCACACCTGGCCCACCCGATCATTCTTGCCACTTGCCCCGGTCTAAACCATTTATCAAACCCCAGTTGATTACCATGCACCACGTGCCATCAACGTTATCATCAACAACACATGACACTTCTCAAAAACAGGTTCAATATCTCATTAAGTTAACATTAACATTTGATTGTCCAAATCATGTCACGTGGAAGGGCTAAGTATTATACTATAATCGTCTAAATACCCACGTTGGCAATTTAATAGTGTCCAACTAACTATCCCCAACTAGGGTGACAAGGGTTCATGGCACATAATTAATTAACCAAGGTGTCATATAGCAATTAGGCATTTAACTAATTCCCAGAATTAATTAAAATCAATTCTAATTAAATTAGCATGCAATACTTTGAAACAACATAATTTTCAAAAATGGGATCAATATGGTCAAAGCATAACTTCCCTTCAAAAAGTACTTACTCTTGGTCTTGAGCTGGCTCCTGGGTCAACACTTCACCTTCGAAGCCGTCGAGCACTTCAACGTCTACTCGTAACGCGTGTAAATAGCAATAACATAAATAATTTTAGGCAAAAAGTATCAAAAAATTCAAATAAAACACATAAACTGAAAGGGCATAATTTTTCAAATTTTTAGAAATTTGAATCGACTCAATCGGAGTTAAAATGCGAAAGTTATACCCATTTAAAGTTTGGAAAATTAATTAAATAAATATAATCAGAGAAAACTTATGTCCAAAAATTAAATAAAATTATCCATTGTGTAGAGCTCAATTTTATACAAATTTAGAAATTGGAATCGTCCAAATCGGAGTTAAAACGCAAAAGTTTTAAGTGTTTGAAGTTTGAAAAATCAAATAAAAGAATAAACCGGATTAATTCATTTATTTTTTTGTTGAAAGAAATCCCGATTATGACGTTAGCGGCAATTTTGAATTTCGACCGAATTATTTTCCTTAAGGAAAATCGAATTATGACGTCAGCTTGCGTCAGCCGGTCCATGGACTCGGTCCACGGTTCGGGTTTGGCCCACTGTGGACCCGGTCCACGGGTGCACGTGTCACTAGCACGTGGGACCCACTAGATGACGTCATCGCTGACGTCATCACCGCTCAGCCGAATGACTCTGACAACTAGACCCCAACGTGACATCACCGCACGGTGGGTTGAGCCGCTGGCACGCGGGCCCCACGCTGACGTCAGCGACGACCGGGCACTCCAGCGTGGACCGCGACTATTCGGTTCCCGGTCACGTGGCTTGCTCTCGGCCGTTGATTTGAAAATCAATGACCCAGATTGGTTCTGGGTCTCGCACGTTTGGGTTAACATGGCTTAATCTGGACCGCACGATTTGGATCGGACGGTCCAGATCCAATCGGGTTCTCGCCGCATCATGGGGGTGACGTGGCATGACTCGGTGGCCGACGCGTGGCTCAATCTACACCGTTCGATCTTGATCGAACGGCATCTAACGCATCTAATGCTACAACGCGGGTTAACCCTAACCGCACGATCTAGATCTAACGGCTAAGATCTAACCCTAGCACGGTGCAGTTAAGGGCTACGTGGCTCAATCCTATACGTTGGATCTAAATCTAACGGTTGAGAATAGATCTAAGGATCGTAACATGGATTTCGTTACGGGTGACGTGGACGCATCTGGACGCTAGGTTCTAGATCTAACGGTTTAGATCTAATCTGGTTCTCTACGAGGTCAGGGTGACATGGACTTACCGTGACGATTCGATCTGGATCGGACGGTTGTCCGAGCTCGAGAGCGTTGATGGCGGTGAAGCGGCGCGAGGTTGTCGGAGCTAAAGAAGATGATGGGTCCGACGGTGGTTGGCTGCGAGTCCGGCGACGTGAGTGTGTGCTACGGGTGCGGCTCAACGCGGGGGCTCCGGATCCGACCTTGGATGCGGCGGGGATGGCTCGACGGCGGCGGCGCACGTGCAAAACCGAAGCGGAACCCTTCCCCACTCCGGCGAGCGATTGCGAGAGGATGGCGATGGCTCATGCGCGATTAGCTAGGGAAAAAGAGACGCATGAAGAAGGGCGACACGGCGGCGGGGTCAAGGCCTTAAATGGGCCTCAGCTTCCGCGCAAATCGCGAACCCTAAACGGACACGGCGGCGCAGTCCGAGCTGGTTCTGGCGGAGACGAAGGCGGGCTGCTGTCCACGTGTCATGATAGGACGGCCACCGTGCGCACGCGACGCGGCTGGCTCACAACCGTCCGATCGGGATCGGACGGCGCAGGGTTAGGGTTAGGGTTGGGCGCGTCGACGCGGTTGGACCTAGTCAAGTGGCGCGGCCCGGCTCGGGTCGGACTCGGGTCAGACTCAAGTCTGATTCGGGTCGGAGGAACAGTAGAACCCGTTAGGGTTTTCCCGCGATTAAATAATTAAATTAATTTTTACAAATTCATATAATTCAAGAAAAATAGCAAAATAATCAGAAAAATTCCAGAAAAATTCTGGAAAATACTTTGAGGCATTTTGGACTTAAATAAAATATTTCCAATAAAAATTTATTTTTAAACTTTTAATTATTTAATTATCTCAAAAGGGAATAAATTCAAATTAAATCATAATAAATTCCAGAAAATTCCAAAAATTCTCAAAAATGCCAAATTTCATTTAAATTCAGGAAAAACAAAAATTAGGGTGTTACAGTCGGTGAGAAAGTTATGACTAATCTGGAGTGCCATTGAGAAAGACCTACCTCGTAGTTCCATTCATAGTTGTGAATGGGAACGAGTCAGTAAGAGTAGGCACCTTCCACGGGATGGAAGGGAAAGGGGGTGCACACCGACGGATGTGCACTCGGCAATACCGGATGTGCTAAGCAAAGAGACATGTGCATTGGATTGCATGAATGAAGATGTTTATGAGATGCTTATGAAGATGATTTACGAGATACTTATGATGATGTTTTGTGAGATGTAATGATGATGTTAACGAATACTATTATTGTTTAATACCATTGCAATACACTTTGCTGAGTAATGAACTCACGCTTGTTGTTTTATGTTTTTTTTAGTTACCATGAATTCAGCATATGGGAAAGGGAATTAGCGTCACGTCTCCACTTAGTTTCAATCATCTAGACAACTACCCACTCTCATTCATACTTGTGATGGTAATTTTATTGTGCTAAACTTGGTTTATGCCATACTGTGAGCTTGGTTCTATTGTTCCCGTCGTATTGGTTCATGAAACGTCTGAGTTATTATTCTGGACTTGAAATAATGCTATAACTCCTGTTATTCATGTTTTAGATGTCATTCGTTATGTTATTGTGCTATCATATTATTTTTGCTGCTTCAAACCATGGAAAAAAGAAAGGATATGCTACCGAATTTTTCATTTAAGCAATTAGCTTAGTTGCTGTAATTTATGGTTAAATACGTATTTTTGGTTTCTTCTAGTATTATTTGGGTGACATTCGCGGCAAACTAGGTGCCGGGGTGTTACAATATCTAACAATTATATAGCTAGAATCAATGCAGGATAATCTACCAATTTTCACATTCATAACTTAACATGCATAATCATTTAATATTTCTTATTTATTCATACAATGCCACACAAACCATGAAATTTTTTTTCAACATAATATATTCATATTGATTAGTTAGAATAAAAATCCTAGCGTCATACTAGGGATATACTTGCCTTTACCCACTCGGAACTGAGTGGCGAGAAGCTTCGGCCACTCCCGAGATCACAATCCCTGCAATAAACATAAATGCATTTATCTCAAACAATGCAAATCATTTCGAGCAGCAAAAAAAAACAATAGCTCTTTCGCTTTACGCGAATCCCGCTTTAAACTTCCTCAATTAGACCCATTAAACTTTCCATGCGCTATCCAACTCAATTTCATACACCAATTCAACACTAAAATTCCCACAACAATTACATATCAACACTTCTACTCATTTCCCCAAAATAGCCACTTCACCTCAAAAATTTAAATTCCCAAACAACAATCGCGCAAACTCGCATAACTTCCAAATGGCTAAACAAAAATTCGAGTTCTTGTACTCTAAACGACCATAAGAAGATAATCTACAAGTATATCATACCCATTCATGCTAAATATACCCAATCAATCCCAGATTTCATAAGAATAGCGATCCCGAGCTGCCCCCAACTTCTGAATTTTCTGACAACAACTAGTTTGGATAGCTTACTTCAACGTAGCACAACTATTGCTATACAACTTCAAATTAAGTAAAAGAAGTCATTTTCATCATCTAAAGAAAATTTTCCATCTATCTCCAGGAAAATGGAAAAATCCCAATTCGACCTCCAACTAACCCTTAATCACAGAGCAAAATTGATACCACTACCAGTTCAGAACTTGGACAGCAGACAATAAAATGAGCATAACTTTCAAATGGTTGAACCAAATTGAGTGTTCTTAGTATCTAATGAAACTTAAGATCAATACCTTCAATTTCCCTACATTAATAAATTTAGGAGATGGCTCTAAGATTCTCAAATCAAACTCTGAACATCAAACTGAAACTCTGAACATTCAGCAAAAGCTCAATTCTGGACAGCAACTTCACAGCAACATAAGTTGAGTTCTACTACTCCAAATCAAGTAAACGAATACATTTTCTCAAACTACATGAAATTTCCCAACTTTTTCTAGGGAAAAAGAAAGCTAAATCGGCCTACAACTAGCTCTAATCATCAGTTGAACATTTCAACCCCACTGCCCACACAATCTGGACAATCAACACTAAAAAATGGCATAACTTTCAATTGGTTGATCGAATTTTAATGTTCTTGTGCTTCAAATAAAGGGAAAAGGATAATATACAACTTCTTCTACAACCAAATAAACATGAGACCACACTAACTACCTCAAATGGACGCTACAAAATCAGTCAGAGAATCTACTCGAAAACATCATAGGGTTCCCTCCACTCTAGACCTAGTTTCCCTCCAAAAACCCCAAATCTAAGAACTCTAGAGCACCTAAAACTCAGGAAAACAGCCATTAGAGCACCTCCAAGAAATTACCTTCAAAAACTCCGAGGGGAAGAAGGAGAACTACTGCTGTTTGCTGTAAGAAGGGGGAAGCTCTCGCCGTGGGGGAAGAAGTGGCGCCACCGCCGTTGGCGGCGGCAAGGGGAGCGGCCGGAGGAGGTGAGGGCGGGGATGGCTGCTGCCTTTGCTGTTGTGCTGGTTTTTCTTTTCTATTTGGTGGGAGGAGACTCCAAAGCCATAATATAAACTACTACCTCTCTCTCTCTCTCTAGAAAAATATCTAATTAAATTAAGATGCAAGAAAAACAAAAACCCCTCAAGAAAATAATTTTAAACATGTTAAAAACTACTGCTTTGCTAATTAATAAAATTTGAAGATCGATCATTAAATCAAAGATGACAAAACAACCGTTCAACTGCAAAACTGGTATTAGAAAAACCGAGAGGTTGCGGTGCACGATCGCCGGTGCGGAAGACAAGGCAGCGAGATGCTTCGGGCGCGGTAGTTGAGGCGTTGGGCCGGTGAGTCGGGGCCCGGGCGTGAACGATGACGTGCTACGGGTGCAAGGATGGGAACTAGCGGTGGCGAGAAGCGACGTCGAGCTGTCTGCAAACAGGAAGGTCGGTGGCGCATGGCTCCTAGCCAGCACAAGCGTGCGACTAGTGACGCGGATGGGCTGGCGGAGCGATGTGAGGAGGGCTCATAGAGGGCAACACAGCGATGAGCCAACTGACCAGCGCAACGGTGACAACGTCAGGTCAGTTAGCGGAGTTAGCACTAGGGTGAAAATAGGTCAGATACGGACAAGTGAAAATAGATCGGATACAGACAGATATTGCTTTTTTTCGTATTGTAATCCAGTTTTTTTGGATTTGGAACCGGATACGGGCTAGCCGAATATGGATATGAATCCGGGTTAATTGTGATACGGATACGGGATGAATATATAATGAATTCGGGTCGACAACGGATAAATATATACGGATAATGCATGCATCTATAGAGTAATATATTTTGAATTAAACCGTATGGGTACATGACCATAGTAGCAAGTTATATATATCAATCAAACCCAATATACGTCATAGAAAGAATATGCTACTTTAGGATTAATAGAAACAACTAATTGTCAATATAAATAGGCTCTCTGTAGAAAAAAATGAGATGAAATGGGCTAGACCTTACTGATATCCGAATATCCGATCCGAATACCCGAATAGAAAAAATTCGGATATCCAAATAAGAAATATTTGAATATCCTGATCCCATCCCGTATTTACCGGATATTGGTTGTTCCGTATCCGATCCTGTATCCGATTTCAATTATCCAGATCCCGTCCCGGATCCGATCGGATAATCAAATCCGATCCCGCATCCGGTCCCGACCGGATCTAATCTCAGATCGGACGGATATTATCCGACCCATTTTCATCCCTACCCAGCAGGGCGCACAGTCGCCGATGCCAGTAGCACGAGACGAGGACCCCATCGGTGGCACACAGAGTGGCCGACCAGATGGCAAAATCGTCGAGCAGCCGGTCGGTTGCGCTACAGGCACATATGACGGGGATTATATTATGATTATCAATGCATAAGCGAACCCTAGTTTGCCGATTTGATTAACGAGTAATCTGCAATCAGGGTGAAATAATCTGCAGGATTAGATATGATTAACTTACATAGGGCTTGTCATAATTTTAAACGCGTGATGCCAGATGAATTAGATGCAGTGTAAATTGATGTAGGCAGATGATCACGATAGGCCTCAGCATAGCTTCGTGCTGATAACGTGTTATAAAACATAGTTGTTCACCCATATCGATCAATAGCATGCCAACAGAATCATACGAACAAAAGTTGAAGACACACAATATAGATAGGCAAAATACTCTCTTTTATTAGATTGATTTTTTTTTTGTATAAGACAATGTCTAATATATAGTAGAAAAACCTCTAAAAATAAATTAGAATTCACCCACTAATAAATAAAGTTTTCCATAAAGTTCTTCTATATTAGAACATGAATCCTCCCTATATTACAATCGGGAGTAAGAGAGCTCAGAGAGCCCCACCACCTGTCCCACACCCCCCCCCCTCTCGCCTCTTTTTGCAAAAAAGCCTCTCCGGTTCTTGAAATTACGGATAGGTCTTTTTAATTTCCGTAGGGGTCTTTTGCGATTTTCTGTGAGGGGTCAATTTTTTTCCCCGGTTCGCGTTTAGGTCCCTCATTCTTCGTTTTACAGAAAGAGCCTTCCGTTAAATACGAATCGTATAGTTTTTCAAAATAGCGAACAAGTCCAAAATCATAACAAATAGGTCATTGCACTTTACGTTTAGGTTCTTTCTCCGTTTTGCCCAGAAAAAATATTTTTGTGGTCCGTTTTTTCTTCGGAGCATGGGAAAAATGTTTTTGTTGGCCGTTTTCCCTAAAAAAAAATGTATTCAGGTCATTTCTCCATTTTGCCCGGAAAAAATGTTTTCGTTGTCCGTTTTTTCTCTAGAGCATAGGAAAAATGTTTTCGTTGTCCGTTTTTCCTTAAAAAATGGATTCAAGTCCTTTCTCCTTTTTGCCTGAAAAAAATGTTTTCGTTGTCCTTTTTTTCTTCGGAGCATGGGAAAAATATTTTTGGTGTCCGTTTTTCCTAAAAAAATGTAGATTCGTTTTCCGTTCGACGTTTCTCCATTTTTGTTAGAAAGAATATTTTTGTTGTTCGTTTTTTCTCTGGAGCATGGGAAAAATGTTTTTGATTACCGTTTTACCTCAGAAAAAAATACAAATTCATTTTTCGTTCATCGTTTCTCTGTTTTTGTTGGAAAAAATGTTTTTGTTGTCCATTTTTTCTTCGGATCCCGGGGAAAATGTTTTCGCGGTCCATTTTCCCTAAAAAAAAAAACCACAAATCCGTTTTCGACGCGCGCACACGGCGTGTGCCGCTTTTGTATTTTCGTGGTCCATTTTTTTCTCAACGTTATTTTTCGCTCGCGCACGCAGCATGTTCGTAGTCCGTTTTTTCTCTGAAAAATTCTCTTGTTTTTCCCCAAAAAATGTTTTCGTGGTCCATTTTTTCTCTGAAAAACAACACAAATTTTTCCCTGTTCACGTGCCGCGCTCACTTTCGTAGTTCTATCTATTTCACAACTGAAAGAGCCGCTGGATGCCCAGGGTCATCCAAGAAACAGGAAACGCATACCACGTTGGGAAATGTTACAACACACATGTCAAGCGCCTATGTATTCCGCAAGGTTAAAATAGCTTACAATCCTAATCTCCTTCACAGTGCATCAGCAATGTGAAAATGTCAGCATTGCTGATCGGTCAAACGAAATTTGTTGAGCTGTCAATCCTCAGTAAATTGCATGATCGGCACGCGTACGTCTCATACACCAATACAAGCAAGTCGGTCAATGCCTTCAAGGTAGTTGGTAGTTTCAACAAGAGTAGCAGTGTACTAGTAAGTACATATACGACTAATACGAGGACCTATCTGTATATGTTAGTGTCGTTCTAACACACTATCAAAGAACGAAAGAAACACAAACAGACGCACATATGGATATTGCTCTCTCTGCAGTGGCAAGCGAGTTAGTTAGCCGGTTCATGTCTTTCCTTATCAGCAAGTACCAGAACCAGGCATGCCTGAAGAAGAAGCTGGAAATGTTGCAGCATCTCCTTCTCAGAGTTCATACAGTTATAGAGGAGGCAGAGGGGCGATACATCGTGAATTCAAGGATGCTGATGCAGCTCAAGATGCTTACCGAGGCTACATATCGAGGGTACGATGTCCTGGACACCTATCTGCCCTTAGAAAAGATGAGAGCAGACGAGAAGGTTAGTGGCTCATACACCTTGGCTTTCCCGATCAAACATCTTCATACGGCGAACAAAACCACTGCTTGCCATGAGGTACAGAGTGCACTGGAAAATTTGGAGACCACCATTGCTAACATGACAGAATTTGTCGCACTCTTAACGGGTTGTGAGCGCATGTTTCGCAGCCCCTATAGTAGCTACCTCTACATCGACAACTTTATTTTCGGCCGCCAAGTCGAAAGGCAGCAAGTCATCAATATCTTGATGCAGGATAACCCAACTAGGGTACCAACCGTGCTGCCTATCGTTGGAGGTTGCAGAGAATTGGTAAGAAAACTTTAGTTGCGAGAGTTTGTAGCGATGAGAGGATCCGCTCCCGCTTCTCTTCTATACTGCATTTCAGTGGAGATGAGATCCAGAACATTGACCATGATAAGTTTATGCCTGTGAGGACTTTGGTTATTTGTTGAATTTCGTTCAGATGTGGATGACAAGGAATGGTTGAGGTTCTATTCACTAGTAACACTCACAGGTAAAGGAAGCGCGATGATAATCATAAGTAGGCTGGAGAAACTAGCAAGGTTTGGAACTGTAAACCCGATTCGAATCAACAGCTTTTCACGAGAGGAATACAGTTACCTTTTCAAGGTGCTCGCATTTGGGAGTTCCAACCCGATAGACCACCCACAGTTGGCCTTAATAGGGAAGGAGTTGGCAACAATGATGGAGGGGTCACTTGTCCATTTAAACGTGTATGCGAGTATGCTGAGAAACAATCTGAATGTTCAGTTTTGGATCCGTATTCTAAAATTGTATAAAGCAGTGATGGAGGATAATTTATCCTTGTTCGGCGAACATCCAAAAACTCTTCTCGAGAAAGGCAGCACAGTAGATATCACCGAGTTTTCTTCGTCATCTACCACCTCGTGGGCGTCGTGCCGTGCCGTGCCGGCCCGGCCCGGGCCCATCGTGCTTCGGGCCGGAACCGTGCCGTGCCACGCCAGCCCGTCGTGCCCACCGTGCCGGGCCGTGCCGGCCCAGGTCGCTTTTGACGAGCCCAAGCCCGGCCCATTTGCGGTTCGTGCCGGCTTCGTGCCGTGCCGGCCCAGACCCGGCCCATTTGCACTATTGCGATGAGATGTTTTTCGCACAAATGACCACTTGAAACCTTCGAATCTTAATAAAGATAGTATTCCCCTCTACTGCTCTACTGATTTTGACCCGATAATGATAGTACAAAATCTCAGCACGTAAATACATTGTCTACGGGGCGGAGGACTTTCACATGTGGTGCCGTGCCATGGTCGCGAGAAGCGACGTTTTGTGGAGTTCGCCTCCATTCACAGCTAAAGGCCGGAGGATGGACGAGGTAGAAGACGAAATACTGCACCGAATCCAATCGAGGCACCGAACACACGAGCGAATAGATTAAAAGATACTCCCTCCATAAGCTTTTATAAGGTTTTCCAATCGAGACACCTAACACGAGCGCGAACAGATTAAAAGATACTCCCTCCGTAAGCTTTTATAAGATTTATTTTTTTAATGATCTTAAGATCTTTTTTCTGCACTCTTATTTATTTTCTTTTAATTATATACATTTATTCATTGCCACCTATTCTTTTAATGACTGAATACCCGCATCACCAATGATCCCGTGGTGTATTTCTGCACGCTCATACCATTGTTTCCTCAATATAAAGAGCTAGAAAGCCTTTACAACAACACATTCGTTCCATGAAACACACACGCACGCATAATTAATTAACCCAAATCAAAATGGCAGGAGAATCTTGTGACTAACAGACCATGCATCATCTCTCGTGGACAGAACCAAATAAAAAAAGATACGGGCATGCAAGTTCCAACGACATTACACCCGTGACCCCCAGTGGCTCAGTCCACTCCCCACTCGGCTCGATCGACCGGACGCCTCCTCGGGCAGTCCGCTTGGCAGCTCCTCCCTCCCCTCCGGCTTCCGCCTGGCAGCTCCTCGCCTCCTCTGCCCCGCGCGTAGCCGCCTCCCAGCGCGCCGGTCCCAGCTCCCCGCGCCTCGCCGAGTGCCCGTCTGCCCTGGCCTTGCCGCCTCGCCGCCTCCCCGCGCCTCGGGTCACGCCGCCCGCCTCCAGCCTCGGTCGCGCCGCCACCTCCATGCCTCGACCGGGCCACCTCCTCTGCGCCGCCGCCTCGACCTCGGGCGCACCGCCGCCGCTGTGCCGCCCGCCTCCAGCCTCGGGCCACGTTGCTGCCGGTCGCCCGTGCCGCCTCCGGGTCGTCCGTGCCACCTCCGGGCCGTGCCGGCCCAGGCACGGCCCAATCCTCCGTGCCGTGCCGGGCGGCCCACCGTGCTAGGTTTCCTGGCCCGGCCCGGCACGATGAACAGTAACGTGCCGGCCCGGCACGGCCCACTTCGTGCCGGGCCGGGCTATGGACCGGGCTGGATGGTCGTGCTTCGGGCCGGCCCATGGCAGCACGGCCCAGATGCCCAGCTCTACTCATCGGTGAATGGGATTCTTCCAAAGGTGAACTCCCCAAGATGACATTTGGAGATATAATAACAGGTTCTGTTGTTCTGCCAACGATGTTTCAGCTGGTGTGGGAATCACGGTTACCCCCTTATACTGTTATTTCTGCAACTTGTGTTGCCGAGAAGCGTCAGGGCACATCCTCGCCAAGGAAGAAACGCCCGAAATTATATATGTAAAAACCTTGATTGTCTACACACAACTAATTGTCAGGCAATCTCCCTCCATGATGTGAACTTCAACTGTATATAGCGTAGCACTTCAAGTATATTTCATCCTTGCGAAAGAAAAGGAAAAAATCGTATATAGTACAAATTCAACCACGTATTTACAATATGATACAACAGTTGTGAATATTTACAAAAAAGACAGTGTTGGCCAGTTCCTGGTGTACCATCGATGCATCAATGGATTTTGGGGGACCGGCCAAAGCTTGGATGGGAGCTTGGGAACCGGCCAAGGCATCGTTGGGAGCTGGGCAACCGGCCAAGGCTTCACCAGCATGAGGGCAACGACCAAAGATGGCTCGGTCGACGAGGCAGGGCAACCGGCTTTGGTGCTTTGCTGCTTTGGTGCATGCATGGAATCTCATCACTTTGCCAAGGACGCAACTGGCCAAATTGCAATTTCCTGCTTTCGGCGCACCAACCGGACAACGAAGTGACGGAAGTGATCGTGAATCTCTGTGATTAACGCAAATGAAAACTTCCTGGCTATATAAAGAGGATCGAGGGAACGGGAAAACGATGTTCACGAGTGATTAGCGAGTGAAGTTTCATTCTATGCGAGCGTGAAGTTTCTCCCCGGCGAGCGTGAAGTTTCATCGAGCGTGAAGTTCCAGTGAGCTAGTGAAATTCCATTCTCTGGCTACTCCAACTACGCGAAGTTCCATTCTCTAGTTATTGCGTGAAGTTCTATTTTCAGGTTATCCATAGCTTAACTATTAATTGAGCTTCTATTTTGGTTCTTCAGAGGAAATCACGATTCCAAGACAACCGAAGGCAGAATTGATATTCATCGTAAACTTGTTGCTGCAGCAATGGAGGTGCACATTACTAAAGTTTAATGCTATGCATAATTAATGATACTTTTATTTATGCGATCGTATATTGCAAACTTAGTAGATATATCGCCGCATGCCATAACAATTTGCGAAATAATCGTAACTCCTAAAAATGTCTTCATCTGTAAGAATATTGAAATGGAATGAAAAGTTAAATCAACTATTCTTGCATAGAATAACAACCTTCTATTAGGATTATAGTCTCTCCAGAGGTCGGGACCCTCTGCCGAGCTTGCGTTGGAACGTTGGACTCTATTTACTTCGAACGATTATTCGCAGAAGCGAAGGACTGTTTTTATTTTTGGACGTAATCTCTACTTGGACACGAAAGGAGTTGACCTCCTTTCTCAACTTAATAACTTGAACCAAATGTAGCTGTTTAATCTGACCTAAAATTTGGTGCGCCGAACCTCTGGACCTTGGTAAGTTATTTTTACTTATTAATTCTTTTGGTTCTTACTGATGTTTTTGCTTCGTGTAGATACCGATGTTGTAGAGACCGGACCTGTCGACCTCGTCTCCGTTGTAGAAAACTCCGAGCAAGGTAAGCACCTCCTTCGATCATGTTGTTCCCATTATTTTACCTAGGTTATGTTCACATAATTTTACTTAGATTCTGTTGTTTTAAACAAATCGATGTATGCATGCGTTAATTTCCGTAAGCATCCTATATTGCGAACTCGGCACATATATCCCCGCATGAACCCAAAAATTGATAGAAGACATCCTTGACAGCTTGAAAATTGGGTTAGACAACTATTAATATTGTATTTCTTGGTTTCTGTTCTTGGACCCGAATAATTTACGAATTAATCCTAACATCTAAAAACTTTTACGTCTGTAATAATATTGAAATGGAATAAAAAGTTAAATTAAGTCTTATCGCATAAAATAACAACCTTCTTTTGAGACTACGAACTTGCAATGGAATGTTGATCTATCTCGGAGGGCTGAACCCTCTGATCACCATTGAAATGTTTTAATTTCGGACGACTATTCGCTTGAGGGTAGGACTATTATTATTTAGGACGAAGGACTGTTTTGATTTCGGACGATTATTCGCTTTGAGCGAAGGACTGTTTTTATTTTTGGACGTAATCACCACTTGGACCTGAAAGGAGTTTACCCCCTTTATGAACATAATAACTCGAACCAACGTAGCTGCTTAATCTGACTAAAAAATCGGTGCGCCCAACTTCTGGACCTTGGTAAGTTATTTTGCGTTAATACTTCTTTTGCTTTTTAGTGATGTTTTTGCTTCGTGTAGATACCGCACTCGTTCACCTCGACTCCGTTGCAAAATACTTCGAGCAAGGTAAGCACCTCGTTCGAACATGTTGTTCCCATTATTTTACTTAGGTTATGTTGTTTTGAACAAATTGATGTATCCACAAATGAATTGTAACACCTAATAACTTAAAAATGCGGAGTGCAGCCAGTCGAGCAATTTAATAAATCTTAAAAGATTACGAAAAGTGAGTTCGGCAAAGGAATTTGAATTTGTAGATAATTTTTAGTAGTTTCTAATTAATTAGGTGTGAAACGTAAGAAATAATCAATTTGCTATAACATGAGTATTTCACACTTAAAAATTATGAAACCACTTTTGGTATTCTCAGTAGGCAGTCGGAAATCACGGTACAGAGACAATCTAGGTGTACATTACTATAGTTTAATGCTATGTATATTTAATGTTTATTTAAATTTCGCGATCGCATTTGGCTAATTTGGTAGATTTATCGCCGCATTCCATAAAAATTTGCGAAATAATCGTAACTCCTCAAAATGTCTACGTCTAAAAGAATATTAAAATGGAATGAATAGTTAAATCAACTCTTCTTGCATAAAATAACAACCTTCTATTAGGATTATAGTCTCTCCAGAGGTCAGGACCCTCTGCCGAGCTTGCGTTGGAACGTTGGACTCTATTTACTTCGAACGATTATTCGCAGAAGCGAAGGACTGTTTTTATTTTTGGGCGTAATCACTACATGGACCCGAAAGGAGTTGGCCTCCTTTCCCAACTTAATAACTCGAACCAAATGTAGCTGCTTAATCTGACTTAAAAATTGGTGCGCCGAACCGTTGAACCTTCGTAAGTTATTTTGCCTTATTACATCTTTTGCTTCTTACTGATGTTTTTGCTTTGTGTAGATACCGCTGTTGTAGACACCGCAGCCATTGACCTCGACTCTGTTGCAGAAAAGTCCGAGCAAGGTAAGCACCTCCTTCGATCATGTTGTTCCCATTATTTTACTTAGATTATGTAGGCCGTGCGAGACTTGTAGAATCGGTCAGGATAATAAAGCGCAACCATATAAAATCGAGTGAAGCCTTTAAAATGTGAAGGTAAAATTTGTAAATCCTAAAATAATTTTAATAGTTCATAATTAATTTGGTGTAACATGATTATTTCACCAATCAAAATTATGAAGCCACTTTTGTTATTCCTTGTAGGCAGTAAAGAACATGAATTCGTAAAAATAGTTAGGGTGTACCAATTAGCTTTGATACGGTAGCTAATATCGGGAGCCATGATGCAGCTAAAGTATACCGTAATGCCGTAATTCATGAGAAAGAACAAGAGGAAGGAAAGAAGAGAAAAGAAAAGAGAAAAAACATATAAAACATATAAAACCGGCTGTGCGAGACGTGTATAATCGGTTAGGATAATTAAAATGGGTTAAAAATAATCATCGCAGCCGGTCGATCAATTAAACAAAGCGCGACCATATCAAACCGAGCAAAGCCTTAACAATGTGAAGGTAAAATTTGTAAATCCTAGAATAATATGATAAGACACTTGGGAAAAGGAATTTGAATTTGTAGATAATTTGAGTACTTCGTAATTAATTAGGTGTTACGCGTAAGACATAATCAATCTGGTATAACATGATTATTTCACCATTCAAAAATATGAAGCCACTTTTGTTATTCCTAGTAGGCAGTAAGGAACATTAATTCGTAAAAAAACATAGGGTGCACCAATTAGCTTTTATACGGTAGCTCATATCGGGAGCCATGACGCAGTTAAAGTATACCGTAATGCCGTAATTCATGAGAAAGAACAAGAGGAAGGAAAGAAGAGAAAAGAAAAGAGAAAAACAAGAAAAACATCTCATTTGAAAGAGTATCGGGAAGTACCAATGTAGACTGTGCGAGACATGTAGAATCGATGAACTGGTGCGGTAAATTTGGTGCAAATTTGATTAAAATTTACTGGATTAAAATTGTAATGACTAAAAGGTTTAATATTTGTGCAATAGATGGACACATTTTTGAAAATATATCATGGAGAACGGCCCTCTGTTTTGCACGGCAGAGTGCTGACCATGGACAACTGCATGCACGTAGACAGCACAATAGCCATTCCGAGTGAATTGGGCCAGCTAAAATCACTTGTTATTTTGCCTTATTACATCTTTTGCTTCTTACTGATGTTTTTGCTTTGTGTAGATACCGCTGTTGTAGACACTGCAACCGTTGACCTCGACTCCGTTGTACAAAAGTCCGAGCAAGGTAAGCACCTCCTTCGATCATGTTGTTCCCATTATTTTACTTAGATTATGTAGGCTGTGTGAGACTTGTAGTATCGGTCAGGATAATAAAGCGCAACCATATGAAATCGAGTGAAGCCTTTAAAATGTGAAGGTAAAATTTACAAATCCTAAAATAATTTTAGTAGTTCGTAATTAATTAGGTGTTAAGCATAAGACATAATCAATCTGGTATAACATGATTATTTCACCATTCAAAATTATGAATCCACTTGTGTTATTCCTGGTAGGCAGTAAAGAACATGAATTCGTAAAAATACTTACGGTGTACCAATTAGCTTTGATACGGTACCTCATATCGGGAGCCATGATGCAGTTAAAGTAGACCGTAATGCCGTAATTCATGAGAAAGAAAGAACAAGAGAGAGAAAAGAATAGCAAAGGAAAGAGAAAAACAAGAAAAACATCCCATTTGAAAGAGTGTTGGGAAGTAGCAATCTTAGGCTGTGCGAGACCTGTAGAATCGGTCATGATAATTAAAATGGGTTAAAAATAATCATGGCAGCCGGTCGATGAAGTAAACAAAGCGCGACCATATCAAACCGAGCAAAGCCTTAAAAATGTGAAGGTAAAATTTATAAATCCTAAAATAATATGATAAGCGAGTTGGGAAAAGGGATTTGAATTTGTAGATAATTTGAGTAGTTCGTAATTAATTCGGTGTTATGCGTAAGACATAATCAATCTGGTATAACGTGATTAGTTCACCATTGAAAATTATGAAGCCACTTTTGTTATTCCTAGTAGGCAGTAAAGAGCATGAATTCATAAAAAAACTTAGGGTGCACCAATTAGCTTTTATACGGTAGCTCATATCGGGAGCCATGACGCACTTAAAGTATACCGTAATGCCATAATTCATGAGAAAGAACAAGAGGAAAGAAAGAAGAGAAAAGAAAAGAGAAAAACAAGAAAAACATCTCATTTGAAAGAGTATCGGCAAGTACCAATGTTAGGCTGTGCGAGACATGTAGAATCGATGAACTGGTGCGGTAAATTTGGTGCAAATTTGATTAAAATTTACTGGATTAAAATTGTAATGACTAAAAGGTTTAATATTTGTGCAATAGATGGACACATTTTTGAAAATATATCATGGAGAACGGCCCTCTGTTTTGCACGGCAGAGTGGTGACCATGGACAACTGCATGCACGTAGACAGCACAATAGCCATCCCGAGTGGATGAGCGATACATCACCAATAGTGGAAAGGTTGAAGATGCTTGAAGAGACCATGTACCAAGGATATATATCATGTGCTAGACAAGTTCAACTGCAGGCAACAGGTAAGTGACTCGTCATCTTTCTCTCAAACGTTCTCGTGGAACTGTTGCAACAACAAATAAGATCAAGGCTGTCAGTCATGAATTACATGTGCACTGGAGAATCTAGAAATTGTTGTCGCCAACACGGCAGAGTTTGTTATACTTTTGGGAGGATGCACCCGTATGTCACGTAAACCCTATGATACATATCTATACATTGACAACTTCATTTCTGGTCGTCATACCGTAAAGCAGCAGGTTATCAACATCTTGTTACAAGACAATCTTCTTGGCGCTCCAACTGTTCTTCCTGTCATCGGTGGTCCTGGAGTTGGCAAGAAAACTCTTGTTGCACATGTATGCAACGATGAAAGAGTCCGCTCGTGCTTCTCTTCGATCTTGAACTTGAATGGAGATAACTTTTCGCGAATTGACAGCCAGAAGCTCAAATTCCAGAGGACTTTGTGTTGGAAAATTAGGTACTTTTCGATTAATTTTAATCCAGAGTTTATATAACATGACAAAATAAGTGATCATATTGATAAACCAAACAGTACTAAAATACATACTGAACATGTAGTACTTAACATAAGGAGTAGCTAGCATATTCATCGCATATGCAAACAGTACTGAAAACCATAGAAATAACACAACAGAATTTATGAAATTATACCTGCAGAGGGACCGGTGCGGTGATCTTGGTGGTGCTTTTCACGATCGCTTGTCATGATCGCAGTTGTTCGGTGTAGTCGATCAAACTTTGATGCAGGAAGATGTTCGTAGTGCAGTCCCTTGATCGGCCACCAGGAAGTAGACAACGAAGTAGTAGAAAAATCCGAGCAGTCGCGCAGAAATGCGCTCCCCAAAAACCTTATCGCCGGCGTATCCCTAGCAGGATCTCATGCAAACGGGGCTTCGGAGGCCTGCTTACTCCGTTTGCCTGTGCGTGCAGGAAAACAGAGCCGGGTATGCAAACGAGCAGCGCTATAGTGGAGAAGGAGAGTTGTATATCTTTAGTATATGCCTGCCCTTTTATAGCGCTAGGAGAGGAAGGCCAAGAGCAGGAAGATGAATGTCAAGAGCCGGTAGATGAAAGGGTAGCACATACTTTTATTCATGTGCCTTGAAATTATAATTAAATGGGCTTAACTCACCCCATTAATCTAACAATCCCCACCTAATTTCAA
The DNA here is from genome assembly GCA_036346355.1 of Rhipidocladum racemiflorum. Lineage (NCBI taxonomy): Eukaryota > Viridiplantae > Streptophyta > Magnoliopsida > Poales > Poaceae > Rhipidocladum > Rhipidocladum racemiflorum. Next base: position 10,635,969 of record CM070584.1, read on the forward strand.
GGAAAATGAAAAAAAAAACTCTCAGTTCCACTGTAGTTCGATATATCAGTGTTTTGATGGATACTATTAAGTTGAACATCCATCTAGGACAGAGATTACGCTCATCCACAACTGACCAATGGACTATGCCTTGAATTGACAGTTTTGTGCGAATAAGTTTCACCAAAGCCCTTTACTGATACTAGGCTGCCAAATGCATCCCCTCGGTTTGGAGCATATAAGTCGTACTCCATGGCCTTTCATGAGCTTTCTAGATATCACCCAATCTCATAGACTGTGACTAGCAGTCGGGCTCATATAGGTGTATTCCTCATAAGATGTCTTGTAGCACAACATCTCTGCTTATTCAAGCCACTCGGAACACATTAAGGTATAACCAACCTGCCGTACAGATTAGGAGAGTAATGCATCTCTAACGGAATGGGCTATGTACAAAAGTACTCTCCTCTCAGCCAGCCAATAGCTTGTTTCACCATCCTACTTCACGGGATCTCCGATCACATAGAATGAGTTACCACTAAGGCATGAATCAAGTGGGTCTCAAGCCCATCTCCCTCGATGCTTCATCTATCACATTCCGTGATAGCCCTTTCGTAAAGTGATCTGCCAGGTTTTTAGTTGTATGGACATAGTCCAACGTTATTACTCCGGAGGTTTTCATCTTCCTGACAGATTTCAAACGCCTCTTGACGTGTCTTGATGACTTCATGTTATTCTTAGAACTGTTGACCTTGACAATCACAGTCTGATTGTCACAATTCAAAAGAATAGCAGGTACCGGTTTCTCAACCACCGGTAAGTCCATCACAAGCTCACGCAGCCAGTCGGCTTCAATAGTGGCGGTGTCTAATGCTGTGAGTTCTGCTTCCATTGTTGATCTCGTTAAGATGGTCTGCTTGCAAGACTTCTATGAAACAGCGCCACCTCCCAAAGTGAACACATATCCACTTGTGGCTTTTATCTCATCAGCATCAGATATCCAGTTAGAATCACTGTAACCCTCTAGTACACTTGGGTACCCGGTATAGTGAATGCCATAGCTAGCTGTCCCTTTTAGATAGCGCATCACTCTTTCCAAAGCATGCCAATGATCATCTCCCGGATTTGAAACAAACCGACTAAGTTTGCTCACAGCAAACGAGATATCTGGCCTCATAGCACTAGCTAAATACATCAGCGAGCCAATGATTTGGGAATATCTTAGTTGATCCTTTACTATACTTTGATTCTTTCGTAATAGTACACTAGGATCATACGGTGTTGGAGCAGGTTTACAGTCACTAAATCCAAAGCGACTCAAGACCTTTTCCACATAGTGGGACTACACAAGTGTAACCCCACCATCATCTCCTCGTAACAACTTAATGTTTAAGATGACATCTGCTTCTCCCAAATCTTTCATTTCAAAGTTTTCGGACAAAAAATCTTTGACCTCTTTAATCACACTAAGGCTGGTCCCAAAAATCAGTATGTCATCGACATACAAACACAAGATCACTCCCTTTCCCCCACCATAGCGGTAATACACACACTTATCAGCTTCATTCACAACAAAACCAGCAGAAGTCAAAGTTCTATCAAACTTCTCATTCCACTGCTTAGGTGCTTGCTTCAGGCCATACAAAGATTTTAATAGTTTACACACCTTTCCTTCATGTCCACTTACTACAAATCCATCTGGCTGTTCCATGTAGATTTCCTCCTCCAACTCTCCATTAAGGAAAGATGTCTTAACGTCCATTTGATGGACAAGCAGATCATGAGAGACAGCCAATGATAGTAGTACTCGGATAATAGTCAGTCTGGCAACAGTTGAGTAAGTATCAAATAAATCTTCGCCTTCTTTCTGGGTATGACCCTTGGCCACAAGTCTTGCCTTGTACTTTTCAATCGTACCATCAGGCCTAAGCTTTTTCTTGAACACCCACTTGCATCCTACAGGTTTGCACCCATAAGGACGATCAACGATCTCCCAAGTTCCATTACTCATGATGGAATCCATCTCACTCCGGACTGCTTCCTTCCAATAGTCAGCATCCTGAGATGAATATGCCTCAAAAATGGTTCCTAGAGTGTCATCCACTAGATATACAATAAAGTCATCACCAAAAGACTTTGCAGTCCTATCTCTTACTCTTGCGAGTTGCTTCATTGTTTTCATCTATTGGATTCTCTTCAAGTGAAGGTTCAGTGTGTATTAAAGGAGTGGTAGGTTCTAGAGAGAAGATAAGTTCTTGGCTAGATGTGCTAGATGTTTCTCTCATTGGAAATATGTCCTCAAAGAATGTGACATCTCTGGACTCCATTATCGTACCTTCATACATATCAGATATTCCAGATTTCACTATTAAGAACCTATATCCAACGCTGTGAAAAGCATAACCAATAAGGACACAATCCACGGTTTTAGGTCCAAGCTTACGCTTCTTTGAGATTGGCACATTGACCTTAGCCAAACAACCCCAAGTTCGTAAGTAAGAGAGGTTTAGTCTTTTCTTATCCCATTCCTCGAATGGTGTTATCTCTTTATTCTTTGTAGGAACCCTGTTTAGGACATGACACGCAGTCAATATAGCCTCACCCCACCATTCCTTGGAAAGTCCCGCTGTTTCTAACATGGCGTTAACCATCTCTGTTAGAGTGCGGTTCTTCCTCTCCGCAACCCCATTTGATTGCGGTGAATAGGGAAGCGTCCCCTCATGGATTATACCATGTTCCTTGCAGAATAAATTGAACTCATTAGAAAAATACTCTCCACCACGATCGGTCCTAACCCGCTTAATCTTTCTCTCAAGTTGGTTTTCTGCTTCAGCTTTATAGATCTTAAAATAGTGAAGTACCTCATCTTTAGACTTTAGTAAGTACACATAGCAGTATCTAGTAGAATCATCTATCAAAGTCATGAAATACCTCTTACCACCCTTTGTCAACTCTCCGTTCATCTCACACAAATCGGAATGAACTAGTTCTAATGGTGCCAAGTTCCTTGCCTCTGCTGCTTTGTGAGGCTTGCGGGGTTGCTTCGATTGAACACATACTTGGCACTTAGAACCTTTGATTGGGGTGAATTTCGGGATTAAACTCATACTGGCTAAGCGCGTCATGCAACCAAGATTAATATGACAAAGTCGTGAATGCCATATATTGGATTCATCATTACATACATGATTCACCACATTGTTGCACAAGTCTGTCACAGATAAGCGGAACAAACCTCCACTCTCATAGCCTTTACCAATAAAGGATCCAAATCTGGATACAACACATTTATTGGACTCAAATACTAGCTTATAACCATCTCTACACAAAAGAGATCCACTGACAAGGTTTTTATTTATCGCGGGTACATGTTGTACGTTCCTCAGTCGCACAACCTTACCTGAAGTGAACTTCAGATCAACTGTGCCGATCCCACGTACAAACGCATGCGACCCGTTCCCCATTAGCACGGAGGAAGTCCTTGTGACCTGGTAAGAAGAAAACAGAGACCTGTCAGCACACACATGTATATTGGCCCCAGTGTCAACCCACGATCACCGTGAGTGACATACTGATAGAATAGTAGGTACTGTTACATACCCGGTTGTTCCCTCTTCAGTATTGCCAATAACAATGTTGGCGGACTTTTTCTGCTTATCTTTGCACTCAGTGCAATCCTTAGCCCAATGGCCAGACTTGCCACAAACAAAGTAGTCTCCTTTCCCTGAATTCTTCTTCTTCTTGAAGCTAGTAGATTGAATGGCTTTATTTTTATCATTGAACATGTTCTTGTTTTTCTTGCGGGACTGAAAGTTTCTCTTCTGTACTAAATTGGCACTAGAACTTCCATCAAGCCCTTTTTCCTTAGTGTCTTTTGCCCTCGCCTTCTCCTCAACATCTAGAGACCCGATGAGATCAGCGACATTGAACTCTTGTCTCTTATGTTTTAGAGTAGTGGCAAAATCCCTCCAAGATTGTGGTAACTTAGCAATAATGCACCCCGCCACAAACTTGTCAGGCAACACACAAGGAAAATTCTCAAGTTCTTTATAGCGATCAATCTTATGAGCCTGTTCGACTACTGAGTGATCATCAACCATTCTCAGTAGTCATGAAAGCTGCTCCATGACGTCTGACTCATTTGCTGCGTCCGAAACCCCAAACTTAGCGTCGAGGGCATCCCACATTTCTTTTCCTGTAGGCAGAATCATGTACACATCCACCAGTTTTTCGCCTAGAACGCTAATCACTGCGCCTCTGAATAAATTATCGGTAGCCGCAAAAACTCTCTCTTGTTCATTAGAGAGCCCTGCCTCAGGCTTGCCTTGTGCAACGTGAAACACGTTCATGGCTGTCACCACAAAATCATCTTGGCACGCCAACGTTTATAATTTGATCCATCAAACACGTTAGGCTTTAGCGCAGTGGTAAAGCCAGTGACCGAAAAGTTCCTAATATAAGGTTTTTGGATTGTTGGAAAATTAGGTACTTTTCGATTAATTTTAATCCAGAGTTTATATAACATGACAAAATGAGTGATCATATTGATAAACCAAACAGTACTAAAATACATACTGAACATGTAGTACTTAACATAAGGAGTAGCTAGCATATTCATCGCATATGCAAACAGTACTGAAAACCATTGTCGGGACCCCGAATTTGCAAATCCGGACCCTCTGTGTATTCAGCACTAGTCCAGGAACGCGCTAGTGCACACAGTCTTAACATCGGTATATATCACAATCATACCAAACGATACTATCAAAGTACTTTATTTAAATAACCAAAGGGTTACTTGACCTTTATGGCAAATTACAAATATATGCCTTGCAAAGGCGAAACTTATTAAAAGAGAAATAACGTGGAAAATCAAATAAACCGTGGCGCCATCCAGATACCACAGGCAACTAGGCGGGCTCGCATCCCCTAAGTAGAGCGGGTCCTCTTGGAACTCCTCCTCGGCCTGGCGTAGTCTCCTCTTCAACTGGTATTGTGTTGAGGCAAGGGTGAGTACTTGTACTCGACAAGTCATACTGAGAATGCAAGCTAATATACTATATGCATGGCTTGGTACAAAGGAATAGCTCGAGGAGTATATTTGCAAAGAAAGCTTTGACAAGTAATAAAAGTAGATTCGAAAGCGGTAGAAATAAGTAAAGCATAAATAACTTTTCAAGAAGTTTAACAAACATTTTTCCCCATCTAAACCATATTTCCATCATCTTCCTTGTTAAACCAACCCATCTTTTCCAAAACCCAGTTATTTTCGTAAAGTCTAACCCTTGATTGTAATTCCCGAGCATTGTCGATCACGTGGACTCGGCTATTCAAATAGATTCTACACTCTGCAGAGGTTATGCACTTTACCCACAAGATACAGTCAAACACCACAAAGGCGAGTTCCGTAACAAAGCCTTTGGAAGCCTCAAACAACAGTGGTCCTCTCAGATGCGTGCTCTACACCATCCCTTCCCTTAGCCAAGTATGGGACCAACACACTGATTAGATGGGTATCGGCCACGACCACGATACGCTCCGCATACAATCACAAAGCGGTGTAAGCGACACCCTGAGGCTCCAAGTGAGTCCTTAGCGACTTAGTCAACTAGGGCCGTCCCATTCCAGCCATGTGGTTGCAAGTATGACCCGTTCAAAGGCTTGCAGGTTAAGTCCTTAGAGTGACCAGGGCAAGACTACCCGAAAACCAAATCAACATCCCGGTGCCACCTTAACACGATTACTCTTGCCACATGCCGTTAAAACTGTTTATCAAACCCGAGTTGATTACCATGCACCACGTGCCATCAACATCACATGATACTTTTCCAAAACAGGTTCAATATATCATTAAGTCCATATTAGCATTTGATTGTCCAAAATCATGTCATGAGCACGTAAGCGGTGTCTAAGCGACATACTACAGCGGTCTAAACCCATGTTGGCAAATTTAATAATGTCCAACAACTAATCCACAACTAGCTTGACAAGTGATCATGGCACATAATTAGATCATCAAGGTGTCATACAGCAAATTGGTATTTATCTAACCCCCATGTTTAAACAAAGTATCTTTCTAATTGAACTAGCATGCAATAGTTTAAATCAAAATATATTTCGAAATAGGATCAACATGGTCAAAGCACAACTTGCCTTCAAAAAGTACTTGCTCTTGGTCTTGAGTTGGATCCCTAGGTCAACACTTCTCCTTGAATCCTTCCCAAGCACTTCAATGCGTCTACTCGTAAAGCGTGCAAATAGCAAATACACAAATAAACACTAGGCAAAAAGATCCCAAAACTCCAAATAAAATCCATAAACAGAGAGAACATAATTTTTCCGGATTTTTAGAAACTGAATCGTCAAATTCAGTTAAAAGCAAAAGTTATGATTATTTAAAGTTTAAATAATCAATTAAATAATTTTGCAGAAAAACTTTAGTCAAAAATTAAATAAAATTCATATTTAGGTAGAGCTCATTTTTCTACAAATTTAGAAATTTGAATCACTCAAATCGGAGTTGAAAGCATAAAAGTTATAAGCGTTTGAAGTTTGAATCTAAATTTTGAATCAATATTTCGAATTAATAAATCATTTTCTTTTTGGAAATTAATGCGTCAGCATGGACGCGTGTCACTCTGATTGGCTGGTGGCGTCAGTGTCCATGGACTTGGTCCACGCTCGGCTCGGAGTCCACGGTGGACTCTGGTCACGGCTCAGCGTGAGAGACCGACATGTGGGTCCACTCGGGTGATGTCATTGCGATGTCGGCCTGCTGTTTGAGGCAGGCGACAGCGGGCCCGCCATGGCGTCATCGTGACGTCATGGTGCGGTGCAGTTTGGCGGCCACGACATGCGGGCCCAAATGCGGTCGACACGTTCTCATCTTGGCGCCAGCCGCGGCTACCGATCACGCGGTTGGCCTTACGGCCGCGTGGCTAGATCTAGGCGTTGATTTGAAAATCAACGGCCCGGATTGAATCAGTGTTACGCGTTTGGGGTGAACGCGATTAATCTGGGATCCGTTAGATTTAGATCCAATGGTTGAGATTGAATCTAGAGATAAATCTTGAAAACCTCACCGTCTGATGGCAAGATCGGATCGTGCGGTCTTGATCGACCGAGATAGCTCGGACGGCAAGCAATGGCGTCGTGACTTACTTGGCGGCCGGATGGCCCGATGACACGCTCCGGCCAGCGCTGCGAGGCCTCCTCGGTGGTGGATGGTAAAGGCAGGTGCGCCTTAGCGCAAGGAGATCTGATCACGGGGTCAACGTCGGCGGAGGATGGCGGGCGGTGGCGAGCTTGGCCCAAGCCGCGGCGAGTGCTTTACCAACTCGTGCGAGCAATAGCAGCGAGCGGTGGGGATCCTAAGCGGCGTGAGCTAGGGTTTCGGGGCCAGCGTGGGATGGCGATCCTCGTGGTGCGATCCGGCATTAAATAGCCCGGGGCGTGCTCGGCGGAACCCTAATCGTCACGGCAGCTCACGCGTAGTCCCGGCTCGGACTCGGCGGAGGCAACGCATGTCGCGACCGTCCGTCGTGTGATCAGCGGCCCGATCGCCGCAGGCGCGATCGGATCCGGGCGGATCTGGCTGGTCGGGTCGGCGGATCGGTAGTTGGATCTTGATCAACGGTTGGGATTGATTAGGGTTGAGTGGGTTCGGGTCGAGTCCGCGTGGCTCGGTCGGACTCGAACACGAAGTCTGACTCGGGCTCGGTCGGATGAAACGATTTGACCGAGTTTGATTTTCCAGCGATTTAATATTTAAAATAATTCCTAGTAATTCATTTAATTCATTAAAAATAGCAAATGACTGAAAAATTCGAGAAAAATTAAAATACTTTGGATCATTTTGGACTCAAATAAAATATTTCCAACAAAAATTTATTTGCAAAATTAAATTCTTCAATTATTTCAAAATGGAATAAATTCAAATAAATTCCAAATAAATCCAAATAAATTCCAGAAAATTCCAAAAATTCACCAAAGTGCCAAATCACACATGAGTTTAGGAAAAGTAAAATTTTGGGGTGTTACAACCATAAAAATAACACAACAGAGTTTATGAAATTATACCCTGCAGCAGGACCAGTGCCGGTGACACTGGTGGTGCTTTTCTGCTGATCAGTTGTCATGATCGCAGTTGTTCGGTGTAGTCGATCAAACTTTGATGCAGGAAGATGTTCGCAGTGCAGTCCCTTGATCGGCCACCAGGAAGTAGACAACGAAGTAGTAGAAAAATCCGAGCAGTCACGCAGAAAGTGCGCTCCCCAAAAACCTTATCGCCGGCGTATCCCGAGCAGGATCTCACGCAAACAGGGCTTCGGAGGCCTGCTTACTCCGTTTGCCTGTGCGCGCAGGAAAACAGAGCCGGGTATGCAAACGAGCAGCGCTATAGTGGAGGAGAGTTGTATTTCTTTAGTATATGCCTGCCCTTTTATAGCGCTAGGAGAGGAAGGCCAAGAGCAGGAAGATGAATGTCAAGAGCCGGTAGATGAAAGGGCAGCACATACTTTTATTCATGTGCCTTGAAATTATAATTAAATGGGCTTAACTCACCCAATTAATCTAACACTTTGGTTATTGTTGTGTTTCTTTCAAATGCGAATGACGACGAGTGGGCAAAGTTTTATTCATCCATGGCATGCATGGGTAGAGGAACTAAGGTGACAATTGTAAGTAGGCTTGCAAAATTAGTGAGATTCGGAACTATGAAACCAATTCATCTCAATAGCCTTTCAAACCATGAGTTCAGCTACCTATTCAAGACACTAGCATTTGGAAGTGCAAACCCAGACGACCATCCAGTACAGTTAGTGTCCATCGTTAGAGAGTTTGCAACAGAGTTGGGATGGTCACTGGTCGCAGCACATGCGACTGCTGATGTGTTGAGGAAGAACATTAAACTTAAGTTCTGGCTTTGGCTATTGGAGACATGTAGGAGTACGGTTCAGAAAAACATTGATTTGTTTGGTGAGCATCCAAAAACACTTTTAGGAAGAGATCGTCCAGTAGAAATTGCATATGCTGATGCTGCTGCTCCACTCCAGCTCTTATTTAATGTTGCGAAAATGGAGTTACCTAGGGTGACATTTGGAGACCTATTAGTAGATCCTACTATACGACCGAAGGGGGGTTTAATCTGGTCCTATGGGAATCAAGGATAGCGCCTTATACTACGTTTGTTTACTATGTTCCAACTCGCGCTGATGAAAATCCTGAAACATTCTCGCAAAGGAAGAAGCGCCGCCGACCTTTTGTCTTGCCTTCTGCCATGATGTAGTAGAAAATTTTATCTCTTTCGTTTCAGTCTATTTTTGTGGTTCAGATAGCAAAGGTATAGCATCATACCACTAGAGCTGTAATATCTATATAATACTTAATTGTACAGTTTGCTCTATATATATGGGCATGTAGAGTGTAGTGTAAAAGCTATTGCTTTACAACATGATTTATATTGTATTATTTGTGACACTGCACTGGAATTTTCCTTTCTCCTTTGTATTGCTTTGCATTTTTATCTGTGGAGTCCATATTGTTTCCTTAGCATGCATACAAGTAATAATGCCACTTTTCTTCAATTTTTAATTCCATTATAATGGTGTAATGTACTAGTCTCTACTATTCTAAAGCAGCACTTGGTGGCAGTGGTCCGTTCTTTCCACGTCATTAATTGCCATTTAATTGCCCTGCTTAATTGCCCTACGCAAGAAACGAAGCGTTGCTTTAATTAGCCAGCTTTCGCAAAAAAACGAAGCGTTAATGATAGATGTTTGATTTTGTGAAATAATTTTTTTTATTTTTTAATCTTTATTTTTCGTTATCAATTTTGTTTTTCGTAGCAACGCACGGGCATGTAACTAGTATATTTCAATTCTAACATACGAGCAGTATCCTTTTTATACTCCGTCCAGTCACAAAAGAGTGATGATTTTTTACTTTTCAAGGTCAACAAAGATGCTATTTGGTCACTAAATTCTCTTTACATATTCAAAAAATTTGTAAACGTGCAATATTATGAAAGTACTTTTCATTACAAATTTAGTTGTACCATTTTCATATATCCAAACGATATGTTTTAAAGTCACTCTTTTGTGACCGGAGTGAGTAATAAAATAAGTAATGATACTGGTTAATTTCAATTTTTAATTCCATTATAATGATGTAATGTATAAGTATATTTCAATTGAAACACATGAGCAGTATTCTTTTTAATTATACTCTCTCCAGTCACACATGAATGGCGATTCTTACTTTTTAAAGTCAATAAACTGCTACTCCCTCCGATTGGAAATGTAAGGGGTTTTAGGTCTCTATACTATTTGTAAAATATAAGGGGTTCTAGTATCCAAAGGCTAAATTTAGCCCATTTCTTCCAGTTTTGCCCTTGCTCCATTTATTACCCTTGTACAATTTTCCATGTCTCTTTTTTATGCGAACGTGCTCTTTAATGAACAATAACTAAGGGTATTTTAGTCTATTCACCAAGCTTCTAAATATGTGTGCACAAGGCTAAAACCCCTTACATTTCCAATCGGAAGGAGTATTTGACAACTAAATTCTCTTATCACATGTACGAAAAGAGTTGTTGTAACATCATAAAATTCTGAAAAAGTTATATATGGTGTTCCAAAAAACATTTCAGCATTTTCTTGTTTTTTTCTAGATTTTCAGCAATTAAGAAAATTGTTTTTTAAATATAGCCACTGTTTTTCAATTTAAAATTTTATTTGAAACTTTTACATAACATGAAAATAATTTATTTTGGTTCTAAATAACCTCGAGAGCCTCTCCAAAACTTTTCATAATTTTCGCAATTGGCTTGCTAATTTTAAAAATTCAAATCTTTTTCCTGTGATTAAGTTAATTAGAAAACGTATTAAAAATCCCTTTTCTTTTCGCGGCCTGAATTCTTTACTTCATCCTAGCCCATTGCTGTTTCGGCCTATTTTAAGCCTATGGAGCAGCCCTCTACAGCCGCCTTCCCTTTTCCCAAGGACTTGGCGCAAGCTCGTGGGCAGGGTGCTCGACTAGGGAGAAGACATGATGGGAGAGGAGGCCGCAGGAATCTCCGGCATCCTTTGCGCCCATGAAGGCACCAATGTGGGCGGCAGCAGCAGTGGGAGAAGACAGCTCGGCTGGCAATGTAGCAGGGTAGGCGACAGTGAGCAGGCCGGTGGCACAAGTACCACAGCATGGAAACTTGCTCATGCTACGGCAGGGCGCGTGCAGAGGGCGCTGAGCCACAGCAGGGCATGGGTGGCTTGGTGGCTACCGTGGCCAAGGTTTCAAATCTCGTTTTGACTCAAATCCTGGATCTTCCCGAAATCCGAGATTTCGGCGAGATTCGGAAATTTCGGACAAAATTCGGACGAATTGCAAAAACAGATTTTCAAATCCGGTTTTTATTCCACCGAGAAATCCGAGATCTCGGCCGAGATTACCGAGATCTCGCCCGAGATCACCGAGATCTCGCCCGAGATCACCGAGATCTCGGCAAATTTGAACCGGCCAAAAATGGGTCCAAAACACGTCAAAAAATTTTGAAATTTTTTTTGGATAGTCCTGACACATCACTAATGTTTCTATAAAAATTTGAGATGATGATCAATCACGTGGAATTTTTAAAAAATCTAACAGTGGTAAAGTCATCTAAAAAACCGTATATAAAGTCAGTTTTTGATTTTTCAAATGTAACAAATGAACTTCTAGTTATTTAAAAAGTTTTATATATGTTCCTATTATCCTATGTATTATACAGAAATATTTTAACTGAGAAATTGAAAATTTCTTGACATTTTAACTAATTTTCGGATTATGAAAGTGACAATTGGCAACAATTTATACATATAGACATGAAATGATAGACATGAACAATTTATACATATAGTCATGACAAATGATAGACATCAAATGAAAATTAACTCATATGACAATTCAACACATATTGCAAGAAGATGCAAAAGAATAATTACAAGACATATGACAACAAGAGGCATACTTAAAAGGAACATGAACATGTAATCCATGGACAACTACGCCTTGCCATACCTAGGAGTGGTAGTATGATGATGGTGAAAAGCCCCGGATCTGTGGCGTCATCGACAATCATCTCTCCACGCCTCATGCAGTGTTGTTGCTTGTACTCTTCCGGCTGTAATTATGTTCTCGTGGCAGCAGCGGACTTCCAGAATGTTCATAATGTGACATCCAGATCAAAGGATTCTCACGATTCGTATATGTACACTTGCCAAGCTGTGTTATGTGCGCCACGATCGTAGGGATCGAGTATAATAACAATGATGACATTGTAGGTCCATCGTAGGATGAATGTCTCAGTATCCACATGTATCCTCTCATAGCTCCTTCATGGCGCATCGAGCCGTGACCCTAACGTAGGGTACCCAGGGGTTCTCACCGGTGATGCCCCAATGGCTAGAAGACTGGCTACTAGACCACGAGCCCATATCCATCTGCGGATGTCACGCTGCTGCCCATCCCCACCACTTTCGTCGTGCTAACGGGTCTGCCTGCGTGAGCCCTTCCCCGCAGATTCCTTATGTTGCATTTGTCTAGGTGACTATGGTTGTGAGCGAGGTCGGAGGGTGTGCCGATCCGTCGTCGCCTCCGAGTCGTGGAAGCGGCTGGCAGCGATGTCACCTACGGGGTGTCAGTGTCATCGCATCGCTGCCAAACCGTCCTCCTCATCGCTGGCCTTCCCTTCCCTTCCCACGGCTGGCCGACAACCGCCTTCCCACTGGTTGGCGACAAATTCGCCTTCCCACTCTGCCTGGCCGACAACCGCCTTCCACTGGCTGGCGACAACTTGCTCAACCCACCTAAAGCACCCGCTAGCATGTCGTCGACATCGTCGTCGATGCCACGCCTCCTCTTGGCGTGTGGTGTGTCGCCAATCACAACCTCACTCCAATCGTGCAAGGTCTTCCCACGTGGCCGGTATGATTAAATATATTAACACCTTTACGATAGCCGTAATGAATAAAAATAATTGGGCGGTACCTATGGCCTTGTGGAGCTCTTGCGATGGGATCTTTGTCAACCACGAATCTCGCGGGAGAAGCGGATCGTAGCCACTATCCTCATCTAGTAGAGGCTCCCCCCATTGACATGGGACGACTCGAACCGATACTCGCAATCGGATCGTTGCCGGAATGCCATCCTCAATGAGGTGATAAAATGGGTCGGCGTCATCGATATTCTTGAGTGGATCTTAGTCCCGTAGTGCGAAGTCGAAGATTGTAGTGCACAAACACGAAGTTGCTGCTTTTGCATAACTTAATCGGTTCCTACACTGTGTGCACTAAGGCAAAAGTGCTCAATTTCGCTGCCAACTGGATGAGGCGACCTTTGTGATACCAATCTCAAGGCATATACCTGTGGTGTCTCATTCTAGATGCCATCCACCATTGTCTTTGCGGACAAAAAAACACATTATTAGTAGTTCTCCATACTAAATTTACATTATGCCAATTTATAAAAGTACCTGCCGTCATGTGTGGATCGAGCGCTACTCTCTGCAAGTTGGGTGGCGGCGTCCCTTCCTAAGGCAGTAAGTGTGCTGCTTCCGTAGTGCCTTAACACTTTCATTGTCGCGACCATAATATTCGGTGGACAAGCGTCCATGAACACCGGAGTGCTGCATATATTGTACTTGAATTGAGGCGTAGGTCGGGCGGAGAGGCTACAACAGGCAAAATATTTGAAGTTAGCACAATACAAACAAAGGTGGTATACTTTATGTCAATTGGGCGGTACAGCTTGGACAAAGTGGTATCCTTTATATCAGTAAACCTCTTTTCAATGAACGCCACGAATGGCTGATAATGCTCTCCATCTTGATCAACCGCCGTTTATACTCACTCCTAGCAATACAAATTTGCATCATAACACCATTTATCGTTGGTAACTTGTCTTGATCGGCGAACCTCAACAACTTGTACAAGGGTTCGGCCCTCACACCACTCCAACATGGTCAATCTCGATCAAGGAGGTGATCGTATACAAACTTGCCCTCGTCCATCCCAGCCCACTTGCTACCTGTCCGATCGGGATGTGTCATCCATTATCGGGAACTTGTCCTTCTTCTTAAAAAATGCTTTCAAGGAATACAAAGGTTGTGCCAAACCTAGTGGCATTTGGCCTCACCAACTCTCCACCTATGTGGGCCTTCATGCAATGTAATGCGATTCTTGTGGTTAATATAAGAATAACGGCAAATCCTCTTCGCCTTGCCACAACATACTTGATCTCCTCCATTTCGCACACATCCTTAAGCATGAGGTTCACCGTGTGTGCCAAGCATGGTTGCCGGATAATCATTGGATACCCACTGCGCAACATCTGGCATGCTTTCTTGAAGTTGGCTCCATTGTCAGTAACCACTTGCACCATGTGACTGGGACCAATTTCATCGGCAACCACTTTTGTTATCTCGCGTAGGAGGTACTTATGGTCTTGAATCTTGCCCGTAGCATCAACGGTTTTATGGAAAAACATTACCCGTTGCGGTACACCATGAAGTTGATGATACTCGCATTGTAGGTCCGATCCCACGCGTCACACATGGTATCACCAAATGTCGCCCATCATCCACCCCGAACTTCAAGGTTGGGTAATCTCCTTCTCGTTCGTCAAGGTACTTCCCGTCGATCTCGTGGCCCGTGGTGCCGCGAACCCCTGAACCTAGCTCTGCGTCATCTTGAGTGCACACGAGAACACGGATTTGTAAGAGTTTAGTCAACGATGACAACAATTTTAACTTATAAACCCATGAGCTTTTGCATACACAGCAAGTACTGCGGACACTCAAGCCTTCCTTCCTGAGCTGCATTTGCATGGAACCACTTAGACCATGCCCTCCCAAGCTTACGCCTCGCCCCTGCTTAAATGCGGTGTCAATTCGAGGTTCTTTGCGAGGCACCACTCCGTGCAAGGTCAACATCGATGGAGGCTTGGCTTGACCGTGTTGATTCGACTTGCCAAACATTTTGCGATAGTGGATTGGAGCGGAGTGTTTCCCATGCACCCTACTCCCAGACCCGATCCTGTGTGGCCAAACCTTGACTCTAAGGTAAGCCTCTTCTTTGGAGGCCCTTATGGCCATCTTCGCTGATCTCGCTCTGTATGGTAGTCTCTCGCCATCGGCGCCCAATCATCGCAAGCCTCCTCTTTCTGTAGCGCTCCACCTCTTTCTCCTTCTTCCTTTCTCGACCTCCAGCGAGAGTCCATGAAGCATGGCTTGCCTAACCACTTTAGGAAATGCGCCAGACAGCCCTTCACATCACCGGCGCGACCCGAGATGTTCCTTCAAAGCGGGTTGCTCCTCACCTTCATTACATGCAATGGTGATTGCACTTCGACCCTTGCCCGACACGCTCCCCATGCTCCCAAACAGCATCCATCTTGATATTCTGCAATAGTATACGTATGATCTTGAGCTAACAATCATCTAGAGCTAACAAGAATTAATAACTAATGTAACATATATACTCAAGAAGTAATAACCTGCAAGTCTGAAACTTTTATTTCATGAGCGATTGGTAGCAGCTTGAATTATGCATGCATGTCATATGAAATACCTACTATCACCAAGCCAAAAACTAATCACTTAACACTTAATAGCATACTAATCACTTAACCTCATTCCTTCCTTCAGTGTCTACACTCCATAGAAGATTGAAGCATCACTTAACTTAACACTTTAACATGTTGTAGAGCACCACTAATCCTATTGTAGAGCATCATAACATAACGAGTTAACATCATACAAAAATTATGTACTTGAACAGCACACTAATGATTAATGAAAGAGCATACAAGTTAACATGTTAATAGCATACTAATCCTTATGTAGAGCATCACTTAACAACCTAACACTTAACAAGTTAACACCATATTAATCCTAATGTAGTGCATCACCTACCACTTAACCAGTAGCATACAAAATTTTCTAAATCAATCAATCAATTAATCGTAATCTAATGAAGATTGAAGCATCACTTGACACTTAACAAGTTGTTGAGAATCACTAATGCGAGACAACGGTACAAGAATAGCAAAGAGCAGCCTACAACTCACACTTGGTCAAAAATAAAAATGCAACCAAGCTATGCAAATACATCCGACCAAGTTGCCGGCAAGGCAGAAATGGCATACTACTAATACTAATCACTAAAACAAGCGACATTCTACAGATCCATGAAAATCGGTCGAGCAAAAAAATTTCGAACTCATAAGATTTCACCGATTCTACCCGAGATCTCGTATGCATCTGAGATCTCGCCTCCACGAGCCAGGATCTACCTCAGCAGTCGCGGATATGGCCGGAGTTGGCGGTTTTGTCGAGATTTCAGTCTATCTGAAAGTTCTTCCCTCCTCTCGCGCTGAATGAGTGTGAAAGAAGTAAGAATTACCCGTGAGCAAAAAGGGGAATGTGCCCTTATATAGTTCAATAGTGGAGGTCAGATGATATATTACTCTGTATTCCACCTTGAGCAAGAAAATATAGACAGTGCAGTTGGTTTCCAGCGCTTGGCTAGGCATTGAGTAGAGCAGCAAGTCAAGGGTTATAATCCCATGTCCCTAGAATTTTTTTTTAAATTTTTTTCAACGTTTTTTTTCATAGGAATAGTTCATATTACTCGTTATAATGCTTTAGGAAAAAAACTAGCTCAAATCTGGTAGAATTTGAGTGCAATCCGGTTCAAAATTTAGAAATTTCGCCCAATTGACCCGAGATCTCGGCCGTTTTCTGCGAGATCTCGCCGGGAAAAACGAGATACAAATTTTTTTCAAATTTTTTCGTTCGAGCGGGATTTGTAATTTCGTCTAGTTCCGAAAAGCGAAATCTCGTCCGAAGAAAGCGAAATTTCGGCGAGATTTGGATCCCTGACCGTGGCAATGCTTGGCCGCGACATGGAGGAGGTGGGCACACGCGGGCACGCACGGTGTGGGGTGAAGTGGGGCAGGGCCAATCGCTGGCAAGCGTGCCCAAGGTAGGCAGAGGGAGGAGAGAAGGAGGAAGCCGAATAGGGAAATCACACTTCTCGACTTTACGCATTTATTATGAGAAAGCCGGTTTAGCCAAAAGATGCTTTCTCCTTTTGGCAATTTACTATTTTAGTTTTTTCTTTAATTTGGCATCAACTATTATTGATTTTAATTGAGCTATCAAACATGCTCCGAATTTTATGAAAATTTTTGGAGATGGTTCGGAGGTGTTTCAGATATTCCCATAAAATTTTCAGAGCATGATCACATCTTGGGAATTTGTAAAATTCAAACATTGATTCTGTCCCATTGAAGAACTTCTGTTTTTGATTTTCCAGAAGCATCAGGTAAGTTCAGAAATTCCTGAAACTTTTTGGGGATGCTTAGGGGATTATTTGATATTTAAATAAATTATTTTGTGATTTTTTATTTGTTTGAATTTACATCTTGAAATTCAAAGTCATATTTGGTTTAATTGAAAAGCATTTTTCTTTAAATAAATAAGAAATTCCAGAAAAATTAGAAAATGCTGAAAATTCAAATTGTGGCCCAGAATTAAGCTTGTATTCTTGTATTTCAATTTTCCTTTGAAATTTGGGCGGTTACAAAAATTAAACATCTTGCCACTTGTCGTAATAATTATATATGGTCAGGGGCTGGTTGGGCTAGAGAATTACCTTCCGACCAAGGGAGAGAAAGCTCTTCTTAACTGCCCTCCTCGCATATGTACTTATTATGTATGGCACAAACCGGTGATATCTTTGACTTGGTTAAGTTCTAACGCAGAACACTGAGTGGTAGTGCATTATCATTTTAATTCTCACAGAACTCTCTTATATGACTGCTTGATTAATTGGCCAAATTTGGACAGATTCCCACCCAAACAGCCGGTGGATTACTAGTCTTGACACATCTTTCTTATTGCCTATTGGAAACTGGATTTCAATAAGCCCTAGCATCAAGAAATTTACCAGTCGTACGTTCCCGTCTATCTGGACCATACATTTATCAATAGCTAACAAATTTTTTAAAATATATGAAAATTTGTACGAACTTTTTTAATGGGATTTGCACTATTTTGATAGAAGGTTGTGGTAGTTAATGCCATGGCTAAGTCTCCGCACAGCTACACTCCTAAAAGAATTGAAGATACATCATTTGTCCAATCAAGTCCTCAAAGTCCAAACTTTGTTGATTTTGATCGAATTATTCATTGGACTAGCCTCCTCAATTTTTTTTTTTTACAAAACTAGCCTCATGCCAAATAGAATTGCGAAAATAGCCCTTGGCCCACTCCTACCACACCCGGATAGAGCAGAAGCCACCTTCGCGGTAGGGGGCAGGGAAACAAAACTCTTGTACAACCCAGGCGCGACACGTGGGCGGGGGCAAGAAAAATAAGGGCGTATGGCGGCTTGTGCTTGGGCAAGCGAGCGAGGCCATGCAGGCACGGGCGCAAGGGCGGGCGTGGCGGAGTGGGGTCTCAGGCGTGCACGTGGTGACACTACTACAGAATGATACATCACTATCGCTTCATCTGTGTCGGTTCCAAACTTTTGACTAAAAAACCGATTGTGATTCGTGTATGTCATTTGTAAATTTTGGTAACAGGTTATCACAATCGGTTCTGAGAAAGAACCGATTGTGATAAGAATCATCATCACAATCGGTTCTTTCTAAGAACTGATTGTGATAACCCATTTCCTCATCACAATCGGTTCTGAAAAAGAACCGATTGTGATAAGGGGTCCCTCATTACAATCGGTTCTTAAAAAGAACCGATTGTGATGAGGAAACGGGTTATTACAATCGGTTCTTTCTAAGAACCGATTGTGATGATGGACCACTTATCACAATCGGTTCTGAGAAAGGACCGATTGTGATGAGGGACCCCTCATCACAATCGGTCCGTTCTCAGAACCGATTGTGATAAGTCCATCATCACAATTGGTTCTTTCTCAAAACCGATTGTGATGAGTCTTGCTAGGTTTTATATCCTCTCGGGATGAACTCTCCTCTGTTGGTGTTCTAGAGCAAAAAAAACCGTCGCCACCCAAAAAAACAGAACATACTCTTGTTGAAACTTAGACTTTGGGGAGAAAATCTGAAATCCTTGAGGATGTGTGTTAAGTGGGTAAGTTGAAGCCCCAGCTTGAGAAAATTTCCCCTCTATTTTCCCTCATTTGAGGTTTTCAGCATATTTATAAGCAAGCACTTAGTGGTGACGACGACACACATGGAACAAATTACATGCGTGTAGATCATCAAGAATGGTTGTATTGTAAATAAAGTTGTAAGATTGCCAGGTCTAATTGAGACAAGCTAATGCCATTTCAAGGGTAAAGTACCAGCAAAGTAAAAGTACAAACTTACCAACTTGTTCTCTATAACTTGTTGTTGAACCTGTTTTAGTTAAAATATACAGGACAATACTTCCATAAGGAAGGAAAGGGAAGAATTTTTCCACTCAACGCAAAATTATTAGTAATTACTTGCACATTCTTTTCACTCCATCCAAGCACAGCACATAATCCCAAAGAATTATTAGAACAATACCCAGAACAATACCGACACTACTAGTCATTTCATATTGCAGTCGATTTTAGTTAAAATCGACACTACTAATCAAACCTATTACTTTTTGTGAAGGCAATGAAAGGAATGCATTTCAATAGCATATATACAGAAAGTTCAGTAAAGTGGAGACCTACTCGGCTTGAACTTAAATTAGATGGCAAATAGAATTAAAGGTGTGATGGACACCACATCAAAATCGGTTCTAGCTTAGAACCGATTGTGATGAGGATGATCATCACAATCGGATCTTACTCAGAACCGATTGTGATAAGGGGGCCCCTCATCACAATCGGTTCTAAGTAAGAACCAATTGTGATGACCACCCTCATCACAATCGGTTCACAGCTAGAACCAATTGTGATGAGGTGTGTCATCACAGTCGGTTCTGAGCTAGAACCGATTGTGATGAAACCCTCTGTAACACCCCGGCATTTAATATGCCTGAATGCTACCAAACATAAGCTAAACAACATCTAAATACCACATTTAACATAAAATTCCAGCAAAGGTGCATAGGCTAAAAACCGAGATTTCGGCAGCACCTCCTTTGTTTTAACATGGATTTAAGGAGCAACAACAGTATAGCATTATAAGGCAATATGAGAGACATCTAAAACAGCAATAAATAGAGTCTTAACGACAATATAAGACTAACATCAAGCACTTAATGTCTCCAAGTGTCAAAAGAACAAATAAGCTCTCAAATAGTAAAGCTAAACACTAAAGCAATGTTCATCACACGCAATTTATTATCAAACTAATAGAATGACTTGTGGAATCATTAAGGTGAAGCTACGTGTGGGCGTGTGACTATTTCCCTTCCCCGCATGCCAATCTCATGGTACCTAAAACAACAAGAAAACACAAGCGTGAGTTCGAAACTCAGCAAGCATATGGCAATGGACAACAAGAACAACAACATGGCAATAACATCTCCCATCATGTAAATCATCTTATTCATAAACACTTAACATTGTCATCATCAATATGTATGCGATGTAATGCAATGCTCATGTCTCCTTGGAAACTCATACCGGTATGGTTGAGTACACACCCGTCGGTGTGCACCCTTTCCCCCCTTCCATCCCGAAGATGGAGGGTGCCTACTCCTCGCTTCCATTCACCACGTGGATGGAATCACGATGTAGGTCTTACTCAATGGCGTTCCGGACTAGTCATAACTTTCTCACCAACCTTCCTCGGACTAGTTATGACTTTCTCACCGCCCTCGCCCCATCTCATGACATGCATGCAACTATGCCAATTATCATAACTCATTTGTACATAAACATATGGCATCATGTCATAGTACACATAAACACATGGCATCGAATCATGATAAGTATAGACACATAGCATCATATCATGATAATCATACTCAATATATCATTGGAAAACAGCAAGCATGGCAAGTGATCATAGCAAGTATTCAATCTTTCATCTAATCTCCACAAGCAACCTACGATTCCGCTATACATTACAACACACTTGCCTCAACCGCGGGCAATGGATTTGTGGGAAGTCGAGGGCACTCCCGGTGTCACACCACCTACACATAGGCATCACACACTCACAATCATACCCACAAAACAGTACGCAAAACCCCATCTAACCCGACATTGCCCACTACTCGCAAAACCTAAAAACAGAGGTTCTGTCCCGACGGGATAGCAGCCTTGCAAGAAGCATAACTTGAGTTCTGGGACTCCGAATCAATTAAATGAGTACATCCTCGCGTAGCTTAGGAATTTCCCAACTTTCTCTAGGTATATGGAAAGACTGATTCGGACTCTAAAGTCGTTTAACCTACAGATTACCGAGATCTGTTCCAACCGCATCACAGATTTTAATACGCTCGGTAAAACAGTCATAACTTTCAAACGGCTGGGCGGAATTTAACGTTCTTTATATGCACGGAAAGATAATAAAATTATCTACAACTTCTTTAAAGTCCGTACAGTCAGATTCGAAATCTAAATTGGCGAAAACAGGAACCATAGGTCGACTGCTCATGCTGTCCCAAAACAGAAACGTGGCAACGTCTAGATCTAACCCAAATTACTCCAATCCAGCACCACCAATTGATCTAAAAACTTGATAATCACCCTAAGAACAGTACCTTGATCAATCCCAGGGAACCCCATGATCATACCTTTGCCCAACGAACGAAACTCCAAAAGATCTCCTCGCGGATCGCTCCTCGCTCCACGCTCCTCGCTCCAGTGGATGGATCCACGAGGTTGCAGGGGTGGGGAGACCACCCTAGGGCAGCAAGGGGATGGAGGAGAGGTGGGGAGGTGGAGAGGTGGAGGGGCAAGGGGCGCACGGCTAGAGGGGGGCGGCTAGGGCTACGGGGTGGAGAGGGGGCGCAAGAGGGGAGGTGGGGGCGCAAGGAGGGGGTGGGGGCGCACATAAAGGGCAGGGGGAGCCCTCCCACCAGCCCACAACACGGACTCCGTGTCCGAGAAGGTTTCCTAATCCATCCCACCAAAGCCCACAACCCCTCTTTAAGGCCCAAAAACCCCCGGAAAGGCCCAAAACCCCGGAAACGGCCCGGAAACGTTATTAATCTCCAATTCCTATGGTTTTAACCTTATTTCCACATCTCATACTGTATTTAACCTTATCATGCTCAATAATTAAGGATACGACACTCCGTGGCGACATAACACTTCAAACAGCCCAAAAACGCGAGTAAATCTCAAGCCGAAAGGTTTTAACCTAAATTCCACATTCCATAAAATTTTTGTCCTCAACATTCACATTGTAAAAGATTACGACACTCCGTGGTGTCACATTCTACCCCCCTTAAACAGGATTCGACCTCGAATCCAATGAATGCCAAAAATCAACAACAAAGTCCCCGAGGGACAAAAGACTTCCTTACAACATAAAACATTCACACAAAGGCTCAAACCGGAACAAACGATAAGCAAGTTTTTAAAACCCGCAAGAATAGTAACAACCGAACAAACTGCTACCGTTGACTCAACTCGCTCATAGATCAGTGACAAAAGATCCAATACACTTCGAAAAGGAAAAGCAATTACTAGCAACCACCAAGTGGTCCACTAGTACTTAATTAACCCTTATCGAGGAACACATCCACGGCACAAATCTTCAAAAAGGTTTGAATTGAGTTAAACTCAACCTTCCTCTACTCATCACCTTTAAACCATTTACGACCCACTACTAACAACACCTAATGCTTAGGTTGATAACAACCCATACTGGATTTCTCATCCAAGCGGGTCTCGCCCTCAAGCTTTCCACCCAAGGACTAAAACAAGGACACAACGATTGGATAAACTCAACCACAAACCAAGAACCCAATTGATCCCCATGCTTAACTTTGAATCCAAAGCACTACAATCACTTTGGAAAGGATTTGACAACAACCAAAGAGCATTCAATTTAACTTTCTAAACCAAGATGCAAAGGAAACACAAATTTCCTTCATCACAACCAACATACCAGAAATTCTTTATTCTTTCTTTTCATACTAGAAAGAAATGGACATCTCGATTCATAACATGAATGCAAACTTTTCAAGAGCACTCCGGATTAGTCATATATCCTTATATGACTTTCTCACCGACCTGGCTTGTCGACTCCTTTATGATTAATTATGCATAATCGATGTCTCGTTTTTTCCTTTTTCACCCTTCATTCATCATGCAACAACAGTACCGAATAGTCATTCGCCAAATGACTTCTTCCTTGGTATCAAATAATGGAAACACAATTAACATTGAAGGTTGCGAAAATTCATAGAGGCTATGACGGCAGCACAAATGACAGTAAAACACCATGTCGTAAAAGAACCCACATCAATTGAAAATTGAACTTGTAAATCATTGCATTTCATTCAAATCCAACAGCTTGGAAGAGAACATCAAAATTTCAAGTCGAGCAAATGCTCCCACAACCATCACAAATTTTCTCAAGAAGAGGGAAACTCATTTCCAAAAGGGGAACACCTCACTAACAAAATCACTTTGTAAAACATCCATAAAATCCACCTGTTTGAAGCACTCGCAACCATCACACACATTTTTCAAAATAACTCCAACTCTAGCCAAAAAGAGTTACAAACTAAATCTCAAGAGTTTCCAACACAACCCACTGTATCTATCTGTTTCCTTTAAAACTTATTCCAAAGATATTCCAATGTGGACGCGAAGGAGCGCGATCCACTCAAAAACTTTTGGATGAAAACTCAACTGACAACACGAACTAAACAAATTCGCCCAAACCAAAGGTCGACACCAAACACTACGAGTTTTGGGGAAACTCTGACACTCAACATAAGAAGCACCTCAACCGAAAGCATTCAACCAAGATGGCAACCAACCAAACCAATCCAGAAGGTTTTAAACACAAGCTCAACATGAAACCCTATTCTTATCCTTTTTAAACATTCAAATTATACCTTTCTACTCATCGAGAAACCTCTCAGGTTGCAACAAGAGCTTTAAAACAAATTCTTTCTCTCATTATCTTCCCAAATAAATAAAATTTATGATGCATTTAAAAGACATCCCACGAAGGTTAAGTCAACAAGATCCCCACTGACCAACATACCAAATAACATCATATTCTATATTTGAAACAAGTGCTCCAACAAAACTTTCAGCGTGACCAATCA
Organism: Rhipidocladum racemiflorum; assembly: GCA_036346355.1. Taxonomy (NCBI): domain Eukaryota; kingdom Viridiplantae; phylum Streptophyta; class Magnoliopsida; order Poales; family Poaceae; genus Rhipidocladum; species Rhipidocladum racemiflorum. The sequence goes on from CM070584.1 coordinate 10,660,186, forward strand.
ATAACTTTCATACCACCTATATGTAAACGTCTCGACAATCGAAACTTATTCAGTTAACAAGCGACTTCACAGATTCTTAAGCATGATCAACGTATCAGTTATATACCAACCTTATATCAAAATTTTGACAAATGAAACTTGTTCAATCTATAAAATGATTTCAACAATTAAGTAATATCTCTGCAAGATAACATTTCGCAAATAGGATTCTAAGATATGCAATCATTAAGATTAAAATCTCGCATCATGATTATTATCCATTGTTCATCCCATCACAACATGTACTTGACAAAATACCCCAATTTTACACCTTTTTCTTCTATTGGATCAATAGATTCCAACAGTTAACCACACTACCAAAGCATCAATATCAATTATTTGCATAATCATTAATCAACAACATTGCTTGTAGCTACCCTATACATTGGTTATAACAAAACTTCCACCACACAACATACTCCAACTATTAAATTGGATTTAATAAACTAGATTAGCACAATGTTCTTAACAACCTCATTAACAAATAATCTTATGTCTTCTCAATTGATATCAAACTAGCATTGAAGGGACACAACTGCATACTTCCCAAATATACTAGTAGTTTGCAACAACGTAAATAGCAAATCTAATCAACTTCCAAATTAAAGTCACTAGGCAACACAATTAAATTCCTCTACTACTCCATTAAATTAGAACATCTTTAAACAACCAGCAAAGTTTCTTTAACGGTAACAACAGTCTACATCATCTTAATGTGTTAACTATGCATCCGGGTTTAAAACTTTTAAACATGATCGGGGGTCATAAGTACTTCTATGACAAAGCAACAGATTCCAAGCATGTACATTAACGCATTCAATCAATCTCGCTAAGAGTAAACTACAACACTAGTAGTCTATTTATTCACAAGCTAGAGATATTAATCACATTGTTACCTACTACATAACATGCTTAAACATCAATTCTTACTAGGGACAAACGATTTCAGTCAAAAGACTACTTTCTTTGTTTGCAACATTTTTAGTTTTAAAACTCACCCCAAATTCATAAGGAAACTTGACTCTCAAAATTGCAATGAGACAAACCCAAACTTGGTCATGCAAAGGAATTCTCCAAAACACTTTTCAATCTCCAAGACTCCCACTGGAGGGAATCAACCGATCAAATAAATCTTTGCAAATAAAACCTTAGCACCAAACCCCAATCTTTCACGAAACAAGAAGGGTTTTTTTTTTCAAAGATGATTTCTTAAACCAGTAAAATAACGAAATCAAACACCACGTACTACTAGAAAGCCACAGAACTTCAGCCCTGACAGCCAGGTCTGGCACAACTCCGCAATAACTCCTTTAACCTTAGAGAAAGACAAACACAGGGATAAATTGAATGCTTGTTCCCCATAATGCATTCAACAGGCATCAAAACTGGAAAGGCGCCCAAAAGAAGCGCAACACTAGTCTCCTCTTCTTCGTCTTCAACCAAGGAAGACAAAACCACACACCGCATACGGAACGATCCGCGAAAACCCAACACTTTTCATTTGATTCAAATCTACTAAAGCCAAGAAAAGCAAAGAACACCGACCGTCAGAACGGCAAAGAACATACGAAGGAAACCACCATTAACTTTTCTATTTGACTTCAGTCAACTACCCAATCAACGACAGAAAGGATAAGCACTCTTCTCCGACAGGGGTCAATAGTTCTTCGGTGGTGGTGCTAACCGACCACACCGTCAAACCTCACCCTTACTATGAAATAAGAGAGGTGACCGAAACCCTTCGGCACCAAAACCCCACTTTTACCACCACAACAGGAATAATTCAATCATTTATCTCATAGACATAGCAACGTACTATATCAAATATAGCATTTAGCAACAAGGCTTAAATACAACATTTAAGCGTAAACAACGATACCCATACCCTTCCTACTGTGCATCCATGTGTGTCAAATTTTAGATTAGTTATACCACTTTTGCAAGTTTTAATGTTGCTATCCTATGACAAAATTTTAGTAAAAACCTAAGCCATGTTTCTAAGTTATTCCACATCACATTTTAGTTGTACCCTATAGCATGACACTAAAAATACACATTCCAAGGACCTACAGCCCGCTCTGATACCAACTGTAACACCCCAGCATTTAATATGCATGAATGCTACCAAACATAAGCTAAACAACATCTAAATACCACATTTAACATAAAATTCCAGCAAATGTGCATAGGCTAAAAACCGAGATTTCGGCAGCACCTCCTTTGTTTTAACATGGATTTAAGGAGCAACAACAGTATAGCATTATAAGGCAATATGAGAGACGTCTAAAACAGCAATAAATAGAGTCTTAACGACAATATAAGACTAACATCAAGCACTTAATGTCTCCAAGTGTCAAAAGAACAAATAAGCTCTCAAATAGTAAAGCTAAACACTAAAGCAATGATCATCACAAGCAATTTATTATCAAACTAATAGAATGACTTGTGGAATCATTAAGGTGAAGCTACGTGTGGGCGTGTGACTATTTCCCTTCCCCGCATGCCGATCTCATGGTACCTAAAACAACAAGAAAACACAAGCGTGAGTTCGAAACTCAGCAAGCATATTGCAATGGACAACAAGAACAACAACATGGCAATAACATCTCCCATCATGTAAATCATCTTATTCATAAACACTTAACATTGTCATCATCAATATGTATGCGATGTAATGCAATGCTCATGTCTCATTCGAAACTCATACCGGTATGGTTGAGTACACACCCGTCGGTGTGCACCCTTTTCCCCCTTCCATCCCGAAGATGGAGGGTGCCTACTCCTCGCTTCCATTCACCACGTGGATGGAATCACGATGTAGGTCTTACTCAATGGCGTTCCGGACTAGTCATAACTTTCTCACCGACCTTCCCCGGACTAGTTATGACTTTCTCACCGCCCTCGCCCCATCTCATGACATGCATGCAACTATGCCAATTATCATAACTCATTTGTACATAAACATATGGCATCATGTCATAGTACACATAAACACATGGCATCGAATCATGATAAGTATAGACACATAGCATCATATCATGATAATCATACTCAATATATCATTGAAAAACAGCAAGCATGGCAAGTGATCATAGCAAGTATTCAATCTTTCATCTAATCTCCATAAGCAACCTACGATTCTGCTATACATTACAACACACTTGCCTCAACCGCGGGCGGCGGATTTGTGGGAAGTCGAGGGCACTCCCGGTGTCACACCACCTGCACATAGGCATCACACACTCACAATCATACCCACAAAACAGTATGCAAAACCCCATCTAACCCGACATTGCCCACTACTCGCAAAACCTAAAAACAGAGGTTCTGTCCCGACGGGACAGCAGCCTTGCAAGAAGCATAACTTGAGTTCTGGGACTCCGAATCAATTAAACAAGTACATCCTCGCATAGCTTAGGAAATTTCCCAACTTTCTCTAGGTATATGGAAAGACTGATTCGGAATCTAAAGTCATCTAATCTACAGATTACCGAGATCTGTTCCAACCGCGTCACAGATTTTAATACGCTCGGTAAAACAGTCATAACTTTCAAACGGCTAGGCAGAATTTAACGTTCTTTATATGCATGGAAATATAATAAAATTATCTACAACTTCTTAAAAGTCCGTACAGTCAGATTCGAACTCTAAATTGGCGAAAACAGGAACCCTAGGTCGACTGCTCATGCTGTCCCAAAACAGAAACGTGGCAACGTCTAGATCTAACCCAAATTACTCCAATCCAGCACCACCAATTGATCTAAAAACTTGATAATCACCCTAAGAACAGTACCTAGATCAATCCCAGGGAACCCCATGATCATACCTTTACCCGACGAACGAAACTCCAAAAGATCTCTTCGCGGATCGCTCCTCGCTCCACGCTCCTCGCTCCAGTGGATGGATCCATGAGGTTGCAGGGGTGGGGAGACCACCCTAGGGCAGCAAGGGGATGGAGGAGAGGTGGGGAGGTGGAGAGGTGGAGGGGCAAGGGGCGCACGGCTAGAGGGGGGCGGCTAGGGCTAGGGGGTGGAGAGGGGGCGCAAGAGGGGAGGTGGGGGCGCAAGGAGGGTGTGGGGGCGCACATAAAGGGCAGGGGGAGCCCTCCCACCAGCCCACAACACGGACTCCGTGTCCGAGAAGGTTTCCTAATCCATCCCACCAAAGCCCACAACCCCTCTTTAAGGCCCAAAAACCCCCGGAAAGGCCCAAAACCCCGGAAACGGCCCGGAAACGTTATTAATCTCCAATTCCTATGGTTTTAAACTTATTTCCACATCTCATACTGTATTTAACCTTATCATGCTCAATAATTAAGGATACGACACTCCGTGGCGACATAACACTTCAAACGGCCCAAAAACGCGAGTAAATCTCAAGCCGAAAGGTTTTAACCTAAATTCCACATTCCATAAATTTTTTGTCCTCAACATTCACATTGTAAAAGATTACGACACTCCGTGGTGTCACACCCTCATCACAATCGGTTCTGCTAGAACCGATTGTGATGAGGGTGGTCATCACAATCGGTTCCTACTCAGAACCGATTGTGATAAGGGGTCATCACAATCGGTTCTAGCTCAGAACCGATTGTGATGTGCTCGGGATAGTCCCGCCAAAGTGAAAATTGGGCGCCAAACTGAAATTTGGGTATCGAGCGGGTTCCAATTTCAAAATAATTTTATTGGGAGAACCACTGGCCTATATATTTATACACACCCTTGTGCTCACCACTCATCTCCTCCACTTGCTCCTCTCCCTCTCCTGCTCTTCCTCTCACTTGCTCTGTAGATAGATGCATAGACAGATAGATAGAGAGAGAGAGACAGAGAGAGAGAGAGAGAGAGTGAGATAGGAGCCAAGGTGAAATGCGACTGCACTAGGATGTGGATCTTGGTTTTGCTTTTCTTGGTTTTGGAAGAAATCACTGCATGGAGCACTTCGATAATGGTAAGGAACTAAACTTTGATTTATTGTGATTCGTTCTTGTCCAAATTAAATGCATTTCTTTATTTGCCCATTATATCATGTACTAGTTTTTCAGACATTTTCAGATTCATAGTAATGGCAAATGGGCATGGCTACAAAGATGAGGAGGTGGTGTAGACCAAGTACAATGCGAACATGGAGTATCACTAGCTCTATATACTATTGTCATGTATATTCCATAAACACGTGCACAATATTTTGTCAAGTGTATCACCGTCTTTTAATTGGATGAACGGGTAGATGATGCATGTATACTGACTGTTAAGTATGTTTATGCTCTATATTCATGTAAACGAATGTGATATGTGTACTGTAAAATGTTTGTGTTCAATATATATTATGAATGATATTCATACCGTAAAACAATCAAAAATAGTGAAATGGGCTCATCATAATCGGTTCAATGCATTCAAGCCCTTTGAGTTAGACTTGGTTGATATATCCACTCTATTATTTTATTTTGTTTAATTAAACCACTTTATTTCTGAACATTATCTAATCAAACCCTTCTAACGAAATACCTATGTCGTGGACGTATTTGAGCCGATATGAATTGGTAAATTATCTATACTTGTTAACGCTGTTCAGATTAATGTTCCTATGAAAAAGAAAGTTGGCGAAAATTTGTATGTAAAAAATTATATAGTTTTATACGAACTAACCGTTCACATAGACACAAAGTTGTGGTGGTGTCACTCATATGAAAATCATATGAAGAAAAGGGCGCATGCACTTAGACAATCAAATAGTAGGAAAGGCTTGAATAAACAAAATGAGCACCGTGTATGTTGAGCGGCCAGCTATGTGAATATGTCAACAATGTTGAGCGGTTAAACTAAATGTGTTGAGCTGTCAATCCTCAGAAATTGCGTCTTATACGCCGATACAAACAAGGCAGTCAATGCTGTCTAGCTAGGTTGTTGGTTGTTTTTCAAGAAGTATGTACACACACATACATATACTTCTTGATGGTTGTATTGCTTGAGCCTTGGGGGTATATATACGTAGAGTGCACCATAATGATGATTGATTATTTAGAGATCAAGTCAATCTTTCTAATATTTTTATCCTATAAGTCGTATACTCTAACACACTAACTCAAATCATTATAGAAGAAAATTAAACATCTTGCCATTTGTTGGAGTAATTAAATCTGGTCAGGTGTGGTTGGGCTGGAGAATTACCAATGTCGTCAGGGTTGTTGGTTGTTTCAACAAGAGTAGCAACTACCACGTAACTAGTTACATGCCCGTGCGTTGCTACGAAAAACAAAATTGATAACGAAAAATAAAGATTAAAAAATAAAAAAAAATTATTTCACAAGATCAAACATCTATCTTTAACGCTTCATTTCTTGCGAAAGCTGACTAATTAAAGCAACGCTTCGTTTCTTGCGTAGGGCAATTAAGCAGGGCAATTAAGTAGAGCAATTAAGCAGAGCAATTAAGCGGCAATTAATGACGTGGGAAGAACAGACCACTGCCACCAAGTGCTGCTTTAGAATAGTAGAGATACAACACCTGTCTATGTTAGTCTTGTTCTAACACACTATCAAAGAACGAAACAAAAACAAACGCACATATGGATATTGCTCTCTCTGCAGTGGCAAGCGAGATAGTTAGCCGGTTCAAGTCTTTCCTTATCAGCGAGCTAGTTAGCCGGCTCATTTCAATTTGTAAACATGCGTACTAGCTAGCCACTGATCATGAAACTTATACTGAATACACATGAAACCAATAGTTAGTATCAGAGCCATACTGACTGTAGGATAAATCTTAGATAGAATACCATTAATATAGAAACCGAGATCTTCAAAACCCTACTTTCTAAAAGATACATATATGAAATATATGTAGCTAAGTCTATTATTTTCCCTACTATAGGACCTTCTTTCCTCACCTCTAAATATTCTTATAGATTTTCTTTCCTTATCCATATTTTCCTAAAATATTACCAACAAATATTTTTAAAATAATTCGGGTAAGCTCAGTTGGCTGCTGAGACATATAGTACGTCCTTGCCACTAGCTTTCGGGACTATCCATAGTGTACCACTACTATCTTTTCCACCACTACTACAGAATGACACATTACTATCGCTCTATCTGTGTCGGTTCTAAACTTTTGACTAAAAAACCGATTGTGATAAGTAATATTCAAACTGTGTCGGTTTCAGATAAAACCGACGGTGATAAATAATATCACAATTGGTTTTTATCTAGAACTGATTGTGATTAAGTAGCTAATATCACAATCGGTGTTTTCTAAGAACCGATTGTGATAAGCCTCGCTAGGTTTTATATATTCCCTCGGGATGAACTCTCCTCTGTTGTAGTTTTGTTGCCAAAAAAAAACCGTCGCCACCCCGAAAAACAGAACATATTCTTATTTAAACTTAAACTTGGGGGAGAAAATCTGAAATCCTTGAGGTTGTGTGTTAAGAGTGTAAGTTGAAGCCCTAGCTTGAAGAGATTTTCCCCTCTATTTTCCCTCATTTGATGATTTCTTCAAATGGTGAGCATTTCTTCAAATTCTTTCAAATGCATGTGTTGTATGTCATTAATGCTATTATATATGGTTGAAATGTACCAATATTGTTGCAGAAATTATAAAGGAACTCCTCGAGGAGATCGGTTTGAGGCTAAAGTTGAAACCCTATATAGCTTGAGTATATTTCCCCTCATTTGTTGTTAATTTCCTTCAAAAGGTGATCATGTGAATGGGTTACATGTCATTATATTGTTGCTATAATATGATCAATGCTAGAGTTTAGGTTGCGTAACCTATGTGTCTCCCGTTCGAGGGTGCTTGTTTATAAGTATGCTAAAATAGCATATTTATAAATAAGCAGTCTCGAATTATCCACGTTTTTTGGACAGTTCGAGGATATGTGGCTCGAGCAAGTTCTTAAGCTGTTGTACAAACTCTAGAGAAAGTTTCGGCAGCATCTCCCTGGCCGGTATTCTCCGAATACACATCCTCTTGACATGTTGTCGAGACGTGTATTTGGAGAACAGCGGGGAGATGCTGCCGAAATTTTCTCTAGAGTTAGTACAACAGCTTAGGAACTTGCTCGAACCACATATCCTCGAATGGGATTAGGACTTGACCTAATTAGCAATTAGGAGTCATCGTTGGTACGTACGTACTTAGTTGGTCAACAGATATATGTTTTTTTAAGATCATTCAATCTCTCAACTTTGTTTTCGGGTTCAACCCTTCTTTTATTTCGTTGATTAGGGCATTATTAATTTATTGTTTGCGGTTTACTTGTAGATGGACCGTGAAGAATGGATGTATCAAAAAAGCCATGTGAGTGCTGAATTTCAGAGGGGAGTTAAGGAGTTCATAAGAATTGCAGAAGTAGATATGGTTATGAGGGGTGTAAAGTTCATATATTGTCCTTGTATTGATTGCACCAATTTCAGGAGATTTAACAACTCAGCTCAAATTGAAGGCCATTTGATTCAACGTGGCTTCGTGAGGAATTACACGTGTTGGGTCCATCATGGGGAGACAGGTAGTACCCCTGTGATATGCAACGAAGACATGCTGGAAGCCGATCACGAGTTGGAGCGTGATATGTTTGATGAGGATAATTTAGATCAAATGTTGCGGGATGTGGAGGGAAATTACACGGAAAAAGAGTTCGAAAAATTTAAAAGCTTGATGAATGACGATGCCAAACCATTGTTTTCGGGTTGCAAAGGGGAATACACCAAGTTGGGTTCGGTCCTTGCATTGTTTGAACTGAAGGCAAAACACCGTTGGACAGATACAAGTTTCAATGCACTTTTAATACTTCTATCGGATATGCTTCCAGAGGGAAACGAGTTGCCAACAAGTTTTATGAAGTGAAGAAGCTATTATGTCCCATGGGAATGGAAATAGAAAGAATACATGCATGTCCAAATGATTGCATACTATACCGCAACGTCCATAAGGAACTGCTCATTTGTCCAGTTTGTGGTGTACCCCGATACAAACAAAATGAGAAGCGTTATGACAAGAAGCGTAAGAACCGAACTGACGACGGTGAAGATGTGGAAAAAGGGGCACCAGCCAAGGTGTTGTGGTATTTTCCCATCATTCCCCGTTTAGAGCGGTTCTTTGCAAATCCGAAAGAGGCAAAATTGTTGCGTTGATATTATGAATCTCGAAAGGAAGATGGCAAGTTGAGACATCCCGCTGATTCGGCTCAATGGAGAAACATTGATTGGCAACATGAGGAGTTTGGTGCCGAGATGAGGAACATAAGATTTGGATTGAGTACAGATGGAATGAATTCGTTTGGTAATATGAGTAGTCGACACAGTACTTGGCCAGTTTTGTTGTGTATCTACAATTTGCCTCCTTGGTTATGCATGAAGCGGAAGTATATCATGATGTCGTTGCTAATCTCAGGACCCAAACAGCCATGTAATCATATTGATGTGTACCTAGCACCACTAATTGAGGATTTGGTAAAATTGTGGAATTCTGGGTCGAGGTGTGGGATGCATACAAAAGAGAGAACTTCACCTTACGGGCTATGATATTTTGCACCATAAATGATTTCCCAGCCCTTAGTAAGGCGGGCTACAGCACGAAGGGAGCCCAAGCTTGTCCAATTTGTGAAGAGGACACTGATAGCTTGTGGCTGCCAAATTAGAAGAAAACGGTGTACATGGGTCACCGTAGGTTTCTACCCCGAAGTCATCGATATCATAAGATGGATGACAAATTTGATGGAAAGAGGGAAGTTCGTGCAGCCCCGCAGCCTATGAGTGGAAGGCAAGCATATTCATGCGTAGAGGATATCGATCACGAGTATAGTAAGAGCCGTAAATCTGTTCGTCCCAGGACCATTTGGAAAAAGAGGTAATATTTTGGGACTTACCATATTGGAAGGAGTTAGATGTCCGTCAATGTATTGATGTCATGCACGTTGAGAAAAATGTTTGTGATAATTTGGTAGGCATCCTGCTGAACATACCTGGGAAGACCAATGATAGTGTGAATGCTCGCCGCGATATGACCTACATGGGAATCAGGCCCAAGCTTGCAGTGATGGAGGAGGATGGAAAAGGGCCGTACATCCCCGATGCATGCTACACCTTATCCAAGAAGGAGAAAGAAGACCTCTGCAAGTGTCTCCACGATATTAAAGTTCCATCGGGCTACTCCGCAAACATTAAGAAGCTTGTGTCTATGGACGATTTGAAGTTGTTTGGTATGAAGTCCCACGACTGTCATGTCTTGATGACCCAAATGCTCCCTGTTGCAATCAGAAATATTCTACCAGATGACGTCAGGTTGGCAATCACGAAGCTATGCTATTTCTTCAATGCGATTTCATGCAAGGTTATTGATCCCGATATACTGTACAACTTATAGAGTGAGGTGGTGCAGACTCTTTGTCAGCTTGAGATGCATTTCCCCCCGTTGTTCTTCGACGTCATGGTCCACCTCGTTGTTCACCTTGTTAGAGAGATTAAGATTTGTGGACCCGCATTCCTACGTTACATGTATCCGTTCGAGAGGTACATGGGTATATTAAAGTCATACGTGAGGAATAGGTCGAAGCCTGAGGGTAGTATTATTGAAGGTTATGGGACTGAAGATATTATTGAGTTCTGCGTGGACTATCTAGGTAAAAGACAACCGATTGGTATTCCTATATCTCGTCATGAGGGCAGACTTGGTGGCAAAGGAACCATTGGGTCAAATCTAATGAGTCCACTATTTGATATGTACTGTAAAGCGCATTTCACAGTCCTGCAACACAGCGCAGAAGTTCATCCATACATCCAACAACACAAGTTGATATTACGGGAAGAGAATTCACTTATGGATGAGCTTCCATCACACGAGAACACAACGATCGATTCCTCACATGGTTCAAAGAAAAGGTGAAGGTCTCCGTTAGTACTGAGGATGTCAAATGGTTGGCTGACGGACCAAGATTTAATATACAGACATGGCAAGGTTACGATATTAATGGCTACACATTTTATACTGAAAGTCAAGATGCAAAGAGTACAGTGCAAAATAGTGGTGTGAGCATAGATGCTTTGTCCAATGATCACTCGAAAAGAGGATCCTCAACTGCAATGAACTGTTACTACGGGATGATCGAAGAAATATGGGAGCTCAACTACGAAATATACCAAGTTCCATTGTTCCGATGTAAGTGGGTGAGACTTCCTCACGGAGTTAAGGTCGACAAGACAGGTTTTACTCTTGTTGATCTGAATAGACTGGCCTACAGAGATGAACCGTTCGTCCTTGCAAAGCAAGCAACTCAAGTTTTCTACGTGCGTGATCCGGCCAATTCGAGGTTGCATGTCGTACTTCATGGCAAGAGGAGGATTGTTGGAGTTGAAAATGTCGTAGATGAAGAAGAGTACAACCAATTTGATGAAACACCTCCGTTTGCAGATGGGGCATGTCTTAGCGGTGACGACGGCACACATGGAACACATTACATGCGTGTAGATCATCAAGAAGAGTTTTATTGTAAATAAATTAAGTTGTAAGAATTCCCTGTATAATGTAGCATTTTGTAGAATATATATGTCAAATGGATCTTATAGTATAGCAAATTTGAAAAAGATTTGACTTTTCGACTCTTTTGAATGAAGACTATGTTTTAAAAAAAAAATTAGAAATTGGATCATAGTCATCACAATCGGCTATTTTAGGAAACCGACACAGATAGTATATATTGCAGTCGGTTTTTTTAGAGAACCGACACAGATAGTGTATATATTGCGATCGGTTTATTTAGAGAACCGACACAGATAGTGTACATATTTGCGATCGGTTGTTTTAGAGAACCGATACAGTTAGTGTACATATTGCGATCGGTTGTTTTAAAGAACTGACACAGATAGTAAATATTGCGATCGGTCTCTTTGGTTAACCGACCGTGATAAAACCCCACATGGCGGGCATATACATTTCGGCGCGCACTACACTCAGATCATTTCGGCGCGCACTGATTTCGTTTCATCCCGCTCATTTCCACAACCCTAGCTCGCCCACCTCCCCCACCGGCGCCTCCCCCTCCGGCTCCTCCCCCTCCGGCGCCTCCCCCTCTGGCTCCTCCCCCCGGCGCCTCCTCCATCGGCGGGTACCCCGTGGGCGTCGCCCCCTCCGGCGCCTCCCCCCGGCTCCTCCCCCCCGCCACCCCCATCGGCTCCTCCCCCCTGCCACCCCCATCGGCGCGTCCCCCTCCGGCCGGCTCCTTCCCCATCGGCGGCCCCCTCGGGGTCCTCCCTCATTGCCGACTCGGTTCAAGACCGTAAGAACGATATCGATCGTGGGCTGTAATTGGTTGTAAATAGCTCGATGATGATTGCATAAAATTGAGGCTTGATTAATCTGATCATTAAAGGAACTTGCTAGACCTAGATAAGTACTGCTCTTAGCTGACAATTTGGTGGCACTTGCTCTTAATGCATTGTTCTAGGGTTAGAGCAGTGCTGTGCTTGTTCCTTTCTGCTCTTAGCTGATAATTTGGTGGCACTTGCTCTTAATGCATTGTGGTAGGGTTAGAGCAGTGCTATATTCCTTCTGTGCTATGCTGTACTTATTCCTTCTGTGCTAGAGCAATGCTATTCTAGGGTTGTAATCCTGAAATTTTCAGATGTAATAGCCTGTGATATATTGGCCATTTAGAAGTTGGACGGCTAATTAATTTAGCAACCCTTCTATAGCAATCTGAGAGCAATCCATCTCGTCTAATTAATTTAGCAACCCTTCTATAGTAATATGTGCAGATTATATTCTCATTGCAATTTGAAACTTGTAACATCTGCTATATTATCGCATTTTATTATCAAGTTTAGTTGCGTAACCTATGCGTCTCCCGTTCGAGGGTGCTTGTTTATAAGTATGCTAAAATGGCATATTTATAAATAAGCAGTCTTGAATTGTCCACGTTTTTTGGACAGTTCGAGGATATGTGGCTCAGGCAAGTTCTTAAGCTGTTGTACAAACTCTAGAGAAAGTTTTGGCAGCATCTCCCTGGTGTTCTCCGAATACACACCCTCTTGACCTGTTGTCGAGACGTGTATTTGGAGAACAGCGGGGAGATGCTGCCGAAATTTTCTCTAGAGTTGTACAACAGCTTAGGAACTTGCCCGAACCACATATCCTCGAATGGGATTAGGACCTAACCTAATTAGAGATCAGGAGTCATCGTTGGTACGTACGTACTTAGTTGGCCTACAGATAGACATTTGAATTGCTTTCTCTTATGTGAAATATAATCATGTCAGAAATTTGAATTGCTTTCTCTCATGAAGTTTAGGTTTGACATATACGTACTTAGTTCGAAATGTCACAAAGAGAGAGCACCGGCTCAACGCCAGAGAGAGAAGAAGGTCCTCCTACCCCATCGAGGAAGGTCAGAAAGGGCAGATGACCGAATAAAGGAGCCACAGGGAGAACGCCGCAAGTGCTCCACTTCAATGCCATGGGGGTTTGCACTGGTCCTAGCAAGTTTAAGGGGCGCTACTCCTCTTTTCTCGGCCAATTGGTGAGGGAGACAGTGTCGATCACAGTTAAGGACTGGAGGAAGGAAGTAAGCGACGAGCAGAAGAACCGACTGTGGGACGAAGTTAAGGGGAAATGGATTATACCAGAGGAAGATGAAATCAATGCGAGACGGTACGCCTTGAAAAGAATGGGTGTGGCTTTGAGGCATTTCAGGGTTACCATGCATGCCGAGTTCTTGTTAAAAAATCGTACTCCCTTCCAAATGTATCCATTTGTTACTCCCGAGGTTTGGGAGGAGTTCGCAAGGATGACACGCCCAAGGCGGAGGAGCTGAGAGAGAAGAATATCGGTATACAGAGGCGTAACACACACGCGCACCACCTCGGTTCCAGTGGGTATGTAGGGAAGAAGACAGAGTGGGCGCGACTAGCCGAGGAGTGTGCAACCTCTGGGACAACGATGCCTTACTCCCACATATGCGAGGAGCGGACACGCGACTGGGTATTAGCGAGGACGAAGAAAACCTCCGACTGTCAGATTGTCGTTCCAAACCCCGCAACCGCACAGATCGTCACGACCATCGTAAGATATCTAACATAGTACATTGCATCTGACCCTTCCCATTGTATTTTAGCAATAATTTATATTTGCGACCTGCAGGAGGAGATAAGCCAGCAGAAAGAGCAAGGAGCCTTTCAAAGCCAAGGGTCAAGGGACATCCTGTGTTCGGCAATCAGGAAGCCCGATTATAAGGGTCGGGTGCTTGCCGCAGGTGCGGGACATACGAAGAGGTCCTTCTTTGTAGAGGAGAGCGCTTCCAGTGCCAGGGCAAGATCATGGGAAGCACGTGAGGCGCGGATTAGGGCGCAGATGAAGGAGGAGTCGAAGGAGGAGTTAAAGGAGGAGTTAAAGGCTGAGATGATGGCGATGTTCTCCCAGAATCAGAGTCCTGAACCATCGCCTATGCTACGCGCTAGCACCTGCGCTTCCAATAAGGAACTGTGCATTCCACACCTCAAGGTAATAACTGTTTCGGACCAAAAGGTACATGAGTAAGCTTAACAAAGATTATGATGAAGATGCTGATCACTTCTTGCAGGGGTCCTGCCAAGTGCCAGCTAGTCCTGATCGACGACAGAATACACATTGAGGCTGCGCGCGGGGTTGCATTTCCAAGCAAGGAGGATGACACGGTGCATGGTATACCTTTGGGGAAGGGCTACATGAGGGTGCAGGTGGACTATGTCTACGATGTTTACCTGTCTCATGCCCTGGAGTTCCCCCCGAATGAAGATATCATCACTCTCGGGCAAGCACGGATGTCGTTCATCAAGTGGCCCGCGACGGGTGTCGTAGTGCAAGCACCTCCTCCTGCTACTGCTACTTCTACTACTGCTGCTACTACTGCTGCTACTGCTACTGCTGATACTGCTACTGCTGACACTTCTACTGCGACATCGCTACTCGATACTACTACCGCCATCGCTATCGCTTCCTCGCTTCTACTACTGCTGCTGCCGCTTTGCTGCACTTTGCTCGCTGCCATCGTTGCTGCACATGCTCCTGTTACTGCTACTTCCAACTACTGCTGCTCCTGCTCCTGCTACTCGCTACACCGCACTTTGCTCCTGCTACTCATCGCTACACTCTCTTGCTGCACATGCTCCTGCCCCTTCTACACAACCTGCACCTAGGCCTGCAGCTGCACCTCCTGCACCTACGCCTGCAGCTACAAATGATGGTGCATAGGTGGTGCGCAAAAGGACTTCGACCACGCTGACGAAAGATACAAAGCAGAGTTCAGAGAGTCCCTCCGTGAAGAAGGCAAAGTTGTCAGAGGACACAGAGCACCCTGATGATCTCAAGCGGTACATACATGGAAAGCCCTTTCTCGCAAGCCATGAATTGAATACTTTAGGCTTGTTCGCTCGCCATCTACATGGATGGTACATCGATAAGTCACATCAGGTCGAGCCTCGCCACGATTTCATAGTGAAGTATCGAGGGGGACAATTCCACCGCAAAGAGGATGGGACCTTCCCAGTCGGTTTTGAGGATCTGTACTTTATGTACAGCTTGAAAGCCATCGATATTTCTACCATACGATCATGGACGCTGTGAGTATCGCACCATACTCATTCATATGACTCTTTACTAATTTTGTATTATATTTTTTAACAATTGACATGAATTGCAGGATCATGAGGTAGCGAGCTGTGACGGGTCGACACCCTGTCGGGTTTGTCGACCCCGAGATGGTGTCTGCGACCATGGCGAGGTATCAATCGGAGTTCCTTGAAGGATACATCAAGCAGTCATTGCATGACGAGGCGAAAAAGGACTTCATTCTCTTCCCGTACCACCAGGAGTATGTACTACTATACAATTCAATTACATGTACACACTTCAACCGTATATGAACTTATTCTCTTGCATTGTGTACCGTTTAATAAGCAACCATTGGGTTCTACTTGTGGTTGTTCCGAGTCAAAACAAGGTCTACACGTTGAACTCACTCGAAAATAGACTGATGGACTATGCGATCGAGCCTGTTTTGCAGAAGTAAGTACATTCCTCTAACCGGACACTTTACATATTGAACTACGTTAGATATTTTTTACCTCAATGGCATCTCTCCAATGTATAGGGCTTTCTTGTCTTACGTTGCTGAACGTGGCCGACACAGTAATAAACAAGGCACCAAACTGGAGTGGAAGCGCTTCAAGGTACAAGTGTCTATCATAGGATTTTTTCTGACACCTATTTTTAATTTGTCTCCTAATTTAAGTTTCTTTGTTCACAGTGTCATCAACAAGGGTGCGATGATCTGTGTGGCTTTTACGTGATGCAGCACATGCTCATTTTGGTTGGTCGCGCAGATCGTTTCCCTAAGGTATAGAGCTGATTATTTGCACTACTGTCAATGTGATATTTGTTTACAAGCATAATACTATCAGCCTTTTACAATCAAAATTTAAGACTTAAATATATTAGTGCACTACTATCTATTTTTCAGGACCTTGATATCCTCCGGAAGAGCCTTACCAACACTGATCTCAAGAAATTACGAGACCATTTATGCCAGTGGTACTTGACAGAAGTTATAACGGAGGATGGTAGATATAGAGACCAGTCAAGCAAATACTAGTCCATAAAGTGTAAACAAAATTTAAGTGAATGTGATCTATTACAGATTGAAAACAATATTAATGTGAATGTAATGTGTGTAGATTGTGATGTATATGTTCTGTGATATTGTGGATTGTGATGAATGTGTCATATTGTGAATGCGAGGCTATTTTCGGACGATGGACAGTAACATCATCACAATCGGTTCTTGCTGGAACCGATTGGGATAGTTACAGTA
This sequence comes from Rhipidocladum racemiflorum, assembly GCA_036346355.1. NCBI lineage: Eukaryota > Viridiplantae > Streptophyta > Magnoliopsida > Poales > Poaceae > Rhipidocladum > Rhipidocladum racemiflorum. The sequence goes on from CM070584.1 coordinate 10,677,064, forward strand.
TCACAATCGGTTCTTTCTTGAACCGATTGGGATATGTACAGTATCACAATCGGTTCTTTCTGGAACCGATTGGGATATGTACAGTATCACAATCGGTTCTTTCTGGAACCGATTGGGATTAGTTTAGTATCACAATCGGTTCGAATAAAGAACCGATTGTGGTAATGTACTTATCCCAATCGGTTCCAATAAAAAACCGATTGTGATACTGTAATCAATTGAATCGGTTCTAAAAAGAACCGATTGTGATATTATACTTATCTCAATCGGTTCTAAGAGAGAACCGATTGTGATAATATTATTATCACAGTAGTTCCGAAAAAGAACCGATAGTGATAACATATTATTAGTATCGGTTAAAAACCGACTGTGATATATCTACCTTATCATTGTCGTTGGACTTTCTATCGCCACCAAAACCGACTGTGATAACCAAAAAGAACCGATTGTGATGTACGAATCTGTAGTAGTGCACTCAACTAAGGGAGACTACAATATCTACACCAATAAGCCCAAACCATCCTTATGAGCATTAGTATGGAAGCCAAGGGGTCAGCCGCTATCACCGTGGGAGACGAAGCGCACGGGCGTTGGCGCTGGTGGGGGCGGAGGTCGATCTGCCGGTGCGAAAACCGAGAGGCTATGGTGCACGACTACTAGTGAAAAAATTGAGAGGCTAGGGTGTGCGGCTGCCGGTGCAAAAGACGAGGCAGCTCGCAGATTGCCGTCGCGTGCTTTGGGCGTGGTAGCTGAGGCGTTGGGTCGGCGAGTCGGGGCCCGGGCGTGAACGGTGAGGCGCTTCGGGCGCAAGCAAGAGGACCGGCGGTGGCGAGAAGCAACGTCAGGCCGTCTACAAACCGGAAGGTCGGTGGCGCATGGCTCCTGGCCAACGCAAGCGCGCAACCAATAATGTGGATGGGCTGGCGGAGCGACGCCAGCAGGGCGCACAAAGTGTGACACCTCGGAGTGTCGTATCCTTAATTATTGAACATGATAAGGTTAAATACAGTATGAGATGTGGAAATAAGGTTAAAACCATAAGAATTGGAGGTTAATAGCTTTTTCGGGCCGTTTTCGGGGTTTTGGGCCTTCCCGGGGGAGTTTTGGGCCTTGGTGGGCTTTGGAGGGATTGAGAGGGACTCTTATTGGACTAGGGCAGGGTGTGGGGGCTGTTAAAAGGGGCTCCCCCTGCCCCCCTTGCGCCCCCACCTCAGCCCCTTGCGCCCCCTCCACCTCTCCTCCCTCTCCCCCCCTAAGCCCTAGCCGCCACCCCCCTCCCCAAACCGTGCGCCCCCCCACCCCTTCCTCCACCTCCACACCACCTCCCCTCCACCCCTTGCTGCCCTAGGGTGGCCTCCCCACCCCTGCACCTCGTGGAGTCATCACGTGGAGCGAGGAGCGAGGAGCGAGGAGCGAGTAACGTGGAGCGAGGAGCGATTCGCGAGGGGATTCATTGGAGATTTGTTCGTCGGCCAAAGGTATGATCTTGGGGATCCTTGGGGATGATATAGGTACTGTTATTAGGGTGTTTATCAAGTTTTTAGATCAATTGGAGGCGTTGGATTGAAGTAATTTGGGTTAGATCTAAACTTGTCCACGTTTCTGTTTTCGGGCAGATTGAGCAGTCGAGTTAGGGTTCGAGTTCTAGTCAATTTAGATTTCGAATCTGACCGTACGGACTTCTAGGAAGTTGTAGATAATTTAATTATCTTTCCGTGGACATAAAGCACGTTAATTTCCGATCAGCCGTTTGAAAGTTATGGCTGTTTTACCGAGCGCCTAAAAATCTGTGACGTAATTGGAACATATCTTGGTAATCTGTAGATTAAACAACTTTAGAGGCCGAATCAGACTTTCCTTATACCTAGAGAAAGTTGGGAAATTTCCTAGGCTACGCGAGGGTGTACTCGTTTAATTCATTCGGAGTCCCAGAACTCAAGTTATACCTTTTGCAAGGCTGCTGTCCCGCCGGGACAGAACCTCTGTTTTAGGTTTTGCGAGTAGTTGGCAATGTCGGGTTAGATGGGGGTTTGTGTACTGTTTTGAGGTTATGATTGTGAGTGTGTGATGCCTATGTGCAGGTGGTGTGACCCCGGGAGAGCCCTCTTCTTCCCGCCAATCCGTTGCACGTGGTTGAGGCAAGTGTGTTGTGATGGATAGCGAGTTGTAGGTTGCATGTTGAGATTAGATGGAATTGTTTACATGATATATGTCCACTTGCCATGTGTTAATGAATGATATGATATGATGAGCATGTTTAACATATTATGATGCCATGTGTTAATATGTGAATTAAATATGATAATTGGCATGGTTGCATGCATGTCATGAGATAGGGCGAGGGCGGTGAGAAAGTCTTAACTAGTCCGGCAAGGTCGGTGAGAAAGTTATGACTAATCCGGAACGCCATTGAGTAAGTCCTATGTCGTGATTCCATCCACGTGGTGTTTGGAAGCGAGTAGGCACCCTCCATCTTCGGGATGGAAGGGAGGAAAGGGTGCACACCGACGGGTGTGTACTTCCCATACCGGTATGAGGTTCCAGAGGGTTAGGAGCATTGCATTACTTCGCATACAAATTGATGATGATATTGATAAGTAATCATGAATGAGATGATATACATGATGGAAGATGTTATTGTCATGTTGTTATGCTTGTTGTCCATTGCAGTATGCTTGCTGAGTTTTCGAACTCACCCTTGTGTTTTCTTGTTGTTTTAGGTACCATGAGAACGGCATGCGGGAAAGGGGAATAGTCACACGCTCACACGTTGCTTCACCTTAATGTTTCCCCAAGTCTATTCATTTAGTTTGATAATAAATTGCGTGTGATGGTCTTTTAAATTAATTCTTAGCTTGATTAATGAGAGTTCTATTGTTTGTTTGACACTTGGAACCTTAAGAGCTTAGTGTTAGTCTTTTAATGTCGTTAAGACTTTATTTATTGCTATTTTAGATGTTTCTCTTATTGCCATATAATGCTATATTGTTGCTGTTCCTTAAATTCATGATAAAACAAAGGAGGTGCTGCCGAAATTTCGGTTTTTAGTCTATGCGCCTTTGCTGGAATTTTTATGTTAAATGTGGTATTTAGATGTTGTTTAGCTTATGTTTGGTAACATTCAGGCATAGTGAATGCCGGGGTGTTACAGTTGGTATCAGAGCGGGCTGTAGGTCCTTGGAATGTGAATTTTTAGTGTCATGCTATAGGGTAAAACTAAAATATGATGTGGAATAACTTAGAAACATGGCTTAGGTCCTAACTAAAATTTTGTTATAGGATAGCAACATTAAAACTTGCAAAATTGGTATAACTAATCTAAAATTTGACACACTTGGTTGCACAGTAGGATGGGGTTTTGGTTCATCATTGCATTGCGCTTAATTATTTAATGAAGGATATGCTTATGATGATGTTTGATCTATGATCTTGATTGTGTGATTTTGTGTTTATGTTTTTGTGTTTGGATGGTTGTCTGTCTAAGCAGCCATGCCGAGGGTAGAGGCCGTGGACGCCGTGGCCGTGGAGGCCAGGCGAGGCTCCCAGAGAGTTCGGAGTCTGTCTGTATAAATGATTGGATTGTTCCTGTTGTGGTGATAAAAGTGGGGTTGTGGTCTTTGAAGGGTTTCGGTCACCTCTTTTTGGTTCATAGTAACGGTAAGGTTTGACGGTGTGGCCGGTTAGCGCCATCACCGAAGAACTATTAACCCCTGTAGGAGAAGAGTGCTTATCCTTTCTGTCCTTGATCGGGTAGTTGACTGAGTCGATAGAAGAGTTGATGGTGGTTCCCTTCGGATGTTCTCTCTGCCGTTCGACGGTCGGTTTCGCTATTTTTCGTGGCTTTAGTTGAGCTGAACCAAAAGAAAAGTGTTTTGTATTGGATTTTCGCGGATCGTTCTGAGTGCGGTGGTGAGCACCGTGCTTCAGAGTGTGGTTGGACCGGGAGTTGCAACCACTGTGGCAAGCCTGGCCATACGACGAATCTGCCGGATGAATCCCGATAGCATCATCAAGTGGGAGATGGTGCCTTCTCCTCCCACTCCGGCGCGTCTTCCGTGAGGATCGGTGCACTTGATGGCTGCCCTGTTTCTCGGCCGCCCTTTGCGTGGACGCCACCAAGCGTCGGGTGCCCGCAGCCGTCTGCTTCCTCCTCGCTTGCCTCCTCCGCCCCAGCCTTGATGGGGCATCACCGAGTCGGGGCTCTTCTGTCCCGGCGCCACCAGAGTGTACGCTTGCCGACCGCCGAGTCAGCCGGGCATCCAGAGGTGGTTTCAGGTACTCTGCTCGTGGATTCCGTTGATGCCTTTGTTCTATTTGATTCCGGAGCATCCTACTCTTTTGTGTCGTCGGAGTTTGCTAGTAGAGCTAAGTTGGGAGTTCAGCAGATTTCTGAGTCCGTGTTAGTCAGTTCTCCTGGGGGGTTGATTGCTAGTTCTTTGGTTTGCCCTGGTTGCACCATTGCCATCGATGATGAGGTTTTCTTTGCCAATCTCATGGTGATCCAGTTGGCTCCTTTTGATGTCATTTTGGGCATGGACTGGTTGCATCAGCACCGCGCCATGATTTGTTGTTTCTGGAAGACGGTTGCCTTGCAGGCCCCGTCAGGAGTAGAGTTGACCTTTCAGGGTGGTTTACCTTCCAGTTCCGTCTTTGCGTTGACTAGTCTGTTTTCTGGTCGCCGTTTGAGGCATTTGGGTTTCCTCATGACTTTGTCTGAGAAACCATCTTCCTCAGTTCCCATTGAGGAGATTTCTGTAGTGAAGGAGTTCGTTGATGTGTTCCCTGACGAGTTGCCTGGTCTAGCTCCTGTGAGGAATGTGGAGTTTCGTATTGATCTTGTTCCTGGCACTAGACCTATTTCTATCTCTCCATACCGCTTGGCTCGTCCTTTTCAAGACGAGTTGAAGAAGCAGTTGGAGGATCTGTTGGCCAAGGGCTTCATTCGGCGTAGCGTATCGCCATGGGGAGCACCCGTCCTCTTCGTCTCGAAGAAGGATGGGAGTTGGCGTATGTGCATTGATTATCGTGCTCTTAATCAAGTAACAGTCAAAAACAAGTATCCTTTGCCTCGCATCGAGGATCTGTTTGACCAATCAAGGGAGCAAAGGTGTTCTCCAAGATTGATCTTGATCGGGTACAATCAGATCCGTGTGAGGGAGCAGGACATTGAGAAGACTGCTTTCTCCACTAGGTATGGGCATTATGAATTTAAAGTTATGTCTTTTGGACTAACTAATGCTCCTGCTGTCTTTATGGAGGCGATGAACAGTATGCTACACAAGTACCTTGATGAGTTTGTGGTAGTGTTCATCGATGACATTCGATTTACTCTAAATCGGAAGAGGAGCATGAGCAACACTTGAGGCTTAGCCGAGTACGAGGGGGAATCAATTCTTTGCTAAGCTGAAAAAGTGCGAGTTCGGATTTCGTAAGTGGGTTTTCTTGGCCACATCATCAATCCAGAGGGCATATCTGTAGATCCTAGCAAAGTCTCAAGAGTTTTGGATTGGAAGAGGCCTTCCAATGTCAAAGAGGTGCGTAGTTTCCTTGGGTTGGTGGCTACTATCGGCGTTTTGTGTAGGATTTCTCTATCATTGCCAAGCCACTTTCACAAATGACTCGTAAAGGGATGAAATTCCAAAGGATCGCAGAATGTGAGCACAGTTTCGCACTTTGAAGGAGAAGTTAGTGATCGCTCTCGTTCTTACCCTTCCCGAGCCGGAAAGCGCTTCACTGTTTATTCCGATGCTTCTCGGTTGGGACTTGGGTGTGTGCTCATGCAAGAGGGCAAGGTGATTGCTTATGCTTCGAGGCGGTTGAAAAAGCATGAGCAGAACTATCCCACCCATGATCTTGAGCTAGCCGCCGTGGTGTTTGCATTGAAGATATGGAGGCATTACATCAGACGGCGAGTCTTGTGATATTTTCACTGATCACAAGAGCCTCAAGTACATCTTTACTCGTAAAGATTTGAACTTGAGGCGAGGAGGTGGCTAGAGTTGATAAAGGATTATGACCTCACTATCCAAGATCATCCGGGAAAGCAAATGTGGTGGCCGACGCTCTCGCCGCAAGACAATGCCCCTATTGTTGATTGTCTTGTTGCTGATTTTGAGCGCTTGGGAGTCTCCTACCGCTTATGCGGGACCGTGCAGGTTGAAACTCAAATGATTCTTGAGTCGGCGATTCTGAGCGTGTCAGCGAGAGGCACAAAGAAGATGATCGCTTGCTCCAGAAGTGAGGAAACGCCTTGAGGAAGGCAAGTCCGAGACTTTACTGTTGATGATGCGGGAGCTTTGAGGTTTCAGGGCCGTTTGTGCGTGCCTCGTAAATCTCAAGTGAAAGAAGACATTCTGAAAGAAGCACATCGCACCGTACACGGTCCATCCCGGGAGACCAAGATGTACAGGACTTGAAGAAGAATTTCTCGTGGAAAAGGATGAGAGTGGATATTGCCAAGTATGTGGCGTCTTGTGGGATTTGCCGGAAGATCAAAGCTGAGCATAAAGCGTCCACGGCTTGTTGCAGCCTTTGGAGATTCTGTGTGGCCATGGGATGACATCTCCATGGATTTTGTGGTTGGCTTACCTCGTACTCCACGAGGAAGGATGTTGTTTGGGTTGTGGTGGACCGTCTCGGCAAGTCTGCGCATTTCATTCCCATCCGCACGACCAATTCAATGAGCGAGTTGGCTCCCATCTATGTGCGGGAGATCGTGAGATTGCATGGTGTACCCAAGACCATTATCTCTGATCGGGATGCGAAGTTCGTCTCCAAGTTCGGGAGAGTTTGCAGAGTGCTTTGGGTACGCAGCCTTCGCCTTAGTACCGCTTTTCACCCTTAGACAGATGGGCGCCTGAGCGTACCATCCAAACTTTGGAGGACATGCTCGGGGCCTGTGTGATGGCTTGGAAGGGTAGCCGGGAAGACCATTTGCCCTTGCAGAGTTTGCTTACAATAACAGCTATCATTCCAAAGATCCTGGCCTGCTCCTTATGAGGTGTATGGTGGAAGTGCAGATCGCCACTTTGTTGGGATGTTGTGGGCGAGAGAGCTATTCTTGGACCGGATTGGGTGCAGCAGATCGTTGATCGTGTGTCGGAGGTTCGGCAGAACCTTATCGCAGCACGAAGCGCATGCAAAAGCTATCTTGATGTGAGGCGGCGAGACTTGGAGTTTGAGGTGGGTGATAGCGTACATCTTGCGAGTATCTCCCACCAAGGGTGTGGTGCGTTTTGGCACGAAAGGAAAGCTCACCCAAGGTATGTTGGGCCTTTTCCTATCCTCGCCCGAAGTGGGCAGGTTGGCCTATCGCCTAGAGCTACCGGAATCCATGCAAGGTGTGCATAATGTGTTCCATGTCTCGATGTTGAAGAAATACTTGCATGATCCGAGTTGGTGGTTCCATTGGAACCATTAGTGCTTCAGCAGGACCTCACCTTCGAGTCCCGCCCCTGTGGAAATTCTGGGACTTCAGAGCGAGTGATGAAGAACAGACGCTTAAGTTTGTCAAGGTCCCGTGGTCACATCAGGCCAGAGAGAAGCGACTTGGGAGCTGGAATCTTGCATGCGCGAGAAGTATCCCGAACATTTCGCCACAGGTGAGTGATGTGAAAACCAAGCTATCTTTGGTTTTTCTGGGGTTCGGTCTTGGTGCGTTTAGATTCGAGGTCGAATAATGTTTAAGGGGGGACTAATTTGACACCTCTGAGTGTCGTATCCTTAATTATTGAACATGATAAGGTTAAATACAGTATGAGATGTGGAAATAAGGTTAAAACCATAAGAATTGGAGGTTAATAGCTTTTTCAGGCCGTTTCCGGGCCGTTTTCGGGGTTTTGGGCCTTCCCGGGGGAGTTTTGGGCCTTGGTGGGCTTTGGAGGGATTGAGAGGGACTCTTATTGGACTAGGGCAGGGTGTGGGGGCTGTTAAAAGGGGCTCCCCTGCCCCCTTGCGCCCCACCTCAGCCCCTTGCGCCCTCCACCTCTCCTCCTCTCTCCCCTAAGCCCTAGCCGCCACCCTCCCCAACCCGTGCGCCCCCCACCCCTTCCTCCACCTCCACACCACCTCCCCTCCACCCCTTGCTGCCCTAGGGTGGCCTCCCCACCCCTGCACCTCGTGGAGTCATCCCGTGGAGCGAGGAGCGAGGAGCGAGGAGCGAGTAACGTGGAGCGAGGAGCGATTCGCGAGGGGATTCATTGGAGATTTGTTCGTCGGCCAAAGGTATGATCTTGGGGATCCTTGGGGATGATCTAGGTACTGTTATTAGGGTGTTTATCAAGTTTTTAGATCAATTGGAGGCGTTGGATTGAAGTAATTTGGGTTAGATCTAAACTTGTCCACGTTTCTGTTTTCGGGCAGATTGAGCAGTCGAGTTAGGGTTCGAGTTCTAGTCAATTTAGAGTTCGAATCTGACCATACGGACTTCTAAGAAGTTGTAGATAATTTAATTATATTTCCGTGGACGTAAAGCACGTTAATTTCCGATCAGCCGTTTGAAAGTTATGGCTGTTTTACCGAGCGCCTAAAAATCTGTGACGTAATTGGAACATATCTTGGTAATCTGTAGATTAAACAACTTTAGAGGCCGAATTAGACTTTACTTATACCTAGAGAAAGTTGGGAAATTTTCTAGGCTACGCGAGGGTGTACTCGTTTAATTCATTCGGAGTCCCAGAACTCAAGTTATGCCTTTTGCAAGGCTGCTGTCCCGCCGGGACAGAACCTCTGTTTTAGGTTTTGCGAGTAGTTGGCAATGTCGGGTTAGATGGGGGTTTGTGTACTTTTTTGAGGTTATGATTGTGAGTGTGTGATGCCTATGTGCAGGTGGTGTGACCCCGGGAGAGCCCTCTTCTTCCCGCCAATCCGTTGCACGTGGTTGAGGCAAGTGTGTTGTGATGGATAGCGAGTTGTAGGTTGCATGTTGAGATTAGATGGAATTGTTTACATGATATATGTCCACTTGCCATGTGTTAATGAATGATATGATATGATGAGCATGTTTAACATATTATGATACCATGTGTTAATATGTGAATTAAATATGATAATTGGCATGGTTGCATGCATGTCATGAGATAGGGCGAGGGCGGTGAGAAAGTCTTAACTAGTCCGGCAAGGTCGGTGAGAAAGTTATGACTAATCCGAACGCCATTGAGTAAGTCCTATGTCGTGATTCCATCTACGTGGTGTTTGGAAGCGAGTAGGCACCCTCCATCTTCGGATGGAAGGGAGGAAATGGTGCACACCGACGGGTGTGTACTTCCCATACCGGTATGAGGTTCCAGAGGGTCAGAGCATTGCATTACTTCGCATACAAATTGATGATGATATTGATAAGTAATCATGAATGAGATGATATACATGATGGAAGATGTTATTGTCATGTTGTTATGCTTGTTGTCCATTGCAAGATGCTTGCCGAAGTTTTCGAACTCACCCTTGTGTTTTCTTGTTGTTTTAGGTACCATGAGAACGGCATGCGGGAAAGGGGAATAGTCACACGCTCACACGTTGCTTCACCTTAATGTTTCCCCAAGTCTATTCATTTAGTTTGATAATAAATTGCGTGTGATGGTCTTTTAAATTAAGTCTTAGCTTGATTAATGAGAGTTCTATTGTTTGTTTGACACTTGGAACCTTAAGAGCTTAGTGTTAGTCTTTTAATGTCGTTAAGACTTTATTTATTGCTGTTTTAGATGTTTCTCTTATTGCCATATAATGCTATATTGTTGCTGTTCCTTAAATTCATGATAAAACAAAGGAGGTGCTGCCGAAATTTCGGTTTTTAGTCTATGCGCCTTTGCTGGAATTTTTATGTTAAATGTGGTATTTAGATGTTGTTTAGCTTATGTTTGGTAACATTCAGGCATAGTGAATGCCGGGGTGTTACACAAAGGCCAACACAGCGATGGGCCAACCGACCGGCACTACGGCAACGGTGTCCGGTCAGTTGAGTGGTGACAGCGGGGCGCACGGAGGCCGATGCCAGCGGCAGGAGACGAGGACCCCATCGGTGGCTTGCAGAGTGGCCGACCGGGCAACGAAATCTTCAAGCAGCCGATCGATTGTGATATAGGCATATATGACGGGGATTTTTTTTATGATTAACCGCGCATAAGCGAACCCTAGTTTGCCGATTTGATTAACAAGTAATATGCAATTAGGGTGAAAGAATCAGCAGGATTAGATGTGATTAACTTACGTAGCTCAAACTTACGTAGGGCTTGTTGTAGTTTTAATCGTGTGATACCGGACGAATTCAATGCAATGTAAATTGATGTAGGTAGATGATCACGATCGGTCTCAGCATAGCTTCGTGCTGATAACGTAATATAAAATGTAGTTGTTCACCCATATCAAACAACAGCACGCCAACAGAATCGGACGAATAAAAGTAGAAGACATATAATATAGATGGGCAAAGTACTCTCACTTTTATTATATTGATTTTTCTTTACGAGGCAATCCCAAATATATAATAAAAAAACTTCTAAAGATAAATTTAAATTCACCTACCAATAAATAAATAAAGTTCGGCGCCCAGGGTCATCCAAGAAACAGGAAACGCATACCACGTTGGGAAATGTTACAACACACGTGTCAAGTACCTATGTATTCCGCAAGGTTAAAATAGCCTCGTGATCTCCTTCACAGTGCGTCAGCAATGTGAAAATGTCAACATTGCTGATCGGTCAAACCAAATTTGCTGAGCTGTCAATCCTCAGTAAATTGCATGACCGCCACGCGTACGTCTCATACGCGAATACAAGCAAGCCGGTCAATGCCATCAAGGTTGTTGGTAGTTTCAACAAGAGTAGTGGCGTATACGAGGACCTATCTATACAATCCATCGTGCTAACACACTTTCAACGAAAGAAAACAAACAGACACACGTATGGATATTGCTCTCTCTGCAGTGGCAAGCGAACTAGTTAGCCGGTTCATGTCTGTCCTTATCAGCAAGTACCGGAACCAGGCATGCCTGAAGAAGAACCTGGAAATGTTGCAGCATCTCCTTCTCAGAGTTCATACAGTTATAGAGGAGGCAGAGGGGCGACACATCGTAAATTCAAGGATGCTGATGCAGCTCAAGACGCTTACTGAGGCTACATATCGAGGGTACGATGCCCTGGACACCTATCTGCCCTTAGAGAAGATGAGAGCAGAAGAGAAGGTTAGTGGCTCATACACCTTGGCTTTCCCTATCAAACTTCTGCATATGGCGAACAAAAGCACTGATAGCCAAGAGGTACAGAGTGCACTGGAAAATTTGGAAACCACCATTGCTAACATGAAAGAATTTGTCGCACTCTTAACGGGTTTCGCAGCCCCTATAGTAGCTACCTCTACATCGACAATTTTATTTTCGGCCGCCAAGTCGAAAGGCAGCAAGTCATCAATATCTTGATGCAGGATAACCCAACTACAACTAGGGTTCCAACTGTGCTGCCTATCGTTGGAGGTTGCAGAGTTGGTAAGAAAACTTTAGTTGGGAGTGTTTGTACCGATGAGAGGATCAGCTCCAGCTTCTCTTCTATATTGCATTTCAGTGGAGATGAGATCCAGAACATTAACCATGACAAGTTTATGCCTGTGAGGACTTTGGTTATTGTTGAATTTCGTTCGGATGTGGATGACAAGGAATGGTTGAGGTTCTACTCACTAGTAACAATTACAGGTAAAGGAAGCGCGATGATAATCATAAGTAGGCTGGAGAAACTAGCAAGGTTTGGAACAGTAAACCCGATTCGAATCAACAGCTTTTCACGGGAGGAATACAGCTACCTTTTCAAGGTGCTCGCGTTTGGGAGTTCTAACCCGATAGACCACCCACAGTTGGTCTTGATAGGGAAGGAGTTGGCAACAATGATGGAGGGGTCACTTGTCAATTTAAACGTGTATGCGAGTGCCCTGAGAAACAATCTGAATGTTCAGTTCTGGATCCGTATTCTAAAATTGTATAAAGCAGTGATGGAGGATAATATATCCTTGTTCGGCGAACATCCGAAAACTCTTCTCGAGAAAGGCAGCATCGTAGATATTACCGAGCTTTCTTTGTCATCTACCACCTCGTCCCGATTTCTGCTACTGATCGGTGAATGGAATTCTTCCAAAGGTGAACTCCCCAAGATGACATTTGGAGATATAATAGCAGGCTCTGTTCTGCCAATGAGGTTTCAGCTGGTGTGGGAATCACGGTTACCCCCTTATACTGTTATTTCTGCGACTTGTGTTGCCGAGAAGCGTCAGGGCACAGCCTCACCAAGGAAGAAAAGCCGGAAATTATATATGTAACAACCTTGATTGTCTACACACTACTAATTGTCAGGCAATCTCCCTCCATGATGTGAACTTCAACTGTATATAGCGTAGCACTTCAAGTATATTTCATCCTTGCGAAAGAAAACGATATTGATCAGCTATAATGTCGCTTTCCTTGCATGATTCAGTTTACACAAGAAAACACGCTGTCATTTCTTGAAGTTGAATCCGCTGTGTTGCACCTGCGCTTGTCTCCATGAGGCAGATTAGCTGTCCATTCGTGGTGTAAAACACTCCACCTTGTGCTCACCATTCCACACTGAATTGGACTGGTTAGTCTGATTCCTGTAAATGCACCTCACCTAGTCTTTTGTTTTTGATAAATTTGATTATCTTTCGTTCGAATTTACGAAACAAGGGGAACTCAACAGGAAGCTGCCAAGCAAGAGGGAACTCAGCAGGAAGCACTCCCGCTTCGCAGTGAAGGCGAAATTAGAGATCGCACTCAAGCGTTAGCATTGATTTGCATGAGCAGCTACCTTTACATCCAAAGGCAGCAAGTCATCAACATTTTGATGCAGGATAACCAAACTGGGGTTCCAACCGTGCTGCCTATCATCCTTTTGAAGGAAAACGATAATGATCAGCAATAATTGAAACTCAAGTATTCCTGATTAAATCAATAGATTTCGCTTTCCTTGCATCATTCGGTTTACACAAGAAACCATGCTCTGTAATCCATGTCACTTCTTGAAGATGAATCCGGTGTGTTGCACCTGCGCTTGTCTGCAACAATCCACTTTCATGAGGCAGATTAGCTGTCCAGGTGTCCATAGACTCCATACAAGAAATCGTTATTCTGCAGAACTACACGTCTGCTGCACAATGCGTCAATATCTGTTATTGCACTCACATTGACTTTTTGGCCAACAGGAAAAACACGTACTGAAAAATATCACCATTTGTCGTGTAAAATACTCCACTTTGTGCTTCCCATTCCACAGTGAATTTGACTGGTTCGCCTGATTCCTGCAAATGCACCTCACCAGGTCTTTCACGCTATATAGCGATACCATGGCATCAGATTAAACAAACTATACCTCAAAAACCTGATCACTACACGGTGAAATAATTTCCTTGTCATACATCAGGATTCCCCTTCTATCTTGTTGAAGTATAAGTGAATTGGGCGCAACTGGTAATTGGGTGGAGCCAACAGACGTGATAGGAATTAAAGTACCGTTGCCAACGATAATGCTATACTTCAACATATCTCAACCTCAATTAGTTATTCCACATGGAAGCTGCAGTTTGCACAAGAAATCGTCATTCCGCAGAAGTTAACTTTTTGGCCAACAGGAAAAACACGTACTGAAAAATATCACCTTGTGGTTCCCATTCAACACTGAAATAGACTGGCTAGTCTGATTCCTCAAAATGCACCTCACCAGGTCTTTCACGCTATATAGCAAATACCATGGCCTCAGATTAAACAAACTATACCTCAAAAACCTGATCGATCACTACACGGTGAAATATATCAAGCAACGCCACGAAACAATTTCCTCCTCATACATCAGTATTCTCCTTCAGTCCTCAAGTTACTCGACATGGAAGCTGTTGTATCTGCTGTTACAGGTGACCTTGTTAGCCGATTCATCTCCTTTGTGATGAACAAGCTTTCGGATCATACAGGCTTAGACAATAAGGTGGAAAGGTTGCACCAGCTACTGCTGAGAGTCCAAACAGTCATCAACGAGGCGGATGAGCGATACATCACCAACAGTGGAATGTTGATACAGTTGAAGATGCTCGCAGAGAACATGTACCAAGGATATCATGTGCTAGACAAGTTCAACTGCAGGCGACTCACGCAGAGTGCAGAGCAACAGGTAACTGACTCATCATCCTTGTCTTTTGTCTGCCCCCTCAAACGTTCTCGCGGAACTGCTGCTACAACAAAAAAGATCATGGCTGTCAGTCATGAATTACAAAGTGCACTGGAGAGTCTAGAAATTGCTGTTGCCAACATGGCAGAGTTTGTTATACTTTTGGGAGGATGCACCCGTATGTCACGTAAACCCTATGATGCATATCTATACATTGACAACTTCATGTTTGGTCGTCATAGCGAAAAACAGCAGGTTATCAACATCTTGTTACAAGACAATCCTCTTGGTGCTCCAACTGTTCTACCTATCATCGGCGGCCATGGAGTTGGCAAGAAAACTCTTGTTACACATGTATGCAATGATGAAAGGGTCCGCTCGTGCTTCTCTTCGATCTTGCACTTGGATGGAGATAGCTTTTCCAGAATTGGCAGCCAAAAGCTCAAATTTCAGAGGACTTTGGTTATTGTTGTGTTTCTTTCAAATGTGAATGACGATGAGTGGGCAAAGTTTTATTCATCCGTGGCATGCATGGGTAGAGGAAGTAAGGTGGTAATTGTAAGTAGGCTTGCAATATTAGTGAGATTTGGAACTGTGAAACCAATTCATCTCAATAGCTTTTCAAACCAGGAGTTCAGCTACCTGTTCAAGACACTAGCATTTGGAAGTGCAAACCCAGAGGACCATCCACAGTTAGTGTCCGTTGTTAGAGAGTTTGCAACAGAGTTGGGAGGGTCACTGGTCGGAGCACACATCGTTGCTGATGTGTTGAGGAAGAACATTAAACTTAAGTTCTGGCTTTGCATATTGAAGATCTGTAGGAGTATGGTTCAGAAAAACTTTGATTTGTTTGGTGAGCATCCGAAAACACTTTTTGGAAGAGATCATCCAGTACAAATTGCATATGTCACCGCTGCTGTTGCTCCACTCCAGCACTTATGTAATGTTCCGAAAATGGAGTTACCTAGGGTGACATTTGGAGATCTATTAGCAGATCCAACTATACGACCAAAGGGGGAGTTTAATCTAGTCGCATGGGAATCAAGGATAGCACCTTATACTACGTTTGTTCACCATGTTGCAACTCGTGCTGATGAAAATCCTGAAGCAATCTCGCCAGGGAAGAAGCGTCGCCGATCTGCCATGATGTAGTAGAAAATTTTATCTATTGCGTTTGAGTCCAGTTTAGTGGTTTAGATAGCAATGGTATAGCAGCATACCAACAGAGCTGTAATATCTATATAATACTTAATTGTACAGTGTACTATATATATATATATATATATATATTGCTTGTAGAGTAGTGTAAAAGCTATTGCTTTAGTAGTACATGATTTATCTTGTACTATTTGTGACATTGCATTGGAGTTTTCCTTTCTCCTTTGTTTTCCTTTGCATTTTTATCTGTAGTCCATATTGTTTCCTTAGCATACAAGTAATAATACTACATATCTTTAGTTTTTAATTCAATTATAATGGTGTAATGTACAAGTGTAACACCCTGAATTTGTAATTAAGAATAATTAGTCTTAATTAAGCTAATTATGTGCTTAGTGGTGTGTTGAATACTACTGGATCTTAACTTGGTTCGTAGTTTGGGTCTGGTTGCGTCGGTGTTTCGTTGTTCGAGTCGTTCGGCCGAACTGTCCTGAAACCCTCCGTTTCGTGATCGGCTGGAGATTCTCGAAATCCGTAGTAACCAAAATCCTAAAACCTTCTTTTGAGGTCCCAAAACCTTTCCCTTGGATCCCCGAGGATCAATTCCGAAGTTGAAGCAAAGGATCGCGAAGAAAACCTGGAGTTTTGCTGCAGAAGCGGCAGTACCGTCGGTCTGAGGCCGGTACTGCCGGTCGGGGGGCATTACCGCTCGCAGGGAGCGGTACTACCGGCCGAGCGATCGGGGCAGGGGTTGGAGCTGCCGTTGCTGCCCGTTGCCCAGCCACCTCACATCTTCTCTCGATCCTTCCTCCCTCTCTTCACCCCCTAGCCGTTCCACACTCTCTCCCCCACTCCCTCACTTGCTCGCCCTCTCCCTGGAGCACTCTCTGTCGGGACCCGAATTTGCAAATCCAGACCCTCTGTGTATTCAGCACTAGTCCAGGATCACGCTAGTGCACACAGTCGCAACATCGGTAAATATCACAATCATACTCAACGAAATAGTAGAGTACTTTATTTAAAAAGAAAATATAACCGGTTGCCTGACCTTAGGGTCAAGTTACAAAGATACACCTCGCAGGGCTAAAGTCTTACTCAAACAAAACTGCAGCGGAATATAAAGAAAACGCGTGGCGCCAACCAATATGCCACAGGCAACTGACTGGGCTCGCCCCTAGCTCGTCGGCTCCTCCTGGATTTCCTCGTCCGAGGCTGGCGTACACTCCTCTTCAACTGATGTTTGTATTGTGGCAAGGGTGAGTACTTGGTACTCAGCAAGTCATGCACATAATGCAGGCTAATATTATATATGCACGGCTTATTACAAAGGACGGTTTCATGGTTCATTTGCAGTAAAGCAGTAAATGTAAATACAGTAATAGATTGCAAAGCAGTAAAACGGTAAATAATAGAATACTTTCGCAATGATTTCACAATTAACATTTTCCACACCTACAACCAATTCACCATTCCAAACCCAAACATTTTCCGAAGATCAAGTTGTTTTCATGAAAGTCTAACCCATGACTGTAATTCCCGAGCAGTGTCCAATACCGAGGACTCGGCTATCCGAATAGATTTTACACTCTGCAGAGGTTATGCACTTTACCCACAAGATACAGTCAAACGCCACAAAGGCGAAAGTTCGTAATAAAGCCTTTCGGAAACCTCTAGCTATACAAGTGAACATCTTCGGTTTTTGCCATACACCATCCCTTCCCTTAACAAAGGCGAAGTATGGAACCGAAATACCGTTGGACGGGTACCATGCCACAGCCTTGGTACGCTCCCCTTTCAAGCTACACAAAAGGTGTCGTTGGACACCCTGAGGTATCACATGCAAGTTATTGGTAACTTACTCAACTAGAACCGTCCCATTCCAGTCATGTGGTTGCATGATTGACTCAGTTCAAAGGCTTTCAAGGTTAAGTCCTTAGAGTAACCAGGGCAAGACTACCGAAGAACCACATCAACCTTCCCGGTGCCACACCTGGCCCACCCGATTATTCTTGCCACTTGCCCCGGTCTAAACCATTTATCAAACCCCAGTTGATTACCATGCACCACATGCCATCAACATCATCATTAATAACACATGACATTTCTCAAAAATAGGTTCCATATCTCATTAAGTCAATGTTAACATGTAATTGTCCAAATTCATGATGTGACTATGTGGCAGGGCTAAGCATTAAGCTATCTTGGTCTAATTACCCATGTTGGCAACTAATAATGTCCAACAAAATAATCCATAACTAGGGTGACAAAAGGGGTCATGGCACATAATTATTTAATCAAGGTGTCATACAGCAAGTATGCATTTAACTAATTCTCAGAATTAATTAAAATCAATTCGAATTAAACTAGCATGCAATAATTTGAAACAACATAATTTTCAAAAATGGGATCAACATGGTCAAAGCATAACTTGCCTTCAAAAAGCACTTGTTCTTGGTCTTGACCTGGTTCCTGGGTCAAAACTTCACCTTCGTAGCCTTCGGGCACTTCAACGTCTACTCGTAACGTGTGCAAATAGTAATAACATAAATAAACGGTAGGCAAAAAGTTATAAACTGAGAGAGCACATTCTTATAAATTTTTAGAAATTTGAAACGGCCAAATCGGAGTTAAAACGCAAAAGATATACTCGTTTAAAGTTTGGAAAATTAATTAAATAAATATAATCAGAGAAAACTTATGTCCAAAAATTAAATAAAATTCTCCATTATGTAGAGCTCAATTTTATAAAAATTTAGAAATTGGAATCGTCCAAATCGGAGTTAAAACGCAAAAGTTATAAGCGTTTGAAGTTTGAAAATCAAATAAAAGAATAAACCGAATTACTTCATTTATTTTTCTATTAAAAATTCCGATTATGATGTCAGCGGCAATTTCGAATTTCGGTCGAATTATTTTCCTAAAGGAAAATCGAATTATGACGTCAGCATGCGTCAGCGGTCCATGGACTCGGTCCACGGTTCGGGTTTGGTCCACCGTGGACCCGGTCTACGGGTGCACGTGCCACTGACATGTGGGACCCACTCAGATGAAGTCATCGATGACGTCATCGTGCTCGGCCGAACGGTACTGACACACGGGCCCCATCGTGACGTCATCATGATGTCACGGATGACGTAATGGCGCGGCTTGTGATGTCACGGATGACGTAATGGCGCGGCTTGCGCGGCCGCTAACACGCGGGCCCGTTGCTGACGTCCCGAGTGATGTCAGCGACGACCGGGCGCACCCACGTGGACCGCGTCGGTTCGGCTCCCGCACACGTGGCTTGATCTGGGCTGTTGGTTTGGAATCCAACGGTCCAGATCGGATCTAATCTCACGCATTATGGATTAACGCGGTCAATCTGGACCATTCGATTCGAATCGGACGGTTCGGATTCAATCGAGTTTCACCGCGTCTTGGGGTGACGCGGCGTGATGTGGCGCGCGACGCGTGGCTCAATCTACGCCGTTCAATCTCGATCGAACGGTTGAGATCATATCTAACGCTACAACGCGGATTAACCCTAACCGTACGATCTAGATCTAACGGCTGTGAATGGATCTAGCACGGTGCAGTCTACGGCTAAGTGGCTCAATCCCGTACATTGGATCTAAATCTAACATTTTAGATCTAATCTTGTTAAATCACCGAGAGGGCTACGTGGACTCACCGTGGCCGTTGGATCTGGATCGGACGGTCAAGAAGCTTCGCGGGCGCTGATGGAGTCGCGGTGGAGCGGGTTCACCGAAGACGAAGACGACGACCTTCCCCTCGGTGTTGCGGGCGCGTTCCGGTGAGGTGAGTAGTACTGGTCGACGCGGCGTGGCCTTGCGCTTCCAGATCTGGGCTTGACGGTGACCGAGACGGCTCAACGAAGGCGGAAATTCGCAAATTCCGCGGCGGAACCCTAACGTGACTTCGGCGAGAGATTGTGGCGGCTACACGGCGGCTCGAGCTTCGGGAGATGGGGCAAACAGCGCAGGCGACAAAGGGGAACCTCGGGCGCCCACCTGGTCATTAAATACCGGCCCAAACGTTGAGATCGACATAGATTTCGCGAAGAAGCCGTTGCAGCAGCGGAGTCCGATGGCGGCGCGGATAGGACTGACGTGGTGGCATCTCGGGCGTCCACATGCGCGTGATCGACGGCTTGGATTCGACCGTGCGAACTGGTTCAATCCGAACCCCATGTGGGCGACGTGGCGAGATCTCGGCCGTTGGATTAAGATCCCACGATCGTGGATTAGGGTTCGGGGTCTGGCTCAAACGGCTCGGTCGGGCTCGAATCCGGCTCGGAGTCGAGTCTGACTCGGGATCGGTCGGAGGAACAGTGAAACCCACTCGGGTTTTTCCAGCGATTTAATATTCCAAAATAATTTCTAGAAATTCAAATAAATCGAGAAAAATAGCAAAATACTTAGAAAAATTTTAGAAAATACTTTAAGACATTTTGGACTCAAATAAAATATTTCCAACAAAAATTTATTTGAAACTTTTAATTATTTAATTATACCAAAAGGGAATAAATTCAAATTAATTCCAAAAAATTCCAAAAATTCTCAAAAGTTTAAAATATCATTTAAATTCATGAAAATAAAAAATTGGGGTGTTACACTCTCCCTCTCTCTCCCTTTCGTTCTCTCCGTCTCCCTCTCCTAATCTCTCTCTTCCTCTCTCACTTCGGCGAAGTGGAGCCCAAGTGGAGCTAGGTGAAGGCTTGAGCAAGGTGTGGGAAGTGTCTTCAAGCCCCTAGCGAACCTTAAGACCGGTGGAAGCGATTCCTGGATTGATTCTTCAGGTTTTGAGCCAAACCCTAACCCATCCTCTTTCCTCTTTTATTTTCTCTTTTGGTTTAGCCCTTGAAACCCTAGCCCTAGTGGTAGATTGTTGTTTTTTTGGGTCGCTAGACCTAGGTTAATCTTAGGATAATTAGTTAGCGCGGACGATTCGATCTGAAAATCCTAATCGGCTCTCTGTCAGATCCATTCGCCCAATAGTCATTTTCCCAAATTATTGGAGTTTCTTTTGAACCCTAACTCCGAAAAGTCGAGAAATTGACCTTCAAGTATATCTGACGTTGTCTGAGTTCAATTCCCGCAAAAAGACTTGAGTTTAAACTCAGTTCGGGTCTAGAATCAAATTTGGTTCCAATTGACGGTTTTGAGTTCAGATAGTTTGATCGTCGTGCGAAGAGCCTTTGGTGCGAGTTAGACCCCGTGGAACCTTGATGAGCAAAGAGAATTAATATGTTAGTCGCAAATCCTTCATTATTGTGCTTTTTGGAGAATCTTCGAGTTTTGAAGTTCAAAAAATCATGAGAATGACCCTTATTGGTTCTTAGTGCCCTAATGGTTTAAGTTCTGGGAAAGGGTCGAATCGGAAACCCTAATTTGAGGTTATCGAATTTGTTCGCCAAAAAGGAGTCAATTATCGATTTTGGTGTTATCCTTGAACCTCCACTCCAAAAGCCAAGGAAATGGCCCTAGAATATATCCGATATCGTTAGGACTCGATTCTCGCAAAAAGAATCAAATTTGGATTTGATTCGAGTTGAAAATTGAATTCTTGCGGTAATTAGGGTCACCGAGTTCGAAAAGTTGGAAATTAGGTTAAACGAACTTGAAACTTGGTGAGACCTGTGTGGATGGGTCCCTGGCGTCGCTAAGAACCTATCCATGTGATCATCTAAGAGTTTCGAATCCATTTGCGCAAAATCCCCATCATGCAAACCCTAATTTTCTCCTAAGGCTGGCACTACCGATGTTATAGGTCCGGTACTGCTGCATGAGCGGCACTACCGCGGCTACAACGCCGGTAGTGATTTTCCAGAGAGCACCCCTTTCGGGTCCTCAGCCGCCGGCACTACCAAGCCTTTTGGTCGGTACTGCCGGGCGTGAGGGCGGCACTACCGGGGTTATGCCGCCGGTACTGCCGATCTCGCTGGCCAAATTAGATTTCTTTTGGTCCTTTTTCTCCGTTGTTTCTCGGGTTTGCTTAGTTGTTGTTTTTACTTCTTAATTGCCTTATTTGGTTCTCGTTCGCCCTATTTGTTCAGAGTTTGATTATTCGGTCGTCGCTTCTTTTTCTGGTTGTTCGCGTAGGTGTTGTCACGTCGAAAAATCGTCGATGAGGATTTTGACTTCGACCCATAAGACATAATCAATTCAGAGCAAACAGGCAAGCACCTCCTTTGATCATATTCATCCCTTATTTGCAAAGTGATTTCAATTGTTTAAAACTAGTATGCATGTGTGTATATTTTGTAAAAACTGCTAATATATGTGTAGATGATAGATAAGCCCTCGGTTGGTGGATCATCTTAATCATACTTGTCATGAGAACCTTGGTAAACCCTAGAATTAGTTTATCTAGCGAAATAAAGATTAGAAAACACTATATACGCTTAGTATATTGCATATGCTTAGACGTGCAATAGAGAGTATCAAAAAGAGTCTGGATTGGATCAAATATGATTCCTCTCAATGATCAATGGTTTGGATTGGAATTATAGCTTGGAATCATGTTATGGTTTAGGATTGGATTAAGACTTGGGATCGGGTCATGGTTGGAATTGGAATGGTGATGAGAATCAGTTGAATCAAAGCGATCGTGTTGGTGGACTTGAAAAGAAAAGGGAAAGTATGGTTTAGACCAGGGCGAGACGGTTGACAACTCTCGTCATGATGGGTTTGGAATTGGATTTGTGCTGCTGGTTGCCTTGATATGGGCAGGACGAGGGCGATATGTCGGGGGACCATCATGTGTACCGGGGGTACTACCGTAGACTCTTGTCGCCATAGCCTGTCGGTTGGGAAAATTCTTGCTCGAGTCGCCTTAAGGAATAAACTTGATATTATCAACTGAGTTAATCCGTGCAACCACATGTGCTAATATGGGATAGCCTTAACCTAGTACAAGAGTTAGAGTCTAGCCCTGCATCCTGGCCATGCAGTTGAACGGACACCGAAGGTACTGGTGTGGTTCTGTGAGCAGTGGGGACAGACACCGAAGGTACTGGTGCAATCCTAGGAATTCCCGCGCCGAGGAATCAGGGACAGGGAATTCCGGCACAACGGTGTATGCCTTGCTATGGATCGAAAGGCGATGAAGCGGAAACCGTAAACCATCGCGAGAGGGCTGATCTCCTGCCATAGCAATGGCATACACATCACCGGGGCTGGTGTGAGACTAGACGCTGGCAATTCGAACGGTTTCATCATAGTCTAGCAAAACAGATACGATGAGTATCGCGTGGCATGGTTGACATGATTGCTAGAATGTGTCATGTGGGTAAAGTGTGCAATCTCTGCAGAGAATAAATCTAATCGATTAGCCATGCTCACGGTCAAGAGCAGCTTGGAAAGTACTATCAAGTATAGATTTTCTGGTGGGTTCTAGAGGCGCTTGGGAACTTGGATGGGCAATAGCGATGGCTAGTCTTGGGAAACAGCTTGGAGGATGGTGATATGGAATTGGCCTAGGTTTTGGATCGGGAAATATCTGGGAATTTGATTGATGGTTTGGTGGAACGGATGAATGGATGATAGAATTATGACTTGTTATACAATTAAATGTTTTGCTGCAAATACTTGCTTTATAACTGCTCTTTAAGAATCTGCGTTGTTTCAAAAATTATTAATCTATTGCAAACAACTCTGGCTTCATGCAACTGAAACTAATGTAAACCTGATTCTTGACTTAGCCTGCATCTATTATTATCACTTGCAAACACTAAAGTCTTGCGAGTACATACGAGTACTCACCGTTTGCTCTAAATTGATAATCTACGTAGAAGCTGGCACCAGGAGAAAGGAAGGCGAACAGATTTCTACAAGTCGAAGATCGTCGGATTGTGAAGCGGTTGCTTAGGTTTTCTCTCTGGTCGGAGCGGATGCCCTTGGGTATGGGAAGGCACGCCGTCGTCGTTGCCGCAGTTGGTTCTTTTCATTTTGCTATTTTAGCCAATTGGCAGAATTGTAAGTTTATGTTTTCGTCGGTTGTAATTTAAACCAGTACTGTTGTAATCATTACTCTTAAGTCTGTGGTATGATATGCTTCTTTGTGAAAACTTATGTGGGTGCTAGGCTACTGATCCAGGTAACTAGCACTAGACACATATGTGGGAAGCTCGGATTGGAATCAATCGATTGGCATATGACCGCTGGACTGCGTGTCGTGCCGATTGATTGGCCTCAATCTGGGTATGGTTTTAGAAAAGTGATTAGGAATCTTACGGGTTGCGCTAATTTCCCAGCCCAACGCAACAGTAATGACTCAAATCACTATTCTATGACTGGAGCCCCCACAAGAGGTGGTATCAGAGCAGGCTTGAGTTGTCGACTGTAGGGAAAGCCTAGATAGACTGGTTGATAGAACTAAGGACAGGTTTTCTCTGAAAACTATGTTGGATATAGAACTCTTAATTGTGAAAATGTAGATTGCTAATCTTATCCATCTGTAGCATCTCTTCTTGCTTTGTTCTTTAAAATGATTTGGACTTACCTTAACCTTCAAAAGATGATTTCTCAAAAAGGAATGGAGGTTTGAAAATGAGTTTATTCTACTCCTTTCGTTATTCAAATGGAGGGAATGAATTTTGATACTTAAGATGTTTCAACAAAAGAAACTAAAACATGAAGGGTTAGGATTGGCTAGAGATCTCGTTTCTTATATTTTCTGGAGTATCTTCTTGCGAGATAATTTTTGGAAGACTTATCCACTTTCAAAGAATTAGATCCATTTAGAGTAGAAGTTAGGCCAAGAAAAATAAGTGCTGGTGTGCTTGGTTGCTGTTTCTTGGCTTCTTCTGAGGGTTGGTTGAATCCTATCCATATAAGGTCTTGCTAACTGTGTCTTTTCCTTAATCTTAGATGTCAGGTTTCTGGGAGCCGTGCTATTTTACCCGCGCAATCCTTGAGGGTACTGTCCAAGCAGCCCTACAGGAGAGATACGTCTCGCCGGTTTCTTGGAACGATCGGAGTATCCGATCTCTCACGCTGGAACCAGCCCAGCTTCTTCACTGTCCCTCAAAACTCAAGCACGGTGTCCCTCAAAAGCCATCGCCACATGTTTTCTGTAACGGACCACCTTTTCAGGTGGCGCATATAATACCTCAACAACTACCCAGGAAGATTAGCTATCGAGAACCAAGTACACATTGCTAGACAAAAAGGGTGAATCAACTATTTTTACATAACTTAGGGCCTAACGGCCAGAGTTTTACAAAAGGAGGCGTAGCGAGCCCCTGGATATATTACATCACAAACGACCGCACAGGCATAACCTGAGCACAAGCCAAGACCTTTAAATCAAATAGAATCGCCATCAACGGCTTCATGAAATTCCTCGGCATCTTGGAGCTCTAGGGAAGTTGTAATTGAGCAAGGGTGAGTACACAACCGTACTCAACAAGTCGCACGGAAATTTCTGAATACTACATGCAAGGGATTTTCAAGGATTGGCACGAGTCTAATTGTTATCGTGGATGCAGTTTTATTTCCAAGTTCATTTTACATTTGAAACACAAACCATAACTAATAGTAAAAAGGGTGGGTATTCACAAAGTAATCACCATTAAGCCACCTTCTCAAAATTCTCAAAGACTATTTAAGCTTAGTTACGAGACTCACCCCAATTTTGTGAAGAACCTGGCTTTTACAGTACTGAGTACTCTAAAAGTCAGTTTCTTTGATATGCTTCCTGTACTGGTCCTTGGATCAGTAGCTAGTACACATATGCACAAATGGAAGATACAACAGCACAACATAAATCATTATTATTACATCAAATGGAAGTAGTTCAGATACATATACAATTACAAAAGTCCAACTTTCTATCCTGCAGCTGCCATCTACCCTTTGCCCACAGGCAACTAACCAGGCAGACCCTTAATTACAACCAAAGTCGTTAGGCACGTATTCTGCATCGTCATAAACTTCTTCGACGAAAACTTGCGCTGCATCTAAAAACAACAATATGGCAAGATTGAGTACATTGTGTACTCAGCAAGACTTACGTGTTTGCAAATCCTATGATACATGCAAGCTGGTACAAAGTAGGTTTCTACGGTTGTTTGCAAAAAGCTAAATTGAATTTAAATACTGAATAGTAAATTGAAAGCGAATATGAATAAAACAACTTGACAGGTATGTAAAATAATGAACATGTAAATAACAGATAACATTCCACATTCCTCCATGAATGCGAGAAACGAATAATCCAACGCCAACCCGTGGCACAAGTTTAACTTAACTGCCAACACATGGCACGACAGCTGAACAACCTTGTCAACGAATGACAAGCGCTGAAACATCTGTAGGGTAGATTCTATCATCAAAACCCATTAATTATTGTATGTTTTAGGAAAATTTCAAACAAACTAACTAGTGCAAGTTCACCAAGTGCTCATAACCGAGAGCGCGGCTAATCGATTAGTTTTTACTCTGCAGAGTTGTACAGCTTTACCCACGAAGAATGATTTTCGTGTTATGCAAACGTTATTAACACACTTCCTTTGGTGTGCCACTGAGAAAATCATATATAACCTTTACATTACCTCATCCTGATTTTGCACCACCCCAGTACCGTGAATCCCTTACTAATGGCAGCAGAAGAATAATACATATATAAGGTGACAAACACATTGTCTCTGATGAACACATCGTCTCTTCTCTCCCCCAATAGTGAGGCGTATACTGTTGCATTGGTATATGTTTAACCCACACCTTTGTGTGGACACCCCTACGAGCAATTCAACAGAACTAGCTTGTGGTACTTCGGCCTACCAATGTGCAAAACCAGTTTTAAGCAACTTAATTAGTTATAGCTATCCCATACGAGCATTGTGGTTGCACAGTATTTCTTGTATCATACAACACTACGTTCGGTCCTTAATCCGACCTGGGCGATAATCTCCCCTTGACTACGTGCAAGTACACACTCGCACATCCAGCTATTGCCAATAATCGCCCGTGTCCAAATCATTGTTTTATTTTCATTTTTACCAACATATCAGTATTCTCTACTGTCATATCTATCCTTTTTAAATCATGTGAACATCTAAGTTAGTCATTCTAGGCACAACTAAGCAGGTGTTAATATAAAGCGATTATACCCATTTTCCATGATCATGTATCATTCCATATGCTAAGGTTTCAATGGATCACATGGCAATATTTGATTAAGGACATCCACAATGACTGCTGTAATTACCGCAACCCACAAAATAACATTGTAGAATGTATAGCATGCATGAAAATAGTTATGAAAACAGTTATGAAAACTAGGATCAATATGTTCAATGAGGTGCTTGCCATGCTGAATATTGCTGTCGTCGAATAAAAGATCAGATTCGGTAGCAGTGATATCAGTTACATCGGATTCTACTCGTTATTCCGCAGTACATATCAAATAACAAGACTGCAATAAGAACCAAATAATACCATTCAAACCACAGATAGCAAATCACACACATGGCAATGACATTCATTCAAGATCAAGATTCCAAGCTTAAGTTTTAAACTAAAGAATTTAGATTGATTAAGAACATGACATTTACTACTTCATGAATCAATAAGTAAACAAACCATGATGTTCTAAGTACAATCATCCTAACAAAATCCCTACTGGTTCTAAGCTATTTTGAAAGTGATTTATCCAAATTTTAAAGTTTACAAATTCAAATTTACACATGTATGCAAACCATAACCTAGAAACAAGTTTCTATTTACAAAATGATCTAAATCATGTGCAAATCTAAATATTTTCGCATATTTGAGTTGTTTACAGTACATGGATCCTAATAAAATTTATTTCATTCGAATTGGAGCTCAAATGCTCAAATTCTATAAATAGCATATTTCAACCCTATTCTTTAAATTCAAATTCAAAATTTAAACCGAGATCAAACATGAAATATTTTTGCATATTTAGACTCTACAAGTCAAACCATGAATTTACGTATTTATTTCAAAAATTTTGGAGTTAAATTGCAAAAGATACAGAGGTTTGAATATTAGGTTTATTGGAAATATTCCCAAAAAGGAAATTACGCTTTCCATAGGAGAAAGAGTACTTTCCGTTTTCGGAAAGTTTTCAAACGCGGCTGCGATGACGAACTGGGCCTGCATGGCAGCGCGTGCGGTTATGTGCAGTGGATGACAAAGGGGGCCCACACGTCGGGGACTCGACATGGGTAAACATAGGCCGCACTAGCCACTGACGTCTCAGACCCTCTTGTCGGTGAGCCAAGACAGAGAGCGGAGCCATGGAGCTCACTGGCAGCGAACGCGGTGACTCAGGCTCGGTGGAGTGGTTGATAAGATTGAGGGGATGTAGAGGAACCCGGAGCAAGGCTTAGAAATCCTTCGACGCGGCCAGAGGGTAGTCGGCGACGGAGCTGGGTGGAGCCCGGTAGCGGCGATCACCGAAAACGAACACGAAGGCATTAGAGCATAAGGGAATAGTGGTAGAAGCATTAGGGCGGAGTTTGGAATCTTTTGTAGTACCTAACTCGGTTGAAGAAGGGTCGTAGAGTCACGGCGCCGAGTGACCGAAGGTGAAGAAGATGACTCCCGGTGCGGCGGTTATGTAACACCCCGGCATTTAATATGCCTGAATGCTACCAAACATAAGCTAAACAACATCTAAATACCACATTTAACATAAAATTCCAGCAAAGGCGCAAAGGCTAAAAACCGAGATTTCGGCAGCACCTCCTTTGTTCTAACATGAATTTAAGGAGCAACAACAGCATAGCATTATAAGACAATATGAGAGACATCTAAAACAGCATTAAATAGAGTCTTAACGACAATATAAGACTATCATCAAGCGCTTAAAGTCTCCAAGTGTCAAACGAATAATAAAACTCTCAAAAGCAAAGCTAAGCCTTAAATCAATAATCATCACACGCAATTTATTATCAAACTAATAGAATGACTTGGGGAATTAATATGGTGAAGCTACGTGTGGGCGTGTGACTATTCCCCTTTCCCGCATGCCGTTCTCATGGTACCTAAAACAACAAGAAAACACAAGCGTGAGTTCGAAACTCAGCAAGCATATTACAATGGATAACAAGAACAACAATATGGCAATAACATCTCCCATCATGTAAATCATCTTATTCATACACACTCAACATTGTCATCATCAATATGTATGCGATGTAATGCAATGCTCATGTCTCCTTGGAAACTCATACCGGTATGGTTGAGTACACACCCGTCGGTGTGCACCCTCTTCCCCCCTTCCATCCCGAAGATGGAGGGTGCCTACTCCTCGCTTCCAAACACCACGTGGATGGAATCACGATGTAGGACTTACTAGATGGCTCTCCGGATTAGTCATATCTTTCTCACCGGCCTTCCCGGATTAGTTATGATTTTCTCACCGCCCGGGCCATGTAACATGTCATGTATGCAATTATGCCAACATCATATTTATCTCACATATTAACACATGGCATCATAACATACTAAACATGCTCATCATATCATTGGAAATCATTAAAGCATGGCAAGTGATCAAATATCATGTAGTCAATTCCATCTACACTCATCAAGCAACCTACAAATTGCTATCCATCACAACACACTTGCCTCAACCACGGGCAACGGATTGGCGGGAAGTAGAGGGCACTCCCGGGGTCGCACCACCTGCACATAGGTATCACACACTCACAATATTACCCACAAAACAGTACGCAAACCCTCATCTACCCCGACATTGCCAACTACTCGCGAAACCTAAAAAACAGAGGTTCTATCCCGACGGGACAGCAGCCTTGCAAAAGGCATAACATGAGTTCTGGGACGCCGAATCATTTAAACGAGTACATACTCGCGTAGCTTAGGAAATTTCCCAACTTTCTCTAGGTATATGGAAAGACTGATTCGGACTCTAAAGTCGTCTAATCTACAGATTACCGTGATCTGTTCCAATTACGTCACAGATATTAACACGCTCGGTAAAACAACCATAACTTTCAAACGGCTGGGCGGAATTTGACTTTCTATATATCCACGGAAATATAATTAAATTATCTACAACTTCTTCAACATCTGTACGGACAGACTCGGATTCTAAATCGACTAAAACTCAAACCCTAGCCCGACTGCTCATGCTGTCCCAAAACAGTAACGTGGCAACATCTAGATCTAATCCAAATTACTCCAATCCAGCACCATCAATTGATCTAAAAACTTGATAAACACCCTAAGAACAGTACCTAGATCAACCCCGAGGATCCCCATGATCATACCTTTGCCCGACGAACGAAAACCCCAATCGATCTCCTCGCTCCTCGTTCCTCGCTCCTCGCTCCTCGCTCCTCGGATGGATCCGCGAGGTTGCAGGGGTGGGGAGGCCACCCTAGGGCAGTAAGGGGGTGGAGGAGAGGTGGTGGGGAGGTGGAGAGGTGGAGGGGGCAAGGGCAAGGGGCGCAAGGCCAAAGGGGTGAGGGGGGGGAGGTGCGGCTAGGGCTAGGGGAGGGGAGTGGGGCGCAAGGAGGGGAGGTGGGGCACACTTAAGGGCAGGGGAGGCCCCCCTAACAGCCCACAACAAGGATTCCTAGTCCTAGAAGGACTCTTAATCCATCCCACCAAAGCCCACAACCCCCCTTTAAGGCCCAAAATCCCCCGGAAAAGCCACTACAAAACTGCAAATAGGAGACGCCCTATTAGTGGCGGTTTGTTTGGAACCGCCACTAATATGAGTATCAGTGGCGGTTCTTAAGTGCAAACCGGTGCCAGGATCATTAGTGACGGTTTTTGTTCCGAACCGCCACAGATAGTGGACTATCAGTGGCGGTTTGTGGTTATAACCGCCAGAAATACTGCGACAACTATCAGTGGCGGTTTTAACCCTAAACCGCCACTAAAAGTCCACTATCTGTGGCGGTTCGTAAGAAAAACCGTCACTGATATGTAGGTATTATCGATGGCGGTTGGAGGACAAAATCAAATCGATAATTAGCTTATTTGTGGCGGTTCTAAACAAAAGCGCCACAAATACAGATTATCTGTGGCGGTTTTGTTTAGAACCGCCACAAATAAGACCCCTATATATACTAGTCGCTACTGACACTCTCTGAGGACCTCATGGTCATCTTCCTCCCCGAGAAGAAAAGCAAAATTTCAGATCTAAGATTTTGTTTGCAAAGAAACTTGAGTTTTTACTTCGTGAGGGTTGTTCCAAGGTGAGTAATTTGTTCTCCTCTCTTCATTTGTGGTGATGTAGTTGCAATTTAATGGCTAGATCTAGTTTATTTAAGATTTTCCTTTCTTCAATGGCAAAGCTTAGATTCAATTTTTTATTTACCTAGCATTTTTAGATTAATTTATATCTAGATGATGAATTTATTACCTTGCTCCATTAGATTATTTGTTGTCTACCTTTTTAGATGACAAAATATGGCAAGCATATATTAAATTTATTTAATTAAGATTGTTGGATATTAATACACATTAAATTTAATGTATATGGTATAGAGGTGATCATGAAGTTGCCTTGCATTTTGAGATGATGAATTATCTACCTCTTTGAGAGGATAAATTTAATTTTGGCTATGCA
The DNA here is from genome assembly GCA_036346355.1 of Rhipidocladum racemiflorum. Classification (NCBI taxonomy): domain Eukaryota; kingdom Viridiplantae; phylum Streptophyta; class Magnoliopsida; order Poales; family Poaceae; genus Rhipidocladum; species Rhipidocladum racemiflorum. The sequence continues at coordinate 10,707,951 of CM070584.1, forward strand.
TAGTACTTAAGATTTGTTTCTAATTACCATTAATTTTCTTACCGTTAGTGAGATGATGAATTTACTACCTTGCTCTATTAGATTAAGTTGTCTACCTTTTTTGGATGATAAATTATGATTGAGCATATATTAAATTTATTTAATTAAGGTTATTGGATAGTAACAAATAATGGATTCATGATTTATGTAATTAAGATTATTGCATATTATTAATTGTTACATTAATTAATTGTAGATGGACCGGAGATGGATGTACAATGCGAACTGCTGTACCGAGAATACATCGACTACAGATTCGCTTTCTGACGAGCAAATGAGGAGAACAGATTGCAAAAGAAGATGGAGTACATACATTGTCCATGCATTGATTGCAAGAATGAGAAGATGTTTTTCGGACAAAGACCAAATCCACTTGCACTTGATTCTGAGGGGCTTTGTACCTAGCTATACCTGTTGGACAAGGCACGGTGAAGAGGACATCATACTTCAATGTGATAATGTCGACGACGACTTGCCGCCAATATGGCAGCTGACATCGGGTATGGAACCGATGAGGATAGGTTGGTCGTTGACGATGACAATAATCTGGCTCAAATGTTGCGCGATGCAGAAGGAAACTACAGCAGTGAGAGAGAGTTTAATCAGTTCAAGGGTTTGATAGAGGACTCGGAGAAACCTTTGTTCCCGGGTTGCAAGGAGGAATACACAAAGTTGCACACTGTGCTTTCACTACTGAAATTGAAGGCAAGCAATGGTTGGTCCGACAAGAGTTTCACGGAGTTGCTACGTCTCTTAGCGGACATGCTTCCAGAGGGCAACCTGTTGCCTAAGACCACGTATTTTGCCAAGAAGGTTGTATGTCCCTTGGGATTGGAGGTAGAAAGAATACACGCGTGTCCAAACGACTGTATACTCTATCGCAAAGACTATGCACACGCATGTATGTCCGGTGTGCAAAACATCGCGATACAAGCGTAAGGGCGAGGAAAACGAAGGCATAGAAGTGAAGAATGGAGCTCCCGCTAAAGTGGTGTGGTATTTGCCAATAATACCTCGTCTAAAGCGTTTATTTGCAAATAAAAAGCATGCCAAGCTGATGCGATGGCACTCGGAAGAGCGTAAGAGGGATGGAAAGCTGAGACACCCAGCTGATTCTGCCTAGTGGAGAACCATCGATAGGCTCGTCAGGGAGAACTTCGGAAATGAGCTAAGGAATATAAGGTTTGGGTTGAATACAGATGGAATGAATCCTTTCGGTAATATGAGCGATATTCATAGCACTTGGCCCGTGACTCTCTGTATCTACAACCTTCCTCCTTGGCTATGTATGAAGCGAAAATACATTATGATGTCATTTGCTTATCCAAGGGCCGAGACAACCTGAAACGATATTGATGTATACCTACAACCATTGGTGGAAGATCTTGTGCTACTGTGGAATGAAGGTGTACGGTATGGGATGAGTACAAGCGGGAGTACTTCACTCTACGCGCAATGTTGTTCTGCACCATCAATGATTTACCACCCTAGGTAACCTGTCCGGCCAGTACTATAAAAGGAGCTAAAGCTTGCCCCCAATGCCTGGATGAAACTAGTAGCGTGTGGCTTAACAACTCGAGGAAAATAGTCTACATGCATCACCGTTGGTTCCTTCGAAGAATCATCCGTGCCGTAATATGAAAAAACAATTTGACGGTACAAAGGAGGACGGTTCAGCTCCAAGGCCTCTTCTTTGAGGAAGAGGTATATGATATGGTTAAGGATATTAATGTTGTACTTGGAAAGGGGATACCTCGAGGTCCCGTGATCGAGAAAACCACGTGGAAGAAGAGATCCTTATTTTGGGATTTGCCCTATTGGAAGGACTTAGAAGTTCGACATTGCATCGACGTCATGCATGTAGAAAAGAATGTATGTGACAGCGTGCTTGGTCTTTTCTTGAATATTCCTAGCAAAACAAAGGATGGATCAAGGCACGAAGGGACCTGGAAGATATGAAGATCGAGCCGAGCTACATCCTCAAGACACCGGGAAAGGCCGACTTTACCTTCCCGACTTGCCATACTGGCCCAAGAAAGAGAAAACAGACCTCTGCAAGTGCTTGCGTAGTGTGAAAGTTCCGTCCCAAGCATTCGCAAACATCAAGAAACTGGTATCGATGAAAGATTTAAAGTTAACTGGTATGAAGTCTCATGATTGTCATGTGATGATGACACAAATGCTCCCTATTGCAATTAGAGGTATTTTGCCTGACAAGGTTCGAGAGGCAATCATGAGGTTGTGTTTCTTCTTTAACGCGATTTCACAGAAGGTCATCGATCCCGTTGGACTTTATGAACTGCAGGCTGATGTGGTCAACACTCTGTGTGTAACACCCCGGCATTTAATATGCCCGAATGCTACCAAACATAAGCTACACAACGTCTAAAGACCACATCTAAACATAAATTCCAACAAAGATACATATGCTAAAAACCGATATTTCGGCAGCATATCCTTTATTTTTTCATGAATTAACACAATACCAAAAACATGGCAAGATATATCATAGCACACGACATCTAAAACATCAACATAAATGGACATATCATCAAATTACGCCAATACTACCACGCTCAACCACTTCATAAGCTATAACGAAGCAAATAAGGGATCACGAGCATGCTAAATTATACCATACATTAAGTTTGTGGCACAACTCTTAATATCATGTCTCCAAGTGATTAATTATAGACTATGATGGTGGAGCTACGTGTAGAAGTGTAGCTAAACCCCTTCGTCCCGCATGCCGATCTCAAAGTACCTAAAAACAACATAAAACACAAGCGTGAGTTCGAAACTCAGCAAGCATATTGTAATGGACAACAAGAACAATAACATGCTCCCATCATGTATATCATCTCAATCATGAACACTTAATAATATCATCATCGATATGCATGTAATGCAATGCAATGCTCATATGCTCATATCTCCTTGGAAACTCATACCGGTATGGTTGAGTACACACCCGTCGGTGTGCACCCTTTTCCCCCTTCCATCCTGAAGATGGAGGGTGCCTACTCCTCGCTTCCATTCACCACGTGGATGGAATCACGATGTAGGTCTTACTCAATGGCGTTCCGGACTAGTCATAACTTTCTCACCGACCTTTCCCGGACTAGTTATGACTTTCTCACCGCCCTCGCCCCATCTCATGACATGCATGCAACTATGCCAATTATCATATCTCATTTGTACATAAACATTTGGCATCATGTCATAGTACACATAAACACATAGCATCGAATCATGATAAATAAAGACACATAGCATCATATCATGATATTCACACTCATTATATCATTGGAAAACAGCAAGCATAGCAAGTGATCATAGCAAGTATTCAATCTTTCATCTAAATTCCACAAGCAACCTACAATCTGCTATTCATTACAACACACTTGCCTCAACCACGGGCGACGGATTTGTGGGAAGTAGAGGGCACTCCCGGTGTCACACCATCTGCACATAGGCATCACACACTCACAATAATGCCCACAAAACAGTACGCAAAACCCCATCTAACCCGACATTGCCCACTACTCGCAAAACCTAAAAACAGAGGTTCTGTCCCGCCGGGACAGCAACCTTGCAAAAGGCATAACTTGGGTTCTGGGACGCCGAATCAATTAAACGAGTACATCCTCGCGTAGCTTAGGAAATTTCTCAACTTTCTCTAGGTATATGGAAAGACTGATTCGGACTCTAAAGTCGTCTAATCTACAGATTACCGTGATCTGTTCCAATTACGTCACAGATTTTAATACGCTCGGTAAAACAGCCATAACTTTCAAACAGCTGGACGGAATTTAACTTTATTTATATCCACGGAAATATAATTAAATTATCTACAACTTCTTCAACATCCGTACGGACATATTCGGAATCTAAATTGGCGAAAACGCGAACCCTAGCTCGACTGCTTAATCTGCCCGAAAACAGAAACGTGGCAACATCTAGATCTAACCCAAAATACTCAAATCCAGCACCTTCAATTGATCTAAAAACTTGATAAACTCCCTAATAACAGTACCTAGTACATCCCCGAGGAGCCCCATGGTCATACCTTTGCCCGACGCACGAAAACTGCAATAGATCTCCTCGCACCTCGCTCCTCGCTCCACGCTCCTCGCACCTCGCACCTCGCTCCTCGCTCCTCGCTCCTCGGATGGATCCATGAGGATGCAGGGGTGGGGAGGCCACCCTAGGGAAGCAAGGGGTGGAGGAGAGGTGGTGGAGTGGTGGGGAGGCAAGGGGGCAAGGGAAGATGGGGCGCACGGCCAAGGGAGGAGAGCAAGGGCGGCTAGGGCTTTCTCCAAGGGGTGGGGGCGCAAGGGCTGAGGTGGGGCGCATAAAAGGGGCAGGGGGAGGCCTCTCCACCAGCCCAAATAGGATTCCTACTCTCATACGGACTCAAACACCTTCCCACCAAAGCCCACGACCTCCTCTTTAAGGCCCAAAATCCCCCGGAAAGGCCCAAAACCCCGGAAACGGCCCGGAAACGTTATTAACCTCCAATTCCTATGGTTTTAACCTTATTTCCACATCTCATACTGTAATTAACCTTATCATGCCCAATAATTAAGGATACGACACTCCGTGGCGACATAACACTTCAAACGGCCCAAAAACGCGAGCAAATTTCAAGCCGAAAGGTTTTAACCTAAATTCCACATTCCATCAAGTTTTTGTCCTCAACATTCAAATTGTATAGAATTACGACACTCCGAGGTGTCACATTCTACCCCCCTTAAACAGGATTCGACCTCGAATTCGACGAACGCCAACAAAATCAACAACAAAGTCCCCGAGGGACAAAAGACTTCCTTACAACATATAACATTCACACAAAGACTCAAACCGGAACAACGTTAAGCGAGTTCTCAAAACCAATCCTTGGTGAGGAAATGTTGATTTAGCTCAACAAAGTGCAACCTCGCACGGTTCCTCCTTCACCTCAATTGCCAAAAAGACCACGAAAGAAAACGGTTTCACACTCATCATTCGATACATTCCTTGGCACTAAAGTGCCTGATCTCTTAAGCAATGCCACTCTCCAGAAGAACACGGCTTCAACCGCTAGAACCCTCTTCAACTCCCACGCACAAATGTGTTTTCACACATCAACCTCTCTACAATGGTTCGCCGTAAACAAGACGACGCGAGCCAAGAGAGACACGACACTCCAAGACAACCCACTGTTTGAACAAACGGGGTTTAAAACCATGCAAAAGATTTATCTTTTACAAAAGACCAATACCCACCACTAACATCAAAAGGAAAGGCTTTCTTTAAAACCAAAGTTCTTAAAACCCGCAAGAACAGTAACAACCGAACAAAATGCTACCGTGGACTCAACTCGCTCATAGATCAGCGACAAAAGATCCAATTCACTTCGAAAAGGAAAAGCAATTACTAGCAACCACCAAGTGGTCCACTAGTACTTATTCAACCCTATCGAGGAACACATCAACGGCACAATTCTCCAAGAAGGTTTGAATTGAGTCAAACTCATCCTTCCTTTACTCCTCACCTTTAAACCATTTACGATCCACTACTAACAACACCTAATGCTTAGGTCAATAACAACCCAAGAGCATTCAGTTTAACTTTCTAAACCAAGATGCAAAGGAAACACAAATCTCCTTTAACACACCCAACATACCAGAAATTCTTCATTCTTTCATACTAGAAAGAAATGGATATCTCGATTCACAACATGAATGCAAACTTTTCAAGAGCACTCCGGATTAGTCATATATCCTTATATGACTTTCTCACCGACCTGGCTCGTCGACTCCTTTATGATTAATTATGCATAATCAATGTCTCGTTTTCCTTCTTCACCCTTCATTCATCATGCAACAACAGTACCGAATAGTCATTCGCCAAATGACTTCTTCCTCGGTATCAAATAATGGAAACACAATTAACATTGAAGGTTGCGGAAATTCATGGAGGCTATGACGGCAGCATAATTGATAAAGAAACACCACGTCGTAAAGAACCCACATCAATTGAAAACTGAACTTGCAAATCATTGCATTTCATTCAAATCCAACCGTTTGGAAGAGAACATCAAAATTTCAAGTCGAGCATCTGCTCCCACAACCATCACAAATTTTCTCAGGAAGAGGGAAACTCATTTCCAAAAGGGGAACACCTCACTAACAAAATCACTTTGTAAATCATTCATAAAATCCACCTGTTTGAAGCACTCGCAAACATCACACACATTTCTCAAAATAACTCCAACTCTAGCCAAAAAGAGTTACAAATTAAATCTCACGAGTTTCCAACACAACCCACTGTATCTATCTGTTTCCTTTAAAAATTTATTCCAAAGATAATCCAATGTGGACGCGAAGGAGCGCGATCCACTCAAAACTTTTGGATGTAAACTCAATCGACAACACGAACTAAACAAATTCGCCATAACCAAAGGTCGACACCAAACACTACGAGTTTTGGGGAAACTCTGAAACTCAACATAAGAAGCACCTCAACCGAAAGCATTCAACCAAGATGGCAACCAACCAAACCAGTCCAGAAGGTTTTAAACACGAGCTCAACATGAAACCCTATTCTTATCCTTTTTAAACATTCAAATTACACCTTTCTACTCATCGGGAAACCCCTCTGGTTGCAACAAGATCTTTAAAACAAATTCTTTCTCCCATTATCTTCCCCAATAAATAAAGTTTATGATGCTTACGAAAAGACATCCCACGAAGGCTAAGTCAACAAGATCCCCACTGACCAACATAACAAATAACATCATATTCTAGATTTGAAACAAGTGCTCCAACAAAACTTTCAGCGTGACCAACCAATAACTTTCATACCACCTATATGAAAACGTCTCGACAATCGAAACTTTATTCAGTTAACAAGCGACTTCAACAGATTCTTAAGCAGGATCAACGTATCAGTTATATACCATCCTTATATCAAAATCTTGACAATTGAAACTTGTTCAATCTACAAAATGATTTCAACCATTAAGTAATATCTCTACAAGATAAAATTCGCAAATAGGATTCTAAGATATGCAATCATTAAGATTAAAATCTTGCATCATGATTATTATCCATTGTTCATCCCATCACAACATACTCCAACTATTAAATTGGATTTAATAAATTAGATTAGCACAATGTTCTTAACAACCTCATTAACAAATAGTCTTATGTCTTCTCAATTGATATCAAAACTAGCATTGAAGGGACACAACTGCATACTTCAAATTATACTAATAGTTTGCAACAACGACATAAATAGCAACTCTAGTCAACTTCCAAGTTAAGGTCATAAGCCAGCATGATTAAATTTCTCTATTAACACTTTACATTAGAACATCTTTAAACAACCGGTAAAGTTTCTTTAACAATTTCGGTAGTATACATCATCTTAATGTTCTCACTACGCGTCAGGGTTTAAAACTTTAAACACTATCAATGGTCATCTTCTCATTAAGTAAAAGCAGCATGCTACCTCATATTTAACATAAAGCTACAAATTATAAGCATGAACAGTCACACATTTAATCATTCTTGCTATAGAGTAATCTACAACACGAGGAATTCATTTAATCTTAAGCTAAAGATAAACAATTACATTTAATTGATTCAACTCACCAATTAACTTAGGAGTACACCAATTCCATAAACCACATTATTACATACTACGCAAAGTGCTAAACAACCATTTTCACTTTGGACAAACAGGATGCAACTCAACTTTAAAGATAACCACAACTCAAGATCAAGAACGAACACCGATAGACGCTTCTCTTTTCCAGGCAAGGAAGAAAAACAAAACTCCAACAGAAATGCAGGAGAGCTCAACTCTCAAATTCCCGACTTCGATAACCCAAAACTCTTCAGGAAATCTCAAGATCTATACTTCCAAGAAGGAAGAAGGATGCACCAGGGAAGAACCAAATGTTCAACCAAATCCTTTCCGATAAAGATTCAAAACTTAGCTCCACCCAACCTAAGGTCGGCACTAGGAGAAACTTCAACTCTTTTCTGAGATAGGGAGACAACAACCGCAAATGTTTCCTCCCCAAGACAATCCACAATAACCCGCAAATCGGATGTCAAAGCAAAATTGCGACCAAAAGACGCGCAACACAAAACTCTTTTTCTTCGTCTTCAACCAAGGATGACAAAACCACGAACAGCCTACGGAACAATTCACGTAAACCCAACACTTTTCATTTGATATCAAACAACTAAAGCCAAGAAAAACAACAAAAAACCGACCGTCAGAACGGTAAAGAACATACGAAGGAATCCACCACTGGCTCTTCTCTTTGACTCTAATCAACTACCCGATCTACGATAGAAAGGGTAAGCACTCTTCTCCCACAGGGGTTAATCGTTCTTCGGTGATGGCGCTAACTGGCCACACCGTCAAACCACACCCTTACTAAGAACAAAAAGAGGTGACCGAAACCCTTCGGCACCACAACCCCATTTTCACAACAACAAGAACAATTCAATCGATTATCTCATAACATAGCACATGCATCATCAAATGAAGCATTCAACATCAAAGCTTAAATATAACATTTAAGCGTAAGGAAGCGATACCCATACCCTTTTCCTACTGTGCATCAGAGTGTGTCAAGTTTTAAATTAGTTAACCAAACTATTTCAGATTTTAAGGTTATTGCCCTAAGGCCAAATTTTAACAAGTAGACCTATGCCATGTTTCTACTTTTCCAAGTCAATATTTTAGTTTACTCTAGAGTAAATTACTACATTCACATTCCACGGACCTGAAGCCCGCTCTGATACCAACTGAGGCATAGTGTATTACGGCCCGTGTCTTTTTAATTAGTACGCATAGTTGCGTTTATTTGGTTTTGTTGCTTGTGTGTTCGGTGGGTTGTACACTTGCCTAAGGCATAGTGCTACAATCACATCGAGTTCCGTTGGATTTTATTTGCTTGCTTTGCCTTAGAATGGCTACCTCCCTAGTTTTCTTATCTTGTTCCCTCTCGTCTATTGCTAATTCTCCCTGGTTGTCGCTTCAGATGGAGAACCACGGAGGAGGTCGTGGTCGTGGACGTGGCCGGGCAATGCCACAAGAATAGAATGTTCAGGAACACATGTCTGTAGAACAGTTGGATTTACAGCAGGATCTTTCTTATAAGGAATATCCAGTACAAATTCTAGATGAGGTAGTTCGAAAGACTCACAAGAGAAGTATCAAATTCTGTAAGGTGTAGTGGAGTAACCATACCGAGAGGGAAGCTACAGGAGCGTGAAGAGGACCTACGCGAGAATATCCGAATATTTTTCCTAGCTCTACCGAATCTCGGTCGAGATTCCGCTTTAAGGGAGTAGGTTTGTAACATCCTCATTTTTTGTAACAATTAAAACCATGCGCAACAGCTTAAAAAAATAAGAATGTTACTTTTCAAATATGTTCAAAATTTGACTTATAAATTAAGTTTCTTGAATTTATAAAAATGCGTACAAGTGTCTGATTCACTAAAAGAATTTTTTGCAGAAAAGCTATAAGTCGAAAAATCCCAAAACCAACTTTATAAAGTTCCAAATATTCCCTAATGTTTTAGAGGATTTCTTTTTAAGATTTTTAGAGCCCTTTTTGCTATTTTATCATAATCGCATTTTGATTCAGCACTATTTAAATTCTGAAATTAAAATGCACCACGTTCCAGGACGAAAGATCGGTTCCACGTCGCGTCGCTTTCTTTTAGTGCGCATGAACCAAGACATCAACTCTATCCCTTCTCCTTCAAAGCAGTTTCAAGTCCTTAAATAGCCATACGGTGCCAAGTCCTTAAATAGCCATACGGTGCATGCATTAAGAACGTTGCCATTTCAAGTGCTTGAAGTACTTCTAGCCGTTTCCCATCTACATGTATACGTTTCATCTACTAGCAAATCTCAATTCCCTGCATGATAGAACTAGCTAGTAACACTCCTGTATGTGTCCATTAATAGCAACGTGCAAGCAACACTCATGTGACAGGACATCCAAGCCCATGAACGTTACTTCCAATTTAATCTCGGATGGTTACGTGTGAAGGTACTAGATGATCGTTTCTCTTCCTTGCTTAGTGGCGCACGAACCAGCCTCTCTTCCTTGCCGTGAATCGGTATAGCGTTTCCAATTTTTAATAGCCAATTAGTCCTTCCATCTCCCCTCTAACCTCCTATAAATTGCCTTCCTGTACTGTTGAACGCGTGCACGTACCAATCCTCCTGTCTCTTCTTTACATCCAACTTCCTCGTTCACTGCTGTATTAGTCGCTGCCGTTGTTGCCGCCGCCGCCGCACCGCCGTTGCCGCCGTCATCGTGTCTACCGCCGTCGTGCACTGCGCCGCCGTCGATGCCGCCGCTGCTCCGATCCGGCTGATCCTGTGCTTGCCCGTTCCCAGTACGATTTTTATTCTTCTCCATTACATTCAACCATTTCCCATCCGTTAACACTCTCTCACGTAGCCCTCATGCAAGAGAATATGCATATACACCATGAACAGTACCATGCAAAGGAAATGTGAGATAGTAGTTGTACGTGTTAATTTTCCTAAATTGCGGATTTTGTCTTTTTCGCTAAAAATTCGTTTTAAGTCCGAATCACTTGCAACAAATTTTGTAAATTAGTAAATATTAATACCTAGCTACCCTAATTTTACTGGAATTTTATAATCAAATCTATACTGTTAAATTATTCGCAGAAAGTACGAACTTACGAATTTTCATTTCCTAAACTATATGTCAAAAAATTTTGAAATAAATTTTATAAATCTTATAAAAGGCTAAACTAATTATCTGGAAGTTTTCGTGTGATTATGAATTGATTTGTTTCTTTGTATTTTCCGAACGTTTGTTTATTCGTTGTTTTTCGTTTAATAGAAACGCTAGACGCCGACGCAGTCGCGGATCCGTAGGAAGACGATCCTCTCCTCACCAACCAAGGCAAGTTCCTGCAAGTTTCCGCAAGTTCCCCGCAAATTTTCGATAAGTTCCCTTGAAGCATATTGATCCATGTTTTGAAATGTTTTATAGATTTATTAACTTGCATGCTATGGTTGTTTATATAAAATGATATATTATGATAGAGTATAGTTATATACCTTGTTAATATGTATGTTTGCTACATATTAATCTATCTATCCTTTGGTTGCCCTAGAATGATTAATTGTATGGTCTAACACCCTTGTTTAGTCTAATAGTAGTGCTTAGTATGCTAAATACTATTCGTATGTTTAATTGAAAGCTTGCTATTTGAAATTCCAAATGATTGAGCAAAAATGTTATTTTAAAAAGGGCAGGTGGTGCTGCCAGTTTGGTAAAACAAAAGAGAAACTTGGAATTTCAAAACTTTAATAGGGTGGGAGGTTGCCAGGCGGGTGCAGTATGCACGAGACTTGGGTTTGAGTATGTGCCACCCTAGTCACCCTAAGGACCGATTCCTTGTGATTGTCAAACAATGTACAACAGTGCGACCGCGAGTTCCGGTGTGGGACGGACCTGGCTGAGTAACTAGTGAAAACTTAATTAAGGCATGCCAAATGGTGGAGTGGGCGTGGTTGTAGCCACAGTAGTCCTACAGGCGCAAGAGGGGGCTTCCAACTTGGTTGTAGCCATTTGGCGGTGAAACCTCAGCGGGCGTGACTTAGTTAAGACGTAGCTAAGGAAATGGCCTTGTGATTTTCACTTGGGGTTATATGCCAAAGGAAGCAAATGACCAAAAAGAGTGAAATATCTCTCATGTAAAGCGTGCAAGCTCTGCAGAGTAAACAAACTATTCGAATAGCCGTACCCACGGTCAAGGGTGGACAAAGTGCGCTGTCGCCAGGTAGTTTTTCTCTATTTGATTCCAAAATCAGATTTTACAAAAGAAAAGCACGGTTGTAGCCGTGAATGTTATGATTTGATAAAATTCGTGGTTGTAGCCACGAGGAAAAGATTTCAAAAGTATTCTTAAAATAAAACCATGGTCGATGCCATGCTTGTTTTGAATTCCACGGTTGGAGCCGTGTCCCAAAAAGTTTAAACTCTGATTTATCAAAAGAAAATACTTTTGAAAAATGCTATTAAAAATTCTAGGATAAAATTTTAAAAATTGGCTTTTGCAAAATTAACCAATATCTTCCCTTGAATCAAATTGCATATTGCATTTCTTACCGGACTTGTTGAGTATGCTGCATACTCACCCTCGCTTTTTATTGCGGGGCTGCTTATTCCATGAAGCAGATCAGGAAGATAAAGATAGCTATCCAAGGGCCTGCGTTCCACCATTTGATATCTGCAATGAAGACTTTGAAGAGGAAGATTATCAGGACATCTATGATCACGTTATCTTCAGTCTTTGCCTGTGGTGTTTCTGGAGTTCATTTTATCATGTTAATTTGACAGTTTAATATTTCTGCTGCTATATGACCTACGGGTCCAACTTTTGTAATAATGGGCCTGGTTGGCTAGTACTCTGTATTAAACTTTATTTATCGCATGGTGATGATCCATACTGTTATGATCTGTGTGTACTAGCTATTGATCCAGGGACTAGTACAGCTAAACACAGCTGGGCCCGTGTCTTATTACGGGTTCCGACAGAAGTGGTATTAGAGTTCGGTGGGTTTGTCCCGTGGAATGTGAATGTAGTAATTTACTAGAGATGTATTTTCCTCCATCATTTTTATATATCATGGTTCATCTCATTGTTCACCTTGTGAATGAGATAAATATTTGTGGGCCAGTATTCCTGCATCAGATGTATCCGTTCGAAAGGTACATGGGTGTTCTGAAGAAATATGTACGTAATCGATCGCGACCGGAAGGTTCCATTGTAGAAGGTTATGCAACTGAGGAGGTTATTGAGTTCTGCGTCGATTACATGGACGAGGTTGAACCGGTAGGAGTGCCTGTATCACGCCATGAGGGGAGGCTAGCTGGCAAAGGAGTAATCGGAAAGAAATCCACAAATTCTTACGATCATTTTTTGTTCGAACAAGCTCATTTCACAGTCTTGCAGCAGTCAGTCGAGGTATCCCCGTTTATGGACATGCACAAGGAAAAGCTACAGAGGGAAAATCGTGGACGATCAGAGGTTTGGATAACAAAAGAGCACAATCGTGTGTTCAATCATTGGTTCAAGGAGCACATGTCTAGTGAAGAAACGAGTGTTACGTTGAGGTGGTTGGCAAAAGGGCCATCGGTACAATCGTGACATGGCAAGGATACGACATAAATGGATATACATTTTACACGAGAGCTCGGGATAGCAAAAGTACTTACCAAAACAAGTGGTGTGCAGATAGATGCCTACGACAATACAGGATAAGAAGAAGCGGCTTCTATGGGTTTATAGAGGAGATTTGGGAGCTCGACTCATCGCATTTTCAAGATCCCGATGTTTCGGTGTCGTTGGGTCCAACTCCCAAAGGGTGTCAAGGTGGACAAATATGGCTTCACTACTGTGGACATCGAGCAAGTCAGAGATAGAGACGAACCATTCGTACTTGCGAAGCAAGTTGCACAGGTCTTCTATGTAATCTACCCGTGAGATAAGAAGCGTCATGTAGTTCTTCTAGGTAAACAAAGGATCGTCGGTGTTTTGAATGTCGTGGATGAGGAAGTGTACAACCAGTTTGATGAGTTGCCTCCTTTCGTAGATGGCGACATCGGGCTCGAGGAAGCAACCACTCAGAAGCCACCTATCATCGTGATGATCATGAAGAAGGCCAAATTGTGAAAGAAAATAATTAGCTAGGAGTAATGGCAAAATGTGTGTATTTATGTGGAGTAATGGAAATGTAATGTCAGAAATATGCATTTATGTGGAGTAATGGCATTTTTTTGTTAAAAAATATGCTTTATATTAATTCATGGCTTTATATTAATATATATGATAGGTACGTTAATATATAGTGTTATAAATGCATTTATGTGGAGTAATGGAAAAATATGCTTTATATTAATTTATATTAATCAGGGATTCAAATTTATAAGAATATAAATTTATATATCATAGATAAATTAATTATGAATAATTAGTAGTTAATATATATGATAGGTTCACTAATACATTAATTCATATCTTTATAATAGAAGGAAATCAAAATATGCTTTATATTAATCGAGGATTCAAATTTCATAAGAATATAAATTTATATATCATAGATAAATTAATTATGAATAATTAGTAGTTAATATATATGGTAGGTTCACTAATACATTAATTCATATCTTTATAATAGAAGGAAATATGAAAAATATGCTTTATATTAATTTATATTAATCAGGGATTCAAATTTCATAAGAATATAAATTTATATATCATAGATAAATTAATTATGAATAATTAGTAGTTAATATATATGGTATGTTCACTAATACATTAATTCATATCTTTATAATAGAAGGAAATCTGAAAAATAGTATTAGTGGCGGTTGTTAATTAAAACCGCTACAGATAAGGTTTATCAGTGGCGGTTTTTTAATTACAACCGCCACTGATAAGGCTTATCTGTGGCGGCTTTTAATTAAAACCGCCACTAATAAGGCTTATCTGTGGCGGCTTTTAATTACAACCGCCACTGATATGTCCCCCAATATAAACAACGCCACAGTGGTCAGTCCTCATCACCATGCCCGGCTCTCTTGAACCCTAACCCGCCGCCTCCCTCCCGTGCCCAGCGACCCTGCCGTCTCCCTCCCGCGCCCGGCGACCTCGTCCGGCCCGTCCCCGCCTGGCGACCTCGTCCGGCCCGTCCCCGCCCAGCGACCTCGTCGCGTCCGGCCCGCTCGGCGACCTCGTCCTGGCCCGTCCCGCCGGCGACCTCGTCACGCGCCGGCGACCTCGTCCGGCCGTCCCGTCCGGCGTCGTCCCGCCCCGCCCCCGTCGGCCACCCCCGCCCTTCCCTGCTCCGGCCCAAATTCGATCAGGTATTGCTTTGGCCCTTTTTTTTCGTTTGATCGTTAATTTGTCGTATTTTTAGTTGAAGTTACGCGAGCATCTAGTTTCATGTTGTGTTGGCTAGCAACTAAATGCAATGCTTGGTGGATAAATAGCCACTGATGTTATCATAACGTGAAGTAAATGATATATAGATATAATGGCAATATGGTTTGCGGGTGAGCTTTGTTATTAGCTATGAATATGATCTACCAATCTGGTTGCCTATGAAAAATTAAGTCGTGAATATGATCTACCAACTGCTATTAGCTTTGTTATTAGTCGTGAATATAATCTACCAATCATCATGTCAGTTCTTTGTTCTTAAGGATCTACATCTACATCGATGGGGTTTTTTTCTCTACCTCTGCATAGCAGATGATGAAATTGATGCTATGCTCTGCTATGATGTTCTCAAGTATTCAGTTATGGCATGATAATCATGGTTTCGGTACTGGTTGGGGTTACATGGTATATGATGACTTGATATTATGCTCTGAAAATATTTGCGGGGTATTTTGTAGTGCTTGACTCATGGATAAATTGACTTAGTAACTGACAAAGAAATTGACACTAAGTTATGCTTGAAGGTACTTGAATATCTAATGAGGGGATATTGATAATGGCTTTAGTATCAATGGATTTACATGGTAGATGATAGACTGATACCATGTCGGCTATTTCTCATGGGTCTATGATGATTCATGTATTTTCATATTTACGGGTTGGATGGCGTCATAGCGAAACCTTGATTGCAATACGCCGGGGGAGTACTTGCAACTTAAAGGGGACACATGACGCAACCCTCGTAACTTTGATTTGCATAAAGTCTGAGGCCACCGATTCTACTACTACTAATTTAAATCTCTTACTACCCATCTTTATTTCTGGTTCATATTTATTTATTTCTATTGGGTAAGATATGATGATTCTAATACAATCAAATTTTGGAAAACTTACTTGGATGAATGGATATATATATATATATTGAACTTGATTTCTCCTTCTTGCTTCTGGGATTTGGCTCTCCTTGCTTCTGGCCTTGACCCAAGCTTGGCCGACTGGCTAGGTTGATCTAGAGCATGTTCTTCAGTAGCAATAGGTGCGACTCGAGGCGCGTAGACCTCGAGGAGTTCTTGGTGCTCGGACACCAAGATTCTTGTTTCTTACCTCATTGCTTAAGAACTTGGCCATAAGACCTAATTATTACAAGACTTCTTCTCTTTTAATCAAATTGCTGTTCTTAAGGATGTACCTATTCTGGTCTTAGCCGCCTTGCTTTTAACTACATATTTTTATCCGACGCAACGCAACGTGTAAACCTACCTAGTCCGGTCTTAGTTGCCTTCTATAGCTGCCAGAGTAGTTTTACCTGTCGGTTAGGATTTCTCAACATTATTTATCACATCGGTTGATCTCTCTACACAATAAGACCTCTTGTTCACATTATCTTCGAAATGACTATGTTTACTTTCGAAATGTAGTTCTTATGGAGCTCGAGGCCCGACTGGGTTGGAGGATGCTTCCAACCCGCCCCCGAACTCAAGCCCGAGCAGATACTGTTGGACCATCCAACCACCGAAGGTGCCGAGGCCTCCATCGCTGCCAGGAGATGCCGATGCTCCGTTGCAAGACGTCGAGGCCGAGGAAAACTAAGAAGCCTGAAGGCCGGCATACCATCTCGTGAGGTCTCAGATCTGGAGTCGGTTAAACCGGCAAAAACAGCAGAAAATATAGGTCAACATGCGGGTACATCGCAGGGATAAAGTGCCAATCACCTATTTGGATTGGCACAAAGTGCCCGACGCCATCAAAATGGATCTATGGACAGAGCTGAAAGAAACTTTCGAATTCCTGAAGGAGTGAAGAGCTCGTGCGCCGCAATGCATTGATGTCAATGGATGTCGCTTGGAGGAACTTCAAGTCCAAGCTGAATACGCAATATGTGATGAAAAATCGGTCGACCATCGAGATTATCCTAAAGTAGAGCCATATTGGGATGAATTTATTGCGATGAAGCAAGATGAAGCAAAGAATAAAATCCGGTGAGGACCACCACCAGATCGCAAGGATGAACACTCACCCCACGAGACTAGGCACGAGTGGAGTGCGCGGGTAAGATTCCTCACTGGGAGAGGCAAGAATTGGATGCAATCCGATCGGTGGCACAAGTCCCTTGGCCGACTACTGCACCGAGTTAAGCATTATGTGCTAGCAAGGGCATCTGTCATGCCTAGTGGGGGCTTATCATTCAAAAGCAACGATGATGAAGCAATCTCCCAACGAATTCGGGAGCTGCACGCCGAGTCCACCCAAGGAAATTTTCATGCAGATAGGGAGAAGGGCGAACTAACAAAGCCTTGGGAAATAAAGAGCATCCTGGTCGGACACGATGCGTAAGGGTCAAGGTTCCACTGGAAGATTGGTTTCCCAGAGCACGGAGACTAAATGCAGAGTCGCAAGAGAGCGAAAAGAAGAGCGTCGGAACGGGCTATGGAGGAGATGAAGCAAAAGATGCTTCAAGAATTACAAAGCACCATAGAACAACAAGTTCAACAAAAAGTACAAGAAGCCATGAGCGATCGCCAAAGACACAACACTGTTCTCGCCAGCCCTACGAATCGCCAGTAGCGATTTGCGCGTCCACACCATTGGTACAACCGGATAACACGCATTATCCTGTGGGACGACATACAAGACCCCACACCTTGCCGGCTCAATGTGCCTGTCATGAACATATTTTTACAGTCGCTACAGGATAGCTTATCCATACCAACAAGGGATGTTTTGCACAACTCTCCGATAGCTCCGAGGTTATGCAAAGGTCCAGGTGGACACGGTGCTTCCACAGGTTCTTTGAGGTTGGATGGAAATGCCTTGCAATGATGAGGTCACAACTCTAGGAAGTGCCGTTCACACTTTCATCGATGGCGTAAGCGTGACATCATCTTGGATCATGAACCGCCAGCCTCTCCTGCAGTACAACTCGCCCATTCATCACCAACACCTGAGCGTCAAATGGCTAGTGCGCCCACTATAAAGGAGCCTGCTCTAGGAGCCCATTCGTCACCAACGCCTCAACATCAAAAGCTTAGTGTGACCACTTCAAAAGACGAAGGTACAACACCTGATCCGAAGAAATGGCCCGTTAGACAAGCCATATCAGTTAGATCAGGCGAAGCCAGAACAGAGTATGATGTCATCAAAGGAAAAGGAAAGGGCAAAGCGAAATCTCAAGTACAAGATAATCACGAAAGGCTGAAATACGAGCTTGGAAAGCCATTAGTCACCGAATCGAAGTTGAAGAGCCTAACACTCATGATGCAGCGATTACATGACTGGTACATGATGCGATCCAATCAACATATACTCCCGAAGATGATCACTGCCATTTACGGAGAGGAACATTTTCACCATGAGGGGGCTGGCTACTTCATGATAGAATTCGATAACTTGCACAACTTGTTCTATCACGACGCCCTCGACGTGTCTTTTTTGCGATGCTGGACACTGTAAGTGTCTACTATATAAATCATGGTTTACATTCACGTAATACCGATAAATGTCTTTTCTAACTTTTTCCTTATCTAGATACGAGACTATTGAATTGAGAAGAACCAAGGGCCCAGTGGGATTCCTCGACCCGAGGCAGTGTGCGGATCGAAATCTTAAGAGCACCAAATGAGGTTGAGGAATACATATACAGCGTATGCTAAAACTACAAGACAAGGAATTCATACTTGTTCCATACAATTTTAAGTAAGTTTCTCAACTTTGGCTAGTTAAATCACTTGTTGAATTCGCTCATTTCTCTTATCCTAGGGCTAATGACTATAGCATCATACATGTATATGTAGGTTCCACTTTGGATTCTTGTAGTAGTGACTCGAGAAAGAGCAAGTTGTTGGTCATGGATTCGATGGACAAAGATAAAAAGACTACGAAGAGCTGCTAAGTGTAATGAATGCGGCGTTCAAAAGATATTGTACAAAGAGCTTGAGATACCGCCCATTCCGTAAATCCCTTTCAGTCGAACTAAATTTCCGATGCGCATGCAAGAAATATTCTTATATCGCATTTCATAGTAAATAACTCCTTCCATGACATTTTAGTTTATTCAATTTTTGTAGTGTCACAAGCAATGCAAGGCACAAATTTATGTGGGTACTTATTGTGCCAATACATGCAGCGAAATCTTATCTTCTACAATAATAGACAATGACGTAGAGGTTTGTCATGCTAACATTACACATTTATTCGCACCACTCAATTTCTATATATACTCTTAGATTTATTTTTCGTACTTGTAGCGCCTCAAATTGCCTACGACAGACTACATCCTCTTGACATCCAAGCCATTCAGGGGACAGCTAAACACTTCATCATGAAGGCATCAACAAAAAGGGCGAGTTTTATGATGAAGACAACAATGATCAATTGCTCCATGTTGTTAAACGTCATTCGCCTCCAAAGAACCCTAAAGGCTCGTAGGCTTAAGATTGTGTGACAAGATACTAGGTCTTGCATGTGGACTTGTAAATTGTAAACGAGAGCATGACAAACTTTAGAAACGAGAAGATACTCTCTTTGGTCAATATGACTAATCTTATTTATTATCGATCTATTACAATGTGTGTGATATAAAAGTTTTGATTGTGATATAATTATCGATCTATTACACCGGAATGTTGTAATGCTGATTAGTTTTTGTGATATAATTATTCTCTCGTCTCATCGTGAACTCCTCCTTCACCTGCATGATCGAATCAGTAACTCATCGCATCAGCGACATCGTGTGTCTCCCTCCCTCATCTACTAAGCGCTTCCTCCTCCCTCTCCGGCAGCGATTGCCTCACCGGTAAAGATTCCTCCTCCTCCGCGGTGATCTACATCTAACCCCTTTTTCTCATACCTGTTTTGAGGAAGGAGAGGAGGCGATTCTTTGCTTGTGAGAAGTCGCCGAGGTGCAAAGATTGGGAGAGGAGGGAGCCCGGCCATTGGAGTTGCCCTTGGAGAGGATCTTTGTGAAGGTGAGTCCCTGCTCCTCTCACTCACCCTCTCTCTCTCTATCGAAACCGCATGTACAACATGTATGGTGTAGGAGCGATGAGGCTTCAAGGTAATTATACTTGATTTCCAGAGGGACTTTGGGTTCTCGGTCGAGATGATTTCCATGGGATTTTGGATCTGCGGGTTCTTGATTTGCAAAGGGTGTTTGAGATGAGGATTGAAAGGATGGAGAGGGAGAGAGAGAGCGAGTGAGAGGAAGGAAATGGCACAAAAACATAGAAAACATATTAATTACCTCTCCAACTCTTTGTATCTTAGCACAAAAACATAGAAAACATAGCAAATAAAAATATCAACCATTCAAAATCTTGAAGCAAAAATCCCAATCCATCGTCCATTATTCCATTTTAGACAACCATCAAGAAATTAGAATTGAGAAGGAGTATCAATGTTAAACTTAGACACCGTTGTAGACTGAACTGCAAGCGGACAGTCCTGATTCACCGCCACCTCATGCCCCAATTCACCTCTAGTGGCACTATTTTGTTTTCATTTGAAATCTAGAGATGGCATTTTTTCGTTTGCCATGATGTGGCTAATAATATAGATCTTTCGTTTGTGTTTTACTTTTTCTTGTATGACTTGATCATATTGTTATGGATATCACCCCTCTACTCATCACGGTCTACATGTCCTAGATTTCTCAATGTGTGCTTTAGGCTAAAAGAGTAGCCTCCTTTAATTTCTTTGGTTCATTGTGGTTAAATTTGTATATACTTGTTGATAAATGGTAATATTCCAATAGAAGCGATTCTGACAAATTGTGCCAGAATGTTGTTTCATGTTCAAATTTCATTACTGTTCTTCATTTTGAGGTATTCGTAATCAGCATTTGGTGATGCACCTAATTAAGGTTTTGTTCACATTAACCACCCCTTGGTTGTGTTATCTTTTACACTTGTATTATCATAAATTTTCGCAATTTTTGAACTTATGAAGCCCATCATGAATTATACTTGTTTTAAATGGTTTTCTTATTATAAGTTGTGATTTGTCTCCGTTGTATCAATGTCAAAAGTGTCAATGCATAGCGTTGTGAATTGTGATAGATTGCAAATCTTCTTACAAAAGCTCATGTAATAAGATTATCCTTGTCAAGTGATTCAGGATACCGCTTATCAGAATGCTAAAGAAAAATCAAGTGATTCTTCTTTGTTCCTTCTTTTCTCTGTAAGTTTTATTAATTTTGTCACATTTCCTTGGAATAGACCTCGTTGAAGTTTTCCCCTGTTTTTTTATCTTGCTACCATGCAGTAAAGAGAATTCTTGATTTGTATGTTGGATTATTGGAATGAAGTGCTCAAGGAGGGTGGGCACCTTTTGTGGTGGCCGCAGGTGACGCTTGAGCAAGGCCTGCAAGTGCTTAAGATTTGCAAGGACCATGTTTGCGTAACTTCCATACTGGATGACTTTGGCTTTTATGATAATCGTGAGAAGATGATGCAAGATAGGAAAGCAAAGCAGCAGCAGTCACTGAAAAAGGTACGGAACAGTTGTTTTGGTTATACACTTGTTTTGGTTGTATATGGCTGAATGTGCTATTTAATATAAATAATGCTACCGGTTTGGTGAGTACATGAGGCAAGCAGCTGAGATTTTGTTTTGCTTTCTTACTTGTAAGATGGAACTTCAATATTGAATTATGTTTCAAATTTAACTCTTGCATAATGGTATTACCAGAATTAGTTGGGCTTCTTTTGATGCTTGGTGCTATATGCTTACGATTATTGTACTATAGACAAGAGTTTACATCTTCGAATGGGTGGGGAAGCTGATATACTCAATTTTGTCAGTCTGTGAGCTAATATATTGAAACTTGTTGGGTGCTGTTTTAGAGGGCATGGCTAGCACTTTCCTGAGGCTAGCCAGAAATGCTCGTATTTTTTTTTTGCCGGACGGGGTTATCAGTGGCGGTTCCAATTAAAAACCGCCACGGATAGTGGATTATCAGTGGCGGTTTTTAATTGGCACCGCCACTGGCATGGAATTATCAGTGGCGGTTTTTAATTGGCACCGCCACTGGTATAGAATTATCAGTGGCGGTTTGTAGTTACAACCGCCGCGATATCATTATCGTGCTCGATGGCGGTTTTTATCTCCAACCGCCACTAATGAGTATTATCAGTGGCGGTTTTCAAACCGCCACTGAAAATCTCCGATTATCAGTGGCGCTTAATCTGTGGCGGTTCAAAAACTGCCACTGATGTCTGTTCCGAACCGCCACTGATGTCCCTCTCCATAGTAGTAATCATCACACGCAATTTATTATCAAACTAATAGAATGACTTGGGGAATCAATATGGTGAAGCTACGTGTGGGCGTGTGACTATTCCCCTTTCCCGCATGCCGTTCTCATGGTACCTAAAACAACAAGAAAACACAAGCGTGAGTTCGAAACTCAGCAAGCATATTGCAATGGACAACAAGAACAAAATCATGGCAATCACATCTCCCATCATGTATATAATCTTATTCATGAACACTTAACAATATCATCATCATTATGTATGCAATGTAATGCAATGCTCATGTCTCCTTGGAAACTCATACCGGTATGGTTGAGTACACACCCGTCGTTGTGCACCCTCTTCCCCCCTTCCATCCCGAAGATGGAGGGTGCCTACTCCTCGCTTCCAAACACCACGTGGATGGAATCACGATGTAGGACTTACTAGATGGCTCTCCGGATTAGTCATATCTTTCTCACCGGCCTTCCCGGATTAGTTATGACTTTCTCACCGCCCGGGCCATGTAACATGTCATGTATGCAATTATGCCAACATCATATTTATCTCACATATTAACACATGGCATCATAACATACTAAACATGCTCATCATATCATTAGAAATCATTAAAGCATGGCAAGTGATCAAATATCATGTAGTCAATTCCATCTACACTCATCAAGCAACCTGTCAGCGTATTAAGCGCTGGGGTACCCACGCAGCCGCATTAAGTACTGTCGCCAAGAGGACAGGTGGCGTTCAGGCCACTCCTCGAGGCGACCAGCCAAGGTGCTCGCCCAGAGGGCAGGTGGCGTTCAGGCCACTCCTCGGGCGACCCGGCCAAGGTGCTCGCCAGGGGGCAGTGGCGCTCGAGCCACTCCTCGGGGCGACCAGCCAAGGTGCTCGCCCAGGGGCGAGTGGCGCTCGAGCCACTCCTCGGCGACCAGCCAAGTTGCTCGCCCGGGAGGGCGAGTGGCGTTCAGGCGCTCCTCGGGCGACCGGCGAAAGTGCTCGCCAGGGGCGAGTGGCGTCGAGCCACTCCTCGAGGCGACCAGCCAAGTTGCTCGCCGGGGGCGAGTGGCGTTCGAGCCGCTCCTCGGGCGACAGCCGAAGGTGCTCGCCCAGGGGCGAGTGGCGTCGAGCCACTCCCCGGGGCGACCAGCAAAGGTGCTCGCCAAGAGGGCGATGTGGCGCTTCGAGCCACACCTCGGGCGTAGTTCCCAAGAATCAACCCGTAATCGTACTCTGAGGCGAAGGGTCAAGGAAATTTAATGCGACGCGTGTATTTAATGCGAGACGTGCGCCTTAATTGCAGGGTCTGAAGGCTGTGGTAGGGCGGCGCGTCTTCCTAAGCGCGCATTAATGATGGGTGGCGCCGAATCGACATCCCCTCTCTCTGGCGGAGCATGCGGGGGTAATGACAGGCGGGGCCCAAGGCGAAGTCTAAGTCAGTTAGGACAAGACATTAAATGTGATGTAAGAGAGTATGACGGGTGCATTAAATGCACTGTAGTAACGTGTCAGACGCTTGCTTTACGCAAGCTTGTAAGCCCCATGCGCCTCAGCCAGCCCGAGTATAAAAGGGAGCTAGGATGCATGGGAGAAGGTTGTTGATCCTTGGTTGGCAGAACCTTAGAGGGTCTTCTTCCCCAGCCTTGTAAGAACCTTGAACTCAGAGGAAACCACCAAGCAGGACTAGGGCCATTACTCCTGTGGAGGGCCCGAACCTGGGTAAGCTCGACTGTCTTCTTGCTTGCTTCCAACATTCCGTTCTTCCTGTCTTTGGAGCGGTTGCCACAAAAGCCCCCAGTCCGAATCTCTCAAGCACCCAGTCTTAGGGTGCCTGTTGGTTAGTAAGCCGACAGTGGCGCGCCAGGTAGGGGCTTAGTGGTTAGATCGTTCCTTTCTTCCATTCCTTTTGGAGGAGTTTGCAAGAATCCGAAGATCATCCGGTATGGCGGAATCTCATCGCCAGCGTAGCGCGCCCTCCAGGAAAGCGGCGCCGGCCGATCTCGGCTCGGTAAGGGAGTCGGGTCAGCCGGTCCTTCTGGCGGGAGGGGCGCGAGCCGCATCCAAGCCCGGAGTTCACTGGTCCAGTAGCGCTTGCTTTGTTGGGGAAGATACCCCAATGCAAAGCCTTCATGCGGCCGATTTGCTCTGGATCATCCTCGGTCAAGCGGCGGGTGACACCCAGCCACCCTTGGCTCCGAGGACATTGCCCGTCTAGTGGACTCGGCCAGCAGCGAGTTCTTTGTGGCATTTCAGCCGAGGCTTCAGGCCTCCGCCAAGGAGTTCGTATGGTGGATGCACAAGCTTCGATCGCTCTTTGGCGACCTCTCCCGGCCGCGAGGCCGGGATAAAGGGAAGAATCTTGGCTGCGGCCCCTCTGCAGCGAGGGGCGTGCACAAGCTTCGCATCTTCCGCGGTACTCCCATGCCGGAGGAAAACCGCGAGGATCTAAGGGCACGCCTCAATGAGGCGGCTCGGTAGGCGGCGATCTGCGTCAAGTTCTTCGGAGGCGTCATCCGCAACAACGCGCCCGAACCCACGGCGCCGGTCGGTCGAAGGGGCTTCCCTTCCGACTCTAGGAGAGTGTAGACTCGCACTCCTCGACCCCATCTCAGGGTCGAAGGCTGGTGGAGACACTACTCCCCATATAATGTTGGAGTGCCAGCGCGTTTTCCCTCGTCTCGCCAATCGGCGTGGCGAAAGATTTCGTCCGCGCCCATCGAGAAGTATGGCGGCACCACCAACCCTGAAGAATTCCTGCAGATTTATCGGACGGTGGTGCGTCTTTGCCGAAGTCGAGATAGAGTTATGGCCAACTACTTCCCGATGTCGCCGACAGTTCGCTCCGCGCTCTGGTGCTTGAACCTTCCTCGGGGTTCGGTACACTCGTGGGAGGAAGCGTGCGACATTTTTGTCGCCAACTTTCAGGGCTCCTACGCTCAACCGGGTGTGGAGGGCGACCTCCACGCTTTGGAGCGCAGAAGGAGGGAGTCCACTGAGGGGTTTATTCGGCGGTTTAGCCATTGCCGCAACCACGATCCCCGGATCTCTGAGCGATCCGGTTATTATTGCGTTCGGAGGGTTAGGGATCGAAGATGCGGGAGAAGATGGCTACCCTTGACTGTCGCTACCACTTCGAAGCTTTTCTCCCTGGCTCACAAGTGTGCCGGCAGCGAGGCTCGGAAGGGTGCATCGAGCCCTCAAACCTCGACGAAGCCGGAGCGTCGAAGTCCTCCGACCGTAAAGAAGAAGCGCCAAGGAGGCCGTCGCGAGAGGTTTTGGTGGCCGATCCGAAGCCAAGCCTCGGCCGGCGCGGCGATCGAGGCGAAGGAGAGATCGCCGGGACCCGGCGAGACAATCGCGAGGACCGCCGTTCTCCCGCCATGAAGGCGACGAGGGCAAGCCATACTGCCCCATCCACCGCACAAATGGGCACGACTTGGAAGATTGTCGGGTTGTGTCAAGTTGGTGGAAAAGCGGCTCAAGCGCCGCGAAAAGGATCAGCGAAGATGATGGCGGCGAAGATGACACCCAGCGGCTTTCCAACAAGCCGAGCACACGGTGGCATACATTCATGGGGGTTCGGCCACCTACTCTTCCAACTTGCGGTACAAGCGAGAGCGAGGCAGTGTGTGCCACCATGCCGGATCCGGGGCGAGTCGGCTGAAGTGGTCGGATCAATCGATCACTTTCGGTCGGGCCGACCACCGGCCGAACACTTCAGGCCCAAACCATCTCCGATCGTGGTCGCCCCTACGGTCGAGAATGCGAAGCTTGGGCGAGTACTAGTTGATGGAGGAAGTGCCATCAACCTGCTGTCGGTCGGGGCGTATCAAGCACTCCAAATACCTTATGAAGAACTGCGCCCCGCACCGCTTTTTTATGGAATTGCCCCCGGGATGGGCCTAATGCCCCTGGGACAAGTCCAGCTGCCCGTCACGTTCGGAAGCGCTGAAAACTTCCGGACGGAACTCATCAACTTCGAGGTCGCCGACTTCGACCTCCCTTACAACGCATACTTGGCCGGCGGCGCTAGTCAAATTCATGGCGATTCGCATCATGCTTATTTGCTGATGAAGATCCCTGGGCCGGAGGGCCCAATTGTGGTAAAGGTGGACAAGCTCGAAGCCTTGCGCCTCAGTAAGCAAGTGCAAGACTTCGCTGGAGCCGCCTGTTCGGCGCGTGGCACAGAAGACCCCTCGAGCGCTCCCCCGGCCAAGGCCCGCGCTTCACCCAGTCCCTTGGGTGAGGTGAAGGTGGTCCCCGTGGGTGAGGAAGGCTCGGGCAAAGGCAGTGAGAATTGGCGCTGATCTCGGCGCCAAATAGGAAAACGCTCGTCACCTTCCTCCTGGTCTAATCTAGATGTGTTCGCTGGGAACCATCTGAAATGACCAGGGTCCCTAGGAGGTGATCGAGCACCGATTAACGCTACCTGGAGCGCACTCCACCGGCGTAAGATCCGGAGGCGGGCGCCCAGAGCGACAGGAAGCCATTCGGGAAGAAGTGGAGAAGCTATTGCAAGCCGGAGTTGTGCGGGAAGCCGCCTACCCTGAGTGGCTGGCTAACCCCGTACTCGTAAAGAAGTCCAATGGGAAGTGGCGAATGTGTATAGACTTTACCGACCTCAATAAAGCCTGCCCTAAGGACCCTTACCCTCCGCCAGGATTGACCTCGTTATCGATTCTACGGCCGAGGATGTGAAGCTCTATGCTTCCTAGGCGCCTACTCGAGGATATCATCAGTTAGAATGGCGCAGAAGGCGAAGAAAAGACTGGCCTTTGTGACCTCTTTTGGTGTGTCTTTGTTATGTTCGAATGCCCTTTGGGTTGAAGAATGCCTGGATCTACCTACCAGCGAGCCATGCATATTGTATTCAAGTCACAAATTGGGAAGAACACGGAGGTATATGTTGATGACTTGGTGATAAAAGCTAAGGCCGCGATGGGTTGGTTGAAGATCTGGAGGAAACTTTCTCCCATCTCGGCACTCTTGCTTAAAGTGAATCCTGAGAAGTGCGTGTTAGGTGTCATCACAGGAAGTTGCTTGGCTTCCTGGTCTCGGCCGCGGGATCGAAGCCAATCCGGACAAGATTGAAGCAATTGAGCGAATGAAGCCACTGTCGGCTCAGCGGCTTGATTAGCTTAGGCTGGTCGCTGGCTTCCTCGGCAGTTCATAGCCCTACGGGGAGAAAAGTCTCCCATTGTTCAAGGTGATGAAGAAGACTAATTCCTTCGAGTGGACCGGAAGCCAGCAGGCATTTGAAGATCTGAAGAAGTATCTCTCCTCGCCTCTGTCTTTGGTCGCCCCGAGCACAGTGAGCCGCTTCTCCTTTATGTAGCGGCAAGCCCCTCGGCGGTGAGTGCAGACAGTAGCAGAGCGGAAGAGCGTGCGGCCAGCCGGTCTATTATGTGAGCAAGGTCTTTGCATGATCTTTGAAACTAGGTATCCCAGGCCCAGAAAATGGTGTATCTTTGTCTTTGGTGGCATCAAGAAAACTGCGACATTATTTCCAAGGAAGGGAGATCAACATGGTCTCCTCGTATCCTCTGCAGGAGATCCTTCACAATCGTGAAAGTGAAGGTCGACGCCAAGTGGTCTGTCGAGCTGGGGAATTTGGCTTCAAATTTGCCCCCCGTGACCGCTATCAAGAGTCAAAGGCGGCGGACTTCATTGTTGAATGGACTCCGGCGGATGGGGAAGATAAGGAAGTCCCCGTGCCCACGCCTTGGGCGCTCCTCTTCGATGGATCCTTCGAGGCTCGGCGCGAGGGCTGAGTTCCTCCTGGTTTCCCGACCAGGGACCCCCTCAAATATATAGTCGTCACTGGACTTTAAAGCTACCAACAATGTTGCGGAATACGAAGGATTGCTGGGTCGAGCTCAGTGCCGCGACCATCGGCATCTGGCGCCCTCTGATTAAAGGCGATTCTTTCTTTGGTCATCAACCAGGCAAGGAAGGACTTCACTGCTCTGATCCCGTCATGGCGGCTTACCTGGCGGAGGTTAGAAAGATGGAGAGACACTTGAAGGGCTAGGGTATACACACATACCCGTAGCGACAATTATTTAGCGGGACGAGCTCGCTCGGCTCGCCTCGACAAGAGCCCTGTTCGGTCGGAGTCTTTGAAGAAAGGCTTCGCGGCCGTCCATCTCGGCCCGTCTGCGGTGGGGAGGATGGTGATCTTTGCTTCAGCCCTCACCTCGGATGGGAAAGCGGCGCTGCCTATCGCAACCCCGTTTACGGTGGGGACGATGGTGGCGCCGCCCGACCACGTTGCGAGGAGGAAAGGTGGCACCGGTGAAGCGCAGCCAGCGGAGTGCCAGACGATCACTCTGTGGTCGCCCGTGCTTGACCAGGAAGGCACATGGATGGACCCGATCCTGGCCTACCTGCGGGATCAAGTATGCCCGAAGCGATGATCGTCGGCCCGAGAAGATAGCGCGAAAGGCCAAGCGCTACACCCTGGTAGATGGGGACCTGTACGCAGGGGTGGAAAGCGGAGTTCTTCAGTGCATCACTCGGGAAGAGGAAGCATTTTGCTTTCGATATCCATGGAGGCGTGTCGCGGGAGCCATTTTTCGGTCGGAACACGGTGGGAAAAGCTTTCGCCCACGGGTTCTATTGGCCAACCGCCCTCGAGGATGCTTGCGAGCTGGTGAGGAGATGCGAGGCGTGCGATTCCACGCCAAGCAAATCCACCAACCAGCCCAAGCTCTGCAAACCATCCGCTCTCATGGCCCTTCGCGATGCAGGGGCTGGATATCTGAGTCCGTTCCGCGGGCCCACGAGGAGGCTACACTCATCTGTTCGTCGCCATTGACAAGTTCACCAAGTGGGTGGAAGTGACCGTGAGAACCATTACCGCGGCACCGCGGTCAAGTTCATCGCGAGGGATCTTCGCCCGCTTCGAGTCGCCAACCGTATCATCACCGACAATGGCGCCCGATTCACCAGCGCCGCTTTTACGGACTTTGCGAAGAAATGGGCACGAAGGTGCACTTTGCCTCCGTTGCCCATCCAAGAAGCAACGCCAAGTTGAGCGAGCCAATGCCGCTGAGTCTTTGAAGGGCCTCAAGACTCGGGCGTTTGATCGACTTCACCGGCGTGGCTCACGGTGGGTTGAAGAACTCCGGCGATGTTGTGGTCACTCGGACCACTCGGTAGAGACTCACGGAGAGACTCCATTCTTTACGGTTTACGGAGGCAGGCTGTCCTCCCTTGAGGAATTGACATTTGGGTCACCGCGTGTTGCTGCGTTCGCGGAAGAAGATCAGGAAGAGATGCGCCAAGGCAGCGTCAATCTCCTGGAAGAAGCCGGGATCGTGCGGCCTGCAGCGCCGCTTCGGTATCGGCAAAGCCTCGGGAGATACCACGCCGCCCGGTCGGTGAGAGAACACCGGCAGGGGCGACCTGGTCTTCTGAAAGATTCGGCCACAGTGGGTTGCACAAACTGTCTCCCAGAGGGGAGGGCCCCTTTAAGGTGGTTTCGATCTCGACCGGCAGGCGGTCGGGTTGGCCAGCGAGGGCGGGAGGAATCGGCGAACTTCGCAGAATATAGAGAACTGCGCAAGTTCTACCCTTGAGCGGTTGTAAGTTTCAGGTTTTGTTCCTCGCGCCCGGTCGAATCATGTCTGTCTTTGCCCGACTAGCCGAGGAACGACTGTTGTTCGTAAATTAAGTATTACGTTCCGTTGTTTTTAGCGATCACTTCATGCCTTTACAGTTGTGTTTTATGGCAAAGTGTTCAGCGATCACTCTAGTCCGCTCGATCCTGTGGCGCCCGATGTAAAGCGGGACCACTCTGTAAGTGCGGCGACGAGTTGGGCAATTGGGCGGTGGTTTGAACTCGGCTCGACACGGTCATGACACTCAGGTGTCCCCGTGAAGTGGCGATTTAAACACTGCTATCAAAAGCCCACATCCTGTCACGTCTTACACTGTGTCCGCCCCGCGGAGGCCACGAGGGTACGTGTCGGTTGCAGGACTGTAAAGCAACGAGAAAAGAATCGCCCGGACACAAGGGGTGTTTTACTCCCTTCTTTTTCCTTCTAAGCCTTAAGCCGAGCGGTAGCACTCAAGTTAATGCTTTGGCGATCGATGAAGTGGAAGGCTAAGAAGACAAGTTAAACATTCTTTGAATAAGCCTAAAAATGTCATGTCTACTCCATGAAAGTGCTTTACAAAAGTTGTTGCAGGACAGCAAGTTAAAAGGAAAAAGAAAAAAAAAAGGAGAAAGGGAAGAAGGGTCTAGGCTATCCTATCCTTCTTCCTCCTCG
Organism: Rhipidocladum racemiflorum; assembly: GCA_036346355.1. NCBI lineage: Eukaryota > Viridiplantae > Streptophyta > Magnoliopsida > Poales > Poaceae > Rhipidocladum > Rhipidocladum racemiflorum. The sequence continues at coordinate 10,738,517 of CM070584.1, forward strand.
TCCGCCCGCTGCGGCTGCTCTTGCGAGGGTCTTCCGAGGAGTCAGGCGTCGGCGCCCGATGCCCACGTCTTCATTCTTTGCTTCGGTAGCGGGTTGACCATCTCGGTGGCGGCGGCGTGGTCGGCGGCGCTGCACCGCGCCTCCGCCTCGCTTGATCTCCTTCAATCACAGGCGGCGGAGGATCAAAGTTGGCGTCCTTGGGCGCGCAAAGACGCCAAAGCGAGCGCCGCAGCAGCGCCGCTCATCGCGTCTTCTGAGTGGACCGGCCGGCCAGGCGGCGGCGAAGCCGGCGGTGAAGTCCGCGATCCGACCGGTGCGTAAGGCGTAGTCGCCGCCGCTTACGCTCGATGGCGCTGCTGCACCAACCCGATGGAAGCGAGGCTGTCCTCCATCCGGTCGGCGTACCTCGGCATCGCATGAGTGTACGCCTCGGGCCGATCGCGGTTCGTCACGCTGCGCCTCGAGCTCTTCCATGAGCTCGGCGGCGCAGTGGCCCCGCTCCGCTCCCCACCAGCTCCGCTCCTTCCTTTCCACTCGATCATGTAAATCGGCCACCTCTGCCGGGCTGGCGATCTCGATGTGGCGTCGGCCGGCCGTTGCTGCTTTCGGCGAAAAGCGGTGGGTGGTGTGGGAGTAGAGCTGTCAAGCGGCGGCCGGTGCATCTGCGTCCCGAAGGAGCGAGTCAGCGGGAGGATCGGAGTGGGCTGTGGCCCAGCGCCTCTGAGTGCACAGCCCGTCATGCCGTGGGCCGTATCGCATCTTGACTTCTTCGTCTGGCGGATCACCGCCGCTCGTCCGCTACCTCACCCCGGTCGCCACCGAGGAGTGGTAGAAGTGCGGCGGAGTGCCCTGGAACAAGCAAAAGCAAGCAAAGGTAAGGCTCCATTCGAAGGTTAAAAGTTTTACCGTCCCTTTTTTTTGTTTCAGGACTGCAGTACACTGGTGAGGCCTCGGAAACCGAGGCACTCCGGAGTGAGAGCCAGCCCCTCGAGGCACAGCGGCCTCGGTGGCGGTGGCGAGGACCGCTCCACCGGAAGCGGCGGCGATCAACTTGCCGGTGAATCCCATTGCGGCAATGCGGCGGGTCGGCATTGCTAGCGGTGGCGGTGGCGGTGGAGGATCTTTGCGCCGATGGAGTCCGCCAACGCGGCGTCAGCGAATCGGCCCGTGGCGGTGGAGAGATCTTTGCGCCGGTGGCGGTGGAGAGATCTTTGCGCCCGGTGGAGTCCGCCAGCGGCGTCGGCGGATCGGCGGCGGTGGAGATCTTCTGCCGGTGGCGGTGGAGATCTTCTTGCGCCGGTGCGTCGCCGCAGCGGCCGGCGGATCGGCAGCCGGCGATGGCGATGGCGGAGGCTTCTGGCGCCCGGTCGATCCATGCCAGTAGCGCCAGCGAGTCGGCCCGCCCGGCGATGGCGGTAGTAGTGGAGAAAGCGCGCCGTAGTCGGCCGTTAGCGGCGCCAGCCGAACCAGATGCGTGCGATGGTAAGCGGGCGGAAGCGTCGCGGCCGTTGATGAAGAGCCCCGCGGTGAGAGGAAGTCCCCGTGGCGGGGCTGCTGTGAAGATCCGGCCGTGCCGACGAAGATGGCCCCGATAGCCGTGGTCGGTGGGCGTTCGATGAAGCGATGTCATCGGCGGGGCGCTTGTTCCTCCACTGGTCGCCACGGTAGCAGGGTGCCGCGGATTATCGAGGCCCTTGATGGGCGATGATGGCGTCCCCATGGCGTCCATCTTGGGCATCGCCTTGGCGATCTCCGCCCGATCCGGAGAGGCTGCATGTCGCGAGTGGAAGCGCAGCCTCGGGAAAGGGTGGAACGTCGCTCAATCGCCCGATCGCCCCATCCAGAAGCGATCTGCGCGGCGTCCGGCTTTCCACGGTGACACACAAAAAAAAATGAATGATGAAAGAGTGATGATGATGAAGAAGGAAGGTATAAAAGCTCACCTCCGAGGAATCGTCCGAGTCCGTCATCCACGCCCAGATAGTGCCAGGTGGGCGGTGGCGGCGGCGCAAGGACTAATCCTCGGGACACGAAGTCCCGGAGAACCATGCCTCGGTCAGCCCATTTGTCGCGGCCGATCAACCCGAGCCAACATTGCAAGTAGCTCGGGCGTGTCGGCGACCGGAGAATCCCGGTCGATTTGCTGCCCACCGCTCGTTAGGAAGCCCCGAACTTCAATGCCGCTATCGTCTTCAACGTACAACCATTCGTGGCGCCACATTTTCCGGTGGATCGGTTCTCCATTGGAATATAGCGGCGCAGCGGCCCCGTCTCTAAGTCGCGGATGGCAGCACCGGAGATGATGGAGCCCTGGTGGCGGCGGAGCGAGAAGAAGTAGCGGAAAAGGAGGAGATTGGGCATTACCCCTATGAACATCTCACGAGAAGTGGGCAAAGGCGGAGAGGAGCACAATGGAGTTAGGGGAAGGTGGATGTTGTGAATGTCATAGAAGTTGAGGGCAGCGATGTAGAAGTCCGAGATGGCGAGACCAAGCCCGCCATCATCGCCCAGACAAAGAAGATGACTTCCCCGGTGGCAATGAGGCGGCGATCCGGCCGCATCTTGAGAGCGCCATGACGATCACCTTGGAGCATTTAAGCGGCGGCGTTCTCTTCCTGATTGAAGGAGGGAGGGCGAAGTCGGAGAGGCCATCGAGAATCAGCTAAAGCGAAAAAAGCTAAAGCGAGGAAGGAAGCGAGGCGGCAGCAGGAACATACCCCCGTCGCTGCTTATTTATAAGAATTCAAGGGAGAGCCTGGCGGGAAAAAGTCGAAGAGACGCGGTTCGGATGCGGGAAAACAAAGCATTTTTCAAGGAAGTGGGCACGTCCCACAAAGCCCACGAAGCGGCGCAATATCCACCTCGGGACCGGAAAAAGAGGCAAGTTTTTAAAGACCGCGGCGTGCGTGGGCATTTATGGGCCCCACCGGAGATTGAACCGTTCGGCGAAGAAAAAGAAAGAATAAAGACACTCTGGGTGGGCCGGGAGCTCTTGTCGTATTAAGCGGGGGTACCTGCACGCGTTAAATCTTGTCGCCAAGAGGGCGAGGTGGCGTTGAGCCACTCCTCGAGGCGACGGCCAAATGCTCGCCAGGAGGCGGGTGGCGTTCAGGCCACTCCTGGCGACCAGCCAAGGTGCTCGCCGAGGGCGAGTGGCGCTCGAGCCACTCCTCGGGCGACCAGCCAAGGTGCTCGCCAGAGGGGCGAGTGGCGCTCGAGCCACTCCTCGAGGCGACCAGCCAAGTTGCTCGCCGAGGGGCAGGTGGCGTTCAGCCGCTCCTGCGGGGCGACGGCCGAAGGTGCTCGCCAGGGGCGAGTGGCGTCGAGCCACTCCTCAAAGCGACCAGCCAAGTTGCTCGCCGGGGGCGGGTGGCGTTCAGCCGCTCCTGAGGCGACAGCGAAGGTGCTCGCCAGGGGCGAGTGGCGTCGAGCCACTCCTGCAGGCGACCGGCAAAGGTGCTCGCCAAGAGGGCAGTGGCGCTTCGAGCCACACCTCGGGCGTAGTTCCCAAGAATCAACCCCGTAATCTGTGCTCTGAGGCGAAGGGTCAAGGATATTTAATGCGAGGCGTGTATTTAATGCGAGGCGTGCGCATTAATTGCGAGTGTGAAAGGCGTGGTATGGCGGCGCGTCTTCCCTAAGCGCGCATTAATGATGGAGTGGCGCCGAATCGACATCCCCTCTCTCTGGCGGAGCATGCGGGGGTAATGAGGCAGGCGAGGCCCAAGCGAAGTCTAAGTCGATTAGGACAAGACATTAAATGTGATGTAAGAGAGTATGACGGGTGCATTAAATGCACTTTGTAATGCGTGTCAGGCGCTTGCTTTACGCAGCTTGTAAGCCCCATGCGCCTCGGCCCGGCCCAGAGTATAAAGGGAGCTAGGATGCATGGGAGAAGGTTGTTGATCCTTGGTTGGCAGAACCTTAGAGGGTCTTCTTCCCCAGCCTTGTAAGAACCTTGAACTCAGAGGAAACCACCAAGCAGGACTAGGGCCATTACTCCTGTGGAGGGCCCGAACCTGGGTAAGCTCGACTGTCTTCTTGCTTGCTTCCAACATTCCGTTCTTCCTGTCTTTGGAGCGGTTGCCACAAAAGCCCCCAGTCCGAATCTCTCAAGCACCCAGTCTTAGGGTGCCTGTTGGTTAGTAAGCCGACACAACCTACAAATTGCTATCCATCACAACACACTTGCCTCAACCACGGGCAACGGATTGGCGGGAAGTAGAGGGCACTCCCGGGGTCGCACCACCTGCACATAGGTATCACACACTCACAATCTTGCCCACAAAACAGTACACAAACCCTCATCTACCCCGACATTGCCAACTACTCGCGAAACCTAAAAATAGAGGTTCTGTCCCGACGGGACAGCAACCTTGCAAAAGGCATAACATGAGTTCTGGGACTCCGAATCATTTAAACGAGTACATCCACGCATAGCTTAGGAAATTTCCCAACTTTATCTAGGTATATGGAAAGACTGATTCGGAGTCTAAAGTCGTCTAATCCACAAATTACCGTGATCTGTTCCAATTACGTCACAGATATTAACACGCTCGGTAAAACAACCATAACTGTCAAACGGCTGGGCGGAATTTAACTTTCTTTATATCCACGGAAATATAATTAAATTATCTACAACTTCTTCAACATCCGTACGGACAGACTCAGATTCTAAATCGACGAAAACTCGAACCCTAGCCCGACTGCTCATGCTGTCCCAAAACAGTAACGTGGCAACATCTAGATCTAATCCAAATTACCCAAATCCAGCACCACCAATTGATCTAAAAACTTGAAAATCACCCTAAGAACAGTACCTAGATCAAACCCAGGGAACCCCATGATCATACCTTTGCCCGACGAACGAAACTCCAATAGATCTCCTCGCTCCTCGTTCCTCGCTCCTCGGATGGATCCGCGAGGTTGCAGGGGTGGGGAGGCCACCCTAGGGCAGCAAGGGGGTGGAGGAGAGGTGGTGGGGAGGTGGAGAGGTGGAGGGGGCAAGGGCAAGGGGCGCAAGGCCAAAGGGGTGAGGGGGGGGGGAGGTGCGTCTAGGGCTAGGGGGAGGGGAGTGGGGCGCAAGGAGGGGAGGTGGGGCGCACTTAAGGGCAGGGGAGGCCCCCCTAACAGCCCACAACAAGGATTCCTAGTCCTAGAAGGACTCTTAATCCATCCCACCAAAGCCCACAACCCCCCTTTAAGGCCCAAAATCCCCCGGAAAAGCCCAAAACCCCGGAAACGGCCCGGAAACGTTATTAACCTCCAAATCCTATGGTTTTAACCTTATTTCCACATCTCATACTGTTTTTGACCTTATCATGCACGTTAAATAAGGTTATGACACTCCGTGGTGTCACAACACTTCAAAAGGCCCAAAAACGCGAGTAAACCTCAAGCCGAAAGGTTTTATTCACTAATTTCACATTCCATAATGTCACACCATACCGTAGTGTCACAGGTTGTTGAGGAGAGATATGCTGTAATTGATCGAGGGGAAATGATTAGTGTAAGCTCAATACCGAATGCCTGAAAGGAATCGAACCCTAATTCACTGAGCCGGCCGAATCGACCTTCGAGTCCTGAGCTCGGAGCTCTCGGCTATGGCGAATTGGGGAAGGGGTTTTGGCAATTGAGAAAAAAGGTGAGTGGAGTGGCATTCCAGTAGCAACCAAAGTGTTAAGAGATAGTTTGGTGGCCTCTATAAACGATGCAATGACCCAACCGAAGAACTCTAGAGCGGCGATGAGAAAAGACAAGCATGTGTGGCTGGCTGTTGTCTCCGACAGGATGAGGCATGGACGAGGGATGTCAGGATGAGGTATGGTGCACTGAGGAATAGCTCCAATTTCCCACATTGTCAGCACCGAGCAGAGGAGAAGAGCGGCAAAGTTTGTCGGTGCCCTCCGCTCGTTCGGCCGTGCGAGGAAGGAGAAGGAAGGGGAAAAGAAGTGAAGAGAGATGCTAGAGAGTGGGACCTGGGTCCACTGGTAGTGAAAAAGAAATGAGGACAAGGCTACAGCGTCTGGACCTGACGAGTGGACCTACGGCCCCACCTGGAAGTGAGTGATGAACTTTAAAAAAGTTATCCCTCACCAAGCCTTGCCGAACAGCGGTGGAAACAAGATCAAAAGAGCTATCAAATCAAGTCTGGATTTTTTCGAGATTTTTACTACAAGTTGCAAGCTGAGTTACCGAGGTTCAGTAGAAATATGAGGTCAAAATACTTAGTATTTTATTTTATAAAAATCGGACAATAGAGGAAATCCAATTTTCCTAATTTCGGTTTTTGATTTATCAGAGATGTCAAAATGTCTTAATAATTTCAGAAAATTTTTTACAAAGGTCCTCAAGACAATACTAAGCTCCAGTAAAAGTTTTAAGTAAAAAAGATAAGTATTTTTCTCGCAGGATGTAACATCCTCAAAATAAAAGAAAGTAAAAATAAATTAAAATTTTTAATTTATTATTTTAAATTGAATTTTTAGTATTTTGTGAACTTCTTTGAACTTTGTCGCACAAGAAAAACCTTCTATTTTATTTGCAAATAGAATCTTAACCTTGTTTATCAAAGACGAATTTAGCATAAGATCAAAAATAAAATGTATTTCCTACATTACCTTTATATCATTTCTACAAATTTTAGAAAGGAATTAAAATGATTTGTTGCTTAGGAAAAATCAAAAACAGTTTCGACTAATTTGAGTCTACTTGAGTGAAAGAATCTTATAAAAATAAAAATAAGTATTTTGGCTCTAAATTTTTATTTTGGAATAGATATAATTATGAGACAATATGATAAAAGTTTCAATATCATTTTGGATACTTAGAAAATCCATTTTTACGAAAAGCTTATGTCCTCATTAAACATCCCATCACCAATTTGAGCATGATCTAAAACGTTCGAAATTTCAGTTAAAAAGTCTGTCACCTCAAAAGTTTTCAGAATTTGTCGGACCGACCCAACTTCATAAGTTGGATAGCTCAGTACTTTAACCTATCAAGTGACTAATTCAGACATTTCCAAATGATCTTACCAACACCGATCTGAGCATTACATTACTAATTGGAGCAAGACTAATGCATTCATAACAAAAGGACTTTGGAATCTTTCTCAACCAGGAGACAACAAATGGTAAAGCTGCTGAAACTCCAATGAGATAATAAAATGCTCACTTCAGATATTTCCAAACTTAAGCATTTCATCTCTAATCCTGAGCAAAATCAATGCAATCAAATGTTGAAGTATTAACTACCAAATCAAGCAGCATTTAAATTATCTAAGGTTTGATGGATCAGTGCATTGGCCATGTGACACTATGGTTTGGTGTGACGTTATAGAAGGTGAAACTAGAGAATAAAACCTTTCGGCTTAGGGTTTTCTCGCGTTTTTGGGCCGGTTGAAGTGTTATGTCGCCACGGAGTGTCGTAACCTTATTTAACGTGCATGATAAGGTTAATAACATTATGAGATGTGGAATTAAGGTTAAAACTATAGGTTATGGAGGTTAATAGCTTTTCCGGGCCGTTTTCGGGGTTTTGGGCCTTCCCGGGGGAGTTTTGGGCCTTGGTGGGCTTTGGTGGGATGGATTAGGTCTCCGTAACGGACTAGAATTGGGTGTGGGGGCTGGTAAAAGGGGTTTCCCTGCCCCTTTGGGGCATCTACCCTGCTGCCTTTGCGCCTTGAGGCCTTGGTGCGCCCCCTCCTCCCGCCACTTGCCTAGCCCTAGCCGCCCCTTCCCTTTGAGCCTTGCACCTCCCCCTTGCTCTCCTCCATTGCCCCACCTCTCCACCACCTCTCCTCCACCCCCTTGCTGCCCTAGGGTGGTCTCCACACCTCTGCACCTTGTGGATCCATCCGTTGGAGCGAGGAGCGAGGAGCGAGGAGCGTGGAGCGAGGAGCGATCCGCGAGGAGATCTATTGGAGATTCGTTCGTTGGGCAAAGGTATGATCATGGGGATCCTTGGGTTTGATCTAGGTACTGTTCTTAGGGTGTTTATGAAGTTTTTAGATCAATTGGTGGTGCTGGGTTGGAGTTCTTTGGGTTAGATCTAGACATTGCCACGTTTCTGTTTTCGGGCAGATTGAGCAGTTGGGATAGGGTTCGAGTTTTCGTCGATTTAGAATCCGAATATGTTCGTACAGACTTAGAAGAAGTTGTAGATAATTTAATTATATTTCCATGGACATAAAGCACGTTAAAATCCGATCAGCCGTTTGAAAGTTATGGCCGTTTTACCGAGCGTGTTAAAATCTGTGACGCGATTGGAACAGATCTCGGTAATCTGTAGATTAGACGACTTTAGAGTCTGAATCAGTCTTTCCATATACCTAGAGAAAGTTGGGAAATTTCCTAAGATACGCGAGGGTGTACTCGTTTAATTCATTCGGAGTCCCAGAACTCAAGTTATGCCTTTTGCAAGGCTGCTGTCCCGACGGGACAGAACCTCTGTTTTAGGTTTTGCGAGTAGGGAGCAATGTCGGGTTAGATGGGGGTTTGCGTACTGTTTTGTGGTTATGATTGTGATTGTGTGATACCCCTGTGCAGGAGGTGTGACCCGGAGTGCCTTCTACTTCCCGCCAATCCGTTGCGTGGTTGAGGCAAATGTGTTGTGATGGATAGCGAGTTGTAGGTTGCATGTTGAGATTAGATAGAATTGTTTACATGATATATGTCCACTTGCCATGTGTTAATGATTGCTATGATATGATGAGCATGTTTAAGATGTTATGACGCCATGTGTTAAAATATGAGTTTTATATGATGTTGGCATGCTTGCATACATGATATGTTACATGGCCCGAGGCGGTGAGAAAGTCATTAACTAATCCGGGAAGGTCGGTGAGAAAGTTATGACTAATCCGGAGAGCCAATAGAGTAAGTCCTACATCGTGATTCCATCTACCGTGGGTTGTGGAAGCGAGGAGTAGGCACCCTCCATCTTCGGGATGGAAGGGGAGAGGGTGCACACCGGCGGGTGTGTACTCAACCATACCAGTATGAGTTTCCAAGGAGATATGAGCATTGCATTGCATTGCATACACAATGATGATGATTTTGTTAAAGTGTTCATGATTGAGATGATATACATGATGTGAGATGTTATTTTCTATGATATTGTTATTGTTGTCCATTACAATATGCTTGCTGAGTTTCGAACTCACGCTTGTGTTTTATGTTGTTTTTAGGTACTTTGAGATCGGCATGCGGGAAAAAGGGGTTTAGCCACACTTCTACACGTAGCTCCACCATCATAGTCTATGATTAATCACTTGGAGACATGATTTTAAGAGTTGTGCCATAAAGTTAATGTATGGTTTAATCTAGCATGCTTGTGATCCCTTATTTGCTTCGTTATAGTTTATGAAGTGGTTGAGCGTGGTATTATTGGCGTAGTTTGATGATACATCCATTTATGTTGATGTTTTAGATGTCGTGTGCTATGATATATCTTGCCATGATATTGATATTGTGTTAATTCATGAAAAAACAAAGGAGATGCTGCCGAAATATCGGTTTTTAGCATATGTACCTTTGCTGGAATTTATGTTTAATTGTGGTACTTAGATGTTGTTTAGCTTATGTTTGGTAGCATTCGGGCATATTAAATGCCGGGGTGTTACAGGCCAAAGTAAATAAAGTGGCAAGAGCTAATGCATTCAAACCAAAAGATTTTCAGATTTCACTGAACCAATCCAAATGCCTGAAGTAGACTGCTCATTGCACCAATCGAAGAGAGAGCTTTTGTCAGTGCTGAGCAATTGGGTAGTTTGGAATTTTGGATGGCACAATGCGCATGAGCTCTCCTCTTTCTCTGCGCGGCAGCAATCCTCCCCGATTTCCTGCCACTGCAGCAAGTCTTCGCTTGTGCCGCGACTCAGATGACCTTCGCCACGTCGCGGCTGAGCTCCTGCCGTGGCAGCCCTCCCCATGGCTTTTCCCTGCCAAACCCACCGCCCAGCTCGCCGAGGCAGCCAATCTCATCCTCTCTGCCACACCGAATCCTCCTACAAAGATTTGGCCGCGTCGTTTTTCCTGGCCAATCTCCATTGACCGAATCTCTGCCATGGTAGCTTGTTGCAGTGCCAAAGCTTGCCGTCTTCCAGAGCTCCCTGGAATCTAGCCGGCGATGTCCTCTTCTGGTTGTCTAGCGAACCAAGTTCACGAGCATCAGAGCAGGCCGCTCATCCATGGCTATTTAGGATCCGCCTTGGCCACTGTCTCTTACCCACACCTTGCGCCTTCCTTCTCCTGCCCGAGCTAGAGGCCACTGCACTGCCCTTGCCTCCATTTCCGCCGAACACCCGAGAAGGAGGACAAAAGGCAATCAAGCAAATAGCTTGAAGCCGTCACAGCGCCGTCGCGTCAGCCTTCTTCTTCCCCGCGGCCGGTCACCGACGACAGCTCTCCTCGGTGCTTCTCCCTCGTGTTGAATCCCCGAAATAGGACCTACTCGGGTCCTTGGTGCTCGCTGCCCCCTTGGATTGCGGCCCAAACCACCGGAGCGCCGCCGCCACGGCTGCTTTTCTTCTCCACCTCCGGCCAAAAACCAGTAAGCCACCATTTTCCAATTACCTGCACTGAGAGCTTCCTCGTTCAACCACAATCATTTCCCCTAAACCAATTTGAGTGCTCCTTTGCTGTAGAGCTCGGTCACCATGCGCCTCATGCCACCACCGCTCACCGCCATGGAGCTGCCACCACGGGCTGTCGTAGTCCCGGCCGAGACCACCCCTGGCTTCACCAAGCTCCCAGGGTTCTGTCCTTGGCATTACCTTCTACCCTCAGTGCTACCTGCTGTTGAACCGAGCTAACCTGAAGCTTGGCGCGATTCTTGTAGCTACTGCGACTCAGAAGCTACGGGAGCTACACTCTGTTCGGTTTATATGCTGGGGAAGTGGGGAGCCTTAGCATTCACTAATTTGTGACCCTTTTCTAAATCAAAGGTATGAACAACAAAGCAGTCCATCCTCTATTTCTTTCTCTGTCAGGTAATCCCTCAACTGGAAGTGATATGTATTAATAATTTTAGTTAGCTTCTTTGGCTCATGTCAGTAGAGACCAATTAATTGAGCAACACTTAAATCGTTTCTCTGAGCTGCACCTTCTAAAGGTAAGGAGATCTTAGGAAGATGAGTAGTTTACCTGAATCTGGGAGTTGGGAATTGATTGCCTGGATGTAGGTCTCTCTTCTTTTTTTTAGAATTTGCTAAGAAGTGGGTTAAGTTTCTTTCTCTGAATTTGGTTAACCACGAAAAAGATACTTCATGTTAGAACTTTGAAGTTCTGTCATATGAAAAACAAGAACAGACACTCTGAACTTTGGTAGAATAGGAAAAAGGCAAAAACTGGGAAAAGACTTGTGCTGCCAAAACCTGTATAGCTTTCCTATTTTTCTCCTACTTTGATATAAAATAAACGTTACAACAAAGATGGATAACAAACCGAACTAATGAAACAGATTACAAATGGATCAAAAATTAATCAGAGTATATGACAAAAGGATTCTGTAACTCGTCCGGCAAACCAAAGAGGGCTTTGATTGAAAGAATGTTTTTGTGATAATGAACAAATCTTCTTACTGCACCCAAATCACAAATAAGATTGTAGCCTAGTTGTAAGAGCTATTTTGCTTGATTCAGGAAGCCTGCGCTCGAATTCCAGATCAGCCACTACTGTTGCAATTCTTGTTCTTTTCCTTATTGCCTCATACATAATTACCTCAAGTATTTTGGCACGTACCTTTGTCATTAGGATCACCTTGGCGTGGTGGTTTTGCTGTGTGTGGGGATCCAGCAGGTCTGCGGTTTAAGTCCTAGCCAAACCAATTTTTCTTTCTTTTTGCCTTATTCGATTCATTCCTTCATATCTTTTGCTAGGAAGCTCTAGATTCAACAAAATAAATTTCTAAATTCATATTTTGAACCCTAGTTTCGGTTTATGCAAAAATAATGAATATTTGACCTCTATTCGAATTTTAAATTTGAATTTAAAGTATAGGTCTAAAAATAGGCTACAAGCAACATTTGAGCAATTGAGCTCCAATTTGAATGAAACAAATTTTGATAGATTCCATGTACTGTAAATAACCCAAGTATGTGAAAATATTTAGGTTTTTACTTGCTTTAGATCGTTTTATAAATTGGAACTTGTTTCTAGGTATTAATATTCATGCACATGCAAAATAGAAATATAAACTTTAAAATTTGTTGCATCCACTTCATGAATCACATAAAAACAGTACGGATACTTAATGAAATGGAAGTGCAGGGTATTGTAATGTTTTTGGAGGTTATTCCATTTAATAGTTAATATCTGTACTTAAGTAACCTTGCTTTTGATACAGGTATGATTAGAATATAAGTTAAGGTGTAGAAATAAGTATTAACACTTGTAAAATTTGTATTTAAATATATAGATCAGTACTAGCTAGTCTTGTGAAAATAGTTCACATGCATGCAATGTAGGATTAGATTTGCATAAGCTGTAATGCTCCTTTAGTTGAAAAACGTCTCGGATAAAATCGAAAAGTCACGAAACCCACTTTAAAACACTCTTAGAGGTATCCCCTGCTAGTTCTTGAAAATTGGTTAAATAATCCTATAAGGTGTAGTCACAAACATAAAACAAAAACTAAATCGTTAACGCGTAGATTTTATAAACACTTAAGCCTTTTCGGTAAATCGTAAAACATCTCGTCTAAATGTAAATTTTAGGAATTTTGGCTTAGAAACACTCTTTGGTATATGGACCACCACATTCTGTAAAAATATCTTATTTATATCTTGCTTTTCATCTGAATCCTATTAGTGCAATAGCCCTAAGTTTTATGGTAGTCAATAACACCTTATGTGAATAGTTGAACATAAGGAAGCTTTAACTAAAAATATTTGCATCATGAGATTCATCGTGTAGCCATGTAGATGCATCCAGTAGCCTCATTCTGTAAACCCAACTGGTTTAAAACATTTGTTTCTGCAAAGAATACTTAAGACTAAGTATTATTCATACCAACACCTTAACTAATGTTTTATTTCTATAAATCCAGAACCTATACTTTTGTAATAGCATGATTGTAGGTCATGTAACAGTAGCACAATAAACCACTTTTCGTACCTTAGGTTAATAACTTGATTGTATCGATTAATCCCTCTTTGAGATCCAATTAGCTATGCTATTTTGACTTCATTTTAATTTTATAAATCCAAACAATCTTAGCTTCTTGAATTTGAAGATAAATATAACTATATACATAATTTTGGCCTCTTGAATTCGTAGAATTAAACTTTAATTTTCGTAAATCGCAATTGTGTGCCTTATATGTGCGTAGTTAGATCTATACCCTAACCCTCGCTAATCCAACACACACTCACACACCTATTATTTTATATGATTTCCAATTTGATGTTATTTGACTTCTTTTGCCATATTTATATTTGATTTCTTTTTGCCTCTTATTGTTATTACTATTGCTTTGTTTCTCGACGAACGATGCGTAGACTCCGACGTTCCAGATACTATTGCAGACGACTCTGACTTCACTACTGAATTCAACAAACAAGGCAAGTACCCCTTTGATCATATTGATCCTAGCTTTTCAAACATGTTTTATCAAATGTTTTCATGCATGTGCTATATTTCATAAAACTTCTATGTTGTGGGATATGGTAGATATAACCTTTATTGTGGGATTTCCTTAATCATTATTGATATGTGAACCTTGATAACCCTAGATGATGGTTAGACACATGATAATGTTGAAATGGGTATACACGCTTATTACATGCATTGCTTAGCCATGCTCTAGAAATGGGGTCACAAATGGATGGCTACACTGTTCGTGATAATCAATGAAATTTGGACATGTTTTTGGAAGAGACATGTGCTGTCTTGTAATTTAAAAAGGTTGGGTATGACAGTAAAGAATACTGATATTTGATAAAAATGAAAATAAAACTATGATTTGACACGGACGAGATATGGCAATAGCCGGTTGTGCAAGGGTTGGATTTGCACGTAGTGTAGGGGGAGTTTCTTGCCTGGGTTAGTTAAGAACCGAACATAGTGTTGTATGATCCAAGGGATACCTGTACAACCATAAGGGCTGGACTGGGACGGCCTTAGCTTATTAAGTTACTTAGAACTAGCTTTGCACATTGGCAGGCCGTAGTAGCACGGGTTGTTCTTGCGAGAATTACCCGTAGGGGTGTCCACACGCGGGTGTGGGTTAGACACATACCAATGCAACGGTGTACGCCTTGCTATGGGGGAAATGGGTTACCTTGAGTTCTAAATGATCCTTGCTAACTTGCATTTCTGCCGCCATAGTAGGGGTTTGTCGGCACCGGGCTGGTGCAAAGTTAGGGCTATATAATGTAACAGTTATGTATGATCTCTCTGCGGCACACCAAAGGAAATGTGTTAATAACGTTTGCACAAAGAGATGATCATTCCTTATGGGTAAAGTTGTACACCTCTGCAGAGTGAAAATCTTTTCGAAAAGCCGTGCCCGCGGTTATGGGAGACTTGGTGAACTTGCACTAGTTAGATGATTTTGATATTTTCATAAAATGTTTTGGATTTGGAAAGATGGTTGGAAAGTTTATGTTTCAGATAATTCAGATGGATGTGCCACATGTTGGCATTGGGCGATTCAAATCTCATGGAGGAACTGTGAGTTATATGCTTACATACTTGTTATTTTATACCTGTCAAATTGCTTTTACTAAATTACTGCTTTCAATCTACTATTCAGTATTTACAATTCAGTTGGCTTTATGCAAAATAACTGTAGTAGCATTTCCTTTTGATACAAGCCTGCATTTATTTTAGGTTTGCAAAAGTCTTGCGTAGTACTCTATGTACTCAACCTTGCTATCATTGTTGTTTTTTTTAGGTGAAGGAACAGACAATTCCGATGATACTTAATATACCGCAGATTACGGGAAAGAAATGCAAGCGAGCTTTTCTAGGGTTTATACCTTGTCAGTTGCCTGTGGATATTTGGGCAAGGCACACTGCTAAGTATTTGTATCTTCCGCTGCACTCTATTTGGCCTGTTGGCCTTATTGTATGAAACTTAATCCTATCAATATATTTGAGAACCCTTGTATGGATGTGATGACAATGTTGTAAATGTGCGTACTAGCCACTGATCATGAGACTAGTACTGTGTGCACATAGGAATCCTTCTTGGTATTCCACGCCATTAAAGGGAGGGTTCCGACACAGGAATTCTTTTAGTGCAAATCTCATATTTTTCCAAAACCTTTCTTTTAATTTCTAAAGGTATTAAAACACATTATTATTTTCTAACATTTTTACCAAAAGTAGATAATGATAAGGAGAGTATTTGGTAAAATTTTCAGCTTTGCATAAGTGTGACACTACGGAATGTCAAAACTTTATAAATTGTGAAATTTGAGAATAAAACTTTACAGTATGGTGTTTTATTGTGTTTTGGGCCGTTTTCGGGTGTTTGGGCTTTTCTGGGGGAGTTTGGGCCTTAGGGGAACTAATTTGGGCTTTGGGGGGATGATTTGGGCCATTGGTGGAGGGGTTTTTGGCCCATTTGGGGGAGCAACCAGCCAGCCCTAACCCTAGGACGCCCCACACCCACCACCTCCTCCTCCCAATTCTAGCCGCCACCCCTCCATGGCTGTGCACCCCTCCTCCCTCCTCCCCATTGCACCACCACCCCTCCCCTTCCCTTTCCACCACCCTTGCTGCTCTAGGGAAGCCTCTCCACCTCACCACCCCGCAGATCCGTCCATTAGAGTGCTCCGCGACGAGGAGAACCGGTGAATTTGGAGCGAGTAAGGAGATCGCGCGAACCGGGAGGAGATCCGTTGGTTCTTCGTTCGTCGGGGGAAGGTATGGCCATGGGAATCCTTGGGGTTGGTCTAATATCATGTTTTTAGATCAATTGGTGGTGCTGTAATTGGGTAGATTAGATGGAATCTAGAGTTTGCCACGTTCTCTGTTTCGGGCAGCATGAGCAGTCGACATAGGGTTTAGGTTTTCGCCAATTTAGATTCGGATTTTGGTCGGCCGCCTGTTGAAGAAGTTGTAGGTAACTTTAATACCTTTCAGTGGGTATAAAGAACGTCCAATTCTGCCCAGCGGTTTGAAAGTTATGCTCGTTTTACCGAACATGTTAAAAACTGTGACGTGATTGGAACAGATCACGGTATTCTGTAGATTAAACCAGTTTAGAGTCCGAATCAGTTTTTCCGTATACTTAGAAAAAGTTAGGAAATTTCCTAATATACGCGAGGATGTACTCGTTTAATCGATTCGGAGTCATAGATCCCGAGTTATGCTCGTTGCAAGTCTGCTGTCCCGACGGGACAGAATCTCTGTTTTGGGTTTTGCGAGTAGTTTGCGATGTCTGGGTAGAAGAGTGTTTGCGTACTGTTTTGTGGACATGATTGTGAGTGTGTGGTACCTATGTGCAGGTGGTGTGACCCCGGGAGTGCCTTCTACTTCTCGCCAATCCGTCGCCCGTGGTTGAGGCAAGTGTATTGGAATGGGTAGCGGGTTGTAGATTGTTAGTTTTGTTGAGTTGAAATTGAATATATGAAATGTTCACATGTCATGCTTTAATGTTTGCCATTGATATGATGAATATGTTTTATTATGTTGTGATGCCATGTGTTAATGTACAAGTTATCTATGATGTTGGCATGTTTGCATACATGGCATGATACATGGGCGGGTCGGTGAGAAAGTCATAACTAGTCCGGTAAGGTCGGTGAGAAAGTTATGACTAGTCCGGGGCGCCATTGAGTAAGTCCTACATCGTGGTTCCATCCTTGGGGTTGGTCTAGGTACTATTCTAGGGGTTAATATCATGTTTTTAGATCAATTGGTGGTGCTGTAATTGGGTAGATTAGATGGAATCTAGAGTTTGCCACGTTCTCTGTTTCGGGCAGCATGAGCAGTCGACCTAGGGTTTGGGTTTTCGCCAATTTAGACTCGGAATTTGGTCGGCCGCCTGTTTAGCAAGTTGTAGGTAATTTCAATACCTTTCAGTGGATATAAAGAACGTCCAATTCCACCCAGCTGTTTGAAAGTTATGCTCGTTTTACCGAACGTGTTAAAAACTGTGACGAGATTGGAACAGATCACGGTATTCTGTAGATTAAACTACTTTAGAGGCCGAATCAGTTTTTCCATATACTTAGAAAAAGTTAGGAAATTTCCTAACCTACGCGAGGATGTACTCGTTTAATCAATTTGGAGTTTTAGAACTCAAGTTATGCTCGTTGGAAGTCTGCTGTCCCGACGGGACAGAACCTCTGCTTTTGGGTTTTGTGAGTAGTTTGCGAAGTCGGGGTAGAAGAGTGGTTGCGTACAGTTTTGGGGGCACGTTTTGAGTGTGTGTTATGTATGTGCAGGTGGTGTGATCCCGAGAGTGCCCTCATCCTCTCGTCAATCCGTCGCCCGAGGTTAAGGCAAGTGTATTGGAATGGGTATCGTTTATATTGTTGCTAAACTTGATTGGATATAACTTGCTTTATGATATGATGCTAAGAATGATGTTTGCTTATGACATGATGAACATGATTTCATATTGATTATGATTGTGTGGTATTTAATGTTTATGCCAATATTTACATGTTTATGTCATATGTGCATTCATAATGGAAGAGGCGTCATATGCTGATGCGGGCCTCTGTGTTCACACGTAGTGAATACGAAAGACCTACCTCGTAGTCCCATCCACGTGTGTGCATGGGAGCGAGTCAGTAAGAGTAGGTACCCTCCATCTACGGGATGGAAGGGGAAGGGGGTGCACGCCGACGGGTATGCACTCGGCAATACCGGTATGTGCTTCGAGGAGATATGAGCATTTGCATCGCATTGCATACATGATGATGATGATGATGATGAAATGAGTACAATGATATTGAGACATGAGAATGATGTGGTAT
Source organism: Rhipidocladum racemiflorum (assembly GCA_036346355.1). Classification (NCBI taxonomy): domain Eukaryota; kingdom Viridiplantae; phylum Streptophyta; class Magnoliopsida; order Poales; family Poaceae; genus Rhipidocladum; species Rhipidocladum racemiflorum. Next base: position 10,756,455 of record CM070584.1, read on the forward strand.
ATGAAATTATGGCTTGTACGTGATGTTGAGCATGGTAGTGATGTTTAGGTTGAATTGTTCTTTATGGTCCATTGCAATATACTTGCTGAGTGATGAACTCACGCTTGTGTTTTATGTTTTTCTTAGGTACCGTGAAACCGACATGTGGGAAGGGGCTTTAGCTACACATCTTCACGTAGCTACACATTTATAGACAGAATTATCTACTTGAGTCATGATCATAATAATAGCGCCATGAAACTTGGTGTATGGATTAAATTGTGTGCTTGTGTTCCTTATTTGTCTCGTTATAGATTAAGGAGCGGTTGGACTTGATAATATTGATTTTTTTTGTTGGTGCTATATTCTTTTACGTTGCTGCTTTAGATGCTTTATGTTATGATATGAATTTCCTTGTTATTGCTATTGCTTCAATTCATAGAAAAACAAAGGAGATGCTGCCGAAATTTTTGGTTTTAGCATTTGGTCCTTTGCTGTAATTTATCTTTATTTGTGGTATTTAGATATTGTTTCATCTATGTTTGGTAACATTCAGGCGTACTAGATGCCAGGGTGTTACAATAAGTTACTAAAATTTTTATTTAAATCTGACACTACTGTCGAATCCAAAGTTATTAAAGAAATTACCTCAAATAAAATTTTAAAATTACTTTGTACTTTAGTAAAATCTTTTCACAGATCAAAATTACTCTAGGGTAAAAATTTATTTCTACTTACTTTGACTCTTTTACATTTTACCAATTCACTAAATTACTAAGTTACTAATTGATTTTACTATATTGAATAAATTCACATAATTAGGAAAAAAAGGATTTAAATTCAGATTTTGCATTTTCCAAAAGTACATTTTATTGAAGCCATATTTCAGGATGTTACAAATTTAAACTTAGCTTCATTAACTGGACACACCGTGTATTCGAATACCACTTTATTTGATTCCGCAGAGCTGCTCAGCTTTACCCATAAGATATCTACGGCCGTTAATGCTATGCGCAAATTACATGCAACTTCAATGCATGCGGTCAAGCAGAGGCCATCACAACCTTATGTTGAACATTCTTGAATTTAGCCCCCAATCGATAGGTCTGAAAACTCCACCAGGGCCCAGTGCCCTTAGCGAGCACCTATCGTTGTGAGAATCAGCAAATGGCATTACAGGCCCATTTCTGTTCCACCCCTTCAGTTATTTCCCTGTTGTCGGCGTATTCTACACTGGGTACTCTCCCCGCTCTCAAAAAAGGCGCGAGGAGGCCCACTTGGCAGCGTGGCGAGCAGCGCCCTTAAGCCCTCGTCGCGGGGCGAGGCCCACGTGGCAACATGGCGAGCAGCGCCCTTAAGCCCTCCTCGCGGGGCGAGGAGGCCCACGTGGCAACGTGGCGAGCAGAGCTCCTAAGCTCTCCTCGCGGGGTGAGGAGGCCCACGTGGCAACGTGGCGAGCAGTGTTCCTAAGCCCTCCTCGCGGGGCGAGGAGGCCCACGTGGCAGCGTGGTGAGCAGCGCCCTTAAGCCCTCCTCGCGGGGCGAGGAGCCCACGTGGCAACGTGGCGAGCAGAGCTCTTAAGCCCTCCTTGTCGGGCGAGGAGGCTCACGTGGCTACGTGGCGAGCAGCGTCCAAAATCCCTCCTCGCGGGGCGAGGAGGCCCACGTCACAGGACGTAAGGGTGAAGATGGCTTCGCCCAGAAGCCTCCCATGGGGCATGGTGTTAGGGCATTTAATGCGGGGCATGGCTTTAAGTCCCTTTTGCTGACATACTGCGACTGGCCTATCAGGGGAAGCGCACAGCCCTGATGGCTCGTTGTGTAGCGGCACAAAGAAGGAGGCCCCGAGATGGGATGGCATTAATGGAATGTAATTAATGAGCCGTGTAGCGGCGTAGCTTTGTCCCCCCATTTGCCCAGGCCAACCAGGGATATATAAGGGCGGCTGGGTGCATGGGGGGAGGAAGATGGATTTTCTTGGAGACTAACTAAGACTTCAGGCAGGACGTAGGGCTGTTACCCACCTTGGGGGCCCGAACCTGGGAAAAGCAAGTGTGTCTACTGTTTATCTTCTCCAGGACGGCGAGGAGAGATTGACCGGATTATGTCTCCGCTAAGCACACCCCAAACCGAACTAAAACCTCCCTCGCGGGAGGATCCTATCGTAAAAAACGCCGACAGGGGCGCGCCAGGTAGGGGTGAGCGGTTGGCGTACTTCGGTTTGACTCCAGCCATTCCTGGCGAAATCCATCCAAGGTCCGTCCATCAGGAGGATGTCGGGTTCACACACAACACCACTACCTGCAGCCGGAGCTGTCAGTCCTCCGGCTGCACCCACTCACTCTCCCCGGGCGAAGGGCGATGCTGCGCCACTTCCAACCTGAGGCGCCGAGGCCTCTGGAGGGCCCGTCGGGCCCCCAGCTCGCCGTCGACTGGCGTGGGAAGAAGCCCCCGGCCTAGAACCTGCGCACAGCGCTTCTCCTGCTGAGTCATCCACCTCTAGAGCTCGCAGGGGACAACCCCGCCGCACCTTGGCTCCGGGATGTGGTCCGCCTTGTGGAGGCAGCCCAGCTTTGAGTAGGGACTCCCGCTCGGTCCCCAACCGACGGAACTCCCCCCTCGAAGGGGCACGCTCATTTTTCCCGCACCTCAAGCCGCCCGGGCGGTAGACGTACTGGCCAGGAGGGCCCGAGCAGGCACCCCGGCCCTGGTGGGGGCCAGGGGGTTACGGGGGATCCTAGCAGGCAGCTCCGGCGATGGCGCAACGGCGATTCTCCCGGTCGCTCGCGCGGTCGTCGTTCCCAAGATTCTGAACGCACTCTGCGTACAGCTTCTGGGGGCCGGACCCCCTCCCGAGGTTCCCCCATCCGGAGTTCGGAGGAAGTTAATTCCTCCCGCTCCCCGGGGACTTGTCTTCAGCAGACCTCCGCATTCTGCGCGTTGAGATGTCAGAACTAAGGAGGACTCCCCCTACAGTGCGGGATGCCAGGCGTTCACCCGACAGCTACGCCGTGTGGCGTGGCCTACCAGGTTCCGCCCGACGTCCCTCAAGAAGTGTGACGGCACCACCAATCTGGAGGAGTTCCTGCAAATTTATACCACGGTGGTGCGTGCCGCGGGTGGGTCCAGCAGGGTGATGGCGAATTACTTCCTCACGGCCCTAATCAGGTCCGCCCGATCCTAGTTGTTGAACCTTCCGCAAGGATCAATCTCCTCGTGGGAAGGACCGTGCGATGTTTTCTTCGCCAACTTCCAGGGATCCTACATATAGCTGGACGTGGAGGATGACCTCCACGCCCTCGAGCAAAAGAAAGGGGAATCGTTGCGAGACTTTGTCCGGCGCTTCAGCCACTGTCGCAACACGATTCCCTGAATTTCGGAACAATCGGTTGTCATCGCCTTTCGAAGGGGCGTGCGGGACACCAAGATGCGGGAGAAGCTGGCTACCCACAACATCACCACTACCTTAGAGCTCTTCTCTCTCGCACACCGATGTGTGAGGGCAGCAGAGGCCAGAGGACCCGCACCAACCCCTGTAACGCCACGAGGAAAGGAGGAAGCCGGCCCTTCGCGAGACCCTGGCCCCGTGACCAAAAATAAGAAGAAGCGCGATGCGGACGAGACCAGGCGGGTCTTGATCGCCGAGCACCCTCGCCGGGACAACCGGCCCAAAAGATGCGATCGCCCCCCTCGGCGGGATGACCATCCTGGACCGGGATGCCATCGCCCTGCCCGGCGAGATGACCATCCTGAACAGGGGCGTGACCGCTCCGACCGGCGGGATGACCGCCATGATCGCCGTCCCGACGGCCGTGAAGATGACGGGGGCAAATCCTTCTGCCCTATCCACCAAACTCATTCGCACAACTTGGCGCGTTGTCCAGTCGTGAGCGAGATTGTGGAGCAGTGGCTGAAGGATCATCGCCCCCGACGAGACAAAGACGAAGACTCTGCCCCGCTGGGATTCCAGAGGGCGGATCGAACAGTGGCATACATCAATGGTGGGTCCGCCACCTATCCCTCCAACACGGCATTCAAGCGGCAGTGGAGGGAGGTATACGCCGCGCGAACAAGCTCAGGAACGTGCCGAATGCTGAAGTGGTCGGAGGATCCGATCACCTTCAGTCAAGCTGATCATCCTCAGAGTACTGCCGGCCTAGGTAGCCTTCCGCTCATGGTCTCGCCCACGGTCTGGAATGTAAAGCTGGGTCGAGTACTGCTGGACGGAGGGAGTGCAATTAACCTCCTGTCCGAGCGGGACTTCATCAAGCTCCAAATCCCCCTCTAGAAGATGGAGCCCGCTTTGTCCGTTTTCGGCATCGCCCTGGGGGCTAGCTTGATGCCCCTGGGACTGGTGCGCCATCCCGTCACCTTTGGGAAGGAAAGCAACTACTGCACGGAGATGGTAGATCTTGAGGTCATCTCCTTCGACCTCCCGTTCAACGCCTTGCTTGGTCGACCTGCTTTGGCCAAGTTTATGGCGGTAACCCACTACGGCTATGCGGTGGTGAAGATTCCGGGACCCGCTGGTCCCATCACCATCCAGGTGGATAAGACAGAAGCCCTACGCTGTCACAAGGATGTGATGGATGTGGTTGGCGCCACCTGCTCTGGTCGTAATGAGGTAGCATCCCCTGGTTCCCCTCAGGCGGAGAACCGCACCTCACTCGCCTCGACTGGTGACCTGCGAGCGGTGCCCCTGAGGGAGGGCGAGACTGGGAAGAGCGTCTCCATAGGCGCCAGTCTCAGCGCCAAATAGGAAGACGCGCTCGTCACCTTCCTCCGGTCTAATTCAGACGTGTTTGCATGGCACCCGTCCGATATGACCAGGGTTCCCAGGGAGGTGATCGAGCACCAATTGGCGACGCTGCCCAGCGCGTGGCCTATCCAGCAGAAAATCCGGAGACAGGCCCCCGAGCGGCAAGATGCCATCCGACTGGAGGTAGAGAAGCTTCTAAGCGCAGAGATTATTCATGAGGTCTCTCACCCTAAGTGGCTCGCCAACCCTGTACTCGTAAGGAAATCCAACGGGAAGTGGTGGATGTCCGTCGACTTCACCGACCTCAACAAGGCCTGCCCGAAGGACCCTTACCCACTGCCTCGAATTGATCTCATTGTCGACTCGATCGCAGGCTGCGAATTGCTGTGCTTTCTGGACGCGTACTCTGGGTACCACCAGATTAGCATGGCCCCTGGAGACGAAGAGAAGACCGCGTTCGTCACCCCTATGGGCGTGTATTGTTATATCAAAATGCTATTCGGGTTGAAGAACGCGGGTTCAACCTACCAGCGTGCCATGCACACCATGTTCCGTTCCCAAGTCGGGCGCAACCTGGAGGTGTATGTGCACGACCTGGTAGTGAAGACCAAGAAAGGCGAAGGGATCATTGAAGATTTGGAGGAAACCTTCGCCAACCTCCGGAAGGGCGGACTGAAGCTTAACCCCGATAAATGCGTGTTTGGGGTGCCTTCCGGTAAATTGTTAGGGTTCCTCATATCCAGTCATGGGATCGAGGCTAACCCCGACAAGATAGCAGCAATTGAGCATATGAAGCCACCCACTCGACTCAAGCAAGCTCAGTGCTTGGCGGGTCGATTGGCCTCCCTCGGGCGTTTCATCGCCCGGTTGGGAGAAAGAAGTTTGCCTCTGTTCAAGATACTCAGGAAGACTAACCGTTTCAAGTGGATGGAGGAAGCTCAACTGGCCTTTGAAGACCTAAAGCAGTAATTCTCCTCCCCGCCAGTACTGGTCGCCCCACAGCCCGTCGAGCAGTTGCTTTTGTACATAGCTGCCACCCCTACGGTGGTAAGCGTTGTGCTGGTGACGGGGAGGAGTAATGTTCAGAAGCCGGTTTACTTTGTCAGCAAGGTGCTGCACGATGCGGAAATTCGATATCCGTAGGCCTAAAAGATGTTGTACACGGTCCTGGTGGCATCCAGGAAGCTGCACCATTACTTTCAGGGGCGAGAGGTGGTGGTCGTTACGGCCTACCCGTTAAGGGAGATTCTCCACAACCGGGAAGCAGAAGGCCATATCGCCAAGTGATCAGTGGAGCTTGGGGAGTTCTGCCTCAAGTTTGTCCCCCGTACCGCCATCAAGAGTTAAAAGCTGGCGGAGTTCATTGCAGAATGGACTCCCGCCGCCTCAGAAAATGAAGAAAACCCCGTGCTCCCCACTGGATGCTATTCTTCGACGGCTCTTTCAGGCTGGAAGGCGCGGGGGCTGGGGTGGTCTTGATCACCCCAACTGGGGACGTCCTCCGGTACGTAATCGTCCTTGACTTCAAGGCCACTAACATCATTGCAGAGTACGAAGGGCTGCTAGCAGGTTTGCGCGCCACTGCAGCCTTGGGAATTCGACGCCTTCAAGTCAAGGGAGACTCTCTGCTGGTGATCAACCAGGTGCGCAAGGAATTCCAATGCTCCAACCTGGTCATGGATGCCTACCTATCGGAAGTTCGAAGATTGGAGTGCCGCTTTGATGGACTGGGTTTTACCCATATTCCTCGACGAGACAACCATCTGGCGGACGAACTGTCTCAGCTCGCGCGGTGGTACAGCTGCGACCCAGGACCTCGTGAGAGGACCTTGTTGGTCGTCTGTCGTAGCCCTTGAACAAGGTAGGAACGACAGTGCACTGCCCGCCGGTGACCTTGGAGGAGGACATCTGCGTCCGTCCGTTGTAGCACCTGAACAAGGCACGCGCAATGGTGATGCAGTGGTGAGGGCTCTCGAGAGAGGGCCATCGCAATCGCCCGCCGTCGCAGCCCCTGAATAAGGTAGGAGCGGCGGTGTTCATCCGGTCGGGGCCCTCGAAGGAGGACCAACGCGACTGTCCGACGCCGCCCCTGTCCCCGGGGGCCGCGGCGAAGGTGTTTATCCGGCCGAGGACTGCAAAGGGTGTCCACCTCGACCGTCCATTGTCGCCCCCGGGTTTAATGGGGACAATGGTACTGGTGTCTTAGCCCCCGATGTCGAAGTGTGGCAGGCTGCCCCCGACATCGGCGAGTGGCGTTCTGTTCCCGACGGTGGCGAGTGGCCCAGGGCCCGCCTTTCTGGGACAGAGAGCACCGTCCCCGCTACGGCGACGCCAGGGGAAATGCTCGCCCAAGTGGAGTACCTGTGCGACCATCTGGTCACCACACTTGGCCGGGAAGAAGTATGGATGGCCCCTATCCTGACCTTCCTGCAAGACCAAGTGCTCCCCTACAGTGATGCTGCAGCCGAGAAGATCGCACGAATGGCTAAGTGCTATACTCTGATAGGCGAGGACCTATACCGCCGGAGTCGAAATGGTCTTCTGCTGAAGTGCATCACTCGGGAAGTGGGGAGGTCTCTACTCTCCGAGATCCACGAGGGCGTGTGCGGAAGCCATCTATCCGGGCGGACGCTCGTCGGCAAAGCGTTTCGTCAAGGATTCTATTGGCCCACAGCCCTCCAGGATGCCTACGAGCTGGTAAGACGATGTACTGCATGTCAATTTCATGCCAGGCGCACACATCGCCCTGCCCAGGCTCTCCAGACGATACCCCTTTCATGGCCGTTCGCGGTCTGGGGCTTGGACATTCTGGGTCCGTTCCCACGGGCCCCGAGAGGCTTCACCCACCTGTTCGTCGCCATCAACAAGTTCACCAAGTGGATTGAAGCCGAAGCAGTGCGCGCCATTACAACCCCTATCGCCGTCAAGTTCATCCACGGGATCTTCAACCGCTTCGTGGTCGCCAATCGAATTTTCACCGACAATGGCTCACAGTTTACCAGTGCAGGTTTTTTAAGCTTCTACAAAGAAGTGGGAACCAAGGTGTGCTTCGCGTCAATAGCGCTTCCCAGGAGCAATGGCCAAGTGGAGCGCGCTAATGCGTTGGTACTGAAGGGCCTCAAGACAAGAGCATTCGGCAGACTCCAGAAGCGAGGGGCATCGTGGACAGAAGAACTCCCTGCTATGTTGTGGTCCCTCCGCACCACACCAAGCCGGGCGACCGGCGAAACGCCGTTCTTTCTGGTCTACGGTGCCAAAGTTGTTCTTCCCTCCGAACTGACGTTTGGATCCCCGCGGGTGGCGGCCTTCACAGAGGAAGGCCAAGAGGATCTTTGGCGAGATGACGTCAACTTATTGGAAGAAGCAAGGGATCGGGACGCAGTTTGAGCCGCCCGGTATCAGCAAAGTCTTCGACGCCACCACGCCTCTCGAGTCAGCCAGAGGACGTTGGTGGTGGGAGACCTCATGCTGCGAAGAATCCAAACGCATGCCGGTCGCAACAAACTGTCTCCCGCTTGGGAGGGGCCCTACAAGGTGATCTCAGTGTCGCGACCAGGCGCCGTTCGATTGATGACGGAGGAAGGCTAAGAGCTGGTGAACTCCCAGAACATCGAGCTGCTGCTTAAATTCTACCCCTGAAGATGTAAATGCTTGGTGCCCGAAGGCCAGCCGTTTCCACGGCTGTCGTCACGCAGGGGAGTGTTTGGTTTCAAAAGCTTTTTTGCTTTGATTTTTCCATTCCTTTCTTGCGCATACCGAGAAGGATGGTGTATTGTCGTGGTCGCCCCTGGTTCTGGGCTATATTGGCTATTCCATGTTTGACGGATGGTGGCTTCCGGCGCCTAAGTCGTACAAGGTTAGGCGACCAGGGTTGCTTGGCCGGTCTCGTAAGACGGCCAGCTCCGCCGACACCGCTAAGTCCCCCGCCCCTGGCTCCCCTGTTTCCTAACACGCAGCCCCGCAAAGCGTAATTCCAGGTCACTTGGAGCGTAAGCCCAGTTAGTTTTAGAACCTCGGCGCACCACGCAAAGGGACTTAGCGAAAAAACTTTTTTGTGGTAAACGATTACTTCGGGTGCCTAAGACGTACAAGGTCGGGCGACTAGGGGCTGCGTGCGGCCCGGTCTCGTAAGACGGCCAGTTTCACTGACACCTATAAGTCCCCCGCCCCTGGTTCTCCCTGTTTCCTTACACGCAGCCCTGCAAAGTTTAAATCCAAAACACAGAAAAGTCTAAGTCCCCCCAGAAGAAGGCGCATGCGAAGGAAAGAAGTTGCGGCACCGCCGTGCATCAAAACTCCAGCTTTCTCGGAAGATGTCCCTTAATAGGCGCTACCTGACGAGTAGCATTATTTGCAGCAAGCTATTTTCGCTAAGACGACCAGGTACCCCAGGCATTTTACGGCGAGCACGTTCAACTTCGTCGAGCAGTTCGGGAGCTGATCGTCCTTTATCGAAATTAAGCAATATACATAGGAAAAATTGGCAAGTGAGAAGGTAACATGAAATATTTTGATGGTACCCAAAAAGTATTAACAAGTTTCACGATTACAGACTACGAGACAAAAGAAGAAGATTAAAACAGCAGCCTTCGAAAGGCTACTGGTCGTCGGCACCACTGTCTGCTGCGTCCCCAGCTACCGCGTCCCCAGTGTCCCTGGCTTCTCCGTCTGCCGGGTCGAGGCCCGCTGGGGGCTGAACCTGCATCAGCCTGGCGACGAACTCCGCAGCCTCCTGCACTCGTGCGCGTGCCTCCGCCTCATCTCCTTCAATGCCCCCCACCGTCGCTAAGGTATGGAAGGAAGCGCCGCGGTTGGCACAGCATGCCAGCATGTTGGAAGCTGCTCTGATGGCCACTGCCCGCCCCTCGATGACCGAGCTCTCGGCGAGGGCGGCGGGCAGATTCTGGAGGGCCTCCGCAACCTGGTTCACCCCCGCAGCGTACTGCGCAGCGGTGGACTCCTGCGGAGGCGCAAGCACCACGCCGAGTGGCGCCAAGCTCACCCTCATGCTCCCGAAGGCGTCGCGGAGCGTGGCGGTGATGTTGTGGAGCACCCGCTGTGCTCCGCAGCAGCCCTGTCTCGCATCGCCTCGGCTGCCCGGGCCCGGACGACCGAGGCGGCGTTCTCCCGAGCCAATGCCGCCTCGGTCCACTCCTCCTCCCGCAAAGCGGCCAACTGCTGGAGGTACCACGCCAGTTGGGCCGCGGTTGTGGCGAGGAGGGTGCCGATACCCGTGTGCACTCGCTGAAGGTTCGCGAGCACTCTGCATGGTCCGTAACTGTGGTGGAGGAGCGCTCGCTGCAGGAGCGGCAGGGGCATCGCTTGGGCCACCCGATGAAGATGTCCCAATCCCGGCAGGTGCAGGAGGCACCACTGGGACTGGATCCGCCTGAGCGGCCGCCCTCGTAGGAGACTAGAAGGCAAACCCCGACGCCGGGAGGGTGACCGGACGAGGGCGCGCGGGCACCGCGCTGCCCGACTCCGAGAGTATCGGGGTAGAAGAAGAGGATGCCGCAGGAGGCGGCATCGAAACTGTAGGATCGAAGTATACGAATAAAGCAATCAGAGGGGGGTGAATGATTATGCGGAAGCTAAAACAAAATTCTCGATCTACTGGAAGAACACCCCAACTCGGATTCAAAAGATTGCCTCGTAATCAACAAAAATAGATTGACAGACGCTTGGTAAAAAGAGAATTCCCGGAGATCCAACCGTCGTAACGATCTGAAATTTGGACACAAGAAACTAGATTCCAATACGAATCAAACCCAAAAAGAATCAGATCGATCGGACTTATGGATCAAACGTTATGAGCTTCGCAAGCTTGCTGATCCAGAACTTGACGAGAATTGAACTAACGAAAACTTGAAAGTTTTAACAGAACCGACAAAAGTTTAATCAACTAGACATTGAGGAACTATAAATCAATACCCTAGAAAGGTTTTTGATGGATCAAATCAAGATGAAACTCAAGGATCAAAAACCAATCTAGATTTAGAGCAAGCATGCAAACAAGAACCAAGACAGAAAACACCAGAGCAACGTGGTTCAGAGTACGCATAAGAATCCTTAAAGAATTGATCTTTATTTCTTTTGTCAAAAGTACTCTCATCAAAAGAGTACAAACCCTAAAACTTGCTCAAGGCTTGATACTCTTCAACAGGAGACAACCCCTCCTATTTAAAGGACCAACCCACAAGGAGTTCTGAATAAAATTCCTATTCCCTAGAAGGAATCTGTATCCAACACAACTCTACTTGGCCCAACCTGGCCGAGTACAACTCTTGCACGTGTATGGCAACCCTACCATACTCACGTGACTAACACTTTGCACGCGTATGGCCACCTGCCATACTCACGTGACTAACACTTTGCACGCGAATGACCTACTGCCATTCTCACGTGACTAACCATTCTTCATGTGCACCATTCTCTTAGCCCGAACATCCCGCATGACATCCTGGACCACCAAGACCTCAGTTCCTCCTGAACCTAGTCCCGAACCTCAGTTCGTCCATGAACCTAGTTCCGGTCCCGTCATCGACCACATTCGTCTTCGAGCAATACCTGCACATGAACAAACCACAAAACAAATCCGAGCACAAGTCCACGACTTGACTCAATGTCAATCCATGCAACTACTCACATGAGCATTGCATAAAGTCCACTTCAAGCATCATGAAATTCTCACAAATTTCATAATCTCAAAAACAAATCAAACACAATTCCAAGTTTGCTCAAAACCCTAATCGAGCAAAAACGCATTCACGACGGACCAAAAATTTGGTCCGGCGTACATGTAAAACTTACTGTTTTTAAGAACATAGTCCCGCGCAAAAACCTCCAGAAACACATCTACGACATACCAAAAAATTTGGTCTGTAGTACATGGAAAAAAAAACGAGGTCGCCAAAAACATGTGTATGACAGACCAAAAACTTTGGTCCGTCATACATGGGAAAAACGAGTTCGCCAAAAGCATGTGTATGACAGACCAAAAACTTTGGTCTGTCATACATGGGAAAAACGAGTTCGCCAAAAGCATGTGTATGACAGACCAAAAACTTTGGTCTGTCATACATGGGAAAAACGAGTTCGCCAAAAGCATGTGTATGACAGACCAAAAACTTTGGTCTGTCATACATGGGAAAAACGCGATTTCTTGATCAAGCGTAAAAGCATCAAAATCACGTTTATGACAGACCAAAAAGTTTGGTCTGTCATACATGCGAAACTCACTGTTTTTGGATGTTTGGTCTGGCGCAAATGCAAAGTCTCTATTTTTGGATGTTTGAATGTTTGGTCCTTCATACAAGCAATTTTGCAAGATTAAACCTAATCAATTTTTCAGCACATTATCAAGCCAATTTTTCATCACATGATTCACAATCTCCCCCTTGATGAAAACATTGGCAACACCACTTTAGATTTGAACATTGGCATTCTCTTTTACAAAAGATTTTGAGATCCTAAGGATTAACACCAAAACAGAACCTCCCCTTTGACAAAAGGCAAAACAAAATCTCCCCGAGAATGAAAATGTGTGTGAATGTGCAATGTGTCCAAGAATTCCAAAATCCTCCAAACTTCTCCCAAAAGCTCAAATTTAAAAAAAACTTTTCCTTTTTTTCTTTGAACTTCTCAAATATTCCCAAAATTTCTCCCCCTTTGACAATGGATTCATCAAGAGTACAAAAGAGAGAACATGTTCAAAATTTTTCTGAAACAATGATTCACAATAAGAAACAAGGGAGTGCTAAGATAGGAAAAGATGAGCTCATTCTATCATATAACCTTATATATCACATAATATGCAAAATACATGATCTTGAAGTGATTTTAACAAGTTATGGAATGACATGCATCTCAACCTCAATTCAGTCAATTATAGCCAAGTACTAAGCAAAACCATTAGTAGAAAAACAAAGGCTCAAAGTTGAAGCAACTAACAAATCAGGGCGAGCAAGTAGTTTCAACTCCAATCTAGTGGACCAAATTAATCTTTAAACAGTAAACTGCATGTGGCATGCTTGAAGCATACTTCTTTTATTTCCTTGAAGTGGCATGCTTGAAGCATACATCTTGTCTTTGAAGGAATGGCATGCTTGAAGCATACATCTTATCTTTTTTTTAGGGAAAGCATGCCTGAAGCATACAACTTGAAGCTTTTGCTTCTAACAACCCTTTTTTTATTGATTCCCTTTTTCTTTTCTTTTTCTTTGATTGTAAACATGCAAAAATGATTAAAAGGTCTTATGAAAGAGTAAAGCTGAAAATACACTTGCTCCATAGCCCAAATTTGTCAAGAAGATTCAATAACAAGCCTAAAAGAGTAAGATATCACAGAGTATTTAGCTATAGGCAATCAGTCCAGGGAATTCCGCAATGTCATTTTTAGTTCAAGTGAGACAATTAGATTATCATATATTAGCTCAATTACATAACATATAAAGAAATATGATAAAGTGAGCTCATCAAGTGAAAGAACTTGGCAAGGAAACTCCCCCTCAAAACAAACCCATTGGATGAACAATTCCAAGTTCTCCCCGAATAAAAACAAAACGAGAAGAAGACAAAGGTTTTGTGAAAATGTCTGCCAATTGATGTTCATTATCCACATGATGAAGCACAATGTTGCCTTTTTCAACATGATCTCTAAGAAAGTGAAATCTGATGTCAATATGTTTTGTTCTTGAATGTTGCACAGGGTTCTTAGCAATGCAAATTGCACTAGTGTTATCACATAGAAGAGGAACACTATCCAAAATAACCCCATAATCTTTAAGTGTAGCTACTATCCAAAGAATTTGAGAACAACAACTAGTAGCAGCCACATATTCAGATTCAGCAGTTGATTGTGCAACAGAAGATTGCTTTCTAGATGACCATGCAATGAGAGAATTTCCCAAGAAGTGACATGAACCAGAAGTGCTTTTCCTATCAATTCTACATCCTCCAAAATCAGCATCGTAAAAGATCTCAAACTAATGCATGAGGAAGCAGAAAGCCAAATGCCAAAATCTTGAGTTCCATGAAGATACCTGAAAATCCTTTTTGACTTTGTCGATGTGAAGCACGTGGGAAGCTTAAAAACGAGCACACAAGCACACAAAGAAATTGTATATCCGGCCTTGATGCAGTGAGGTACAAAAGTGAACCTACCATGCTTCTATATTCCTTTTGATCAACCGGCTCACCATCTTCATCCGGATCAAGTGTGCAAGCGCTCTCCATGGGTGTCATGATCGGTTTGCTGTTTTCCATCCCAAATCTATGAAACAAGTCTTTTGTGTATTTGCTTTGATGCACAAAAGTACCATCCTTTGTTTGCTTGATTTGAAATCCCAAAAAGTATGTCAACTCACCCATCATACTCATCTCAAACTCCTTCCTCATTGTTTCTGAAAACTCAGACACTAAAACATGAGATGAACCACCAAAGATAATATCATCAACATAAATCTGAACGAATAGTTGATCATTACCTTGCTTGAGTAAAAAGAGAGTTTTGTCAACCTTTCCCATTGAAAAACCCTTTTTCAAGTAAAAAGGTTTTTAGCCTATCATACCATGCTCTAGGGGCTTGTTTCAAACCATACAAAGCTTTTGATAGTTTGAACACATGATTTGGAAACTTTGGATTTTCAAAACCAGGTGGTTGCTTGACATAAACCTCCTCATTTATGTAGCCATTAAGAAAAGCACTTTTCACATCCATTTGATACAATTTGAAACCTTTGGATGCAGCAAAAGCTAAAAGGATTCTAATGGCTTCAATTCTAGCAACAAGAGCAAAGGTTTCATCAAAATCTAAGCCTTCAATTTGAGTGTAACCTTGAGCAACCAATCTAGCCTTGTTTCTAACAACAACACCATCCTCACTTTGTTTATTTTTGAAAACCCATCTAGTTCCAATAACATTAAAATCAGGAGGAGGTGAGACAAGTTTCCAAACTTTATTTCGTTCAAAATTCTCTAATTCTTCATGCATGGCATTGATCCAAGATTAAATCGAGATAATGCATGAGATATATCTTTGGGTTCAAAAGAAGCAACTAAAGCAGAATGAGCATGAGTGTCAGAATGAATAAACCTGGATCGAGTGACTCTCTCATTTAGGTCTCCAATTATTTGTTCAGATGGATGCATTTTTTGAATGTGCAAGGGAGCATTGGCTTTTGAGACTTCTCCTTGTCCTTCTTCATTTTCAGCATGTACAGATGATGTTGTAGCTTGAGGATGGTTAGCTGTAGGTGATGTAGTAGTAGGTGCCAAAGGTGCTACAGCTTGTTGTGCATTAGGAAGAGTCAAGACCTCATCTTCATCATCATCATTATCTTCAAAAATTTTCTCCCCCAGAACATATGCCTGCAGACTGCATCACTTAGACTAGTGCCTGGACTAGACTCATCCAAAGTAACTTCACAAGTTTCCACAATTTTGTTAGTCTCCGAAACAAGCACACGATAGCCTCGAGTATGAGCAGGATATCCAAGAAAAATGCCATCAGTTGATCTAGCTTCAAATTTATCAAGATTTCCAGATTTCAAGACAAAGCATTTGCATCTAAAAACCCTAAAGTGAGAAACAGTAGGCCTGTGTCCAAACCGAAGCTCAAATGGAGTCTTACCCAATTTTGATCTCAAAAACACACGGTTTGAAACATAACATGCAGTTGAAATCGCTTCAGCCCAAAAGTTTCTAGGAGTGTGATGTTCATCTAACATGGTTCTAGCCATCTCAACCAACCTTCTATTTTTCCTTTCAACTACACCATTCTGTTGAGGCACTCTAGGTGATGAAAATTGATGATCAATTCCTTTTTCAGCACAAAAGAGATCAAAGGAAGCATTTTTGAATTCAGTTCCATTATCACTTCTAATAGCTTTGAGAGCTCCTGGATGGTCAACAGAAAGCCTAAGAACAAGACTTCTAAAATGACTAAAAGCCTCATCCTTAGATGCCATAAAATACACCCAAGAGTATCTAGAAAAATTATCAACAATCACAAGCACATACCGTTTGCCTCCAAAGGATTGAACTCGAGATGGTCCAATCAGATCAAGATGTAGAAGCTGTCCCGAGCGTTTGTCATCACCATGGTAAGAGGTGGATGTGAACCTGCAATCATCTTACCATGTCTACAAGAAGAACATACTAGATTGCTATCACCCTTAAGCTTAGGCAAGCCACGTATGAGATCTAAAACCGCTACACGAGTAAGATGATCAAAACCAACATGACCAAGTCTACGATGCCAAAAGAATAAATCTTTAGAAACATTGGCAATTAGACACCTATGTTTAGAAGAAGGTGATGCATCAAAATCAGCTTTAAAAACTCTTCCAAAACGAGAAATCTTGAACACAAGATCACCTGAAGCATCTAGCACTTTGCATTCATTTTTCTTAAAGCTTATCTCAAGATCTTCATCAAGCATTTGTGAGACAGAAAGCAAGTTATATTTCAAGTTTTCAACAAGAGCCACATCTTTGAACATAAACTTGTCACTTACCTTTATTGTACCTTTTGCCACAACAAAGAGGAAGAAGCATCTCCAAAAGTAACACTTTCAAAGACGAGATGCACGAGTGAGAGGAGAACCAATTCTTATCACCGGACATGTGGCGTGAGCATCCGAATCCACTAGCCATATGTTCTCCTTCCTCGCGAGAAGCCTACATAGCAACAAAATATGTCGAGGTCTCAAGCATTACTAGGGTTAGGAATGAGATTTTTGGGAATCCAAGATCTTGAGACACACGACGCACAACAAGAGGGGCACAACACGAGAATTTTTATGCACAAAATCAGATTTTCCTTTTCCCATGTTTATAGGAATGTATGCGTTTTCAACACTCTAGACGCATAGTGAGAAGCAAAGTGTGCTTTTCAAGTTAGACCTAGCCTTAGTCATTTCTTTCCTTTCTTTGTCTGGCTAGTCTAAAGCAAAAATCTACTAGATGTCCATCTCTACCACAATGAGTGCAAGTGTACTTAGCATGAAGTTTGGCTTTAACAAGAGAAGCACATTTTGCATTCATCATAGTAGAAGAAAGAAAACCAAAGAGATTTAAAAGCAATCTTTTTAGGCTTATTAAGAATCTCAATTTTGTCATTGCAAGGAGCATTAACAATACGGTCTGAGGTTTAGTTTCAAATGAAGCATGAAGATCAAAACCTAAACCTCTCTTGTTTGAGCTAACCTTAGATTGATCTAAAATCATGTTCAATTTTTTCTTGCCATTAGTGAATCGCTCCAAAGAGTTTTGCGGTGTAATCAACTTTCTTAGCAAGAGTTAAACAATTATTGCAGGGAACATCTACTTTTCCTTTTTGCTTGCGACAAGTTGAGCATGAGAGAATTTCATGTGAAAGCAAATTATCAGTTAATTGAGAAACCCTAGCATTTGCATCTTTCAATTTTAATTCAAGAGTTGAGCATTTAGAATAAGAAGTTGAATTATGCAAATCATCAGTGGAACAGCTAGCATGTACAACATGTTTCTCATTTTTCTCATTTAGATGCAACAAAAGAGCATGTTCTTTCCTAAGCAAGGTGAGCTCATTGTAAATTAAGTCACATGATTTGCAAGTATCATCACTAGGAATCAAAGTCTTAAGGCTAGCAATTTCAGCATTCAATGATTCAATAATGAAATCATGTTTCTTAATTTTCTTATCACGTTTGTCAAGCAATTTTCCAAGACGAGCAACAGCAATAGCTAATTCATCATAAGAGGGATCTACCTCATTGAAGTCGCTGTCGTGGTCGTCCTCGGTGAAGCTATCCTTGCTGCTTGCCATGAGACACAATCCCATCAAATCATGCTTGCTTGGAGTTGCATCATCTTCGCTGCTCTCCGAGTCCACATCACTCCAATTGACTTGTTCAAGAGCGGAAAGAACTCGGTGAACCACCTTGCGGTTGATGAAGCTCTTCTTCTTCCTATCATTTGACGAGAACCTTTTCTTCTCATTCCTTATGTCGTTGTCCTTCTCCTCCTTTGATGTTTTTCCTGCAAGCTTAGGACAATTTGTGCGAATATGGTTGAGGTCACCACACTCATAGCATCTTGGAGGACCACCTCTCTTTCTCATTCTCACATTCTGCAAAGCTTTGTTAAAGCGAGAAGAGAGTAGTGCCAGATCTTCTTCGGGAAACTCTTCAAGTTGCTCATCTGTTAAAGAAGACATGGAAGACAAGGCAAAGCTAGAAGAAGAATTTGCATTTGACATGTTAGGGTTAGAGATCAAAGCAATTGATTTAATGTTACCCTTCCTGGCAAGAACATCCAACTCATGAGTTTTCAACTTAGAATAAATAACATCTAAAGTAAGTGTACTCATGGTAGTAGATTCTTGTATAGATGTTACTTTCATCTCCCACACCGACATGTCCAAAGCACTAAGCAATTGTCTAGCATTAGCAGCAGCATCAAAGCTAACTCCAACAGCACGCAAATTGCTAAGAATCTTATTAAAACGTGCAAAGAAGTCATCTACCGACTCTCCCGGTTTCATCTCGAATCGCATGTACTCCTTTTTGTAGATGTCTTGGCGAACCTCTTTCACAGTATTAGAACCTTCATGGTAATCACAAAGAGATTTCCATACCTCATATGCGGATCGAAGATTAACCACACGATCAAAGTCGCTGCGTCCCAAGCCTTGGATGATCAAGTTGCGCGCCTTGCTGTTTGCTTCAACTTGTGTGTGATTGGTGTCATTGACGTTGTCGTTTGCAGGGACTTGGTATGGCTTGTACACCTTCTCCCAAATTGTGAAGCCTTGTGCTTGGATGAACGCCTCCATCTTGGCCTTCCAAAACTGAAAATCAACACCATCGAACACACAAGGTTTTGTCGAATAACGATCCATTAATCTAATCACCGATTAAGATAGATTAGAAAAACCTTGCTCTGATACCACTTGTAGGATCGAAGTATACGAATAAAGCAATCAGAGGGGGGTGAATGATTATGCGGAAGCTAAAACAAAATTTTCGATCTACTGGAAGAACACCCCAACTCGGATTCAAAAGATTGCCTCGTAATCAACAAAAATAGATTGAAAGACGCTTGGTAAAAAGAGAATTCCTGGAGATCCAACCATCGTAACGATCTGAAATTTGTACACAAGAAACTAGATTCCAATACGAATCAAACCCAAAAAGAATCAGATTGATCGGACTTATGGATCGAAAGTTATGAGCTTCGCAAGCTTGCTGATCCAGAACTTGACGAGAATTGAACTAACGAAAACTTGAAAGTTTTAACAGAACCGACAAAAGTTTAATCAACTAGACTTTGAGGAACTCTAAATCAATACCCTAGAAAGGTTTTTGATGGATCAAATCAAGATGAAACTCAAGGATCTAAAACCAATCTAGATTTAGAGCAAGCATGCAAACAAGAACCAAGACAGGAAAAACACCAGAGCAACGTGGTTATCAGAGCACGCAAGAATCTTGAAAGAATTGATCTTTATTTCTTTTGTCTAAAGTACTCTCATCAAAAGAGTACAAACCCTAAAACTTGCTCAAGGCTTGATACTCTTCAACAGAGACAACCCTCCTATTTAAAGGACCAACCCACAAGGAGTTCTCGAATAAAATTCCTATTCCCTAGAAGGAATCAGATTCAACACAACTCTACTTGGCCCAACCTCGCCGAGTACAACTCTTGCACGTGTATGGCAACCCTACCATACTCACGTGACTAACACTTTGCACGCGTATGGCCACCGCCATACTCACGTGACTAACACTTTGCACGCGAATGACCTCATCGCCATTCTCACGTGACTAACCATTCTTCATGTGCACCATTCTCTTAGCCCGAACGTCCCGCATGACATCCTTGACCACCAAGACCTCGGTTCCTCCTGAACCTAGTCCCGAACCTCAGTTCCTCCATGAACCTAGTTCCGGTCCCGCCATCGACCACATTCGCCTTCGAGCAATACCGCACATGAACAAACCACAAAACAAATCCGAGCACAAGTCCACGACTTGACTCAATGTCAATCCATGCAACTACTCACATGAGCATTGCATAAAGTCCACTTCAAGCATCATGAAATTCTCACAAATTTCATAATCTCAAAACAAATCAAACACAATTCCAAGTTTGCTCAAAATCCTAATCGAAAGCAAAAAACGCATTCACGATTTAACCAAAATTTGGCCCGGCGTACATGTAAAACTTAATCGCTTTTAAGAACATAGTCCCGCCAAAAACCTCCAGAAACACATCTACGACATACCAAAAATTTGGTCTCAGAGTACATGGAAAAAAACGAGGTCGCCAAAAACATGTGTATGACAGACCAAAAACTTTGGTCCGTCATACATGGGAAAAACGAGTTCGCCAAAAGCATGTGTATGACAGACCAAAAACTTTGGTCTGTCATACATGGGAAAAACGAGTTCGCCAAAAGCATGTGTATGACAGACCAAAAACTTTGGTTTGTCATACATGGGAAAAACGAGTTCGCCAAAAGCATGTGTAAACTTTGGTCTGTCATACATGGGAAAAACACGATTTCTTGATCAAGCGTAAAAGCATCAAAATCACGTTTATGACAGACCAAAAAGTTTGGTCCGTCATACATGCGAAACTCACTGTTTTTGGATGTTTGGTCTGGCCCAAATGCAAAGTCTCTGTTTTTTGAATGTTTGAATGTTTGGTCCTTCATACAAGCAATTTTGCAAGATTAAACCTAATCAATTTTTCAGCACATTATCAAGCCAATTTTTCATCACATGATTCACAGAAACCGTCGGCGTCGGCATGGTCATCGGCACCCCGGAGGAGAAGCCTACTCCCCTAGTGTCGCAGGAGGAGTAGCGGGCATGGCGCTGCTGGAAGCGTCGCCCAAGGTGCGGGGCCTCTTCGGATCCGTGGCCGGGGGATCGTCGGTCATTGGGCTTTTCCCGACAAAAGGATCGTCAGAGGCCGCAGGATCCCTTATCACCAAAGGACCCCTGGGTAGTACCACCACAATACCAGTGGGGTCCATTGGTGGAAACCCCCTGGTAATCTGGTGCCGCTCCACGGGATCCATGTCGGCTAACGTCCGAACCCCGTCAGAGAACACCAGATCACCAACAGGGACTGGAAGCAGCTCCTTCACCCATCTCATGATGAGGGAGTTGGTCAGATTCCTATCGCCTGACAAAAAAGGAGGGGAGAGTCAGAAGACAGAGAGTGCAAGGAGAAGCCATATGTGCAAAAGAAGACAAAGATTTACTACCCTGGTACGTCCTGGTCAGGTCGTCGTCACCCGTGTAGTGCCACGCCGGGCGAACACGGAGCTGCAGAGGGCTGATTCTTCGGGACACATAGTCCCGAACCACCAAGACCTCTGCCTAGGCCGGGCCCCGCAGATGATGAATGCGTTCACCATGGCCCGGCTTCGTCCGTCTCCACGATGGCTTCATTTCGGGCCTCCTCAGGCCCCTCCGCCAGCGCGGTGGGAAGGGCGAGGACATCCGCGCCACAGTCATCGGCTACGTACAGCTAGTCCTCCCTCCATGCCCTCTAGTTCGATTTCTGCTGGAAGACAATATAGTGGGGGACCATCCCGTCGCGAAGCCAGAAGTGGCAACTCCCGGTAACCTCTCCATCGCTGGTGGTGTGGAGGGAGTAGAAGTACCGAAAAAGGGGAAGGCTGGGCTTCACCCCCACAAACATCTCACACAGGTGTGTGAAGACGGCGAGGATGACGATGGAGTGTTCCTAAGCCCACCTCGCGGGGCGAGGAGGCCCACGTGGCAACGTGGCGATCAGTGTTCCTAACCCCTCCTCGCGGGGCGAGGAGGCCCACGTGGCAGCGTGGCGAGCAGCGCCTTTAAGCTCTCCTCGCGGGGCGAGGAGGCCCACGTGGCAGCGTGGCGAGCAGCGCCCTTAAGCCCTCCTCGCGGGGTGAGGAGGCCCACGTAGCAACGTGGCGAGCAGAGCTCTTAAGCCCTCCTTGCCGGGCGAGGAGGCCCACGTGGCTACGTGGCGAGCAGCGTCCAAAAGTCCTCCTCGCGGGGCGAGGAGGCCCACGTCACAGGAAATAAGGGTGAAGATGGCTTCGCCCAAAAACCTCCCATGGGGCATGGTGTTAGGGCATTTAATGCGGGGCATTGCTTTAAGTCCCTTTTGCTGACATACCGCGACTGGCCTATCAGGGGAAGCGCACAACCCTGACGGCTCGTGGTGTAGCGGCACAAAGAAGGAGGCCCCGAGATGGGATGGCATTAATGGAATGTAATTATATCAAGCGACGCTACGAAATAATTTCCCTGTCATACATCAGTATTCCCCTTCTATCTCAACCTCAATTAGTTATTCGACATGGAAGCTGTTGTATCTGCGGTTACAGATGACCTTGTTAGCCGATTCATCTCCTTTGTGATGAACAAGCTTTCGGATCATGCAGGCTCGCATAATAAGGTGGAAAGGTTGCAGCGACCATCTTCCGAGAGTCCAAACGATCATCAACGAGGCGGATGAGCGATACATCACCAACAAGGAATGTTGATACGATTGAAGATGCTTGCAGAGAACATGTACCAAGGATATCATGTGCTAGACAAGTTCAACTGCAGGCGACTCAACCAGAGTGCAGAGCAACAGGTAAGTGACTCATCATCCTTGTCTCTTGCCTGGCCTCTCAAACATTCTCGCGGAACTGCTGCTACAACAAAAAAGATCACGGCTGTCAGTCATGAATTACAAAGTGCACTGGAGAGTCTAGAAATTGTTGTTGCCAACATGGCAGAGTTTGTTATACTTTTGGGAGGATGCACCCGTATGTCACGTAAACCCTATGATGCATATCTATACATTGACAACTTCATGTTTGGTCGTCATAGCAGAAAACAGCAGGTTATCAACATCTTGTTACAAGACAATCCTCTTGGTGCTCCAACTGTTCTACCTATCATCGGTGGTCTTAGCGTTGGCAAGAAAACTCTTGTTGCACATGTATGCAATGATGAAAGGGTCCGCTCGTGCTTCTCTTCGATCTTGCGCTTGGATGGAGATAGCTTTTCCGCACTGACCGATTGTAAGATCAAATTTCAGAGTACTTTGGTTATTGTTGTGTTTCTTTCAAATGTGAATGACGATGAGTGGGCAAAGTTTTATTCATCCCTGGCAAGCATGGGTAGGGGAAGTGTGGCGGTGTTGAACCACCGAGTCTCTCTTTCTTTTCTTTGTGGGATTTTTTTCTTGTTTTTCGGGGAACACCCCTCTTCTCTTCCTTCTTCTCCTCTTTATAGGGCAGGCTTGGGAACATGCACATATTGGTCTGCCCTCTTTTTCCTT
Source organism: Rhipidocladum racemiflorum (assembly GCA_036346355.1). Classification (NCBI taxonomy): domain Eukaryota; kingdom Viridiplantae; phylum Streptophyta; class Magnoliopsida; order Poales; family Poaceae; genus Rhipidocladum; species Rhipidocladum racemiflorum. The sequence goes on from CM070584.1 coordinate 10,779,512, forward strand.
CCTGTCTCTTGCCAAGGGCTAGCTTGACTCTTCATTGAGTCATTTCATTCGTATATTAGGTTTTTACCCTCTATTCGTACACCTTTTATAGGGGTTCGACGGGGATTTCACTTATGTTGGGGTCCCAGGTTAGTCTGACACGTCCTTGCGTGCTCGGGAGGGGTTGTTGGGGGGTGTCAGACCTTGGTAGTTCGTGCTATGTTTGCGCTGGTAGGAGATGAAGCCGAGGGGAGTTTCCTCCATTTTCCTCCCTCGCTACGGAGGGAAACTTACCCTCGTCGCGGAGGGGAGTGGTCTTTATTCTTTTTTACCTTTTTCCGAGGGATGGACTCCCAGGGTTTGTGCTCATTGCTTCGTAAATGGGAGGGATTGACTATCACAGACACATTTATATGAGTCGCAAGGTAGTGTGAGCCTCGCTTCGTTGGTTGGGGGAAGATGAGTCCGTTTGGTCCACAACACTAGCCCCGCATGTCAGCGGGTAGACGTTGTTCTGCCTACTGGGATGTTATAGCAAATGTATAAATCCCCCCCTTTCTTTTTCTCTTTTTTTTGTCTTACTTACTCGGCAAGTGAAGGGAGGCTTGTTTTTCTGAAGTGGTAGCGGTGATCCACCAAGTTTTTCTTCCTTTTGTGTATATTCGGTGGGGACAAGGTTTTTCGACTTTTAGATGCCCTATTTGCTTCGTGTTCCTTCGCCTATTTTACTCGTTCGTGTTCTCCTCTAGTATCGTCTCCCTGATTCACCACTGATTTAGATCTCCATGGGGCCTCGGCGCGCTCCTAAGATAAAGCCGGTTTTGAGTAGGGAGGATGCTGCGGGATTATCCCCTGTTTTAGGGCGGTCGACCTTGAGCTCTGCTGACCTCGACGTATTAGTAGAGGACTTTGGGGTGATGCGCCCTTCCATGCGTCTTCCTGGTGATGAGGAAACCCCTCGGCCCCAAGCAAATGAAGCAGTGGTATTTGCGGCGTTTCTTGAAGCGGGTCTTCGTTTTCCGTCCGCTCCTCTATTAGCATCAGTACTCCGGGCTTTCTAGGCGGAGCTTTCGCAACTTACACCCAATGCTATTGTGCGATTAGCAGTACTGGAATGGGCATTTCGTCCGGCCGGCATCAAATTGACGGGGCGCTTGTTTTCCCTTATAGAAGATGCATTCTGGCAACCGAAACAACAGAAAGCAGGGAACGAAGGCCGCAGATCGTGTTTTGGTTCTCTGAATTTTTAGACGAAGAGGTCCCTTGTAAAAGAAATCCCAGTAGCAGCTGCCAAGGGGAAATGGGATTCGGGGTGGATGTCACGATGGTATTACCAAATTCTCGAGGGTCTAGACTCCCCCCTTCATACTTCGATGGGTCCAGTTCGTGCAATCCGATCCCCTAATTGGAGCGCAACTGCGGAAGAAATTAGGGGTCTTGATTATTTGAAGGCTCTTCGCGCTCAGAGTACGATGCGGGACTTGGTTGAAGAATATTGTTTGTGTCGTATAGACCCTTTAGCAAGGAGCTCCGCTGTTATTCTAGAGCGATCGTCGGGAGGTACGGTATCCGTGGCTCGACCTGAGGGGGTACAAGATCTGGGGCGCGGGGCAGCTGAAAAATTGGCTCACAGACTTCTTGGTCCTTGCCAGGCAGTTGAGTACGAGACCGCTATGAGTGCTATTGGGGCCACACGATGTTCTCGTTTCACTGATTGGGGGCGCCGAGCGGTCCCTCATCCTAGGGGATCAATCGGTTCTCCTCGCCCTACTAAACGGGCGAGGTTGGCTCGTGTGGCTCTGCCCCAGGCTGCAGCTACTTCTAGCGGGAGCGAAGATCTGGAAGGTGACGACGATGAGGATGAAGATTGGGATGAGGAGGAGTCCAGCGACGAAGGTGATTCTTCCGGCTCCATTGCGGCTACGTCTCTCCTGCCGCCGCCCCTTTCTGATCCTGCTAACGCTGTGGGGTCTTCTGAAGCACTACCCTCAGCTATCGCGGACGAGCCCTCAGGTGTGCCTATTGTTTCCGAGGCGGGTCTGCCCGAGGCTACTCCGGTCCCAATTTCCACGGAGGTGGCTCCCTTGGCCCTTATGCTTTATTCCTTCGTGGATACGCGTGTTGGCGGGGGGCAATCCCCAGGATATTCGTTTTTAGCGATTCCTGGAGTGGAAACTATTGATTTGGGTGATGGAGATGACAATGATTCTCTAGCCTTGAGGGGCGTGCAGGAGCTACCTGGAGGCATGGCCGGCCCCGTGATAGGGGACACGCGTGGTCTTCGACTAAACGTTTCCACTCCTAATACCCCCATCGGGGCAGAAGGTCGTACTCCTGACTTCTTTCCTGCCAGCTCGTTAGGATGTGATGTCCTTTCAGGTTTTGACGAAATCGATGCAGGAGGTGATAATGCGGAGGCGGTGGAGGCATTAAAACCATTGGAGCAGGTCCAAACTGGAACATCTGCTGCTCCTCCGCCTGTCGCGGAGGAGGGGAATCGAGGGCCTTCGATCCTTATTCCTCAAGTTGTTTCCCTTTCGGGCGGGGGAGCTTTGCCTTCGGGCCAGCAGACTCCCGCGGGTGGCGCTGGTTCCTCTTTCGTCCGGTTTGATTTGTCAGATTTTTCAACTTCAGATTTTGAGAGGGGGGCCGCTGCAGCCCCGACTTTAAGAAAAATGCGCGCAGCCTTTTCTCCCTATAGAAAATCTGTGGCTCTGTTCGAGGGAGTTAATGACCTTTCTCTTTGTGAAATCTCCATGGATCATTATTTAAAGGTATTTCCCCTTTCGAGTTTATATTACTGATCTCTTTGTCTTTCAACATTTTTCTTCTTCTTTTTTAGGGGGCTGTCGTTGCTTCGGAAGTATCCCGTCGATTTCGGGCGTATTTTGACAAGTTTAACAAGGGGGTCCAGGATTGTGAGGCAGCGAAGGAACGGGTGGCGGAATTAGAAACAGAGAAAGCTAATCTTTCAGAGGCGCTCCGAGACTCTAATGAATCATTGGCTAAGGTACAAGCCGAAGCATTTCAGAGTCAACATTTAGCAGCAAAAAATGCAGAGCTTGAGGGAGTAGTTTCCTTGATGCGGAACCGTCTTGCCGAAGAGGAACGGGCTCGCATAGTAGCTGAGCGAAATGAGAAGAAGAAAGATGACCATATAGAGGAATTGAAAAACATGTTGGCGGTTGCAGAGGAGGGTAAGAATATATTGAAGAAGCAAGTGGAAGAATTCCCTTCTCAAATTGCAACTACATGAGCGAGGTTCAAATGCATCTTCGTAATACACAACGAGCGGAGGAGCGTTACGAACGGTCCTAAGGAATTAGAATCCATTGTCTCTGGGTTCACTGAGCTACGAGGCCTTTCTGCAAAGCAGCTCCCGGTTTGGCATTGATGCAGCCCCGAGTCGTATTCCTTCATCCAGCTTGGAAGCCTCTCCTTTCTTGAGAAATCAACTAAGATATTTGGGGATTCGGGCGCTGACTTTGGTGATTATCATACGAGACTCGGGCTCCGTTAAAACTGCACAATTGTTGGAGGCGAAGGGATGTACACACATTCGCGAGCACTTCGGTTTTTCTTCTGCTGCTCCGTCGCTACCAGGGTTTGGAGATATTCCCCCGTCTGGGAATCCTTCCTCCGCCGCGTCCCGATTATCATCAAGCTTCATGTCGGATTTCTGGAAGCAACACGGTGATTCTACTGCGAGGGAGTCAGTGCGTCGAGCTTGTGCCGTAATGCGTGACTCAGCGAAGGGCAAAGAGAAGCCGCCCCCTTCTTAGCTCATTTATTTTTGTATATGGAATCCTTATGAGCACCTGAATTGGATTATCTATCCCGTTGAATGCTTATGTACATTCGTTCACCCTGTGTGTCTTTTCGCCTGAGGAATGTTCAGGTGCTCCTGACGGGGACCAGGTTGTCAGTGGCGAGTATTGGGGGGATTAAGGATATAACTGTAGGCTCCCGGATCGGCTATCCGGAATCCCCTATGTATTTCTATAATAGTCCCAGATCAGTAGCTAGTACACACAGTCAAAAGTGATGAATCCACAACCATATCACGAATACATATAATTAAATAAGAATAATACCGAATAAAAGCAAATACCTTATGGTCAAGGCTTACCATTACGGCCTGAATAGGCGGAACAACTGCAGCGGAAGACGAAAACACCAAAGCGACCCATCCAAATGCCCACAGGCAATCGAGTGGGGAGCGCGCCCTAGTCGTTGGAATTCCTTGACAGCTTCTTTCACTTCTGAGATATGATTAGAATGTAGCACGTGAGTACATAAAGTACTCAGCAAGTCTGGAAAATTTTGCACAATGTAGGCTATCAAAAATGGCTTAATATGGTTCTTTTTCATAAAACCAAGTTTCATCAAATCATACTTGTTAATAATTTTCACAAAGCATATTTGAGCAATTCTTTTTAATAATTGAATTATGTAATATTGTAGTGAAGGTTCTAACCACCACTCACTAATATACAGGCTCTATCCGCCACATCTCAACAAAATTAGGGTTCAATCCAATCACATGGCTCTATCTGCCACAGTTCATAAAATCAGGTTCCTTCCACCTACCTGGCTTTAGCCGCCAGAAGCACACCCGAGAGTTCTAACCGCTCCCGGATCCCAAAACAAAACATTGTTTAGTTTGAAACCAAAAACCAAAGTCTACCAGTATGAAAGCATTCAGCAAGCTTTGCCTTTGACCGTAGGCACGGCTATTCGAATAGTTTTAACTCTGCAGAGGTGTACAACTTTACCCACAAGACATGATATTCCCTTGATGCCAAGCTATTAGAAAACCTCCTTAGGTGTGCCGGCAGGGATATCATGACAAGGCCTTTACAATGTATACGACTAACCTGACCCACCCGCTGAGGTTTCACCGCTGTTAGGGTTCCGTCCGCCCAGTACAGAAGCCCCCTCTTGCGCCGTGTGAGAAAAACAACAACAACAACAACAACAATGCCTCCTTCCGGCTCTCACATTCCACCGAGTGGTGAGTCTAAGTCAGGTTTCTACAAATTAGTTAGCCAGGTCGTGCCCACTTTGACATGTGGTTGTACGGTTATGCTTAGAATGGAGACAGTCATAAGCGTCGGTCCTTAATTGACTTGGGGCGGTACTTGCACAATGAAAGCTAGCACTCCTTCCGCGCCCACCAGACAAACCATTCCGCCCCAGTCCAAAACCATTTTTCATTTTATTTTTATTTTGCAAACCATTGGCAATACTCCTTGCCTATAACTTCCAATACAAGTTTTCAAGGGATAATTGAAATTCCCACCCATAGGTGAATATTGACCGTTTGCGAGTCTAAGCATTTCTATCGTACTATTCTATTCCACCAATAGTTTATTTTATAAAAGGTAAGTTGTAGGGTTTGGTTACAATTCTTATAATCAAGTCTCAGAACATCCAATAACCTTTAAATTGTCATACTCTTATAATCATATGAATAATCCAATCCAATATAGTACCCACAAGTAGGAAGTATATCCTGGTACTATTATAATTCCAAAATCATACCAAGCTACTATCATCATTGTATATGAAACAATCTCCCCAAAATATAATTCTCATTATCGATTACCCATCATCCATACATTGATTAATTTTGTAATCTACTTGATCCACCACGAATAATTCACAATCTCATCCCCAAGCATCTTTTAACAAAGACTCTCGAAACCAAGACTTTATTAATTCAGCGACTATAATGATCTTCATACATAGTGACATCCGATTGACTTAAACAAATCACTCATAATACACATGATTCATGAATCCACATAAATGGTTATCGTGAGACCATATTTCACCAAAATCATCCACTAAACCACCGAGAATACTTCACAACATCACCTTTAAACCTCTAGAATATAATCCACCGATAATACTTCATAATAGCATATATTTAATCCTTCACATCATCACCTCTAAATCATCTACTTTAATCCACCAAGAATACGGAATATTATCATTTACTAAACCACCAAATATTCTGGATCATTCACAATTCTCCATAAATGATTATCACATATCTATATTTCCACAATCATCTATTTCTTAATCGATCAGTTAGTAATAATTCCCCAACAAGCACTAATAATCCAACTAACTCTGATTCTCATTCGACACTATTTTATCAACCTAAGAAATCCAATTCAACATATTATTTACTTATACTGACCTATTTAATCCAACAAGAATACTTCACAATACCATACATCTTCCAAAATTTCCCCCAATCCATTATAATGTGAACTAATATAATAATCCAACTTCACAATATTTCAATCGTCAACGTTCATAGATCAACTTCATAATTAACAGTCTCCATCAACACTAATATTCATGTAATCTCCAATCAAATTGGGTTCTAGCTTCAATCTACGTTCTATACTAATATGTTACATCCAAACTATCTTCCAAACAGTAATTTCTCTAATAACAGAATATTTTTCCAAAAACACTTATATTGGTGGATTACTACACTAGGGCGACAAGGGGTCAGGGATAACAATGTCAAGGAGGTAGGAACAACAGGTATAACTAATAATCTAACATTAACATCATTCTTTTAATATAAATAGCAATGCAATTTATAAAACAGTGGTAAAACAGTTGTAAATTGTAGGATCAACATGCGTCAAGGAGACTTGCCTCGGTCACAACGAGAAGGTTGAACTCTTTAAAGCCCGGCGGTGGGGTCGGCGGACTCGGCGGAATCGTCGACTACGCGTAAAACGGGGCAATAAATAAATAAAAGAAAATAAATAAAATCTAAAAATTACAAAAGTAGTACTGGCAGGTAGATCTTGATTTTAGATGAATTTAGAAATTTGAACGGAGTCAATCGGAGTTCGGACGCAAAAGTTATGAGCTTCCGAAGTTGAAAATTGCTGGAAAATCATGAAAAAAGAAAAATGTACTGTTTGCTACAGTAACTCGCGAAAATTATGTTCCACGCCAGAACCAAAACTACATAGCCCCCTTTTCTTCTAAAAAAACGGATTTTTGCCCCATTTTCGCATGGATTTGGACCAAATAAAATCATGGATTCTCTAGATAACATCCTTAGGGACTCAAAGGAGGAAGGAATTGGATTGATTCTCACCGGAGACGACGAATTTGGCGACGAACGGTGTTCCGGCCGAACCGACAAAAACAAGAAATTCGCCTGCAAAACTTCAGGGGTCCTAAAATTGATTGAAATGTTAGAATCTAGACTTCCTCACGGTAACAAGGAACCAAGTGGCATGAAGAATGGCTCACCGGAGAAGGATCTACAAGCACGAACTCGAAGAACACCGAAAAAGTTCAACACGACGTCGGTTTTCTTGATCTCACGGGCACAATGGTGGAGTAGAGGGAAAGGGGAGCACACTCCCGGAAAGGGGACTCTTATATGAAGAGAATGGAGGTGGTGGTGCGGCGTTTGGAGGAGTAACGGATGAGTTAATGGCATTTGAACGAATTTCGGTTTTTCTGGAATGAGGCTGTTTCCGGTGAGATTGACGGCTCACCGAGGTGGGGAATGGCAAGAGATCGTCGTCGCGGATCCAACGGAAGCGACCGTTCGCATTTTGGAGTTGAAATGAAGAAGTTATGAGCATTGGAGTGGAAACCCTAGCCATGGGAAGCCATTGGAGCTTCTCTGTTCTTGGAGTTGGCTGGAGGTTGAAGATGACTACTGTAGCAGTGCCACGTGTCAAGCTTCGGTTGGCTCTCCTTTACGCGAATGATTCGCCCTAAAGAAAAATAGGGAAAAATGGTCTAAAAATTCCGAAAAAATTTCTAGAGCCATTTTAGAATATTGGGGACCCAATAAAATTGGTTCCGCTGCATTTGGACGATTTTTGTGGAATTGAATATTCAGGCGTGGATTGCAGGCATTAAATAAAAGCCGCGCGAGATAAAATAGAACCGAGGTCCACAAATCTAGGAAATGATTCCTAAAATCATTTTGAAATATTTGGAACACAATTGAAGTGGTTTGGGGATTTTTAGAGCATTTCTGGACTCGGGTGAAATTTCGGGTACCGGCGGAAACTGGAAAATCGATTTTGCGACCGGAGGGGAAATAAATCCCGATTTTGGAGGCGAAAGATTGCCAGGTTAATATAAATACCAAATAAACTCCAAATTTTGAATTTAATTTATTTAAATTAGGTTTTTCTCCTGAAAGCAAAAATGAGGATGTTACAAACCTACCCCCCTTAGAAAGAATCTCGTCCCCGAGATTCGGACGGAGAAAAGAAAGATCGGGACACTTTGCTCGAAGATCTTCTTCACGCTCCCCGGTAGCTTCCTTCTCAGAATAGTTGCTGCACTGCACCTTGCAGAACTTGATCACTCGGCTGCGGGTTCGACGCTCGGCTTCATCCAAAATCTTGACTGGGTACTCTGGATAGGACAGGTCTTCTTTTAGTTTCATCTCTTCAAAAGGCATCGGACGCTCAGGCACTGTGCTACACTTGATTCCTGACGGCGGTTATCAGCATAGCTCTCCTATCTCGACGGGGCAATCTTCTGCTTTACCAGGATCTGTCTCACCTGCTCTTCGACTTCTCTCAGAACCTCAGGTCTACTGATTTGTCCATTATCGGTCTCTTTCCAAGACAAGGGTATTCTGCCTTTTCTTGCATACAGAGCTTCAAAAGGCGCCATCTTCCAACTTGACGGGGCCGTTGTTGTAAAACCACACTACAACTGATAATTACCGACCCCAAGAACCTTTGGTTGTTAAAGCCCAAGCTTGCAACATAACTTCCACTATTTGATTTACTCTCTTTGGCTGGCCATCGGTCTGGGGATGGTAAGCAACACTGGAATTCCCATTCGTACCCCAAACTTTATACCACTTCTGTCAAAACCTCGAGGGGAACTGAGAACCTCGATCTGACACTTCCTCCTTGGGCGCACACTGAAAATGCACTGCTTTAGCCACGCAAAGTTCCCCAAGTTTATCACCAACTAGGGGTTATCTTCCACGGAACAAAGTGTGCAACTTTTGTCAACCTATCCACACTACCCCCTTCAGAAAAAAAATCATACTCGGACTTAGTTCCAAAGAGTTCAATGGTGAAATTCATTCTTATTTCTCCCCATGGTTCGGACGAGAACTATGGCTCTTCGGTCATCCTTTACTTATCTCATGATGGGTGCCCAAACACACTTATGTTTCAAGAACTATCAACAGAAATCCACTTCCACAATTATAATTCCTCCCAACCTTTATTGATAACAATACTGACGATACATCTTACAGACTGCTCGTTACATAACTCTTTTATTTTATTCCTTAGAAGAGGTATAGTACTACTAGATGTATCATACATTATCATTTACTGAAAACATCAAGTTTCAGGTGTCTTTTCTTCAACTTCTTGGATCATAGGCAGACCTGATGTCCTATATCGCAGAACCTGTGATAGAAGTTTCCAATTGCGTCTCCCTGCTGCTGCTGGGGTTACAGTCAGAAGAAGAACAACATCTGGAATGTTGGGATTGGAAGTAGATGCCTGGCGTCCTTGCATCACTGGTTGCACTTCTGATTCTAGGGTCTTGGTTAAGGTTATTTCTGGTGCTCGCTTGAGCTGAAATTGGTTCACACAAAGCCGGGACTTACTGGCAACATACTGCTCCTGACTTACTCCCTTCCTTTTGCGAGAATCCGGTTGATGACAGTTGTCTTCCAGGGAGACTGCTTTGCCTTTGCCAGCTTGAGGACTCTTCGATACTTGATGCAGCTTATGAGGTACTTCCGCACAGACTTCTGATGCTACAACTGTTGGTGGTGCTGCGACCTTTTGTTTTCCCAAGGGACATTGTTTCACATAATGCCCTTCCTTGCCACAAAAGTTGCAAACCTTGTACTGAATCTTCTTCCTTCGAGGGCACCTGCGGAATTGGTGTCCATTTCTGTTGCAGTGCCTACAATGGGTATCTTCTTTGGCCTTACCCTTTTGGGGACATTCAGAGGCAACATGTCCTTTTTCACGACATCGAAAACAGGTAACAAATTCCCCTGAGTGAAGGTCTACCAGAGGGGTAGTGCTAATGCCATTGTCTCCACATAATACTGCTGGAGGGTTGGTCCTCCGTAACTCATCAGAAGGGTACTGCTGAGGAGTTATAGTTGGAGGGACCACAGAGGCTTGATTGTCCAGTTGTTGTATCATCAATTGCATGAGCTGTGTCTGAGTCACCATGAACTGATTCATATTATGAAGAAATGTTGTTAACACCTCGGAGGGTTGCTGGTTAAGCTCGGTAGTAGCACTGACGTTGACAATTGGAACTTTACTGGTGTTGGCATTGACGTTGACCAAAGGATTGGAATTTGATGCATCAGCTTCTTGGTTGAGGTTAGCACTGCAGTTTTTCTCCATCTGACGGCAGAACAAAACTTCTAGATGAGAGGGAAAAGCACAGACGAGGGAAGCAGGGGAGGTTCAAACAACACCAGAAACCAACTGCCCCGGCAACGGACAGCACAAACGACGAAAAGCAAAACATTTTTAACACCAAGCAAATCAACTCGTCTACTCGATAAAACTACTCACTCTAACGGGACAAGGCGGCTCCAACACAGAACGAATCTTGGCCACTTAACCTACAGGGTTAGTCTAAGGTCAACCTTGCTTCTTTGGTCTTCGACGATCAACGGTTGGATCCTCACCATGAAGCCGCACACTTTAGTAGCCACTTTCCGAATGGATCTTCTTTAGTCCTCAAGCCTTGAAGTCGAAAGGGGGAACTCGATTACCCTAATATAGAAGCTTTTAAGGGGGGGGGTATAGTCCAATTTATATTCCAAAACGGTGAAGAAGCAATTGATACGGGGAAGATAAGAATAGAAAGAGAGAGAAAAGACGAGAATAGCACATTATTTGATTTCTTTCTTTGTAAATATAGGTTTTGAAGCTTCCTAAAAATGACCATTCTAACTAAGGGCACGTCCTACAGTCAATATGGCTCTAATACCACCTTTGTAGGCTCCCGGATCGGCTATCCGGAATGTGTATTTCTGTACTAGTCCCAGATCAGTAGCTAGTACACACAGTCAAAAGTGATGAATCCACAACCAAATCATGAATACATATAATTAAATAAGAATAATACCGAATAAAAGCAAAGACCTTATGGTCAAGGTTTACCATTACGGCCTGAATAGGCGGAACAACTTGAACAACTGCAACGGAAGACGAAAACACCAAAGCGACCCATCCAAATGCCCACAGGCAATCGAGTGGGGAGCGCGCCCTGGTCGTTGGAATTCCTTGACAGCTTCTTTCACTTCTTTGATATGATTAGAATGTAGCACGTGAGTACATAAAGTACTCAGCAAGTCTGGGAAATTATGCACAATGTAGGCTATCAAAAATGGCTTAATATGGTTCTTTTTCATAAAGCCAAGTTTCATCAAATCATACATGTTAATAATTTTCACAAAGCATATTTGAGCAATTCTTTTTAATAATTGAATTATGTAATATTGTAGTGAAGGTTCTAACCACCACTCACTAATATACAGGCTCTATCCGCCACATCTCAACAAAATTAGGGTTCAATCCAATAACATGGCTCTATCTGCCACAGTTCATAAAATCAGGTTCCTTCCACCTACCTGGCTTTAGCCGCCAGAAGCACACCCGAGAGTTCTAACCGCTCCCGGATCCCAAAACAAAACATTATTTAGTTTGAAACCAAAAACCAAAGTCTACCAGTATGAAAGCATTCAGCAAGCTTTGCCTTTGACCGTAGGCACGGCTATTCGAATAGTTTTAACTCTGCAGAGGTGTACAACTTTACCCACAAGACATGATATTCCCTTGATGCCAAGCTATTAGCACACTTTCTTAGGTGTCTTGCGGCCGAGATATCATGACAAGGCCTTTACAATGTATACGCCTAACTCGACTCCAATTGAGGTTTCACCGCTGTTAGGGTTCCGTCCACCCAGTACAGAAGCCCCCTCTTGCGCCGTGTGAGAAAAACAACAACAACAACAACAACAACAATGCCTCCTTCCGGCTCTCACATTCCACCGAGTGGTGAGTCTAAGTCAGGTTTCTACAAATTAGTTAGCCAGGTCGTGCCCACTTTGACATGTGGTTGTACGGTTATGCTTAGAATGGAGACAGTCATAAGCGTCGGTCCTTAATTGACTTGGGGCGGTACTTGCACAATGAAAGCTAGCACTCCTTCCGTGCCCACCAGACAAACCATTCGCTTGATCCAAAACCATTTTTCATTTTATTTTTATTTTGCAAACCATTGGCAATACTCCTTGCCTATAACTTCCAATACAAGTTTTCAAGGGATAATTGAAATTCCCACCAATAGGTGAATATTGACCGTTTGCGAGTCTAAGCATTTCTACCGTACTATTCTATTCCACCAATAGGTTATTTTATAAAAGGTAAGTTGTAGGGTTTGGTTACAATTCTTATAATCAAGTATGTAACATCCAATAACCTTTAAATTGTCATACTCTTACAATCATATGAATAATCCAATCCAATATAGTACCCACAAGTAGGAAGTATATCCTGGTACTATTATAATTCAAAAATCATACCAAGCTACTATCATCATTGTATATGAAACAATCTCCCCAAAATATAATTCTCATTATCGATTACCCATCATCCATACATTGATTAATTTTGTAATCTACTTGATCCACCATGAATAATTCACAATCTCATCCCCAAGCATCTTTTAACAAAGACTCTCGAAACCAAGACTTTATTAATTCAGCGACTATAATGATCTTCATACATAGTGACATCCGATTGACTTAAACAAATCACTCATAATACACATGATTCATGAATCCACATAAATGGTTATCGCGAGACCATATTTCACCAAAATCATCCACTAAACCACCGAGAATACTTCACAACATCACCTTTAAACCTCTAGAATATAATCCACCGATAATACTTCATAATAGCATATATTTAATCCTTCACATCATCACCTCTAAATCATCAACTTTAATCCACCAAGAATACGGAATATTATCATTTACTAAACCACCAAATATTCCGATCATTCACAATTCTCCATAAATGATTATCACATATCTATATTTCCACAATCATCTATTTCTTAATCGATCAGTTAGTAATAATTCCCCAACAAGCACTAATAATCCAACTAACTCTGATTCTCATTCGACACTATTTTATCAACCGAAGAAATCCAATTCAACATATTATTTACTTATACTGACCTATTTAATCCAACAAGAATACTTCACAATACCATACATCTTCCAAAATTTCCCCCAATCCATTATAATGTGAACTAATATAATAATCCAACTTCACAATATTTCAATCGTCAACGTTCATAGATCAACTTCATAATTAACAGACTCCATCAACACTAATATTCATGTAATCTCCAATCAAATTGGGTTCTAGCTTCAATCTACGTTCTAACTAATATGTTACATCCAAACTGTCTTCCAAACAGTAATTTCTCTAATAACAGAATATTTTTCCAAAAACACTTATATTGGTGGATTACTACACTAGGGCGACAAGGGGTCAGGGATAACAATGTCAAGGAGGTAGGAACAACAGGTATAACTAATAATCTAACGTTAACATCATTCTTTTAATATAAATAGCAATGCAATTTATAAAACAGTGGTAAAACAGTTGTAAAATGTAGGATCAACATGCGTCAAGGAGACTTGCCTCGGTCACAGCGAGAAGGTTGAACTCTTTAAAGCCCGGCGGCGGGGTTGGCGGACTCGGCGAAATCGTCGACTACACGTAAAACGGGGCAATAAATAAATATAAGAAAATAAAAAAAATCCAAAAATTACAAAAGTAGTACTGGCAGGTAGATCTTGATTTTAGATGAATTTAGAAATTTGAACGGAGTCAATCGGAGTTCGGACACAAAAGTTATGAGCTTCCGAAGTTGAAAATTGCTGGAAAATCATGAAAAAAGAAAAAGGTACTGTTTGCTACAGTAACTCGCGAAAATTTTGTTTCAGGCAAGAACCAAAACTACAGAGCCCCTTTTTTTTCCAAAAAAACGGATTTTTGCCCCCATTTTTGCATGGATTTTGACCAAATAAAATCATGGATTCTCTAGATAACATCCTTAGGGACTCAAAGGAGGAAGGAATTGGATTGATTCTCACCGGAGACGACGAATTTGGCGACGAACGGCGTTCCGGCCGAATCGACAAAAACAAGAAATTCGCCTCCAAAACTTGAGGGGTCCTAAAATTGATTGAAATGTTAGATTCTAGACTTCCTCACGGTCACAAGGAACCAAGTGGCATGAAGAATGGCTCACCGGAGAAGGATCTACAAGCACGAACTCGAAGAACACCGAAAAAGTTCAACACGACATCAGTTTTCTTGATCTCATGGGCACAATGGTGGAGTAGAGGGAAAGGGGAGCACACTCCCGGAAAGGGGACTCTTATACGAAGAGAATGGAGGTGGTGGTGCGGCGTTTGGAGGAGTAACGGATGAGTTAATGGCATTTGAACGAATTTTGGTTTTTCTTGAATGAGGCCGTTTTCGGTGAGATTGACGGCTCACCGAGGTGGGGAATGGCAAGAGATCGTCGTCGCGGATCCAACGGAAGCGACCGTTCGCATTTTGAAGTTGAAATGAAGAAGTTATGAGCATTGGAGTGGAAACCCTAGCCATGGGAAGCCATTGTAGCTTCTCTGTTCTTGGAGTTGGCTGGAGGTTGAAGATGACCACTGTAGCAGTGCCACGTGTCAAGCTTCGGTTGGCTCTCTTTTACGCGAATGATTCACCCTAGAGAAAAATAGGGAAAAATGGTCTAAAAATTTCGGAAAAATTCCTAGAGCCATTTTAGAATATTGGGGACCTAATAAAATTGGTTCCGCTGAATTTGGACGATTTTTGTGGAATTGAATATTCGGGCGCGGATTGCAGGCATTAAACAAAAGCCGCGCGAGATAAAATAGGAACGGAGGTCCACAAATCCGGAAAATGATTCCTAAAATCATTTTGAAATATTTGGAACACAATTGAAGTGGTTTGGGGATTTTTGGAGCATTTCTGGACTCGGGTGAAATTTCGGGTACCGGCGGAAACTGGAAAATCGATTTTGCGACCGAAGGGGAAATAAATCCCGATTTTGGAGGGGAAAGGATGCCAGGTTAATATAAACACCAAATAAAGTCCAAATTTTGAATTTAATTTATTTAAATTACGTTTTTCTCCAGGAAGCAAAACTGAGGATGTTACACTAACTAACTTCTCGGGGGACGCGGGGACGCCTTGGCTTCCCGCGTCTGTATTTAACTCAGGCCCTTCGCCTTCCTTGCTTTGACATATGTCAACGTTGCTGGTTTCAGAGTAAGCGGTTGCTCTCCAACTCTATTTTCTCTTGTTTCTTCGATGGCCAACATCCCGTGAGACTTCCCGGAGGAAGACATCTTTTTCGCCGACCTCGGTGAGGAGCCACCAATGGCGGAGGCCCCGCCGATGCTGGGTGAGGAGGAAGACCCTGTCTTGGTCTTTGACTTCCAAGATGACGCCCCCGCCCTCGAAGACCTTCCTGCACCCGGTGATCATGAAGCCTTTATCGAGGAGCTGTGGGCAGACTTCGACATGGTTATGGCCGAGGAAGAAGCTCTTGCCCGTGATCTTGCCAACCTCGATGTGTTGATCGGGATTGTTCCGAGGCTGCTGGAGGCCAAGGATGCTCTCGTTGAAGCCGTGACCCGTGCCCGTCGTGTTTAAATCCATTTTAGTACGTATAGAAACTTTTGTTAGATTGTTTTATCATATATGACTGGGATGGCATTATGTAGCCCTTTGCTATGGGTTTTTACCGAAGTTTATTTCTCCTCTTGTCTTCTTAAATTCTATTTGAACATGCATTCTTAGCCCCTACTGAGTTTCAATCAGCAACATGAAACAGTCTTGATCCTTCACTCGGCCCCATATCGGGTCAGAGTATGAGGACAGGTGTGGCCCCGTTTGGGGTTTTCAAGACGCGTAACTTGGCATACGGGATTTAGTAGAGCGCCGACTCAAATTTACGTTTTGAAGCGGCAGATTGTTTCATCGTGATATTTCAGGTTTCCATAATTGGATTCTGGCCACGTAATGTGCGAGTACCCTCTCCTTCACAGCCGAAGGATGCATAAGATATTGGCCCGATTGTGTGTTCACAACTATCCATATAGCGCAATGCGGTGTGTTATCGGGGCTGGGGGGTAACTGAGGTTTTTTAGCCTGCATAAGCTCCTTGCTAAATCCTACACGGAGCGGAGCCCCTAGTCTTCGGAGCGAAGGAGAGGGTGGGGCGTTAGCCCGACCAATCGTCTCGCTAAGTTGTACCCGGGGCAAAGGATGGGTGGGACGTTGGCCCGACCAAGCATCCGCGAACTCCTACCTGGCACGAGGCAACGGGTCTCCGGAGCGAAGGATGGGTGGGACGTTAGCCCAACCAAGCATCCACGAACTCCTACCCGGCACGAGGCAACGGGTCCCCGGAGCGAAGGATGGGTGGGACGTTAGCCCGACCAAGAATCCGCAAACTCCTACCCGACACGAGGCAACGGGTCTCCGGAGCGAAGGATGGGTGGGACGTTAGCCGACCAAGCATCCGCGAACTCCTACCCGGCACGAGGCAACGGGTCTCCGGAGCGGAGGATGGGTGGGACGTTAGCCCGACCAAACATCCGCAAACTCCTACCCGGCACGAGGCAACGGGCCTTCGGTTTAAATATCGGGGAATATAGAGATGACCTCCGTTCACAATGTCTTCTTACTATTTTATTGATAATGACCGGTACATTTTTTGCCTTCGTATCTCATCATCTACGGGTAAAATTTCTTGAGTACGTCGGTATTCCATGTTCTTGGTATCTCCTCGCCATTTGGAGCGATGAGTTTGTGCGCTCCCTTCGCTGTTGACTCTCTGATAATGTATGGTCCTTCCCATGTTGTTTCCAGCTTTGCGAAGGCCGGAGCAGCTCTCTTGAGCACCATATCCCCGGGATATAGCTCGCGTTTCTTTACCTTCTTGCTGAAGCTTCGTGTTGAGGCCTTTGCATAGGCTTTCATGGTCTTCAAGGCTTGAAGTTTCTGTTCTTCCTCTAGATCACACGTGATGTTGACTTCCTCGTAGTCGGAGTTTTGATCACTCACAAGGATTTTCCACGGATTTCTGCAGGTGAGACGGCCTCTTCCCCGAAGAGGAGCCGGAATGGAGAGAATCCAGTTGCTCTTGAGGCTGAGGTGCGGGTTGCCCATAAAACGTGGTCAAGCTCGTCGGGCTAGATTCCCTTTGTAGAGTCGTAAAGCCTTTTTTTGATGCCATCAAGAAGCAACCCGTTCGCTCGTTCCACCGCCCCGTTTGACTAGGGGTGACCTACAGAGGCGAAGCAAATGTTTGTCCCGATATTCTCACAATAATCGCGGAATCTCCTGGAGTCAAATTGGGACCCATTGTCGGTCACGATCTGAAAAGGGACCCCGTATCTACAAATGATCGTTTTCCATAGAAACTTGATGGCAGTGTCAGCGGTTATCTTTGCTACCGGCTATGCTTCGATCTAGCGGGAGAAGTAGTCGATGGCGACGATTACAAATTGAAGGTTTGCCCGGGCTTTGGGAATTGCTCCGACGATGTCCATCCCCCATTTGGCGAAGGGCCAAACTGGGGGCACTGCGTGCAGTTCGTTGGGCGGGGCCTTTTTTTTGTTTGGTCATCCATTGGCATGCATGACAGTGCCGAACCATCTGCTCGGCATCTTGCAATGCCGTGGGCCAGTAAAGTCCCATTCAAAATACTTTTCCAGTAAGATTCCAGGGGGCCTAATGTGCTACGCACTCTCCCTGGTGTGCTTCGTGCAGAGCCTGCGTCCCCTCTGCTCGTGAAATGCAGCGGAGCCATGGAGCGCATAGGCCGCTGCGGAATAGGAATCCATCAATGATGGCATATTTTTTCGCTCGCCTTTCGAGGCGTTTTGCTTGAGCTTCATCATCTGGCAAAGTCCCCTCGAGAAGATAGCTGTATATCTCGCTCCTCCAGTCTTTGCTAGTTGCCCGAGAAATGAGATTTATACGGGCGGGGACGAGGCCATACGAAGCACCTCGAAAAATACTGTCGAAGGTATGCATCCCCCGGTGGCGACGATCCTCGCCAGCTCGTCGGCTCGTTCGTTCTGGGATCTGGGTATTGCATTAATGGTGAACCCGATGAAGCCCTTCTCCATTGTTCGGACCACCTCGACATACTTCTGGAGCTGTTCATCCTTCACCTGATATTCTTTGGTGATATGCCCCTGAATAAGCTTCGAGTCGGTGTATAAGATTGCCCTTCTCGCTCCCATGGTTTTCGCTTTCCTGAGCCCCAACAGAAGCGCTTCATATTCGGCTATATTGTTAGTTGAGGGAAACTCCAGCCTTGCTGCGAACTCAACCTTTTCGCCACTAGGCGCTTGTATCATCACGGCTATTCGCTCGTCGCTTCCCCATGACCCGTCGGAATTGATTAACCATATCGCTGAAGTTTCGTTATCCCCAGAGATTGGAGAAGTCCATTCCACCATAAAATCGGCGAGGGCTTGGCTCTTGATGGCAGTGCGAGGCATTATAGTTAACTCGAAGGGGGCTAGCTCGACCGCCCACTTGCTGATGCGGCCAGTGCTTTCCTTGTTGGATAGCATAGATCCAAGAGGGTACGTAGTTGGTACTTTGATGTGGTTGGCCTGAAAATAATGTCGGAGCTTTCGGGAGGCCATTAATAGAGCGTATGCCAACTTTTCCACTTTCGAGTATCGTAGCTTCGCTCCTTGGAGAGCTTCAGAGACAAAGTAAATCGGCTGTTGTTTAACGCCTTGGGGTCGCACTAGTATAGCACTGACGGCCGAGGGGCTGGCTGCCAGGTATAGCAGAAGCTCCTCACCTTGCTTCGGACTTTGCAGAACAGGGATCTCCATAAGGCTTTGCTTCAGATCATCGAAGGTGCGTTGGCACTCCTTTGTCCAAACGAAAACATCATTTGAGCGTAAGGCTTTAAAGACAGGCAAACTTCGCTCTGCGGATTTTGGCAGGAATCGACTAAGCGCTGCTATCCACCCTGCCAGCCGTTGTACTTCTTTTAGATTTCTTGGTGGAGCCATGTCTTGGATAGCTCTTATCTTTTCCGGGTTCACCTCTATGCCTCGTTGGGAGACCAGGAAGCCTAGCAGCTTTCCCGCGTTTACACCGAAGATGCATTTCGATGGGTTGAGTTTCACTTTCCCCTTTATCAGGTTCTCGAAGGTTTCCCGGAGGTCCCCGACATGGTCTTCTTTCTTTTCGCTTTTAACAATGATATCATCGACATAGGCTTCCACATTTCTTCCTAATTGGCCGGCGAAGATCTTCGTGATGAGCCGCACGAACGTAGCGCCCGCGTTTTTGAGCCCGAAGGGCATCCGCACGAAGCAATAGGTACCGAAGGGAGTAACAAACGTCGTCTTGTCTTCGTCTTCTTTTTGCATGTATACCTGGTGATAGCCGGAGTAGGCGTCAAGGAAACTCATCCTTTCTGACCCGGAGGTAGAGTCGACAAGTTGGTCAATGCGGGGTAGGGGAAGTCATCTTTTGGGCATGCTTTGTTTAAGTCAGTAAAGTCGATGCACATCCTCCACGCCCCGCTGGCCTTCTTGACTAGGACAATGTTGGCCAACCACTCCGTGTGTCGGGCTTCGCGGATGATCCCCGCGTGAAGCAGTTTGGTCACCTCCGTCTTCGCGGCTTCTTGTCTTTCTACCGCAAGTTTTCTTAGTTTTTGCTTCTTAGGCTTCGCATCTGGGCTAATGGCGAGGACGTGTTCGATGGTTTCCCTTGGGACTCCAGGAAGGTCTTCAGGCCCCCAGGCGAACACGGTTTCATATTCTTGGAGGAGCAGCATCATGCGTTTCTCCTCCTCAGGGGGCAGCATGGTACCGAGGATCACTGCCTTACTACCTCCTGGCCTGAGCAATACTCGTTGGGTTTCTCCCTGAGGCTGTGGTTTAGGGAGCCACCGACTACGATTCATGGGTACAACGGGGTCCAACTTCGTGGTGCAGACATGCTTGACCTGGGGTGGGTTTTCCATGTCTATCTTCCTTGCCAGGGCTTGATCTCCTCGCACCGTGACGACACCATCTGCGGAGGGAATCTTCATACATAAGAACCCGTGATGAATTATGACCCCCATGGTCGTCAACGAGCCCCTGCCCAGGATCACATTGTATTGAAACGGCATGTCTACCACGTCGAATGTTACACAACTCATGACGCTGGCTTGTGGCATTGCGAATGTGACTTCTAGCTCCAATTGCCCCAGGGTGTTGACCATGCTTCCTCCAAAACCCATCAGTGGCACCTCTGATTTTTTCAATCGGTCTTGTGGAATCATCATTTGCCAGAAAGCCTTCATGGACAGAATGTCCGCCGCACTTCCCCCATCTATCAATACACGACGTACTTCGCAATCGACGATTATAGCGGTTACTACTAAGGAGTCTTGATGCGGGAAGTGCACCCCCGTGGCATCCTCTTGTGTAAAGGTGATTGGCTCAAACTTTAGCGGAGGAGGGGTAGTGGGGTTAATTGCAATGTGGTTAATTTGCCGGGCATAAGCCTTCCTCTGCCTTTTCGACGAGAGATGTGACGAGGAGCCCCCCGCAATGACGTTGATGATGCGACGGAGATGATTTATTCCCACCCGAGGGGGGGATGTTGTCGTTCGACTGAGGGTGCCTCCGGCGGTGTAGGGTGCATCCCAACTTCTCTTTGTTTGGCCTCGAACCGCCGATATCCATTAATCACTTTGCACTGGGTAGTGCCGTGGGTGATATTTTCTCCATGATATTCACAAAAGTACCGCTGGGGTTATGTCCCTTCCCTTTTGTTAACTCGACTTCCTTCATCTTGCCTTCCTCGGCTTGGGGGTGGTCCTCGTCTCTGTTGCTCCGCTCGCCTGTCGTCCATGACTTGCCGATTGCTTGGTTCGTCAATGTGATGAATTCTCCTCCTTTCGTCTCTTCTTCCGGGCTCTAGGTATCGTTCCTTCGTTTTAGTGTTGGGTGGGGGATCTTTCCCTCGCCCTCTCTTGCGTGGGATGAATTCTTGGTTCTCTTGCTGGGGCCTATCTTCTCTTCGGAGGTTGTCTTCCTCCGCTCGCGCATAATCCCTCATCTTCGCAAAGAGTTCTTCCACTGTACGCACCTCTTTACGAGCAAGCCTTTCTGCCAACGATCCCCTGCGCAGGCCACAGCGTGCCGCGTTGATGATAGTGGTATCGCTAACCCCTCGTATTTGGCACTTAACCCGGGAGAAGCGCTGGAAATAACTCTTAAGGGTTTCTCCTTCGCGTTGCCTGACCGCAAATAGGTCACTTTCCTCTTTCATTCCGTCGAAGTTGCCCTGGAAATTGCCTTCAAGCTTGCGGCGGAGTTGCGACCAACAGGTGATCGATCGGGACTCCAGCGAAGAGTACCAGGACAGGGCTATACCTTCAAGTGCCAGAAGGAGCCCCTTCGCCTTGATATCATCATCTCCTCCCGCGGCTTCAATCGTCGTGTCGTAAACGCGGAGGAACTCCCTTGGGTCTGTCCGACCATCATACGGCTTATTGGTGGGAAACTTGAAGCTTCCCGGGGAGGGCCATTTTTTGGCCCGTAGACGGGTGCTGAGGGGGTTTGGATCATTGTCCTCCCTGTGTACCGTCACAATCGCTGGGGATAGCACCTCGCGGCTCAGGCTTTCGTCTTGTGACTCGTATTGCTCCCCATCTTGTTGTCCTTGCAGGCGCTTCAACTCCGTCATGAGTTGCTCGTTAGCTTCCATCAGCGCCCGCACGTTGGGGTCAAGCTCCCCCTGAGTCCTGGTCCCTTCTCCAAGGGCCTCTTCGCTCCCATAGGTCTCTTGGTGACGGGTTGGATGTGTCGACGCTTCTGCCACATCTCCTCCTAGTGTTGAAACCGTTCGGCCTGCCGCCGGAGGCCGTCGTTTGGGGGCTCGCTTGCGCACGGCTACCGGGGTCTGTGGAGGTAAAGTTCCCACCACGTTTTGGGCTTCTGTTGTGGCTGGCAGCCGCGTCTCATCATCCAGAAGTCGAGGTGGGTCTCCAGATTGGCTCCTCACACGCCGTCTTGATTCTTCTGCTCCTACCGTCGTTGCCACCCCCTTGGATACTGTCTCCTTTCCCTTCTTTGGTGGCATGGCTACAGAAAACTTACCCTTAGTCTTGATCGGCGGGCGGCGGTTTCACCTTGCGGTTAGGGTTCCCCACGGAAGGCGCCAGTGTGGCTGTGTTGAACCATCGAGTTTCTCTTTTTTTTTCTTTGTGGGATTTTTTCTTGTTTTTCGGGGAACACCCCTCTTCTCTTCCTTCTTCTCCTCTTTATAGGGCAGGCTTGGGAACATGCACGTATTGGTCGGCCCTCTTTTTCCTTCCTGTCTCTTGCCAAGGGCTAGCTTGACTCTTCATTGAGTCATTTCATTCGTATATTAGGTTTTTACCCTCTATTCGTACACCTTTTATAGGGGTTCGACGGGGATTTCACTTATGTTGGGGTCCCAGGTTAGTCCGACACGTCCTTGCGTGCTCGGGAGGGGTTTTTGGGGGTGTCAGACCTTGGTAGTTCGTGCTATGTTTGCGCTGGTAGGAGATGAAGCTGAGGGGAGTTTCCTCCATTTTCCTCCCTCGCTACGGAGGGAAACTTCCCCTCGTCGCGGAGGGGAGTGGTCTTTATTCTTTTTTACCTTTTTCCGAGGGATGGACTCCCAGGGTTTGTGCTCATTGCTTCGTCAATGGGAGGGATTGACTGTCACAGACACATTTATATGAGTCGCAAGGTAGTGTAAGCCTCGCTTCGTAGGTTGGGGGAAGATGAGTCCATTTGGTCCACAACAATTATACAATTACAAAAGTCCAACTTTCTATCCTGCAGCTCCCATCTACCCTTTGCCCATAGGCAACTGACCAGGCAGACCCTTAATTACAACCAGAGTCGTTAGACCCGTATTCTGCATCGTCATAAACTTCTTCGACGAAAATTTGCTCTACATCTAAAAACAACAATATGGCAAGATTGAGTACATTGTGTACTCAACAAGACTTATGTGTTTGCAAATCCTATGATACATGCAAGCTGGTACAAAGTGGGTTTCTACGGTTGTTTGCAAAAAGCTGAATTGAATTTAAATACTGAATAGTAAATTGAAAGCGAGTATGAATAAAACAACTTGACAGGTATGTAAAATAATGAA
This sequence comes from Rhipidocladum racemiflorum, assembly GCA_036346355.1. Lineage (NCBI taxonomy): Eukaryota > Viridiplantae > Streptophyta > Magnoliopsida > Poales > Poaceae > Rhipidocladum > Rhipidocladum racemiflorum. The sequence goes on from CM070584.1 coordinate 10,802,794, forward strand.
CATGTAAATAACAGATAACATTCCACATTCCTCCATGAATGCGAGAAACGAACAATCCAACGCCAACCCGTGGCACAAGTTTAACTTAACTGCCAACACATGGCACGACAGCTGAACAACCTTGTCAACGAATGACAAGCGCTGAAACATCTGTAGGGTAGATTATATCATCAAAACCCATTAATTCTTGTAAGTTTTAGGAAAATTTCAAACCAACTAACCAATGCAAGTTCACCAAGTGCTCATAATTGAGAGCGCGGCTAATCGATTAGTTTTTACTCTGCAGAGTTGTACAGCTTTACCCACGAAGAATGATTTTCCCGTTATGCAAATGTTATTAACACACTTCCTTTGGTGTGCCACTGAGAAAATCATATATAACCTTTACATTACCTCATCCTGATTTTGCACCAGCCCAGTACCGTGAATCCCTTACTAATGGCAGCAGAAGAATAATACATATATAAGGCGACAAACACATTGTCTCTAATGAACACATCATCTCTTCTCTCCCCCATTAGTGAGGCGTATACTATTGCTTTGGTATGTGTTTAACCCACACCTTTGTGTGGACACCCCTACGAGCAATTCAACAGAACCAGCTCGTGGTACTTCGGCCTACCAATGTGCAAAACCAGTTTTAAGCAACTTAATTAGTTATAGTTGTCCCATACCAGCATCGTGGTTGCACAGTATTTCTTGTATCATACAACACTACGTTCAGTCCTTAATCCGACCCGGGCGATAATCTCCCCTTGACTACGTGCAAGTACACACTCGCACATCCGCCTATTGCCAAAAATCGCCCTCGTCCAAATCATAGTTTTATTTTCATTTTTACCAACATATGAGTATTCTCTACTGTCATATCTATCCTTTTTAAATCATGTGAACATCTAAGTTAATCATTCTAGGCACAACTAAGCAGGTGTTAATATAAAGCGATTATACCCATTTTCCATGATCATGTATCATTCCATATGCTAAGGTTTCAATGGATCACATGGCAACATTTGATAAAGGACATCCACAATGACAGGTGTAACTACCGTAACCCACAAAATAACATTATAGAATGTATAGCATGCATGAAAATAGTTATGAAATCATTTATGAAAACTAGGATCAATATGTTCAAGGAGGTGCTTGCCTTGCTGAATATTGCTGTCATCGAATAAAAGATCAGATTCGGTAGCAGTGATATCAGTTACATCGGATTCTACTCGTTATTCCGCGGTACATGTCAAATAACAAGACTGCAATAAGAACCAAATCATACCATTCAAACCACAGATAGCAAATCACACACATGGCAATGACATTCATTCAAGATCATGATTCCAAGCTTAAGTTTTAAACTAAAGAATTTAGATTGATTAAGAACATGACATTTACTACTTCATGAATCAATAAGTAAATAAACCATGATGTTGTAAGTACAATCATCCTAATAAAATCCCTACTGGTTATAAGCTATTTTGAAAGTGATTTATCCAAATTTTAAAGTTTACAAATTCAAATTTACACATGTATGCAAACCATAACCTAGAAACAAGTTTATATTTACAAAATGATCTAAATCATGTGCAAATCTAAATATTTTCGCATATTTGAGTTGTTTACAGTGCATGGATCCTAACAAAATTTAGTTCATTTGAATTGGAGCTCAAATGCTCAAATTCTATACATAGCATATTTCAACCCTATTCTTTAAATTCTAATTCAAAATTTAAAACAAGATCAAACATGAAATATTTTTTTGCATATTTGGACTCTACAAGTCAAACCATAAATTTACATATTTATTTCAAAAATTTTGGAGTTAAATTGCAAAAGATATAGAGATTTGAATATTAGGTTTATTGGAAATATTCCCAAAAAGGAAATTACGCTTTCCAAAGGAGAAAGAGTACTTTCCGTTTTCAAAAAGTTTTCAAACGCGGCTGCGATCACAAACTGGGCCCACATGGCAGCCGTGCGGTTATGCGCAGTGGATGACAAAGGGGGCCCACACGTCAGGGACTCGACATGGGTAAACATAGGCCGCACTAGCCACTGACGTCTCGGACCCTCTCGTCGGTGAGCCGAGACAGAGAGCGGAGCCATGGAGCTCACCGGCGGCGAACGGCGGCGACTCAGGCTCGGTGGAGTGGCTGATAAGCTTGAAGGGAAGTAGAGGAACCCGGAGCAAGGCTTAGAAATCCTTCGACGCGGCCGGAGGGTAGTCGGCGACGGAGCTGGGCGGAGCCCGGTAGCGGCGATCACCGGAAACGAACATGAAGGCATTAGAGCTTAAGGGTATAGTGGTAGAAGCATTAGGGAGGAGTTTGGAATCTTTTCCAATACCTAACTCGGTTGGAGAAGGGCCGTAGAGTCACGGCGCCGAGTGACCAGAGGTGAAGAAGATGACTCCTGGTGCAGCGATTATTGAGGAGAGATATGCTGCAATTGATCTAGGGGTAATGATTAGTGAAAGCTCAAGACCGAATGCTTGAAGGGAATCGAACCCTAATTCACTGAGCTGACCGAATCAACCTTTGAGTCCTGAGCTCGGAGCTCTTGGCTATGGTGAATTGGGGAAGGGGTTTCGGCAATTGAGCGAAAAGGTGAGTGGATTGGCAATCCAGTAGCAACCAAAGTGTTAAGAGATAGTTTGGTGGCCTTTATAAACGATGCAATGACCCGGCCGAAGAACTCTAGAGCGACGGTGAGAAAAGACGAGCATGTGTGGCTGGCTGCTGTCTCCGACAGGATGAGGCATGGACGAGGGATGTCAGGATGAGGTATGGTGCGCTGAGGAACAGCTCCAATTTCCCACATTATCGGCACCGAGCAGAGGAGAAGAGCGGCAAAGTTTGTCGGTGCCCTCCGCTCGTTCGGCCGTGCGAGGAAGGAGAAGGAAGGGGAAAAGAAGTGAAGAGAGATGCTAGAGAGTGGGACTTGGGTCCACTGGTAGTGAGAAAGAAATGAGGACAAGGCTACAGCGTCTGAACTTGATGAGTGGACCTGCGGCCCCACCTGGAAGTGAGTGATGAACTTTAAAAAGGTTATCCCTCACCAGGCCTCGCCGAACAGCGGTGGAAACAAGATCAAAAGAGCTATCAAATCGAGTCTGGATTTTTTCGTGATTTTTACTACAAGTTACAAGCTGAGTTACCAAGGTTCAGTAGAAATGTGAGGTCAAAATACTTAGTATTTTATTTTATAAATATCTGACAACAGAGGAAATCCAATTTTCCTAATTTCGGTTTTTGATTTATCAGAGGTGTCAAAATGTCTTAATAATTTCTAAAATTTTTTCCAAAGGTCCTCAAGACAATACTAAGCTCCAGTAAAAGTTTTAAGTTAAAAAAATAAGTATTTTTCTCGCAGGAATTCTTTTAGTGCAAATCTCATATTTTTCCAAAACCTTTCTTTTAATTTCTAAAGGTATTAAAACACATTATTATTTTCTGAAATTTTTACCAAAAGTATATGATGATAAGCAGAGTAATTGGAAAATTTTTTAGCTTTGAATAACATAGTAAAATTTTTATTTAAATCTGACACTACCGTCGAATGCAAAGTTATTAAAGAAATTACCTCAAGTAAAATTTTAAAATTACTTTGTACTTTCGTAAAAGCTTTTCACAGATCAAAATTACTCTAGGGTAAAAATGTATTACTACTTTGGCTCTTTTACATTTTACCAATTTACTAAATTACTAAGTTACCAATTGATTTTACTATATTGAAATAATTCACATAATTAGGAAAAAAGGATTTAAATTCAGATTTTGCATTTTCCAAAAGTACATTTTATTGAAGCCATATTTCAGGATGTTACAAATTTAAACTTAGCTTCATTAACTGGACGCACCGTGTATTTGAATACCACTTTATTTGATTCTGCAGAGCTGCTCAACTTTACTCAAGATATCTACGGCCGTTAATGATATGTGCAAATTACATGCAACTTCAATGCATGCGGTCGGGCCGAGGCCATCTGTAACGCCCTAGTTTTCGCTTTCTGGAGAAAAACCTAATTTAAATAAAGTAAATTCAAAAGTTGAAGTTTGTTTGGTGTTTATATTAACCTGGCATCCGTTCCCCTCCAAAATCGGGATTCAATTCCCCTCCGGTCGAAAAATCGGATTTTCAATTTCCGCCGGTACCCGAAATTTCACCTGAGTCCAAAAATGCTCCAAAAATCCCCAAACCACTTCTAAAATGTTCCAAATATTCCGAAATGATTTTAGGAATCATTCCCCGGATTTTTGGACCTCCGTTCCTATTTTATCTTGCGCGGCTTCTGTTTAAATGCCTGCGATCCGCGCCCGAATATTCAATTCCACAAAAATCATTCAAATTCAACCAAACCAGTTCCATTGGGTCCCAAATATTCTAAAATGGCTCTAGGAATTTTTCCGGAATTTTTAGGCCATTTTTCCTTATTTTTCTCTAGGGTGGAACATTTGCGTAAATGGGAGCCAACCGAAGCGTGACACGTGGCGCGTGAACAGTGTCGTCCCCAACCTGCAGCCAAGGGAGAATAACAGAGAGCTCCATTTTGCAACAATGGCTAGGGCTTGGATTCAATTGCTCATAACTCCACCAATTTAATTCCAAATCGCGAACGGTCGATTGCGTTGGATCCGCGGTGACGAGCTCTTGCCATTCCCCGCCTTGATTAGCCGCTAATCTCGCCGTAAACGGCCGCAATCAAGAAAAACCAAAAACCGTTCAAATGGCCATAACTCGGCCGTTTCTCGTCCAAACGTCGCACCACCACCTCCATTCACTCCGTATAAGAATCCCCTTTCCGGGCATAGGCTTCTCTTTCCCTCTACTCCATCCATTTGCCCGTGAGATCGAGAAAACCGACGGTGTGTCACCCTTTTTCGGTGTTCTTCAAGTTCTTGCTCATAGATCCTTCCCCGGTGAGCCATTCTTCATGCCACTTGGTTCTTTGTGACCGTGGATGAGTCTAGCTTCTAACCCAATCATCAATTTTAGGTTTGATCAAGAGTTGGCGACGAATTTCAAGTTTTTCTCATTTCGGCCGAACCTCCGTTCTTCGTCGATTTCTCAGATTCCGGTGAGGTTTGGTTCAATTCCTTTCTCCTAGATGTCCCTAAGGATGTAATCTAGAGGTTCTAGGCTTTTGTTTGATCCAAATCCGTGCGGAAATGAGGTAAAAATCAAGTTTTTTTGGAAAGTGGAGTTCCTTTTTCCCTTGGGTTGCTCTCTGTTCTTTTGGAGTGCACTGTGATTGGGCTCATGGCCGCCCGCCGCCGCAGCCGCTCGCGCCGCCGGCGACTTCCCGCCACCGCCTCTCCCAACCCCGCGAGCCGCCAAAGACGGGCCCTGCGGCGCCACCAACGCTGCCTGCCGTGGCGCCCGCCACGGGCGACCTCCCGCCACGCCCGCCCACCCCCGCGAGCCGCCCCTTGCCCCTCCTTCCCAAGCTCTCTCATGGTTGCCATGGCTATGGCATGAACCAAGGTTGAAGACAACTCTCCCCTCAATGACATGGTGGTCCCACTTGCCATAGAGATAAGCCTAGTCAAAGCCAAGTCCACGTTTGACCAGTCAACCAGAGAAGGAATATTCCAGGAATATTCCCGATTTTCCGATTTATTCAAAATTCAAACTTCGGAAGCTAATAACTTTCTCATCCGAACTCCGTTTGACTCCATTCAAATTTCTAAATTCATCTAAAATCAAGAACTACCTGCCAATACTAATTTTGTAATTTTTGGATTTTATTTATTTTCTTTTATTTATTTGTTGTCTCATTTTGCGCGTAGTCGACGATTCCGCCGAGTCCGCCGACCCCGCCGACGGGCGTCAAAGAGTTCAACCTTCTCGCTGTGACCGAGGCAAGTCTCCTTGATGCATGTTGATCCTATGATTTATAAATGTTTTACACTGTTTTATAAATTGCATTGCTATTTACCTAAAATGATGATGTCAAACGTTAGGGTCGTTAGTTATCTGCGTATACCTCCTTGATGTTGTTGTCCGTAATCCTTTGTCGCCTTAGGACAGTGATCCACCATATTAAATATTTTTGATAAAATACTCTTTGATTAGGGAAATGACTATTTGGAGGATAGTTTGAATAGAACCAATAGTGTGGAATGTATTTGAAGGTGGATGAATAGTAGAGATAATGTGAAGGGTTAGTTAGATAATATCGAGAATGACAATCGGTGATTGGTAAATGTTATTATCCAACATACTCGATGGATTAAATGGATATGTGATACTACGGGATTGCATAACCTTAGAAAGCATGAAATTTGCAATTAGAACCCTACGGTCTGACGTTTTAGCGTGTTTGGTGTTTAAGACTTCCGGGCCTCTCCGGGGTCGTTTTGGGCCCTGAGGGGAAGTCGTGGGCCGGAGGTGGAGTACTTGGGCCCATGTGGGAGTGGTGGGGGGGCAGCACAACCTGCTGCCCTAGCCCCCCCACCTCCCTTGCGACCCCCCCTTTTTCCCATCTCCTCCTCCCTCTAGCCCCTCCTCTTCCTCCACACCCCCAAGCCGCACCACCCCCTCCTCCTTGCGCCTCCTCCCCCACCACCACGTGCCCTTGCTGCGTCCCCCTCGCTGCCACGCCCCGCCTCGGTGCTGCCCTCGCCGGTAGGAGGATCCGCGACGAGGAGAACCGGAGGCCACGTCGCGTGGGGAGAGATCGGGTGGAGTTCGCGCGAAGGAGAGCGATCGATTCGTGGTTCGTCAATAAGGTAATGGGGGAAATCTTTGGGGATTGATTAGATGCTGTGTAGAGGTGATTTACCATGTTTTTTAGATCAAGGGAGGTGCTGCCATGGGTTAGATCTAATGAAAACTAGAGATGTATTCACGTTTTGGTTCGGGCAGATTGGGAACCCGAACTAGGGCAGGCGTTTTCGCCAATTTAGGGTTTGAATATGACCGTACGGACTTTTAGGAAGTTGTAGATAATTTCATTATATTTCCGTGCATATAAAGAACGTTAAAATCCTCCCAGCCGTTTGGGAGATATGGCCGTTTTACCGAGCGCTGTCAAATCTGTGACGAGATTGAGACAGTTCGTGTTCAACGTTAGATTAAACAATTTTAGAGGCCGATTTGGCTTTTCCCAATAAGTAGAAAAAGTTGGGAATTTTCCTAAGCTACGCGAGGATGTACTTGCTTTTTCAATTTGGAGTCCTAGAACCGAAGTTATGCCCTTTGGAAGGCTGTTGTACCGAAGGGACAGATTAGCTGTTTTTTTGATTTTAGGACTTGTATGCGAAATCGGGGTAGTGGGATATATGTGTGCTGTTTTGTGGACTCGATTTGAGTGTGTGGCACGTGTTTGCAGGTGGTGTGCCTCCGGGAGTGCCCTCAACCTCTTGTCACTCCGTTGCCCGTGGTTGAAGGCAAGTGTGTTGCGTGGATTGTATGCTATACGTGTTGCTAGAACTGCTTGATAGTATTTGGAATGGATAACATGTTGTTTTGCCATGATTTACATGTTATAATTGATAGGAGGTCCTTAGGACATGATTTAAATGTTATCGATGATATGGTGTCCTCATGCCATGATTAACAATGCTTGTTGTTGACAAATGATTCACCTGCCATGTTTTGAACTGTAACCGTCAATTGTTGAATACGGTCCTACATGTGGAGATGCCATGTGTTGATATGCAATATTTCTATTCCTGTATACGTTGCTGTCCATTTTGCATACATGGCATATGTTCATGGCCGTCCGGTGAGATAAGTCATAACTATTCCGGTATGGTCGGTGAGAACTGTTATGACTAGTCCGGGGCTATTCTTTTGAGTAAGTCCTACATCGTGACTCCGTCACCGAGGTGAATGGAAGCGAGTGATAGGCACCCTCCATTTTCGGGATGGAAGGGGGAAAAGGGTGCATGCCGACAGGTGTGCACTCAACCATACCGGTATGAGAATTCCAGGAGACATGTGTCATTGCATGAATGTTATACATGAATAAGGATGTTTATGAGATGATGAGTAGAGTACTCATGAGATGCTCATGAGATGATTATCATGTTGTTTTAAAGGATGAATACAATATTAAATATGATGTGTTGGGACATAACTGTGGAGACTGGAATGATGGTTTGTTGTCTTGCTCCTTGTTGATTCATTACAATACACTTTGCTGAGTTATGAACTCACGCTTGTGTTTTCGTTGTTTGTTTCTTTAGGTACCATGCAATTGGTGCGCGAGAAAGGGATCTAGCCACAGTCCTCCACGTAGTATCATAATCTAGCTAATTCCCCCATTTTTGGAGACACGGCAATAAGTGTTACAATAATCATTAGTGTATTGTTTTTATGTTTGGTTGTTTCCCTCATGTGTAACATGTGGGCTATGGAGCGAGTTGTTATATTTTCCTAGACTTAAATTGATGCTTATTCCTTTGCTTACCATGCTTATTGATGTTTTAGTTGATGATTAGATATCATTATCGCTGCGTATGGAGATCTTGTTTATCCTACATATTGATATGATGTTATGTTGTTAAACTTCATGCATAAACAAAGGAGATGCTGTCAAAATTTTCAATTTATGCTAAATGATTACTTGCTGTAATTTTACCTTAAACTATGGTATTAAACGTGTTATGGTCTATGTTTGGTGACATTCCGGGCTTAGTACAAGCTGGGGTGTTACAGGATAGTATTGAGAATCATATTCGGTGATTTAGTAGATGACTTTTGAAATATGGTCTCGTAATAACCATTTGTGGAGAATTGTGAACAACGCAGAATATGTGTGGTTTATTTAAATAACTTGGTATCAGAGACTATGGAAACTACTATTGTTGATGAATTAATAACATCATGGTTTTACGGCATGATATTCGGTGGTCTAGTAAATGATAATAGAACATATTCCTGGTGGATTAAAGTTGGTGATTTAAAGAAATACCATAGGGTTAACTAAAATTTTAATATGGAATAACTTAGAAACATGGCTTAGGTTTTACTTAAAACTTTGCCATAGGATAGCAACATTAAAACTTGTGTAAGTGGAATAATTAATTTAAAACTTGACACACTCTGTTGCACAGTAGGAATGGGTATGGGTATCGTTGCTTTACGCTTAAATGTTGTATTTAAGCTTTGATGTTGAATGTTACATTTGGTAATATATGTTGCTATGTTTATGAAAGAATTGATTGTGTTGATACATTTGAGATTATGTGGGTTGTGGTGCCGAAAGGGTTTCGGTCACCTTCTTTTGTTTGTAGTACTGTTGGGTTTGACGGTGTGGCCGGTTAGTGCCATCACCGATGGACTTTAAACCTCTTGTTGGGAGAGTGCTTATCCTTTCTGTCGTAGATTGACCCTCCGAATTTCTTTTGCCGTTTTGACGAACGGTTTTGGTTGGTTTTTGGTTGGTCGAAATAAAAGAAAAAGTGTTCGATTTTGGATACTCACCGATAGTTCTTTTGGTGGTTTTGGTTTTGTCTTCTTTGGTCGAAGACAAAAGAAGAATTTAGGGTTGCGCCTCTTTTGGTCGCCTTGCCAGCTTTGACGCCCGATTTGTGTTTGTCTTATAGAGAAACTTATAGATTGATTCTTGGGTTACCATTCTCCAATTTGAAAAGAAATTATTGAAGTTTCGATGAAAAAATCTAAGTCGCATGGATTTAGGTGTCAAGGTTTTGTCGGAAAGGATGTGGTTGATCGGTTGCTTTACGGAGAAACTTTTCAATTTATTCTTGTGTTTGTCTTTCTCTGAGGTTTAAAAGAGTTATTGCGGTGTTGTGCCAGACCTTGTTGTTGGGGCTTAAGTGGTGTTTGATCGCAATGATGACTTTCTTGGGAATTCATCTTTGAAAAAAACCGTTTGTTTCGTGAAAGTTTGAAGTTTGGGGTTATGGCCTTATCTGAAAAAAAAAATTGGTTAATCGCTTGGTTTTCCCTCTTGCAACCATCTTCCTTCGCGGAAGTTGTTAATCTCGAGAGTGGTGGAGTAGTTGCGCATTTGGGAATTTAAGAGTTGACTTCTCGTGTGATTTATGGTTGAGCTTTCCGGAAGGAAAGGTGTTTTGGGCGTTGTTCTGTTCTGTAGCAATTATGGTTTCCTTAAGAGTTGGGTGCGTGATTCACGCGGATGTTTAAGAAGTTAAGTGTATGACGAGAAGTTAGAGTTTTCGGATGATATGAGCTAGTGGTTCGGTTAAAGTGAATTTGTTGCTTGTTTAAAGATAAACTAAAATATTGTGTTGATAAGAGATAATTAAACGAGACGTTAGGTGATCCAAAGTGAAAGTTGATTAGTGGTGTGTGCAAAGTGATGCGGGTTATGGAATCTAATGGATGTTTTGAGATTAGTCAGCATAGAATGTCTCGGTTGATGAACTTGTTATAGCAAGAAGATGGTGTGAAATTTCGCCTATTGTAGCTGGTGGGTCGATTAATATTGTGGGTCGACAATATGACTTAAAATACGTGTAATCAATTAATGAGGATATATGGAATGATTGTAGGAAAGGTTGAATTATTCTTGACAGATGTCCATGCAGGATCTGTATTTATGAGGGATGTCTAGTGGAGATCGTGTCGCGTGGTTAGTATTAATTATTGGTGGAATGAACTGGTGATATGGAATATGTGACTTAGGGATTATACCCAGGGTAATTGTTGATTACGCCGGAATAATTGTAAAGAGATGTGTGCTACGCTTGGGATAATAAGTTGCATGAATAATGGTTTGTCATGATTAGTAGACCAAAAGAAGTTGAAATGTGTTTTATGTTGGATTAACTGATAAGTTAATTGTGCTGGAGTTGTGAGAACGTGGTTCTCCTTGTGGATTGTCATACGGTAGATATGGTCTATGGTTCGTTGGTAACATAATCAATTGTGGTTATATGAACAGTGAAAAGTGATTTTATTAAGAGCAGATGTTGTAGCTTGTGTGCAACAGTGTTGGACTTCTCGGGATTTGGGCGATTATGACATCCGTATTGGCTAAGAGTATTGGAATGCGAGTAATGGTGGGATTTGAGTCGAACTTTCTTTTGAAGGTTTACGGATTCAAATGAATGTATAAATTTTCTGGGAGTGCCTGCCTCTTTGTTTAGGCGTCTTGATTAGTGTGCAATAAAATCTCCCCTGATTAAGTGGCATTTTGTCAAGTTATAAACTTGACTCCGATGATTGGAAATATGGATGAAAGAGTAGTATTTGAAGTAACCGGCTTATGGGTTCCAAATGTGGTGTGGTATTGAACCATGCCAATCTTTGGATTTGGGCTAATCTGTTTAGTCTATGCTATGAGTATGGATTTACACCCGAAGCGTTGGAGTGGGACGCTCTCTTTAGCGTTCAACTGATTTATCTTTGGTAACCCTGGAGTTAAGCGCTTAAATTGTAATTCTATCGTGGCTAGAGTTGTATTTATTTTGGAAACGTGTGTGGTGTTTGCGAGCATTTCAAAAAGGTGAATCTTACGATTGTTTCATAAGTGATTTCGTTGGTAAGGTGTTCCCTGCTGGGAATGTGTTTCCTTTCTCTTAAGAGAATTGGTAGCGGTTATTAGGCGTAGATGTTTGATTTGAGAGTTGATGCTATCTTCTGTTATTGGCTTTGTTTAAAAAGGCGATGTTTTGCACGCATTGCGTCTGTTGGTTGTTGGGTTGTGATGCGATATGGTATTTTTTTTCGGTTAACGCCGTCGTAGTTTATGCGAATTTGAACAACCATCGATGTTGTTGGGTGTCAATCATGTGACAAAGAGAATGAAGTCTCTTTGTGAATGGTTAATGGGTATCATGGTTACATGACGAATAAATGGTGAAAAAGATTCATGACATCGTTTTATAAGCATAAAAGAGTTGTTGAGCCAGGACGGTGAGAAAGTCATATAGAGACATATGACTAATCCGGAGTGCTCTTGAAGAATTCGCATTCGTGTTATGAATGGAGTTTTCCATTGCTCTCTAGCATGAAAAGGAATGAATTGATAAATGCTGGTATTTTGGTTATGTTATGCAAGGGATTTGAGTTTCCCTTTCTCTTCGAGAGTTTTTGTGGCAGTTCTCTTCCAAGATGTGATTTTGGTTAAAATGAAAAGTTTGGCTGTGGTGAAAGCGAGTCCAGTTGTCTTTAGCTGTGGAGAACTTCTGTCAAGAGAATTGTGAGGAGTCTCTATTTGTTTGAGTGCTCCCCGATGCGAATTGTATCGCGTTGATTGGAGATTTGAGTTTTCCTTTGCGGCTTGACTTAGGAAAAGCAAAAGGGTGGTCTTTCAATGTTATAGGGTTCTTTCCAAAGTGATTTGTGGCGCTTTGAGGTTCGAGTTGTTGTATGTGGTCTACTTGGATTCAAAAGAATCGTACTTCTTTTGCACTATTGATAGGAGCGAGAATAAGAAGGGCCTCGGGTTATTGTTGAGTATAATCTAAGAGCTATACTCGTGGGCTTCGTTGTTTGTGTGATTTGTTTGTGAGGGCGACATCCTCTTGGGAAAAGTGTCAATTGAGATTTGGTAGTGAGTTACGGTCCTAGCTTGGGCTAGGTGCTGGACATTAGTGGTATGAGGGTGGATGATGATGGAGGTTGTTGATGTCGTGGGTTGAATTTGGTTGAAAGTATCGTTGGGTGGAAGCAAATGTTATAGAAATTGTGATGTAAAATGTTTTGTCGTGGACATTGTCTTAGCTAGACGTCTCTGGTGTGCGTTATGCAGGAGAGGATAGAATGAAAAGTGTATTGTGGTTGGCAGTCGAAAGGAAAGTATGGTCGATGTAGGCTATGAGCGAAGAAGACATTAGTAAATTTTGATTCCTTGCGAAAAGGGGTCAAATAATTGGAAGAGATGGGGTTTTGCGTAAATGGTCTTTTTGGGGGGTTCAAGTTTGGAACCTCGGTTGACCGTTTTAATACTAATGGTGAAAAAGGGATGTGTTTCATGATGATTGTGTCATTCTGAGTTTATGAATCATGATAGAGATTAAAGTAAATGAGGAATCATGTCAAGTTGTGCTTAGTTAAGCTAAGTCAAGTCACTCTTGTTAATAGATGAATTTGGAGAACTGAATTGTCGTTGCTACTGTTTGAGTCTTTGCGTGGGTGTGTTGAGTTCGCAAAGACGATGAGTCCCTAGTGGACATTGTTTTAGAATTGACGTGTAAGATTCGAGGTCGAATCCAGTTAAGGGGGGAAGAATGTGATAATACGGGATTGCATAACCTTAGAAAGCATGAAATTTGCAATTAGAACCCTACGGTCTGACGTTTTAGCGTGTTTCGGGCTGTTTCCGGGCTTCCGGGCCTCTCCGGGGTCGTTTTGGGCCCTGAGGGGAAGTCGTGGGCCGGAGGTGGAGTACTTGGGCCCATGTGGGAGTGGTGGGGGGGCAGCACAACCTGCTGCCCTAGCCCCCCCACCTCCCTTGCGCCGCCCCCCTATTCCCCATCTCCTCCTCCCTCTAGCTCCTCCTCTTCCTCCACACCCCAAGCCGCACCACCCCTCCTCCTTGCGCTTCCTCCCCCACCACCACGTGCCCTTGCTGCGTTCCCCTCGCTGCCACGCCCTGCCACGGTGCTGTCCTCACCGGTAGGAGGATCCGCGACGAGGAAAACCGGAGGCCACGTCGCGTGGGGAGAGATCGGGTGGAGTTCGCGCGAAGGAGAGCGATCGATTCGTGGTTCGTCATTAAGGTAATGGGGGAAACCTTTGGGGATTGCTTAGATACTGTGTAGAGGTGAATTACCATGTTTTTTAGATCAAGGGAGGTGCTGCCATGGGTTAGATCTAATGAAAACTAGAGATGTATTCACGTTTTGGTTCGGGCAGATTGGGAACCCGAACTAGGGCAGGCGTTTTCGCCAATTTAGGGTTTGAATATGACCGTACGGACTTTTAGGAAGTTGTAGATAATTTCATTATATTTCCGTGCATATAAATAACGTTAAAATCCTCCCAGCCGTTTGGGAGATATGGCCGTTTTACCGAGCGCTGTCAAATCTGTGACGAGATTGAGACAGTTCGTGTTCAACGTTAGATTAAACAATTTTAGAGGCCGATTTGGCTTTTCCCAATAAGTAGAAAAAGTTGGGAATTTTCCTAAGCTACGCGAGGATGTACTTGCTTTTTCAATTTGGAGTCCTAGAACCGAAGTTATGCCCTTTGGAAGGCTGCTGTACCGAAGGGACAGATTAGCTGTTTTTTTGATTTTAGGACTTGTATGCGAAATCGGGGTAGTGGGATATATGTGTGCTGTTTTGTGGACTCGATTTGAGTGTGTGGCACGTGTTTGCAGGTGGTGTGCCTCCGGGAGTGCCCTCAACCTCTCGTCACTCCGTTGCCCGTGGTTGAAGGCAAGTGTGTTGCGTGGATTGTATGCTATACGTGTTGCTAGAACTGCTTGATAGTATTTGGAATGGATAACATGTTGTTTTGCCATGATTTACATGTTATAATTGATAGGAGGTCCTTAGGACATGATTTAAATGTTATCGATGATATGGTGTCCTCATGCCATGATTAACTATGCTTGTTGTTGACAAATGATTCACCTGCCATGTTTTGAGCAGTAGCATCACAATTGTTGAATACGGTCCTACATGTGGAGATGCCATGTGTTGATATGCAGTATTTCTATTCCTGTATACGTTGCTGTCCATTTTGCATACATGGCATATGTTCATGGCCGTCCGGTGAGATAAGTCATAACTATTCCGGTAGGGTCGGTGAGAACTGTTATGACTAGTCCGGGGCTATTCTTTTGAGTAAGTCCTACATCGTGACTCCGTCACCGAGGTGAATGGAAGCGAGTGATAGGCACCCTCCATCTTCGGGATGGAAGGGGGAAAAGGGTGCAAGCCGACGGGTGTGCACTCAACCATACCGGTATGAGAATTCCAGGAGACATGTGTCATTGCATGAAAGTTATACATGAATAAGGATGTTTATGAGATGATGAGTAGAGTACTCATGAGATGCTCATGAGATGATTATCATGTTGTTTTAAAGGATGCATACAATATTAAATATGATGTGTTGGGACATAACTGTGGAGACTGGAATGATGGTTTGTTGTCTTGCTCCTTGTTGATTCATTACAATACACTTTGCTGAGTTACGAACTCACGCTTGTGTTTTCGTTGTTTGTTTCTTTAGGTACCATGCAATTGGTGCGCGAGAAAGGGATCTAGCCACAGTCCTCCACGTAGTATAATAATCTAGCTAATTCCCCCATTTTTGGAGACACGGCAATAAGTGTTACAATAATCATTAGTGTATTGTTTTTATGTTTGGTTGTTACCCTCATGTGTAACATGTGGGCTATGGAGCGAGTTGTTATATTTTCCTAGACTTAAATTGATGCTTATTCCTTTGCTTACCATGCATATTGATGTTTTAGTTGATGATTAGATATCATTATCGCTGCGTATGGAGATCTTGTTTATCCTACATATTGATATGATGTTATGTTGTTAAACTTCATGCATAAACAAAGGAGATGCTGTCAAAATTTTCAATTTATGCTAAATGATTACTTGCTGTAATTTTACCTTAAACTATGGTATTAAACGTGTTATGGTCTATGTTTGGTGACATTCCGGGCTTAGTACAAGCTGGGGTGTTACAGGATAGTATTGAGAATCATATTCGGTGATTTAGTAGATGACTTTTGAAATATGGTCTCGTAATAACCATTTGTGGAGAATTGTGAACAACGCAGAATATGTGTGGTTTATTTAAATAACTTGGTATCAGAGACTATGGAAACTACTATTGTTGATGAATTAATAACATCATGGTTTTACGGCATGATATTCGGTGGTCTAGTAAATGATAATAGAACATATTCCTGGTGGATTAAAGTTGGTGATTTAAAGATGATAATATGAAGGATTAAATATATAAAATTATGAAGTAATATCGGTGGATTGTATTCTAGATGTTTAGAGGTGTGATATTGTGAAGTATTCTCTGTAGTTTAGTAGATGACCTTGTGAAATATTCTTCGTGGAGGATAAGATTACCGCCGTATGATTGGTGGATAAATCAATAATACAGGTCATAGTTCAAGGGTAATATTTCATATACAAATATGATTGTGGTTTAATAGGATTTTGGAGTTATGATAGTACCAGGATATACTTCCTATTTGTGGATACTATATTGGATTGGATTATTCATATGATTGTAAGAGTATGACAATTTAAAGGTCATTGGGGGTTACAAAATTGATTATAAGAATTGTAACCAAACCCTACAACTTACCTTTTATAAAAGAAACTATTGGTGGAATAGAATAGTACGGTAGGAATGCTTAGACTATAAGCGGTCAATGTTCACCCATGGGTGGGAATTTCAATTATCTCTTGAAAACTTGTGTTGGAAGTTATAGACAAGGAGTATTGCCAATGGTTTACAAAATAAAAATAAAATGAAAACTGGTTTTGGACTGGGGCGGAATGGTTTGTCTGGTGGGCGCGGAGGGAGTGCTAGCTTTCATTGCGCAAGTACCGCCCCAAGTCAATTAAGGACCGACGCTTATGACTGTCTCCATTCTAAGCATAACCGTACAACCACATGTCAAAGTGGGCACGACCTGGCTAACTAATTTGTAGAAACCTGACTTCGACTCACCACTCGGTGGAATGTGAGAGCCGGAAAGAGGCATTATTGTTGTTGTTGTTTTTCTCACACGGCGCAAGAGGGGGCTTCTGTACTGGGCGAATAGAACCCTAACAGCGGTGAAACCTCAGCGGGTGAGTCGGGTTAGGCGTATACATTGTAAAAGCCTTTTCATGATATCCCTGCCGGCACACCCAAGGAAGTGTGCTAATAACTTGGCATCAAGGGAATATTATGTCTTGTGGGTAAAGGTGTACACCTCTGCAGAGTTAAAACTATTCGAATAGCCGTGCCTATAGTCAAAGGCAAAGCTTGCTGAATGCTTTCATACTGGTAGACTTTGGTTTTTGGTTTCAAACTAAACAATGTTTCGTTTTAGGATCCGGGAGTGGTTAGAACTCTGGGGTGTGCTTCTGGCGGCTAAAGCTAGGTAGGTGGAAGGAACCTGATTTTGTGAACCATGGCGGACAGAGCCATGTGATTGGATGGAACCCTGATTTTGTTGGGATGTGGCGGATAGAGCCTATATATTAGTGAGTGGTGGTTAGAACCTTCACTACAATATTACATAATTCAATTATTAAAAAGAATTGCTCAATTATGCTTTGTGAAAATTATTATCAAGTATGATTTGATGAAACTTGGCTTTATGCAAAAGAACCATATTAAGCCATCTTTGGATAGCCTACATTGTGCATAATCTCCCAGACTTGCTGAGTACTTTATGTACTCACGTGCTACATTCTAATTCTCTGTCAGAAGTGAAAGAAGCTGTCAAGGAATTCCAACGACTAGGGCGCGCTCCCCACTCGATTGCCTGTGGGCATTTGGATGGGTCGTTTGGTGTTTTCGTCTTCCGCTGCAGTTGTTCAAGTTATTCTGCCTGTTCAGGCCGTAATGGTAAACCTTGACCATAAGGTCTTTGCTTTTATTGGTATTATTCTTATTTACTTATATGTATTCGTGATATGGTTGTTGATTCATCACTTTTGACTGTGTGTACTAGCTACTGATCTGGGACTAGTACAGAAATACACAGGGGATTCCCGATAGCCGATCCGGGAGCCTACACCATCACAACCTTATGTTGAACATTCCTGAATTTAGCCCTCAAATGATAGGTCAGAAAACTCCACCAGGGCCCACTGCCCTCAACGAGCACCTATCGTTGTGAGAATCTGCAAATGGCATTACACGGCCCATTTTCACTCCTCCCCTTCAGTTACTTCCCTGTCAGGAAGGCTGATACCCATTCTCTTCCGAGAATGGTACCACCAAAACAATTAAGTGCCTTCAGGAAATGGTCAATGTACTGAGCTATGTCGAAGACAGATCCACAGACCAGTTCGACTTGTGGTTGCGCGGTAATTTAAGTTATTTACTTCACTCAAGGGGGTTTAACCTTATGTTGCCGAAGACCCAACTGTTCAACCATCCACCAACCAATCTTGTACGTATCATATCGGCCACCATTCCTTACACAGCTTACATCATCAGTCGGGGATCAAAGTCACATCCACCTCATGGTTAGTCCAATATTGTCCCCCTGACCATAGCACATTTAAATACTCCGAGCCAACTGCTCGCTAATTTTTTATTTCTCATTTAAAGATTTTGTGTGAAACTAAATAGTTAATAATTACTATGGCATGTATGCTCATTAACTTGGGTTATTCAAGGTTTAATAAAGTTTATCATTGTCAAGGAGGCTAATCGTGAAACTGGGTATAGCTAAGTTGCATGTCATTTTAAACTAGCGATTTTTCAGTATTTCAACATACAGTTCAAAGTAATATGGTATATTTTAAATACTACAATATTAACATGGAAAATTGGGTTCAATATGTTCAAAGGTGTGCGGCTTGCCTTGCTGCGAGGCGGGATCATCTAAGCTGTAGTCGACGTAGTCGTACACATCTCCGCTCGGGTCCCGCTCGGCTCACTGGAGTGCCTTTCGGGCTCCAAGCTAACTGCTTGTGACGTCGGATCTAGCGTGGAAAGGAAGAGTGCAGTAAGTGAACGAATAAAATAAATAAACCAAAAGAAAATCGAAAAGAGGGCCGAAGGAGGTTTGTGGGTAATTTTGGCATTTTTGGAATTTTTGGAACTCCAATTGGTGAAACGAAGGCTATATTTGAACTCAGTGGCTCGAAACGATCAAGATAGTGTATTTTGGCTATTTTTGGAATTTTCAGGGATTTTTTGGAGTTTTCTAGGATTTTCTGGACTTTTTAGATTATTTAAATCCAAAAAAGAAATTAAAATTGAATAAGGGAAAGAACAGTATTGGGCCGTATTTGGGCTTGGCCCAAACCATCCGAGAGGCCCACAGGCGCAACGTACGCTGGCCTGAAGCCGGCCGGCCGCCCATTGCGCGCTGCCGCCAAATGACATGCGAGCCCAAGAGCGATGGATTCGCGGGGCCGGCACGCGGCCCGGCAAGGTTATCGACGCCTGGCCCAAGGGGCGCCCTCACCGAGTGGATCGGCAGGGGCGAGCGAAGCGAGGCCGAGCGTACGAGCCGGCGCCGAGGGTCGGGCGTGGCTTAACCTAGGCGCCCCGCCGGCAGAGAAATAAAGTGAGTGGGTGCGAGGCTAGGGTTGGGCTCGGCGAGGGGCGAGTGAGGCGGCGGCGGCAACTCGGGGGCTGTGCGGCCGACGCCAGAGCAGAAGGCTAGGGCTAGGGCGGTTGTGGCTCGAGTGGCGCAGGAAGGGAGCGGAGTTGCGCGGGGCGAGGCGGGGGAGATCTGAGCCGGGGCGATGGTGCGGCCTTTGGCCGAAGAGGATAACTAAGGGGGGTTGGCAGTGGGGCATTTGGTCGAAGGGGGAGAAGATGAGGGAGGGGCGGTGCTCACCGAGGGAGGAGGGAGGACAAGCACGAAGGGAAGGCGGGCGCGGGCTTGGGCTTTATTGCCGCGCGGCGGCATGGGCGCGGGCGAGGTAGGCAGCTTGCCGCCATGGGCGGGGAGGTGACGGGGGCAAGCAAGAGTGGGGTTCCAAGGCGAGGTGGTTGAGGGCCGGCGGAGCGCGCGGAGCGAGGGGACGACCGGGAGAGAGAGCAGAAGCGGTTCGGGCACGAGTGGCGACACGGAGAAGACTGGTGATGGGCGCGTTTGCGAGGTAGGAGATGGGCGATGCGACAGCGACCGGGTGGTGACGCGGCGGACCGGTCCATGGTGACGGACCGGAGGTTCGAGGCGAGGATTCCTAGGTAAGTTCAATCCTCCAACCCTAATCCCGAATTCTAACTCAAATCCAAAGTCTAGATTAAGATCAATTTAACTCGAATTAGGGTTTTTCAATTGTTTTGAAATTTGGGGATGTTTCATTTTCGCGGCCAAATCTTCCAAGCAACCATGGGGAAATGACGAGTGTATCGAATGCGTCATCCTTTTTCTCTGAGCTCACAACGTACTTTTTATTCGATTGTAGCCCATATCTTCCGCTGAGTTACTCCGAATGCTGATGTCATTCTCAACACCAATGCAATATTATGAAAGTATTTTTCAAGAAAAATTCTGTTGTATCATTTTATATATCCAAATCATATGTTTTAAACAATATATTTTGTCAAAATTAATAGAGTTTGGCTGCTGGGACGTGAGTCACTCTTTTGTTATGAGGATTAATTAAACAAGGGCATTACAGTCAATTCCCTGTCCATTTGTTTCTAGAAAGAAAATATAGGAAATCATATAGAAAAACAAATTTTACGTAGTGCCTTGATTTCCAACATGTCCATACTTGGTGTGTCCTTGTCGAACCTAGAGCGCATTCCTACCAAAAACAAAATGAATCGAAATTGCACGAACATTGACTTCCATGACATCGGATATATATCAAATCAGTCTGGAATGGTATGACCATTACATTGTACATTAGCCCATCTGATGCATCCTTTCCAACTTTAAATTAAACTGTTAGTCAAATTTGTCAATCTAGGCTTGCACGGTAAATTCTCTTATCACACATACGAAAATTGACTTCCATGGCATCGGATATCAAATCAATCTGGAAAAGTATGACCATTACATTGTACATTAGTCCATCTTATGCATCCTTTCCAACTTTGAATTAAACTGGTTAGTCAAATTCGTCAACCTAGTCTTGCATGCAAAATTAATCTGCTATTTGACCTCTAAATTCCATTATCACATATATGAAAAGAGTTGTTTTAACATTCTAAAATTCTGAAAAGGTATATATCATGTTCCAAAAATATTTTTCAGCATTCTCTTGTTTTTTCCTAGATGTTCTGCAATTAAGATACATCTTCTGTCGAAGCTACCTTCCCTCTCCCCACGATTGCTGACGCCTCGAGCCCACTCGCCAATCGTCAACCTCTACGCACTCGCATCTACTATGGGATAGCTCCTAAGCTACTATAGCATCCCCAAATTTTGACTCTGTCGCCGATTTGCACCTGCCATGCACACCAAGACAGCATGTGATGCCCCGCATCCAAGGCCAAACTCGGCGTATATTGAATGCCATCACCGCATGTTTTATCGACAAAATCTCCCGAGCAACCGTCAGCAAATGTACGAGTGTAGCGTCTTCATCTTTACCTTTAAATCCTAGCCAAGCGTGTCATCCTTCTTCTGCAAGCTCATTGCTACTTTTTATTCGGTCATAGCCCATATCTTCCATCGAGCTGCTTGGAATGCCACTATCATTCTCAACAACAGTGTGGTATTATGAAAGTATTTTCATCACAAATTTAGTGGTATCATATTTATATATCCAAACCATATGTTTTAATAATATATATGGTCAAAATTAATAGAGTTTGATTGGACATATTCTATGGCATCACTCTTTTGTGGCCGGAGGGAGTTATTAAACAAGGGCATTACAGTCAATTCCCCTTCCATTTGTTTCTGGAAAGAAGTTAAATATAGGAAATCATACATAAAAACAAATTTTACCTTGTGCACTGACTTCCAACATGCCATATTTGGTGTGTCCTTGTTGAGACTAGAGCGCATTCCTACCAAAAAAAAGGGTGCAACTAGTGAACGGCATACCGTTCTTACGGTATAGCCATGAAACTTATCAAACTTATCAGTTTCAGTGCTGGTTTCATGAGTTTTAGTATTTAGTTTCATGAGTTTCATGTTTCATCAATTTTAGTGCTAAGTTTTATGAGTTTCACTGTAAAAATTTCACGAGTTTCATAAGTTTCAGTACTATACCGTTGCAACGGTATACCGTTTAATAGTTTTTCTAAAAAAAAACATGACCTGAAGTTGCACGAACATTGACTTCCATGACATCGAATATATCAAATCATCCTGGAAAAGTACATTAGCCCATCTTATGCATCCTTTCCAATTTTGAATTACATGGTCACACATTTAACACCCCGGCATCTAGTATGCCTGAATGTTACCAAACATAGACTAAACAACACCTAAATACCACAAATTAGAGTAAATTACAGCAAAGGCACAAATGCTAAAACCGAAAATTTCGGCAGCATCTCCTTTGTTTTTCCATGAATTGAAGCAACAACAATCTTAACATATCAAGATAGCATAATGAACGATAGCAACAACATGACAAATCAGTAATTTCAGCCACCATACAACTAAGGATATAAGCCTATCCGTCACATGTCAAACATGGACTAATCATTTACTCATGACAACCAACGAAGCATCAAAACCACAATTTAGTTCAGTGAATTAACCATCACAATTAAAGGAGAGAACAAGTCATTGTTTATATGTGTGATGCTAAGTGATGACGTATGATTAGCTCCCTTTCCCGCATGCCGATTTCATGGTACCTAAGAAAAACAACATAAACACAAGCGTGAGTTCATCACTCAGCAAGTATATTGCAATGGAACAAGAAAATACATTCCAATACCTTCATCACCACTTTTCACATACAACATCATAAACATCTCATATTCACAGTGTAAGCATCTCATTGACATCATCATATATCATCATCATACAACATCATCATATAATGCAATGCAATGCAATGCACATGTCTCCTGGAAGCAGATACCGGTACTGCTGAGTGCACACCCGTCGGCGTGCACCCTCTTCCCCCTTCCATCCCGTAAATCGAGGGTGCCTACTCCTCGCTTCCACTCACCACGTGGGTGGAATCACGAGGTAGGTCTTACATCCATGGCGCTCCGGATTAGTCATAACTTTCTCACCGACCTTACCGGAATAGTTATGATGTTCTCACCGACCGGGCCAAGTTTCATGCCATGTATGCAACATATGCCATAATCAATAACCATAAACCATTGCATAGCATCTTAACATACCCTTTTTTTATCATATCATGGCAAACCCTAAGCATGGCAAGATAGCATAACATGGAAACAATTTCATCTAGTTAAGACAAGCAAATAAACCACATGCTACCCATCCCAATACACTTGCCTTAACCTCGAGCGACGGATTGGCGGGATGAGGAGGGCACTCCCGGGGTCACACCACCTGCACAAAGATGCCACACAGTCACAATGTGCCCACAAAATAGTACGCCATTGCCCATCTACCCCGATATCGCAAACTACTCCTGAAAACGAAAAACAGAGAATCTGTCCCCCCTGGGACAGCAGACTTCAAACTATCATAACTTTAGATCTAGGACTCCGAATCGACTAAATGAGTACATCCTAGCATAGCTGAGGAAATTTCCTAACTTTTTCTAAGTATATGGAAAAGCTGATTCGGAATCTAAAGTTGTTTAATCTACAAAACACTATGTTCTGTCCCAGCTACGTCATAAATTTGAACACGTTCGGTAAATTGAGCATAACTTTCAAATGGCTAGGCGGAATTGGACGTTCTTTATGTCCACTGAAAGTTATTGAAGTTACCTACAACTTTCTCAATAGGCGGCCGACCAAATTCCGATTCTAAGGTCGCGAAAACTCAAACCCTAGGTCGACTGCACAATCTGCCCGAAGCAGAGAACGTGGCAAACTCTAGTTTTCATCTAATCTACCCAATCACAGCACCACCACTTGATCTAAAAGCATCCAAATACCCTTTATCATAGCTCCTAGACCAACCCCAAGGATTCCCCTAGCCATACCTCAGCCCGAAGAACGACGAACGCCGAAATCCTTCCTCCCGGGTCCCCAATCGTCCTCCTCGCGCCGGAACCGCCGGATCTCCTCGTCGCGCGGCTTCCCGAAGGATGGATCAGTGGGGTGGCGAGGTGGGAACCTCCCCTAGGGCAGAAAGGGGGGGTGGAGATGAGAGGGGAGGGGTGGGGCGCTTGGGGGAGGCGACTAGGGGGGGTGGGGGCGTGGAGAGGAGAGGAAAGTGGGGCGGCTAGGGTTTCCAAGGGTGGGGGTGCATGAGGGACTAGGGGGGCGCATGCAGCTCTTCTTGATGCCCTCCTCCCCCTTATGGGCCAAAAAGTCCCACTTTTGGCCAATGTGGGATCCCCCTTAAGGCCCAACTCGCCCTGGAAAGGCTCAAACTCCCGAAATCAGCCCGAAAACACGATTAAACTTCATAGCGTAAAGTTTTAACCTCCGATTTCACATTTTATAATGTTTCGACCTTCCATAGTATCACAACACAGTGGCGGTACCCGACACCCCTAAAAATTTTAGAAAGCTACATGTTTATATTTCAATATGTTAAATTTATTTATTGAATTGATTTTGATTTTAATGGTTTGGAATTTTTAAGACATTAGAACTATTTGTATTACTTTTAGCAAATTTCAAATATATATGATAAATTTTTGATATTACAAAATGATTATACAAGATTATAGATTTGGACATGTGCTGGGCCATACCTAAGTTTTTGAGGCCCCAGTGCGAAACACAAAACGGGGTCCTATACTAGGGAAATACAAATGACTAAAATGTGATTCCATTATATAACTATATGTTGTTTCCCAATATTTAAAACTACAATAGGCATTAATGTTAAAAGAGTAAAGGGTGAATCTTTCTTACCGATATCTTTTTAACTTCTAGTAAAAAGCATCATGTGCCTGGTGTTCTTTGAAATGAAATCTTTAATTATATCTTCATATTTAATCTTCTCCAGAGCATTGTGGCCGAGCACACTTTGAGCTTGTGCTTTGGCGTTATTCAAGAAAATAAAGTGGTGAAAGAGCTAAAGTTCTTCCTAATTATAACTTCAAAGTTACAGCAACAACAGTGATAGGAGTTTCAATCATTCGAATTGCCGCTAGACCTTGTTCTGAACCTTTTCTGATATACGGAATTTAGTGTGGTGTGTGACCATAATCTACTAATCTAGCTCCACGAAGGATAACAATAGTGAACAGAGATGGATATTGCAATTTGCAAACTAACAGTACAGATGGATATTGCGCAGTGGATATTACAAACTAACATGGATTGTTGAATCTTTGCTTTCTAGTTTGTACCTTTGAGACAACATTTGTTGATACAGGAAACTTTGCTTTGCAAACTAACAACAGAGAATCAGGAAATACAGTGGTCCAAAGTTGTCCTGCTCATGACCAATAATTGGAATAAGGTGCGCGTTGTGCAGAACTCGTACGATTTCGGTGACACGTTAAATTAATCACATTGCTGATACAGACATCATGGATATTGCAAAGAACATAACTAGTGCTGAAGCCTGAAGGCTGTTGGATCATAAATCGTAAGGGCCTTCTCAACCCAAAAGCTAGCTTTAAGAGGTGAGGGACTCCCCCAGTTATAAGTTAGATTCTTTACCCTTTCACAACCAATGTGGGATTATTCTAACAATCCCCCATTCACACATTGGTATCTCTCAGCCGTTCACCGCCCCTTCACCGTACACCGACGGTCCCTCAGAGCCACGGTCCATCAGGCCTTCACACCCTAGTGTCCATCGGGCCAAAGATGTTAGAACCGGGCTTTGATACCAATTGTTGGATCGTAAGGACCTTCTCAACCCCAAAAGCTGTGAAATCATGTGATGAAAAATTGGCTTAGTGATAAATTGAGTATTGCAAAGTGGTTGTGATCATGGTATGTGTGGTGCATATGCATGTGCTATTTCATATAATTAATTGATATGCTTGTGATAGCATGGTAATTGTTTTGCTTGATGCAATGCGCTCGTGTGAGTGGTTGCATAGACTGATCTTGAGTCAAGTCGTGGATTTGTTCTCGGAAAACTGTTTTGTGTTTGTTCACGTGCAGGTTTGCTTGAGGTCGAACGGGGTTGATGACGGGGATCGGAACTAGGTTCTGGGAAGAATCGAGGTTCAGATGATCGAGAATGTCATGCGGGGCGTTCAAACTAGAGAACTGCACGTGACGGAGAGTGAGTCACGCGGTAGCGACAGGTCGGCCCTACGCGTGCATGCGAGAATTTTTGAGTTGTATGTATATTTTAGGCCATGTGTTTTTGGGTCAGATAAATATGCATGTATGTATTTAATTAGAGTTAAAATTTTAGCAAGGTTTCCTGTATGGAAATCAGTCGGCCAGTGAGTCGCTTGTGGACTCGGACGAGGCGTCCGGCCTCCGGTCACTTGCGTGTACGAGCGTGATTCGGACGAGCGTATAGGCGTATAAAAACAGAGCAGAAGGGCTCTTCAAAACATCGAGACGGGAGCGACCCTATTTGGCCAGAGAAGAAAAGATACGGCAGTGCACCGAGAGTCGAAGTCCTCCAGAGCCCCAGCGAAAAAGACTTTGCAAGACTCGGCGGCTCAGAGCGTTTCGACGACAGCCGGCTCGCGAAAGTTCTTCACACAGAGGCAGCGTCGTGCATGCAGTAGCCGGGTGGCTGCATGAAAAAATTGCGACGTCACTTCCAAGCACGTCTCCTTGGCAAAACTGCTGGACGTCTGCGCGTCACGAGAAGATTCAGGTCAATTCTGCCGAATTGATTTGTGAAGTTCGTTTCTGTTGTTTGCGTTTTGGAACAACACGTCCTTTGTTCTTTTACTTCTAACAGAGAAACTTATCAAGTACTGCTATATTCTTTTGGTCAAAACGAGTTAACTAGTACTGCTATTGCTTTACAATATCAAGTTAGCTACTACTGCTATTAATTGCTTTACGTGCTTTCCTACATATTAAGAAGTGTGATTTGTGTGTGAATTAATTAATTAATTCAACATGATAATTTTGATTTGATCTATTCCAAACCTTTTTCGGGCATCAAGTTAGTGATCTAAAAAGTTTGATTGGTTAATTCCTTGTAGATTTTGTTTAATCATGAAATTAGTGTTTAATCATTTTCGTTATATTTGATACAATCATCTTGTGAAGCCTATAACTTTTGATCCATAGATTCGATTGAGCTGATTCTTGTTGGGTTGGTTTCTAAACTGAATCTAGTTTCCACAATAAAAATTTCACATTAATCCGACCGTTGGATCACCAGGAATTCACGTTTTAGTGAACGTCTGTCAATCTGTTTTTTTAGTGAAACCGAAGCAATTATTTGATTGCGAATTGGGGTGAATTTTTAGTAGATCAAAATTTTGTTTTTTAGCTTCCTGGCAATCATTCACCCCACTCTGATTGCTATACTAGTATATATCGATCGTACAAAGGCTGAGTCGCTAAGATGGATATTGAAAGAACTAGAAGGTTGAAGCTTGAAGGCTGAGTCGCTGAGATGTATTACCAGGGAGCCGACATGAGTGACAACTGGCCGGCGTGGAGTCACCAGGGAGGCAAGGCGCTGAGCGACGAACAGCCGGACGGCGTGCGCTGAGGAGATGAATGGCTGGACGGCGATCGCGTGCGACTGTGCGAGCGTGCGCTGAGGAAACGAACGGCCGAACGGCGCCATATGCTGGGGGCCCACAAAATTTAGGGGCCCTGTGCGGTCGGCTCACTTGCGCTGGGCCTTAGACGGGCTTGGCGGTGCGGCCTTTGGTCGAAGGGGGAGAAGATGAGGGAGGGGCGGTGCTCACCGAGGGAGGAGGGAGGGCGAGCACGAGGGGAAGGCGGGTGCGGGCTTGGGCTTTATAGCCGCATGGCGGCATGGGCACGGTCGAGGTAGGCGGCTTGCCGCCATGGGCGGGGAGGTGACGGGGGCAGGCAAGAGTGGGGTTCCGAGGCGAGGTGGTTGAGGGCCGGCGGAGCGCGCGGAGCGAGGGGACGACCGGGAGAGAGAGCGGAAGCAGTTCGGGCATGAGTGGCGAGGCGGAGAGGACGGGTGATGTGCGCGTTTACGAGGCAAGGAGATGGGCGATGCGACAGTGGCCGAGAGGTGACGCGACAGACCGGTCCATGGCGATGGACCGGAGGTCTGAGGCGAGGATTCCTAGGTAAGTTCAATCCTCCAACCTTAATCCTGAATTCTAACTCAAATCCAAAGTCTAGATTAAGATTAATTTAACTCGAATTAGGGTTTTTCAATTCTTTTGAAATTTGGGGATGTTTCATTTTCGCGGCCAAATCTTCCAAGCAACCATGGGGAAATGACGAGTGTAGCGAATGCGTCATCCTTTTTCTCCGACCTCACAACGTACTTTTTATTCGATTGTAGCCCATATCTTCCGCTGAGTTGCTCAAAATGCTGATGTCATTCTCAACACCAATGCAATATTATGAAAGTATTTTTCAAGAAATATTCGGTTGTATCATTTTATATATCCAAATCATATGTTTTAAACAATATATTTGGTCAAAGTTAATAGAGTTTGACTGCTGGGATGTGAGTCACTCTTTTTTTACTAGAAGGAGTAATTAAACAAGGGCATTACAATCAATTCCCCGTCCATTTGTTTCTAGAAAGAAAATATAGGAAATCATATAGAAAAACAAATTTTACGTAGTGCCTTGATTTCCAACATGTCCATACTTGGTGTGTCCTTGTCGAACCTAGAGCGCATTCCTACCAAAAACAACATGACTCGAAATTGCACGAACATTGACTTCCATGACATCGGATATATATCAAATCAATCTGCAATGGTATGACCATTACATTGTACATTAGCCCATCTGATGCATCCTTTCCAACATTAAATTAAACTAGTTAGTCAAATTTGTCAATCTAGCCTTGCACGCTAAATTCTCTTATCACATATACGAAAATTGACTTCCATGACATCGGATATCAAATCAATCTGGGAAATTATGACCATTACATTGTACATTAGCCCATCTTGTGCATCCTTTCCATCTTTGAATTAAACTGGTTAGTCAAATTCGTCAACCTAGTCTTGCATGCAAAATTAATCTGCTATTTGACCTTTAAATTCCCTTATCACATATATGAAATGAGTTGTTTTAACATTCTAAAATTCTGAAAAGGTATATATCATGTTCCAAAAATATTTTTCAGCATTCTCTTGTTTTTTTCCTAGATTTTCTGCAATTAAGATAATTTCGTCTTTAAATCTAGCCGTTGTTTTCAATTTAAAAGTTTATTTCAAACTTTTACAGAACATAGACATAATTTATTTAGGTTCTAAATAAACTTAGGAGCCTCTTCAAAAAATTTCATAATTTTTGAAGTTTTTTTGCTAATTTTAAAATTCAAACCTATTTTATGTGATTAAGTTAATTGGAAAATGTATTAAAATACATTTTTTGTTCGTGGGCTGAATTCTTTCCTTCGTCCTAGCCTACCGCTGTTCTGTCCTATGTTCAGCCCCCACGCCAGACCTCCGTAGCCACCTTCCAGTTTTACGCCTTCTCAGAGGGGAAGCATCTTCTGTCGAAGCTGCCTTCCCTCTCCCTGCGCTTGCTGACGCCCTAAGCCCACTCGCCAATCGTCAACCTCTACGCACTCGCATCAGCTATGGGATACTGTTGCAACGGTATACCGTTTAATAGTTTTTCTGAAAAAAAACATGACCTGAAGTTGCACGAACATTGACTTCCATGACATCGGATATATCAAATCATTCTGGAAAAGTACATTAGCCCATCTTATGCATCCTGTCTAATTTTGAATTACATGGTCACACAGTGGCGGTACCCGGCACCCCTAAAAATTTTAGAAAGCTACATGTTTATATTTCAATATGTTAAATTTATTTATTGAATTGATTTTGATTTTAATGGTTTGGAATTTTTAAGACATTAGAACTATTTGTATTACTTTTAGTAAATTTCAAATATATATGATATATTTTTGATATTACAAAATGATTGTACAAGATTATAGATTTGGACATGTCATACGGCAGTGCACCGAGAGTCGAAGTCCTCCAGAGCCCCAGCGAAAAAGACTTTGCAGGACTCGGCGGCTCAGAGTGTTTCGACGACAGCTGGCTCGCGAAAGTTCTTCACACAGAGGCAGCGTCGTGCATGCAGAGCCAACGAAAGTTTGTTTCTGTTGTTTGCGTTTTGGAACAACACGTCCTTTGTTCTTTTACTTCTAACAGAGAAACTTATCAAGTACTGCTATATTCTTTTGGTCAAAACGAGTTAACTAGTACTGCTATTGCTTTACAATATCAAGTTAGCTACTACTGCTATTAATTGCTTTACGTGCTTTCCTACATATTAAGAAGTGTGATTTGTGTGTGAATTAATTAATTAATTCAACATGATAATTTTGATTTGATCTATTCCAAACCTTTTTCGGGCATCAAGTTAGTGATCTAAAAAGTTTGATTGGTTAATTCCTTATAGATTTTGTTTAATCACGAAATTAGTGTTTAATCATTTTCGTTATATTTGATATAGTCATCTTGTGAAGCCTATAACTTTTGATCCATAGATCCGATTGAGCTGATTCTTGTTGGTTATTTTTTACACTGAATCTAGTTTCTACAGTAACAATTTCACATCAATTCGACCGTTGGATCGCCGGGAATTCACGTTTTAGTGAACATCTGTCAATTTGTTTTTTTAGTGAAACCGAAGCAATTATTTGATTGCGAATTGGGGTGAATTTTTAGTAGATCAAAATTTTATTTTTTAGCTTCCTAGCAATCATTCAGCCCCCCCACTGATTGCTATACTAGTATATATCGATCCTACAACAGCTAAGTCGCTAAGATGGATATTGAAAGAAGAAGGTTGAAGCTTGAAGGCTGAGTCGCTAAGATGTATTAACAAGGAGCCGATATGAGTGACAACCGGCCGGCGTGGAGTCACCAGGGAGCCGAGACGCTGAGCGACGAACGGCCGGACGGCGTGCGCTAAGGAGATGAATGGCCGGACGGCGATCGCGTCCGACTGTGCGAGCGTGCGCTGAGGAAACGAACGGCCGAACAGCGCCATATGCTGGGGGCCCACAAAATTTGGGGGCCCTGTGCGGTCGGCCCACTTGCGCTGGGCCTTAGACGGGCTTCGACATGTGAAGTATGGACACCAAGAAATTACAATACCGTTTCGAGTCCAGAAATAGCCCATCGCACGGCACCAATTTTCATTGAAAATTGGAAGAAGCCGAACGGTTTCAAAGTCAAACACTTTGAACTCGACAGTAAAAAAAATTAAAATTGACTGATTTAGTTGATTTTTAAGCTATTTTCACCGATTTTTGACCGATTTTTCTTCGAAAAATCAGCAAAATAAGCGAAACAAATCGGAAACCGATTTTTGACTGATTTTCGAGTGATTTCCCCGCATGGACTACAAGCATCGGGAAAAGAAGCAAAACTGACAATATGATCACTAAAAGGTAAGAAATACCTCCCTTGTTACACATCAGTGCCTCTACTTCAATCTCCAGATTGTTCTTGAAGATGGAGGTTACCATATCTGTAGTTACTGGTGACCTCGTCAGTAGGTTCATCCTTGAATAAGTACTAGTCAGAGCTGCGCGCTCCGCTGCGCCGTGCGAAATTTGATCCAAATTTTTATCTCTAAAAAAAGGCAAGAATATCCGAGTTTTTTTTGCTCGCTTGGGTATTTCTTGGAAAAAAGACGCTAAGTAAGAACCGTCGACGAACCAGCGAAACAACGGCGTTTTTTTGGGGGAAAAAATAACACATGTTCCGAGAAATATTAGATCCAAAAAAAAAATTATAGACACCGAGTTTAACACCCTATGCGGTCAATGGGCAATAATACATGTCCTTAAAAATATTAGAGATCGAGCCGCAAAAGAAATTTTAGATGCCGAGTTTAACATCTTATGCGCTTATTTTCGCGTCAAAAATGAGGGAAAACGGGTAAAAACGGAGAAACGACAGACGAAAAACGAATTCCCATTTTTTTGGGGGGAAACAGCCAACGAAAACATTTTTCCCATGCTCCGGAGAGAAAATGGATCACTAAAATATTTTTTTTCAGGCAAAACGGAGAAAGGAAATGGCCTCCCATTTTTTTGGGAGGAAATAGCCACTCCGGAGGAAAAACGGATCACGAAAACATTTTTTTCGGGTAAAACGGAGAAAGGAAACGGTCCCTCATTTTTTTGGGGGGCGAAATAGCCACCGAAAACATTTTTCCCATGCTCCGGAGGAAAAACGGATCACGAAAACAATTTTTTCGGGTAAAACGGACCCCGAAAATATTTTTTTGAGACAAAAAGGAGAAAGGACCCGAACGTAAAGCGCGAGGACCTATTTGTTATAATTTTGGACCTGTTCGCTATTTTGAAAAATTAGGAAAGGGCTCGCTCGCGATTCGCACTTAACGGGAGGGCCTCCATGCAAAACGAAAAACCAGGGACCTAAACGCGAACCGGGAAAAACATTCTCCTCTCACATAAAATCGCGCAAGGACCTGAACGTAATTTCGGGAAAACTGGAGGGGCTTTTCGCAAAAAAACCCTTGCCACGTGGGGGGCATGGTTGGGCTCCAATCCTTCCCCACATAATAGGGGTGATATTCAGACCATGCATGCATCCTTGAATAATAAGGTGGAAGGGTTGCAGCAACTCCTGCTGAGAGTTCACACAGTTGTCGAGGAGGCTGATGGGCAATGCCAATTCATCACCAACAATGGCATGCTGCTACAGTTGAAAATGGTGACTGAGGCCATG
Source organism: Rhipidocladum racemiflorum (assembly GCA_036346355.1). Lineage (NCBI taxonomy): Eukaryota > Viridiplantae > Streptophyta > Magnoliopsida > Poales > Poaceae > Rhipidocladum > Rhipidocladum racemiflorum. The sequence goes on from CM070584.1 coordinate 10,835,262, forward strand.
TACAGAGGATGTCATGTACTGGACATGCACCTTCAAGTGTGAGATTTTCAAGGAAGTTACCAAGCAAGAGGCAAGCGACTTTTTTGCCATTTGTCGTGTGAAATACTCCACCTTGTGCTTACCATTCCATAATTAGACTGGTTCGCCTGATTCCTGCAAATGCACCTCACCAGGTCTTTCACGCTATATAGCGATACCATGGCATCAGATTAAACAAACTATACCTCAAAAACCTGATCACTACACGGTGAAATATATCAAGCGACGCCACGAAATAATTTCCTCGTCATACATCAGTATTCCCCTTCTATCTCAACCTCAATTAGTTATTCGACATGGAAGCTGTTGTATCTGCGGTTACAGATGACCTTGTTAGCCGATTCATCTCCTTTGTGATGAACAAGCTTTCGGATCATGCAGGCTCAGACAATAAGGTGGAAAGGTTGCAGCAGCTACTGCTGAGAGTCCAAACAGTCATCAACGAGGCGGATGAGCGATACATCACCAACAGTGGAATGTTGATACAGTTGAAGATGCTTGCAGAGAACATGTACCAAGGATATCATGTGCTAGACCAGTTCAACTGCAGGCGACTCAACCAGAGTGCAGAGCAACAGGTAAGTGACTCATCATCCTTGTCTCTTGCCTGGCCTCTCAAACGTTCTCGCGGAACTGCTGCTACAACAAATAAGATCAAGGCTGTCAGTCATGAATTACAAAGTGCACTGGAGAGTCTAGAAATTGCTGTTGCCAACATGGCAGAGTTTGTTATACTTTTGGGAGGATGCACCCGTATGTCACGTAAACCCTATGATGCATATCTATACATTGACAACTTCATGTTTGGTCGTCATAGCGAAAAACAGCAGGTTATCAACATCTTATTACAAGACAATCCTCTTGGTGCTCCAACTGTTCTACCTATCATCGGTGGTATTAGAGTTGGCAAGAAAACTCTTGTTGCACATGTATGCAATGATGAAAGGGTCCGCTCGTGCTTCTCTTCGATCTTGCACTTGGATGGAGATAGCTTTTCCAGAATTGGCAGCCAGAAGCTCAAATTTCAGAGGACTTTGGTTATTGTTGTGTTTCTTTCAAATGTGAATGACGATGAGTGGGCAAAGTTTTATTCATCCCTGGCATGCATGGGTGGGGGAAGCAAGGTGATAATTGTAAGTAGGCTTGCAAAATTAGTGAGATTTGGAACTGTGAAACCAATTTATCTCAGTAGCCTTTCAAACCAGGAGTTCAGCTACCTATTCAAGACACTAGCATTTGGAAGTGCAAACCCAGAGGACCATCCACAGTTAGTATCCGTCGTTAAAGAGATTGCAACAGAGTTGGGATGGTCAGTGGTCGCAGCACATGTGGCTGCTGATGTGTTGAGGAAGAACATTAAACTTAAGTTCTGGCTTTGGCTATTGGAGAGCTGTAGGAGTACAGTTCAGATAAACATTGATTTATTTGGTGAGCTTCCAAAAACACTTTTTAGAAGAGATCGTCCAGTACAAATTGCATATGCTGCTGCTGCTCCACTCCAGCTCTTATGCACTGTTCCGACAATGGAGTTACCCAGGGTGGCATTAGGAGACCTATTAGTAGATCCTACCATACGACCGAAGGGGGAGTTTAATCTGGTCCTATGGGAATCAAGGATAGCGCCTTATACTACATTTGTTTACTTTGTTCCAACTCGCGCTGATGAAAATCCTGAAACATTCTCGCAAGGGAAGAAGCGCCGCCGACCATTTGTCTTGCCTTCTGCCATGATGTAGTAGAAAATTTTATCACTTTCGTTTCAGTCTATTTTTGTGGTTTAGATTGCAAAGGTATAGCATCATGCCAACAGAGCTGGACTTTTCCATTAATTCTCCTTTGTTTTGCTTTGCATTTTTTATCTATGGAGTCCATATTATTTCCTTAGCATACAAGTAATAATACTGCTTATCTTCAATTTTTAAGTCAATTTGAATGGTGTAATGTACAAGTATATTTTAATTCTAACACATGAGCAGTGTCCTTTTTATACTACCTCCAATCACAAGAGTGGCGATTTTTATTTTTCAAAGTCAACAAGATGTTATTTGGCCACTAAATTCTTTTTACATATTTTTTTTTTTGTAAATGTGCAATATTATGAAAGTTTTTTATGACAAATTTAGTTGTACCATTTTCATATATCCAAACCATATGTTGTAAACAATATATTTGGTCAAAATTAATAGAATTTGATCGCGCACATTCTACGGTGTCATTCATCTGTGACTGAAGGGAATAATAAAACAAGTAATAGTACTACTTAAAGTCAATTTTTAATTCAATTATAAAGGTGTAATGTACAAGTATGTTTCATTTGAAACACATGAGCAGTATCCTTTTTACACTCTGTCTAGTCACACAACAGTGGCGATTCTTACTTTTTTAAGTCAACAAGCTGCTATTTGACCACTAAATTCTCTTATCACATATACTAAAAGAGTAGTTGTAACATCCTAAAATTCGAAAAAGTTATATATCATATTCCAAAAAAATTTCAGCATTTTCTTGTTTTTCCCTAGATTTTCAGTAATTATAAAAAATGTTTCTTCAAATCTAGCATTGTTTTTTAATTTAAAATTTTATTCGAAACTTTTACATTACATGGAAATAATTTATTTTGGTTCTAAATAATCTCAAGAACCTCTCCAAAACTTTTCATAATTTTCGCAGTTGGCTTGCTAATTTTAGAAAATTCAAATATTTTTCTATAATTAAGTTAATTGAAAACGTATTAAAAATCCATTTTCTTTTCGTGGCCTGAATTCTTTCCTTCATCCTGTCCTGTCGCTGTTCGGACCTATCTTTAGCCTGCACACTAGCCCTCTGCAGCCGCCTTCCCTTTTTCCGCTTCTCATGGCGGAAGTGTCTTCTTCGGAAGCCGCTTTCTATCTTTCCCTCTCCCCACACACACGCATTTCAAGTGGTGTGAGGGCTGAGGACCTCGGAAGTGCGGGGAAGCTTAAGGCAACGATGGAACATCCATCATGAGCATGGGGGAAGACGACATGGGAGAGGAGGCTGTAGGAATCTTCGGCACTCTTTTGCATGCATGCGAGGCACCAGTGTGGGCGGCGGTAACAGTGGTAGAAGACAGCTCGACCTGGCATGCAGCAGGGGCAGGCGACGGTGAGAAGGCCGGTGGCACAAGTACCACGGCATGCAACTTGCACATGTTACAGCAGGGCGCATGTAGAGGGCGGCTGTGCCACAGCAAGGCGTGAACGACTTGGTGGCTACTGTGGCAGTGCTCGGCTGCAACATTGCACAGGTGGCATGAGTGTGGGGCGAGCTGGCACACACATAAGCACTCACAGCATGGGGCAAAGAGAGGTCGGACACGCTTTGGCGTGGCCAATCGCTGGCAAGCGGGCTGAGGTAGGGAGAGGGCCCAGATGCCAGAGAGAGAGAGAGAGAGAGAGAGCCTAGTGGGGAAAGTGTACTCCTCGGATTTACACTTTTATTATGAGGAAACGGGTTTAGTCCAAAGACGCTTTCTCCTTTCGGCAATTTACTATTTTACTTTTTTTTCCCTTTAATTTGGCGGTAGCTATTCTTGATTTTAATTGAGCCATCAAACATGCTCTGAATTTTACGAAAATTTTTGGGGATGGTTCGGAGGTGTTTCATATGTACTCATAAAATTTCCAAAGCATGATCACATATGTGAACTGTGTTACATTCAAACATTGCTTCTGTCCTATTAAAGAACTTCTATTTTTGGTTTTCCATAAGCATCAAATAAGTTCAGAAATTCATAAAACTTTTTGGAGGTGCTTTGGTGGGTTATTTGGGATTTAAATAAATTATTGTAAGACTTTTTATTTGTTTGAATTCACAGCTTGAATTTCAAAGTCATATTTGGTTTAAATGAAAAGCATTTTTCTTTAAATAAATAAAGAAATTAGAGAGAAATCAGAAAATGCTGAAAATTCAAATTATGGCCAAAAATTCAACTTGTATTCTTGTAGTTACAAAATTAAACATCTTGCCACTTGTCTAATAATTAAATATGGTCAGGTGCTGGCTGGGCTGGAGAATTACCTTCCGTCCAAGGGAGAGAAAGCTCTTCTTAACTGCCCCCCTCGCATCTCTACTACTCTAAAGCAGCACTTGGTGGCAGTGGTCCGTTCTTCCCACGTCATTAATTGCCGCTTAATTGCCCTGCTTAATTGCCCTACTTAATTGTCCTGCTTAATTACCCTACGCAAGAAACGAAGCGTTGCTTTAATTAGCCAGCTTTCGCAAGAAACGAAGCGTTAAAGATAGATGTTTGATCTTCTGAAATAATTTTTTTTATTTTTTAATCTTTATTTTTCGTTATTAATTTTGTTTTTCGTAGCAACGCACAGGCATGTAACTAGTATGTACTTATTATGTATGGCACAAACCGGTGATATCTTTGACTTGGTTAAGTTTTAACGTAGAGTACTGAGAGTGGTAGTGCACTATCATTGCAATTCTCAGAGAACTCTCTTATATGACTACTTCATTACTAGTCCTGAGATATCTATCTTATTGCCTATTCGAAACTGGATTTCAGTAAGCCCTAGCATCAAGAAATTTACCAGCCGTACGTTCCTTTTTTTTTCTTTTGCGAGGAAACCGTACGTTCCTGCCTATTGGACAGTGCACAGTGAAAAAAAAACCAATCGACAGTTCAAAACGAAAGAAAGAAACGAATCACATAAGAAAATGTTACAATACACATGTTGTGACACTATGGTTTGGTGTGACGTTATAGAAGGTGAAACTATAGAATAAAACCTTTCTGCTTAGGGTTTTATCGCGTTTTTGGGCCGGTTGAAGTGTTATGTCGCCACGGAGTGTCGTAACCTTATTTAACGTGCATGATAAGGTTAATAACATTATGAGATGTGGAATTAAGGTTAAAACTATAGGATATGGAGGTTAATAGCTTTTCCGGGGTGTTTCCGGGCCGTTTCCGGGGTTTTGGGCCTTCCCGGGGGAGTTTGGGCCTTGGTGGGCTTTGGTGGGATGGAGTAGGTCTCCGTAACGGACTAGGATTGGGTGTGGGGGCTGGTAAAAGGGCTCCCCACCAGCCTTTTGGGCGTGCTCCCCCTGCCCTTGGGCGCCCCCACCTCCCCCTCCTAAGCCCTAGCCGCCACCCCCTCTCCCTCTCCCTCTTGTGCGCCTCCACCTCCCTCCCCCTTTGCCCCATTGCTCCCCACCTCTCCACCACCTCTCCTCCACCCCTTGCTGCCCTAGGGTGGTCTCCACACCTCTGCACCTTGTGGATCCATCCGTTGGAGCGAGGAGCGAGGAGCGAGGAGCGAGAAGCGTGGAGCGAGGAGCGATCCGCGAGGAGATCTATTGGAGATTCGTTCGTTGGGCAAAGGTATGATCATGGGGATCCTTGGAATTGATCTAGGTACTGTTCTTAGGGTGATTATCAAGTTTTTAGATCAATTGGTGGTGCTGGATTGGAGTTCTTTGGGTTAGATCTAGACGTTGCCACGTTTCTGTTTTCGGGGAGATTGAGCAGTCGGGCTAGGGTTCGAGTTTTCGTCGATTTAGAATCCGAATATGTCCGTACGGACTTAAAAGAAGTTGTAGATAATTTAATTATCTTTCCGTGGACATAAAGCACGTTAAAATCCGATCAGCCGTTTGAAAGTTATGGCCGTTTTACCGAGCATGTTAAAATCTGTGACGCGATTGGAACAGATCGTAGTAATCTGTAGATTAAACAATTTTAGATTCCGAATCAGTCTTTCCGTATAACTAGAAAAAGGTAGGAAATTTCCTAAGCTTCGCGATGGTGTACTCGTTTAATTGATTCGGAGTCCCAGAACTCAAGTTATGCCTTTTGCAAGGCTGCTGTCCCGCCGGGACAGAACCTCTGTTTTTAGGTTTTGCGAGTAGATGGCAATGTCGGGGTACATGAGGGTTTGCGTACTGTTTTGTGGTTATGTTTGTGAGCGTGTGGTACCTATGTGCAGGTGGTGTGACCCCGGGAGTGCCCTCTACTTCCCGCCAATCCGTTGCACGTGGTTGAGGCAAGTGTGTTGTGATGGATAGCGATTTGTAGGTTGCTTGTTGAGAATAGATGGAATTGACTACATGATATATGATCACTTGCCATGCTTTTATGATTGCCAATGATATGATGAGCATGTTTAATATGTTATGATGCCATGTGTTAATATGTGAGTTAAATATGATGTTGGCATAAATGCATACATGGCATGTTACATGGCTCGGCGGTGAGAAAGTCATAACTAGTCCGGAAGGTCGGTGAGAAAGTTATGACTAATCCGAAAGCCATTGAGTAAGTCCTACATCGTGATTCCATCCACGTGGTGTTTGGAAGCGGAGTAGGCACCCTCCATCTTCGGGATGGAAGGGGGGAGAGGGTGCACACCGACGGGTGTGTACTCAACCATACCGGTATGAGTTTCCAAGGAGATATGAGCATAGCATTGCATTGCATTGCATTACAATACATATTAAATGATGAGGATGTTGTTATGTGTTCAAGTATGAGATGTTATATGTGACGTGAGGTATTATTGTCTTGTAAATGATCTTGTTGTCCATTGCAATATGCTTGCTGAGTTTTCGAACTCACGCTTGTGTTTTATGTTGTTTTTTTTAGGTACTTGAGATCGGCATGCGGGAAAAAGGGGTTTAGCTACACTTCTACACGTAGCTCCACCATCATAATCCATAAATACACACTTGGAGACATGATATTAAGAGTTGTGCCTTAAACTTAATGTATGGTTTAATTTAGCATGCTTGTGATTCCTTATTTGCTTCGTTATAGATTATGAAGTGGTTGAGCGTGGTATTAATGGCGTAATTCGATGATATGTCCATTTATGTTGATGTTCTAGATGTCATGTGCTATGATATATCTTGCCATGATTTCGATATTGTGTTAATTCATGGAAAAACAAAGGAGATGCTGCCGAAATATCGGTTTTTAGCATATATCCCTTTGCTGGAATTTATGTTTAAATGTGGCATTTAGATGTTGTTTAGCTTATGTTTGGTAGCATTCGGGCATATTAAATGCCGGGGTGTTACACATGTGAACTGTATGTATTCCACAAGATTAACAATTCAAACGTTGAAGGTTGGTCACATTATTTTTTACACAAATATACACCGCTACACATCGTATTTACGATATCATTTCATCTCTTACGTATGAAATAGACTTTATTCTTGGATTTTTTCATAGATATGGACCATACATTTACCTATAGCTAACCAAGTTTTTAAAATATTTGAAAACTTGTACGAACATTTTTAATGGAATTTGCACTATTTTGATAAAAGTGTTGGTTTTCACGTGATATGTCCTTTTGGAGCTAAATAGAAGGTTGTGGTAGTTAATGCCATAGTTAAGGCCTTATTTGGTACGGTTCCAGATTCTAGTAGAAACGAAAATGTTTTCAGATTCTTGGTAAAAACGTTTCAGGTTGGATTCTGTGAATCGAGTGGAGCTGGGTTTAGACCGATTCAGCCACGGTGTGGAAAAAAAATAAACGATCCAAGGAGAATCGTTCCGAGCTTTAGCCCATTTGGTTGGGTTTCTTCCAGAATCTAGTAGAAACGACCCAGTTCCAAGTTGCCAAATAAGGCATAAGTCTCCGCACAGCCACACTCCTAAAAAAACTAAAGATACACCATGTTCATTTGTCCAATAAGTCCTCAAAGTCCAAACTTTGTTGATTTTTACTCAATTATTCACTGTAGTAGCCTCCTCAAATTTTTTTTTGCAAAACTAGCCTCATGCCAAATAGAATTGCAAAAATAGCCCCTGGCCCACTCCTACCACGCCCGGATAGCGCAGAAGCCACCTTCGTAGTAGCGGGCGGGGAAACAAAATCCCCGTGCAATCTAGGCGCGGCACGTGGGCGGGGGCGAGAAAAACAATGGCACATGGTGGCTTGTGCATGGGCAAGCGAGCGAGGGCCAAGCAGGCGTGGGCGCAAGGGCGGGCGTGCCGAAGTGGGGTCTCAGGCAGGTGCGTGGTGAGTGCTCGCTCGGCAACGCGTGTGTGGCCCAGGTAGGTGTGTGTTGAGCAGAGCGCTCGCTCGGCAGCGTGCATGCTTGTTGCCATGCCCGGGTGGCACGGAAGGAACCTTTTGCACTACCCCACCTGATGAGGACATCACTACCATGGATACGGCCATGCTTACACATCCAATTGAAACCAATGATGTAATACAAGGATCAATTACTCGAGCTCGTGCACGTCAATTGAATTACTAGGTGAATGCGTTCCTCGGGTTGCCTACAAATAATTTAATGGATGGAATACTATTTAATCCTTGTAATGATTTTATTGTCCTTAGGAACCAAGGGGAAGGACCTCCAAACGTCAAGCATGAAGCCAATTCTTCTGGTGCACAAGATCTACTCGGATTCAACCTCCTAGACAGCACCAACTTCAAACGGCCGTAACTTTTGATCCAGAGGGTTGTTTGGGGTCTATGAGTACTAGTTTGAAAGATCTCTTCGTCCTCTTTCCAACGGATCTGGCTCCACCTCCAAATTCCTTCCGAGTCGATGGGAATATGCAAAACAAGTTCGGTCATCTTTCCAAATCCGAGTAGAACAAGGAATAGGAGTCCTACTCGGACATGGTTGTGTTTTGGCCGACCCTAGCACGGTTTTGGACCCCTATTTCTCCTATATATAGCTAGGGAGTCCCCCAAAATAATTTGGGTTTTGGTTATTTGATAGTTTAGCATTTTGCTACTATTTTGAGTTTTTTAGACGTGCTCAACAGCCGCCTAACAAGCTCCTTGTATCGGAACCCCAACTTTTCAATACTTCATCTATATTTGCAATTTTAGATTGCTTTTGCCTTGTCTTGCTTGTTCTTCGATTGCTTGTAGGAATTGATCTTCGTGATCAGGTTGATCGTGTCCACGGCAAGGTCAATAACCATCTGGAGTTGGTTTAGCGATTGCTAAGGTGCATCGTCGTTGTACGTTGCAGTCGGATCGTCAAAGTCAATTCCACCCAAATCGAAGATTATCACTCTCATCGAAAGATCGGGACACCCAATGTTACATCAAGTGGTATCAGAGCTTCAATTGATCGGTGAGAATATCAGTGCCTTAGGTTAGTTTTTTATTTCTGTCCTAAATTGAAAACTACTCCATAAAAATTCAACCTTTAGTTTCAATCTATTATCTTAGTGAGTTTTGTTAGGTTTTGATCCATTAGAGTCCATGTTTTAGTTGTTGATCTTTCTCCTTCTTCACGTCGCTTCAATCCTTCAATTCTGTCCAGTTTGGTATTTCGAACATAACTTTCACATACGAACTTGGATTTTTGTGTTCTTGCACTCTATTGAAAGCTGAGGATATAAGCTTCAATTCCTTCCATAGTCAACCAATCAAATTCGGTGATCTTCAAACATTAATCTAGGCGACAAGTCTGCTGCTCTAGAAAAACATCAGTACACCTACCTTTGGGAACCAATTCATCCTTTGTGAACACTTTGATCCTATTTGAGGCTAGCTTGTTGTATTGCTTAGGGCTGCTCTACTTGATACATTGCATAATCTTGAATTATCATATCAAAGTATCTTGTGACAACGAGTTAGGGATTCTAAAACTTTGTTAATACTAGTGTTGGCCAAAAGTCACCAAAAAAGAAAAGAAAAGAGAAAGAGCCAAAAGGCCAAAAAAAAGTGAAAAAAATTGCGGCTGGTCGCACTACATTGAGCATAACCCTAATGTGTGTTCGTCATTTTTTTTCCAGATTGTGCAATTTATGAATTAGTGAGCAATATTGTGCCCATTTTACATTCTTGAAGCAATAAGTTAGCGTCTTTCTACGACTTGTGCAATTGAGCTTTTTGTGCTTCACTTATATTTCATGGTTCATTCCTTGATTGCATAAGTGCCTTTATCTTTGCGTGTGGGTTGTCTTGAAATTCACTTATATCTTTGAGATCGGCAACTAGGGCTTGTGAATTCTAGTTTGGATCATTACTTATCATTATAATAACTAGAATTATCATATTGCATAGGAAATAAATATTGCCTATCAAAGCTCCACATCCAACCTCGTATATTTGTTCGGTCCCTTTGCAATCGCTTTATCCAAACTTCGGAGAACTTTTGACCACGCCAACGGCCGACAACGCCTGCTGCATCGTAAGAACTTTTAAGAGCTTTGGTCATAGGCTTGAGTGTTGAGAGACTTGCCACCACCTCCTGGTAGTTGATAGGTCCATTATATTTGTGATTTTTGTTTCCTTGTCTTCTACTAACCATGTCAGGTGATGAGAGATCGTTGCATCTATGACACTACGAAATGACGGTATGAGACTTTTTCGACGTCGACATTAAAGTACGACTTTTGTATCATGTTCTTGGGCCTCTTCTGGGAGTTTGGGCCTTTTCGGGGGAGAATTTGCGCTTTTCGGGGGAGTTTGGGCCTTGGGGGACCTAACTCGGGCCTTGGGGGACCAATGTGGGCCGAAGGTGGGGAAGATTTGGCCCATGTGGAGGAGTTATTGGGCAGCAAACCCTGCTGCCCAGCCCACTGCGCCCCCCCACTAACCCTAGCCGCCTCCCTTACTCCCCCATGCGCCTCCCCCTTGCCTCCCCTAGCCGCCACCTTGTTCCCCTTCCACCTCCACCTCCTCTAGCCGGTCCTAGGTGAGTTCCACCCCATCCCTTGCTGTCACACCCCTCCTCTTCGCTGCCCTCGCCGTTGGGAAGCTCCGCGACGAAAGGATCCGGCGGGATCGGCGCGTGGAAGGAGATCGGGGTACCGGGAGGAGGAGATTCGTCGTTCGAACGGTTCTTCGAGGGAGGTAAGGATTGGTAGATCCTTTGGTAGGGTTAAGATGATGGTTAGAAGGAGGATTACATGCTTTAGGTTCATGTGTAGGTGCTGTCCCCAGATGATAATAGGATTGTTTGCAATGCTGTCCCACGTGCTGTTTCGGGCAGATTGGACGTACGACTTAGGGTTTGAGTTTTTGCAATTTTAGATTCCGAATTTGGTCGGCCGCCTGTTGAGAAAGTTGTATATAACTCCAATACCTTTAATTGGACACCAAGAACGTCCAATTCTGTCGAGCCGTTTGAACCTTATGGTTGTTTTACCGAATGTGTTCAAAACTGTGACGTGATTGGGACAGATCGTGTTGATCTGTAGATTGGGAAATTTTAGAAGCCGAATCAGCTTTTCCCAATACTTAGAAAAAGTTAGGAAATTTCGTAAGCTTCGCGATGATGTAGTTGTTTACTAAATTTGGAGTTTTAGAACTCAAGTTATGATTGTTGGAAGCCTGCTATCCCGACGGACAGATTGGTCTGTTTTTCAGGTTTTCGGGGTTTCGGGTAGAATCGTTGTGTTCTGAGTTTTGTACTTGCTTGGGTGGTATGATATTGAGAGGAAAACATGTACTTGCAGGTGGTGTGACCCCAAGAGTGGCATCATCATCTCGCCACACCGTTCCGAAGGGTTAAAGGCAAGTGTATTGGAATAGGTTGTGTGTTGTATGAATTGCTAGACTTGCTTAGGTGCAATGTGATTACATGATATACTAACTTGCCATGATTGATGTTTACCTATGACACGATAAACATGATTTCATATTGATCATGATTTCGTTGTATTAAATGTTTATGCCAATCTTTACATGTTTATGTCATATGTGCATTCATAATGGAAGAGGCGTCCCATGATGATGCGGGCCTCTGTCTTCACATGTAGTGAAGACCTACCTCGTAGTCCCATCCACGGTTGTGCATGGGAGCGAGTCAGTAAGAGTAGGCACCCTCCATCTACGGGATGGAAGGGGAAAGGGGGTGCACGCCGACGGGTGTGCACTCGGCAATACCGGTATGTGCTTCAAAGAGATATGTGCATTGCATTGCATTGAACTGCATGAATAAAGTGGTTTATGAAATGATTATGATGTTCTATGAGATGCATATGAAGATGTTATTTGAGATGTCTATGATGATGTTATACGAGATCATAAATGTTCATGAGTTGATTCTCAGGATATGTGAATGGCATTAAGTATGTATGTAAATTGTTATTGTTTTTGTACCATTGCAATACACTTCGCTGAGTGATGAACTCACGCTTGTGTTTTTATGATGTTTTTAGGTACCATGAAACTGGCATGCGGGAAAGGGAGCTAGTTACACGTCATCACTTAGCACCACACATTTAGACAATGACATGTTCCTTCCTTTAATTGTGATGGTTAATTTCATTGAACTAAATTGTGGTTTTGATGCTTCGTTGGTCGACATGAGTAAATGATTACTCCATATTTGACATGTGACGATAGGCTTATATCCTTAGCTGTATGGTGGCTGAAATTCCTGATTGTCAATTGTTATTGCTATTTTAGATGTTTCGTATCATGCTATATCTTGTCTTATTATTGCTGTTGCTGCATTTCATGGAAAAACAAAGGAGGTGCTGCCGAAATTTTCGGTTTAGCATTTGCGCCTTTGCTGTAATTTATCTTTATTTGTGGTATTTAGATGTTGTTTAGTCTATGTTTGGTGACATCCAGGGCATACTAGATGCCGGGGTGTTACAATTTGTATCAGAGCGGGCTTCAGGTCCGTGGTCTATGAATTTAGTGAAATACCATAGGGTTAACTAAAATTTTAATATGGAATAACTTAGAAACATGGCTTAGGTTATATTTAAAATTTTGTCTTAGGATAGCAACATTAAAACTTGTGTAAGTGGAATAACTAATTTAAAATTTGACACGCATGGATGCACAGTAGGGAACGGTATGGGTATCGTTGCTTTTCGCTTAAATGTTGTATTTAAGCCTTGATGTTGAATGCTATATGTGATAATGTATGTTGCTATGTTATTGAGAGAATTGATTGGATTGTTCTTGTTATTGTGATAAAGTGGGGTTGTGGTGCCGAAGGGTTTCGGTCACCTCTTTTTGTTCATAGTAAGGGTGTTGTTTGACGGTGTGGCCGGTTAGAGCCATCACCGAAGAACTATTAACCCCCTGTGGGGAAAGAGTGCTTACATTTTCTGTCGTAGATCGGGTGGTTGTCTAGAGACAAATGGAAGAGTTGGTGGTGGATTCCTTCGGTTGTTCCTTACCGTTCTGATGGTCGGTTGGTTGGTTTTCTTGGTTTTAGTTGATTGAAATCAAAAGAAAAGTGTTTGGTATTGGATTTTCGCGGATTGTTCCGTAGGCGGTTTGTGGTTTTGTTTTCCTTGGTTGAAGACGAAGAAGAAGAGTTTTGTGTTGCACGTCTTTTGGTCACAATTTTTTTTGTTTTGACACCCGGTTTTGTTGGTTACGGTGGACTGTCTTGGGGAGGAAACTTATGTGGTTGTTGTTCTCCCTATCTAAGAAAAGTGTTGGAGTTTCTCCTTGTGCAGACCTTAAGTTGGGTGGAGCTAAGTTTGAAGCTTTATCGAAAAAGATTTAGTTGAACATTTGGTTTTCCCTGGTGCATCCTTCATCCTTCTTGGAAGTATAGATCTTGAGAGTTATTGAAGAGTTTTGGGCTATCAAAGTTGGAAATTTGAGAGTTGAGCTCTCCTGCATTTTGTTGGAATTTTGTTTTTCTTCCTTACCTAGAAAGGAGAAATTGTTTATCGGTGTTCGTTCTTGTTCCTGAGCTATGGTTATCGTTAGAGTTGAATTGCATCCTGTTCGTCAAGAGTAGGTGACCCATGAAGGTGTTTGGAAAATTTTGTGTCCATGCTATGTGGTATATACCATTGTGGTTTATGGAATAACGTATTGCTAAGTTAATTTGTGAGTTGAATCAATCCAATGTGATTGTTATCTTTAGCTCGAAAATAAATAGACTGCTAGTGTTGTATATTATTTTATAGCGAGAATGATTAAAAGTGTTAATGTACATGCTTGGAATATGTTGCTTTGCTTTAAAAGTGCTTATAACCCTCGATAATGTTTAAAGTTTTAAATCCTGATGCATAGTTAGAACATTCAGATGATGTAAACTACTGATCTTGTTAAAGAAACTTTGCTGGTTGTTTAAAGATGTTCTAATCTAACGTGTTAATAGAGAAATTCAATCGGGTTGGCTAGTGACCTTAACTTGGAAGTTGATTAAAGTTGCTATTTATGTTGTTGCAAACCATTAGTATATTTGGAAGTATGCAGATGTGTTCCTATAATGCTAGTACCGATGTCAATTGGTAAGATATAGGTTTTGTTGTTGTTTTAAGAATATTGTGCTGGTTTAACTTATTAAATTTGTTTTAATAGTTGGAGTATGTTGTGTAGTGACAATTTGTTATGATATATGGATAGAGTAACTAAAAACAATGCAGATGTTTTTATGATTATGCCCATTAATTGATTTTGATGACTTAGTAGTGGTGGTAATGGTGTAGAATGCTTGTTGGAAATCATTGTTAAAATGGAGGTTATTGTAACATGTTGTGATGGAGTGAACCATGGATAATTAACATGATGTAGAATTTAATCCTTAATGAAGGTATATCTTAGAATCATGTTTACAAACTTTGTCTTGTAGAGATAATATTTACTTGTTGAAGTCATTTATTGATTGAGCGAGTTTCAGTTGTCAAGATGTTGACGTATGGATGGTATAAAATTGATAGGTTGATGTCGAGACCCGAATTTGCAAATCCGGACCCTCTGTGTATTCAGCATTAGTCCAGGAACGCGCTAGTGCACACCGTCTCAATATTGGCAAATATCACAATCATACTCAACGAATAATAGGGTACTTTAAATAGTTAACCAAACTGGTTGCTTGACCTTATGGTCAAGTTACAAATATACGCCTCGCATGGCGAAACTTATTAAAAGAGAAATAATAGCAGCGAAAAAAGATAACATCGTGGCGCCATCCAGTATACCACAGGCAACTGACTGGGCTCACTCCCTAGTTAGACGGTTCCTCTGGGAGCTCCTCCTCCAAAGCTGGTGTAGACTCTTCTTCAACTGGTGTTGTATTGCGGCAAGGGTGAGTACTTGGTACTCAGCAAGTCATGCATAGAATGCAGCTAATATACTACATGCATGGCTTAATACAAAGGAGTGGCTCAAGGTATATTTGCAGTAAAGAGCATTTAACAAGTATCATAAGTAGATTCGAAAGCAGTAGAAACAAGTATAACATCAATAACTTTTGCAGGAGTTAAATAAACATCTTTCCCGATTCTAATCCACATTTCCATCAACATCATTTTTAAACCAAACCCAACCTTTCAAGACCAAGTTATTTTCAAGAAAATCTAACCCTTAACTGTAATTCCTGAGCGATGTCCAATACCGTGGACACGGCTATTCGAATAGATTTTACACTCTGTAGAGGTTATGCACTTTACCCACAAGATACAGTCAAACACCACAAAGGCTAGTGTCCGTAACAGAGTCTTTCGGAAACTTCTAACAGCACAAGTGGTCCTCTCCGGTGTTGCACGCTAACCCTTCCCTTAGCGAAGGCGAAGTTTAGGCCAAACCACCGTTAGATGGGTACTTAGCCGCAGCCCCGGTACGCTCCCCCGTACAACTACACAAAGGGTGTAGTTGACATCCTGAGGTCCCACAGTAATGCTTATTAGCAACTTAATCAACTAGGTCCGTCCCATTACAGACATGTGGTTGCACGTTTGACTCGGTTCAAAGGCTTGCAAGGTTAAGTCCTTAGGGTGACCAGGCAAGACTACCCAAGAACCAACACAACGTTCAGGTGCCACAACCGGCCCACCCGATCATTCTTGCCACATGCCCCGGTCGAAAACTATTTATCAAACCCCAGTTGATTACCATGCACCACGTGCCATCAACATCACATGATACCTTTCCAAAACAGGTTCAATATATCATTAAGTCAATATTCACATTTGATTGTCCAAAATCATGTCATGAGCACGTAGCAGGTCTAAGCAATATACTACGACGACCTAAATTCCCACGTTGGCAATTTAGTAATGTCCAACTATTTAATCCTCAACTAGGGTGACAAGGGGGTCATGGCACATATTTAATTAACCAAGGGGTCATACAACAATTTGGCATTTATCTAATTTCCCATAATTAAATAAAGTAGTTTCTAATTAAACTAGCATGCAATAGTTTAAATTGAATTAATTTGAAATTGGGATCAACATGGTCAAAGCACAACTTGCCTTCAAAGAGTACTTGTTCTTGGTCCTGAGCTGGCTTCTGGGTCAACACTTCTCCTTCGAAGCCTTCGGGCACTTCAATGTCTACTCGTAAAGCGTGCAAATAGCAATAAATAAATGAACAGTAGACAAAAAGTGTCCAAACGTCCAAATAAATTTCACAAACAGAGAGAGCATAATCTTATGAATTTTTAGAAACTGGAATCGTCAAATTCGGGGTTTAAATGCAAAGTTACAAGCATTTAAAGTTTAATTAATCAATTAAATATTATTACAAAGAAAAACTTTAGTCCACAAATAAAATAAAATTCATCATTAGGTAGATCTCAATTTTATACAAATTTAGAAATTTGAATCACTCAAATCGGAGTTAAAACGCAAAAGTTATAAACGTTTGAAGTTTGAAACAAATTCTGAAATCAATATTTCGAATTAATAAATCATTTTCTTTTTCGGAAATCAATTATTGTGTCAGCATGACACGTGGACCAACCAGAAGCCGCCACGTCGCCTCGGGTCCATGGACCCGGCACACGGTTTGGCTCGGTCCACCATGGACTCGGTCCACGGCTCGTGTCGCTGACAGGTGGGCCCTGCCGGTGACGCCAAGATGACATCGGACACGGCCAGCCGAGTGGGTCGACAGCGGGCCCCACCATGACGTCGGCGTGACGCCATGGTGCGGTTTGTCGACGCCGATACCAAGCCCCATCGACACGCTGGCCCCTGCGTGTCGAGACACGCACCACGCCACGGGCGCCGACCGCTACCGATCGCGACGGCCACCTCCCGCCACGTGGCTAGATCTCGGCCGTTGATTTGAAAATCAACGGCCCAGATTGGATCTGGCTTAATGCAGTAGAAAAACTACTCGGCTGATCTGGACCGTTCGATCTTGATCGGACGGTCAAGATCCAATCTAACGTTTACAACGCGGCTAACCCTAACCATTTGATCTAGATCTAACGGCTGAGATCTATCCTAGCTCGGTGCGGTTTAGGCTACGTGGCACGATATAGACCGTTGGATCTAGATCCAACGGTTGGAAATAGATCTGGGATTAGCACGTGGGATCTCACCGGGGGGTGATGTGGTGTGATCTGGGCCCTCGGATCTGGATCGGACGGCTGGTGGAGCTCGATCGACGGCGATGGCTTGCGGCGGCGCTGGTTCACCGGAGACGAGGACGGCGACCACGGCGACGACGTTGCGGGGCTCCTCCGGCGAAGTGAGTGGTGTTCACCGACGCGATTTGGGCTCAACGGCGGCGGAGGACGGCGGACGGCGGCGGAAACTGCAAACGAACGCGGCGGAATGGGCTTCCAACTCCGGCGGCGAAGCGACATGCGCAACCACGGCGGCCAGGCGGCGTGAGCTAGGCTACAGCGCACGGAAGTCGGCAACACGACAATGGCGGCGGCAAGATTAAATAGGGCCTCGCGCCTGCGTGAAACACGCGAAACCGAGGCCCACTCCGGCAGGCGCGAATCCGAAGTTGGATTCGGATTGGGCGACGTGGCTCATTGTGGCCGTTGGATCAAGATCCAACGGCCACGCTGTTAGGGTTCTACGAGCGGTTCGGCCGAACGGCTGGCTCGGGTCGGACTCGAGTTTTACTCGGACTCGGGTCCGGTCGGATGAACAGTACAAACCGGTTAGGTTTTCCAGCGATTAAATAATCCAATTAATTCCTCAGAAATTCATTTAATTCATTAAAAATAGCAAAAGACTCAGAAAAATTCCAGAAAAATTCTGGAAAATATTTTGGATCATTTTGGACTCAAATAAAATACAAATTTTTATTTGCAAAGTTAAATTCTTTAATTATTTCAAAAGGAGATAAATTCAAATAAATCCAAATAAATTCCAGAAAATTCCAAAAATTCACCAAAGTGCCAAATCACACATGAATTTTAGAAATGCAAAATTTTGGGGTGTTACAGTTGATCATGCTTAAGTATCTGTTGAAGTACTATGTTTTAAATATAGAATACGTTGTTATATGATGTGTTGGTCTGTGGGGATCATGATGAGGTAGTATTGGTTGGATGTCTTTTGATAAGCATAATAAACTTTATTATTAAGTATTGGGAAAGGTAATAAGAATAAGAATTTGTTTGGTAGTTTTTTTTGTTGTATCCTGAGGGGCCTTCTCGATGAGTAAACAGTGAATATTGAATGCCTAAATGGTAATCGTAGTGGAATACTAGATATGGTGGGGTTCATGCTGAGCTTGTGTTTAAAGCTTTTGGACTGGTTTGGTTGTTTGCTATTTTGGTTGAATGCTTTCTGTCAAGGTGTTTTTTATGTTGTGTTTCAGAGTTTTCCCTAAAACTCGCAGTGTTTGGTGCCAATATTTGGTTTTGGCTAATTTGTTTAGGTTGTGCTATGAGTATGGATTTGCACCCAAAAGTCTTTGGGTGCATCGCGCTCCTTCGCCTTCGCACCGTATTATCTTTGAAATAAATTTTAAAGGAAGCAGTTGGACATAGCGAGTTGTGTTGGAAATTCTTGAGATTTAATTTGTAACCCTATTTGGCTAGAGTTGGAGTTATTTGGAAAATGTGTGTGGTGTTTGCAAGTGCTTCACAAGGTGGCTTTTATGAATGTTTCATAAGTGATTTTGTTAGTGAAGTGTTCCCTGTTGAAATGAGTTTCCCTTTCTCTTTGAGGAAATTTGTGGCGGTTGTGTGTGTAGATGTTTGACTTCGGAGTCATTGTTTTTCCAAAATGTTGATTTTGGTTAGAATGTGAGGTTTTGCAAAGTTAACTTCCAATTGTTGGTGGGTTATGATATGATGTGGTATTTTCCTATTAACGGTGTTACCGTCATAGTCTATATGAATTTTCGCAACTATCGATGTTAATTGTGTTTCAATCATGTGATACCGAGGAAGAAGTCGTTTGGTGAATGACTATTTGGGTACTGTTGTTACATGATGAATGAATGGTGAAAAGGACACATGACATCGTTTATGTATAATTAATCATAAAAGAGTCGATGAGCCAGGTCGATGAGAAAGTCATATATGGATATATGACTAATCCGGAGTGCTCTTGAAAAGTTTGCATTCATGTCATGAGTTGAGTTGTTCATTTCTTTCTAGTATGAAAGGAAAGAATGAAGGATTTCTGGTATTTTGGTTGTGGTGTAGGAGATTTGTGTCTCCTTTGCGTCTTGGCTTAGAAAAAATAAAATAAATAAAATGAGTGTTCTTTGGGTGTTGTCGAATTCTCTCCAAAGTGTATGCTAGCGCATTGGATTCAAATTGATGTACGTGGATCAAGTGGGGTTCATGGTTTATGGTTGAGTATGTGAAATATGTTTACACTTGGGCTTGATTACTAATTGTTAATGTGTGAGGGCGAGACCCTCTTAAGAAAGGAGCCAATTGTGGTTTGGTAAGGTTTTACGGTCCTAGCTAGGGGCTAGGTGCTGGACATTAGTGGTATAAGGATGGATTATGATGGAGGTTGATAATGTTTGGGTTCAACTTTTATTAAGAGTATCGATGGGTGGTAGTGAAGATGAAGGTAATTCGGTGACAATTGTCCTGTCGTGAGCAATTGTCTTAGCTAGTGGTCTATGGATATGAGATTTGCCTGGGAGAGGATGGAATGAAATGTTAGCGTGATTGTGTATCAGAAAGGCAAATGTGTCTTAATGAGTTATTTCTTTCAATGGCATTTCTCGGGAATGTAGAGAGGTTGTTAAACGGAATGTGACTCGCTTTATTTGTATCATGTTGAGTTTAATGAAATGTGGTAGCCAGGTTGGTTGTGATAGTAGTGTGAAGTGGTTGTCGTGAGGATTTGGGCGTCTTAGTTTGATGGAGCCCTTTGGTGGGTGAAATTGAGAATTCCGGTTGGGGAATTGGAAGGAAAGGTGGAACCGTGAGAGGCTGCACTTAGTTGAGCTAAGTAACTCTTTCTTGCTAAGAGTTGTTTTTGGGAGTTTGTTTGTCGTTCCTTCGGTTTGAGTTTTGTGTGGTTGCCTCTTGTTGCACAGGAGTTTTGCCCTATAGGGGTTTTGTTTGTGGTTCTTGGAGTTCGTTCGGATTCGAGGTCGAATCCTGTTTAGGGGGGGGAGAATGTGACACTACGAAATGACAGTATGAGACATTTTCGACGTCGGCATTAAAGTATAACTTTTGTATCGTGTTTTTGGGCCTCTTCTGGGAGTTCGGGCCTTTCCGGGGGAGAATTTGGGCCTTTCGGGGGAGTTTGGGCCTTGGAGAACCTAACTCGGGCCTTGGGGGACCAATGTGGGCCGAAGGTGGGGAAGATTTGGCCCATGTGGAGGAGTTACTGGGCAGCAAACCCTGCTGCCCAGCCCACTGCGCCCCACCCCCTCCCACTAACCCTAGCCGCCTCCCTTACTCCCCCATGCGCCTCCCCCTTGCCTCCGCTAGCCGCCACCTTGTTCCCCTTCCTCCTCCACCTCCTCTAGCCGGTCCTAGGTGAGTTCTACCACATCCCTTGCTGCCACGCCCCTCCTCTTCGCTGCCCTCGCCGTTGGGAAGCTCCGCGACGAAAGGATCCGGCGGGATCGGCGCGTGGAAGGAGATCAGGGGACCGGGAGGAGGAGATTCGTCGTTCAAACGGTTCTTCGAGGGAGGTAAGGATTGGTAGATCCTTTGGTAGGGTTAAGATGCCGATTAGAAGGAGGATTACATGATTTAGATTCATGTGTAGGTGCTATCCCTAGATGAGAATAGGATTGCTTGCAATGCTGTCCCACGTTATGTTTCGGGCAGATTGGACGTCCGACCTAGGGTTTGATCTTTTCAATTTTAGATTCGGAATTTGGTCATCCGCCTGTTGAGAAAGTTGTATATAACTTCAATACCTTTAATTGGACACCAAGAACGTCCAATTCCGCCTAGCCGTTTGAAAGTTATGGTTGTTTTACCAAACATGTTCAAAACTGTGACGTGATTGGGACAGATCGTGTTGATCTGTAGATTGGGAAATTTTAGAAGCCGAATCAGCTTTTCCCAATACTTATAAAAAGCTAGGAAATTTCCTAAGCTTCGTGAGGATGTACTCTTTTACTCAATTTGGAGTCTTAGAACTCATGTTATGATTGTTGGAAGCCTACTGTCCCGACGGACAAATTGGTCTGTTTTTCAGGTTTTCGGGGTTTCGGGTAGAATCGTTGTGTTCTGAGTTTTGTACTTGCTTGGGTGGTATGATATTGAGAGAAAAACATGTATTTGCAGGTGGTGTGACCCCAGGAGTGGCATCGTCATCTCGCCACACCGTTCCGAAGGGTTAAAGGTAAGTGTATTGGAATGGGTTGTGTGTTGTATGAATTGCTAGACTTGCTTAGGTGCAACGTGATTACATGATATACTAACTTGCCATGATTGATGTTTTCCTATGACATGATGAACATGATTTCATATTGATCATGATCTCGTTGTATTAAATGTTTATGCCAATCTTTACATGTTTATGTCATATGTGCATTCATAATGGAAGAGGCGTCCCATGCTGATGCGGGCCTCTGTGTTCACATGTAGTGAAGACCTACCTCGTAGTACCATCCACGGTTGTGCATGGGAGCGAGTCAGTAAGAGTAGGCACCCTCCATCTACGGGATGTAAGGGGAAAGGGGGTGCACGCCGACGGGTGTGCACTCGGCAATACTGGTATGTGCTTCAAAGAGATATGTGCATTGCATTGCATTGCATTGCATGAATGAAGTAGTTTAAGAAATGATTATGATGTTCTATGAGATGCATATGAAGATGTTATTTGAGATGTCTATGATGATGTTATATGAGAGCATAAGTGAAGTTCATGAGTTGATTCTCAGGATATGTGAATGACATTAGGTATGTATGTGAATTGTTATTGTTTTTTACCATTGCAATTCACTTTGCTGAGTGATGAACTCACGCTTATGTTTTTTTGATGTTTTTAGGTACCATGAAACTGGCATGCGGGAAAGGGAGCTAGTCACACGTCATCACTTAGCACCACACATTTAGACAATGACATGTTCCTTCCTTTAATTGTGATGGTTAATTTCATTGAACTAAATTGTGGTTTTGATGCTTCGTTGGTCGACATGAGTAAATGATTACTCCATATTTGACATGTGACGGATAGGCTTATATCCTTAGCTGTGTGGTGGCTGAAATTCCTGATTGTCAATTGTTATTGCTATTTTAGATGTTTCGTATCATGCTATATCTTGTCTTATTATTGCTGTTGCTGCATTTCATGGAAAAACAAAGGAGATGCTGCCGAAATTTTCGGTTTAGCATTTGCGCCTTTGCTGTAATTTATCTTTATTTGTGGTATTTAGATGTTGTTTAGTCTATGTTTGGTGACATCCAGGGCATACTAGATGCCGGGGTGTTACAGCATCACTCTCCACGAACAAAGTTCATCATTGCTCACTTTGAGAGGATGACGAGGGAGACCACCGAGGGTCTTAACGTGGATGTACGACTCACTAATGAGCGTATGCCGATGCAAGAGGACCATCTCAGATTCATTGAGGCCGCACAAGGGATTGCTAACACTACTCTTGCTACTATTTTGGCTAGACTTGATACTTTTGCAGCTGCTGCATCTCGGGCTTCCAATCCGCCATCGCGTCGTCCAAACAACACTTCAGCTCCACGGGAGATGCATCCAGCAGACTTAGAAGAACAAAACAAAGAGAACCTGCGACACTACGGAATGTCGTAATCTTATAAAATGTGAAATTTGAGGTCAAAACATTACGTTATGCCGTTTAATCGCGTTTTCGGGCCGATTTCGGGAGTTTGGGCCTTTCTGGGGAAGTTTGGGCCCAAGGGGGATTAGTCGTGGGCTTTAGTGGAAGGGGTATGGGCCCATGAGGGGGGGAGACCAGGTTAAGGGGGCTTGGTGCGCCCCTCCCTGCCCTAGCTGCCCCCCACACGCCACCTCCCTCCCCTTGGGCGCCTCCCCCTCTCCCCAAGCTAGCCGCCGCCCCCATTGCCGTGCGCCCTCCCCTCCATCTCCCTCATTGCGCCACCACCCCTCCCCTCTCCTCTCCACCATCCTTGCTGCCCTAGGGGGAGCCCCTCACCTCGCCATCCCGGCGTTTTCACCATTGGAGCGCTCTGCGACGAGTAGATCTGGTGGATTTGAAGCGAGGACGGAGATCGGGAGAACCGGGAGGAGATTCGTTGGTTCATCGTTCGTCGAGCGAAGGTATGGCTAGGGGTAGTTCTTGGGGTTGGTCTAGGGGCTGTGCTAGAGGGTATTTGGATGCTTTTATATCAAGAGGTGGTGCTGTGATTGGGTAGATTGGATGAAAACTAGTGTTTGCCACGTTCTCTGCTTCGGGCAAATTATGCAGTCGACCTAGGGTTTGAGTTTTCACGACCTTAGATTCGGAATTTGGTTGGCCTCCTGTTTAGAAAGTTGTAGGTAACTTCAAAACCTTTCAGTGGACATAAAGAACGTCCAATTCTGCCAAGCCATTTGAAAGTTATGCTCGATTTACCGAACGTGTTCAAATCTGTGACGTAGCTGGGACAGAACATAGTGTTTTGTAGATTAGACAACTTTAGAGTCCGAATCAGCTTTTCCCAATACTTAGCAAAAGTTAGTAAATTTCCTAAGTTTCGCGATGATGTACTCGTTTAATCGATTCGGAGTCTTAGAACTAAAGTTATGATAGTTTGAAGTCTGCTGTCCGGGCAGGACAGATTCTCTGTTTTTCGATTATGGGAGTAGTTCGTGAAGTCGGGGTAGACGAGCTTTTGCATACTATTTTGGGGGCACGTTTTGAGTGTGTGGTATGTATGTGCAGGTGGTGTGACCCCGGGAGTGCCCTCATCCTCTCGCCAATCCGTCGCCCGAGGTTAAGGTAAGTGTATTGTAATGGGTAGTGTAATGTATGTTGCTAATTGTGACTAGATGCAAATTGCTTACATGTTGTGATATCTTGCCATGATTAGTGCTTGCAATGTTATGATGAAAATGGACTATTATGATGTTATGCCATGTTTAGTTCAGTTTGATGCAAGTCGTTTATGTTTATGGCATATGTTGCATACATTGCATGAAAGCTGGTCCGGTCGGTGAGAACGTCATAACTAGTCCGGTAAGGTCGGTGAGAACGTTATGACTAATCCAGAGCACCATGGTTGTAAGACCTACCTCGTGATTCCACCCATGTGGTGATTGGAAGCGATGCGTAGGCACCCTCCATCTACGGGATGGAAGGGGGAAGAGGGTGCACGCCGACGGGTGTGCACTCAGCAATACCGGTATATGCTTCTAGGAGACATGTGCATCGCATTGCATTGCATACATGATGATGAAAATGAGTTGTGAACAATGTGCTTTGTCATGGCTATGATGTTGTGGATGCAATTATGATTTGATCATGTTGTTAAAGTACGGTATGTATTGTTGTTGGCCTTGATTTATTCTTTATGACCTATTGCGATATACTTGCTGAGTGATGAACTCACGCTTGTGTTTTATGTTGTTTTTAGGTACCATGAAACCGACATGCGGGAAAGGGGCTTAGTGGCACTTCTTCACAAAGTTTCACTCATTAAGATATATACAAATTTTGCCATTCGTAGTTGTGATTCTAAGTTAATGCATTGAGAACTTGGAGTATGACTTATTTGTGTGCTTGGTCATATTATTTACTTCGTTTTAGATCATGGAGTGGTTAAATTCATTATGCTAGACTTAAATAGTTGCTATGTCACCTGTTATTGCTGCTTTAGATGCTTCCCATTATGATATAACTTGTGATATTATTGTTGATGCTCCATACCATGGAAAAACAAAGGAGATGCTGTCGAAATTTTCAGTTTTTGCATGTACTCCTTTGCTGTAATTTACCTGTAGATGTGGTACTTAGATGTTGTTTAGTTTATGTTTGGTGACATCCAGGGCATACTAGATGCCGGGGTGTTACAGAACCAATATGACGACACCACTGATTTGGAGGAAGATAACACCGTCAATTACGACAATAACTATGACCATCATCGGCTACGCTTCAATCAGCAAGGTATGCGACGTCCTCCACGACCCAGGGAACGAGAACGAGATGATGTTTCCCATAAGGTAAATTTCAATATGCCACCTTGTAACACCCCGGCATCTAGTATGCCCAATTGCTACCAAACATAGACTAAACATCAACTAACAACCATAAGTGACGACAAATTTCAGCAAAGGCACAAATGCTAAACACCAAAATTTCGGCAGCATCTCCTTTGTTTTATCATGATTTGAACAATAGCAATATCATAGCAAAATATTTCATAACATAAGACATCTAAAGCAGCAATATATAAATGATAAAACATCATCATAAGCAATTAAACCAAAACCAACCACACAAACCTCTATAGCTAAGCAAAGGGGATCAACAGCACATTAAAATTATTCCATACACCTAGTTCAGGGCACTATTATTATGATCATGACTCAAGGTTGGTAAATGTGACTGGAACTACGTGAAGATGTGTAGCTAATGCCCTTTCCCACATGCTGGTGTCATGGTACCTAAAAAAACAACATAAACACAAGCGTGAGTTCATCACTCAGCAAGTATATTGCAATGGTACAAACAAAAACAATTACATGGCTACAATAACTCACATCGTGTATATCATCTCATTCATGTTCACAAATCATTATCATCATCATTATGTATGCAATGCGATGCGATGCTCATATCTCCTTGGAAACTCATACCAGTATGGTTGAGTACACACCCGTCGGCGTGCACCCTCTCCCCCCTTCCATCCCGAAGATGGAGGGTGCCTACTCCTCGCTTCCCCACACCGCGGTGGATGGAATCACGATGTAGGACTTACTCATTGGCTCTCCGGAATAGTCATAACTTTCTCACCGACCTTCCCCGGATTAGTTATGACTTTCTCACCGCCCGGGCCATGTAACATGTCATGTATGCAATCATGCCAACATTATAAATCACTTGTACATCATCACATGGCATCATAACATAGTAAGCATATTCATCATATCATTGGCAATCATTAAAGCATAGCATGTGAACATATCATATACGAGATTTCAATCACAACCGATATAGCAAACAATAACCCGCTACCCATTCCAATACACTTGCCTCAACCACGGGCGACGGATTGGCGAGAAGTAGAAGGCACTCCCGGGGTCACACCACCTACACATAGGGACCACACACTCACAATCATGCCCACAAAACAGTACGCAAACCCTCTTCTACCCCGACATTGCCAACTACTCGCAAAACCCAAAAACAGAGGTTCTGTCCCGTCGGGACAGCAGCCTTCCAAAAGGCACAACTTGAGTTCTGGGACTCCGAATCAATTAAATGAGTACAACCTCGCGTAGCTTAGGAAATTTCCCAACTTTTTCTAAGTATATGGAAAGACTGATTCGGACTCTAAAGTTGTTTAATCTACAAAATACCGTGATCTGTTCCAATCACGTCACAGATTTTAATACGTTCGGTAAAACAAGCATAACATTCAAATGGCTGGGCGGAATTTAAAGTTCTTTATACCCACTGAAAGGTATTGAAATTACCTACAACTTCTTCAACGGACGTAAGACCAAATTTCGATTCTAAACAGAGAACATGGCAACTTCTAGATCTAATCTAATCTACTCAATTCTAGCACCACCAATTGATCCAAAACCATGATAATGACCATTAGAAAAGTACCTAGACCAACCCCAAGGATTCCCATGGCCATACCTTCGGCCAACGCACAAAAACCCAATGGATCTCCTCCTGGTTTGCTCCTCGCTCCTCGCTCCTCGCTCCTTGCTCCAATGGACGGATCTTCGAGGTGCAGGGGTGGAGAGGCTACCCTAGGGCAGCAAGGGGTGGAGGATAGGTGGTGGGGAGGTGGGGAGCAAAGGGGGCAATGGGGGCGCATGCAAGGGAGAGGGGGAGGTGGGGGGTGGCGGCTAGGGCATGGAGGGGGAGGGAGGGGGCGCACAAGGGGTGGTGGGGGCGCAACAAGGGGGCAGGGGGAGCCTCTTAAACCAGCTCAAACAGGAATCCTAATCCCAAATGGACTCATACTCCATCCCACCAAAGCCCACAACCCTTTCCCCTAGGCCCAAAACTCCCCGGAAAGGCCCAAACTCCCGGAAACGCTATTAACCTCCATACCCTATGGTTTTAACCTTAATTCCCCATTTCATAATGTTTTTGACCTCAACATTCACATTTTGTAATGCCACAATCTCTAATTTCACATTTTATAAAGTCTCGGCATTCCGTAGTGTCACACACCTTTCGAAGGTAAATATGATCATGATGGTTACCTTAGTTGGGAATTACTTGTTGATAAAAAATTTGCATGCCATGATTTTCCTAAGAATAGAAAAGTTAGGGATGCCACTATTTGGTGGAGAGAACATTGTCGCGCTCATCCAAATAATATACCCACCACTTGGGAAGCATTAAAATTGCTAATGAGGCACATATTTGTTCCTTCATACTATGCAATAGATTTATTAAATAAATTGCAGCGCCTACACCAAGGTAAGAATTCAGTGGAAGAATATTACCAAGAATTGCAAATTGGCATGTTGCGTTGTGGTTTAATTGAGAATGAGGAAGCTTCTATGGCTCATTTTCTAGGTGGGTTAAATCGAGAAATCCATGACATTCTAGATTATAAGGATTATAATTCAATGACTCGTTTATTCCATCTTGCTTGTAAAGATGAACGTGAAGTGCAGGGTCGACAATCGAGGACAAAAGCTAACTTTTCTACAGGTCGAGCTACTACATGGGCACCGCACGCCCCTGCTGCCCCATCCAGTCGTACCACTACCCCGACCCCCTCCAACAACAAAATGACGCACTCCACTTCAAATTCAGCACCCCGACCAACGCCGACGAGGAGTGCCACACAAGCTCCTACCAAAAGCTCGTCGGCATCTATCGCCTCAACGGGACGCACAAAAGATATTCAGTGCCATCACTGCAAGGGTTTTGGCCACATGATGAAGGAGTGTCCAAACAAGCGCGTGCTAATAACCCGCGAAGATGGTGAGTACTATTCTGCAAGTGATCTTGATAAAGAAACATATGCTTTGCTTGCGGAACATGAAAACGGCGATCCAAACTCAAAACATGAAGAAGAGCATGTGAGTGCAGCTAATGCTGATCAATATTTGAGTATTATTGCGCACTGTGTGCTTAGTGCCCAGATTGCCCGTACCGAGCCAAATCAACGCCATAATTTGTTTTACACTAAAGGCGTCGTCAAAGAAAGATCCATTCATATAATCATTGATGGTGGGAGTTGCAATAATCTAGCAAGCATGGACATAGTGGAGAAGCTAGCACTATCCACTAGACCACACCCCCAGCCCTACTACATTCAATGGTTCAACAATAGCGGCAAGCTCAAGGTAACACGTCTGGTAAGAGTACATTTTGCTTTAGGTTCTTATGATGATTATGTTGATTGCGATGTTGTACCTATGCAAGCATGTTCTATGTTATTAGGTAGACCTTGGCAATATGATAAGGATTGTTTACATCATGGTAGAACCAATCAATACTCTTTTATGCATAAAGAAAAGAAAATTGTGTTACATCCAATGTCGCCTAATGCCATTGTAAAAGATGAGATCGCTAGAGCTAGCAAAGAGAAAAATCGAGAGAATTCTAAGAGTGAAAATCAGATTGTCGCAAAAGAGTTTGAACAACATAAAAAGAAAGAATCTAACTCTAATGGTGACAAGAAAAATGAGATTAAGTTGAAAGGTGCATGTTTTCTTGCAACGAAATATGATGTGAATGAGTTGGATACTAGTAGTTATTCTTGCTATGCTCTGGCTTGCAAACAAACTCTATTTTCACTAGAGGATATATCTTTTCCTTTGCCTCCTGTCATTGCTAACCTTTTGCAGGAGTACGCTGATATTTTCCCAAAGGACATTCCTACCTGGTTGCCGCCAATTAGAGGGATTGAGCACCAGATAGATCTCATTCCGGGGGCATCTTTGCCGAACCGAGCGCCATACAGAACCAATCCTGAGGAGACAAAAGAGATACAACGCTAAGTTCAAGAACTGCCTGATAGAGGGTACGTACGAGAATCCCTTAGTCCTTGTGCTGTTCCGGTCATTTTAGTACCTAAGAAAGACTGAACATGATGCATGTGTGTGGATTGTAGAGCAATTAATAATATCACCATTAGATACCGTCACCCTATTCCTGGGTTAGACGATATGCTTGATGAATTAAGTTGCTCTACTATGTTCTCTAAAGTTGATTTGCGTAGTGGGCACCACCAAATTTGTATGAAATTAGGTGATGAATGGAAAACAGCATTTAAAACTAAGTTCGGTTTATACGAGTGGTTAGTAATGACTTTCGGGTTGATTAATGCTCTTAGCACTTTCATGAGATTGATGAACGAGGTTTTATGTGCTTTCATTGGAAAATTTGTGGTGGTTTACTTTGATGATATCTTGATCTATAGCAAGTCTTTAGAGGACCATCTTGAACATTTACGTGCTGTTTTTAATGCTTTACGCGATGCACGTTTATTTGGTAACCTTCAGAAGTCCACCTTTTGCACGGATTGAGTCATTTTTCTTGGCTATACTGTTGCCCCACAGGGAATTGAAGTTGATCAATATAAGGTCGAAGCAATACAGAGTTGGCCGACTCCTAACACGGTCACACATGTGCGAAGTTTTCTAGGACTTGCTGGGTTTTATCGTCGCTTTGTGAAGGACTTCAGCACCATTGCCGCACCGATGAATGAACTCACCAAGAAGTATGTGCCCTTTGTTTGGGGCAAGACATAGGAAGATGCCTTGAATACGTTAAAAGATAAGTTAACGCACACACCCTTACTCCAACTTCCAAATTTTTCTAAGACTTTGAATTAGAATGTGATGCTAGTGGAGTCGGTTTGGGTGGTGTTCTGTTATAAGAAGGAAAACCTAATGCATATTTTAGTGAGAAGTTGAGTGGACCTAGTTTGAACTATTCTACTTATGATAAGGAATTGTATGCCCTAGTTCGAACTTTAGAGACATGGCAACATTATTTATAGCCCAAGGAATTTGTTATACATTCTGATCATTGTCGGGACCCGAATTTGAAAATCCGGACCCTCTGTGTATTAAGCACTAGTCCAGGATCACGCTAGTGCACACAGTCTTAACATCAGTAAATATCACAATCATACACATCGATAGTAATACAGTACTTTAATTAAGATAACCAAACTGGTTGCTCGACCTTATGGTCAAGCTACAAGAGTACGCCACACAGGGCGAAAACTTATTAAGGAAATAAATTGCAGCGGAATAAAAGCATCAACGTGGTGCCATCCAAAGATACCACGTGCAACTAAGCGGGCTCGCTCCCAAGGTAGACGGCTCCTCCTGAAGTTCTTCCTCCAAAGCTGGCGTCGCTTCTCCTTCAACTGATGTTGTATTGTGGCAAGGGTGAGTACTTGGTACTCAGCAAGTCATGCACAGAATGCAAACTAATATTCTACATGCATGGCTTAATACAAAGGATAGGCTAACGGATACATTTGCAGTAAAACAACATTTAACAAGTAGCATAAGTAGATTTGAAAGTAGTAAAAGTAAAGGTTATATCAATAACTTTTCCAGGAGTTAAGTAAACACTTTTCCTTTCCTAATCCACATTTCCATCAACATTATTATTTAATCGAACCAAACTTTCCAAGTCCAAGTTGTTTTCATGAAAGTCTAACCCTTGACTGTAATCTCCGAGCAATGTCCAGTGCCGCGGACACTCGTAACGCGTGCAAATAGCAATAAATAAATAAAACAGTACATGCACCTTACTCAAAAATTCAACTAAAGTCCATAAACAGAAGGAGCATAATTGTACAAATTTTTAGAAATTTGAATCGCCCAAATCGGAGTTAAAATGCAAAAGTTATAATTGTTTAAAGTTTAAAGAATCTATTAATTAAATATAAAAAGAGAAATTTTCATATTTAAAAATTAATTAAAATTCATATTTAAGTAGATCTCAATTTTATAAAAATTTAGAAATTGGAATCGTTCAAATCGGAGTTAAAACGCAAAAGTTATAAGCGTTTGAAGTTTGAAAATTCAAATAAATCAATAAACTGAATTAACCCATTTATTTTTCTATTGAAAATACGGATTTATGACGTCAGCTGACGTCAGCACGGTATTTGAATTTCCACCGAATTATTTTTCTATTGAAAAATCGAATTATGACGTCATCATTGCGTCAGCCGGCTCATAGACTCGGTCCCCGACTCGGGCTCGGTCCACCGTGGACCCGGTCCACGGGTTCACGTGTCACTGACATGTGGGACCCCACTGCTAATGTCAGCACGGCTCGGCCGAAGGACGGCTGACACACGGGCCCTCGCGTGACGTCAGCGACGACCGGGCGCGTCCGCGTGGACCGCGCCGGTCCGGCTTCTGTGCACGTGGCACGATCTGGGCCGTTGATTTGAAAATCAACGGTCCAGATCAGATCTGGATCTCGTACGCTGCGGGCAACGTGGTTAATCTGGGCCGTGCGATTTAGATCGGACGGTCCAGATCCAATCGGGTTTCGCCTCACCGTGGGGTGGCGTGGCATGACCTAGGTGACGACACGTGGCTCAATCTACGCCGTTCGATCAGGATCAAACGGCAAAGATTGCATCTAACGCTACAACGCGGTTAACCCTAACCGTACGATTTAGATCTAACGGCTGATATTGGATCTAGCACGGTGCAGTCTACGGCTACGTGGCTTAATCTAAGCCGTTGGATCTAGATCCAACGGTTGAGATTAGATCTAGAAACCGAAATGTGAAATCGAATGGGGGTGACGTGGACTCACCATGGCCGTTGGATCCGGATCAGACGGCTGACAGAGCTCGGGGACGGCGATGGCGACGCGGTGGCTTGCGGCAGCCGGCGCTGAGGATGATGACCACCCGAACGGCGTTTGGGGCGTGCTCCGGCGTGGTGAGTGGAATTCCCAGGTGCGGTTCGTCGCGACGGTTCCGGATCTGGGCTCAATCACGGCGGAGGACGCGAGGTGAGTGGAATTCCCAGGTGCAGTTCGTCGCGACGGTTCCGGATCTGGGCTCAATCACGGTGGAGGACGGTGGAAACGGCAGCAAACGGCGGAAAACCATGGCGGGCTTCTCCTCCAACTTCGGCAAGCTCTTGTGGGCGAACGGCGGCAACTTGATCTCGGCTAACTAGGGCTACGGGTGCGCACGGAAAAGGAGAGCACGATGGCGGCGGCGGCGCATTAAATAGGACCCTCGGCGTCCGTGAAAATAGCGGAAATCGAGGCCCACACGCGGGCAGTGGCGGAGTCCGGCGGCGACACGGAGAGGGTGACGTGGCGCAATCCTAGCCGTCCACGTGGCACGATCAACGGCCGAGATCGCACGGGCGCGAACGGGTTCGGCCCGATCCCCACGTGGGCGACATGGCTTGATGCTGGCCGTTGGATCTTGATCCAACGGTCACGCGATTAGGGTTTGGTTGGGTTCGGGTCGGACTCGGATTCGAGTTTGACTCGGGCTCGGTCGCTTGAATAGTAAAACCCACTCGGCATTTTCCAGCGATTAAATAATTAAAATAATTTCTAGAAATTCAAATAATTCAAGAAAAATAGCAAAATAAATAGAAAAAATCCAGAAAAATTATAGAAAATACTTTGAGACATTTTGGACTCAAATAAATTATTTCCAAAAAAGTTTTATTTAAAACTTTTAATTCTTTAATTATTTCAAAATGGAATAAATTCAAATTAAATCCAAATAAATCCATATAAATTACAAAAAATTCCAAAAATTCACCAAAGTGCAAAATGACATTCAAATTCATGAAAAGCAAAAATTGGGGTGTTACAATCATGAATCATTAAAGCACATTAGAAGTCATGCTACACTGAATCGTAGACATGCAAAGTGGGTTGAATTCATTGAGTCTTTTCCTTATGTCATCAAACACAAAAAGGGAAAAGACAATGTTATTTAATGCGAAGTGCATGATGATGATTTTAAAGATGTGTTGCTAAATTGTAAAGGGGGAAAACATGGAATAAATTTGTCCTCAATAATGGGTTTGTGTTTAGAGCAAACAAACTATGCATTCCAGCTAGTTCTGTCCATTTGTTATTGCTACAGGACGCACATGGAGGAGGACTAATGGGACACTTTGGTGTGAAGAAGACGGAGGACATCCTTGCTAGCCATTTCTTTGGTGTGATGAAGAAGACGTGGAACGTTTCGTCACTCGCTGCATGACATGTCAAAAAGCTAAGTCACGACTTAATCCACATTGTTTATACATACCTCTACCTGTTCCTAGCGTACCTTGGGAGGATATTTCTATGGACTTTGTTTTAGGACTTCCTAGAATAAAGAAGGGGAGGGATGGCATCTTTGTTGTGGTGGATAGATTTTCGAAAATGGCACACTTCATACCTTGTCGCAAAACGATGATGCTACCAACATTGTTGATTTATTCTTTCGTGAAATTGTTCGCTTGCATGGTGTGCCAAACATAATAGTTTCAGATCGTGACACTAAATTCCTAAGTCATTTTTGGAGAACTTTGTGGGCTAAGTTAGGAACTAAGCTTTTTATTTTCTACTACTTGTCATCCCCAAACAGATGGACAAACTGAAGTCGTTAATAGGACTTTATCTACCATGCTTAGGGTTGTTTTGAAAAAGAACATAAAATTGTGGGAAGAATGTTTGCCTCATATTGAGTTTGCTTATAATCGATCAATGCATTCTACTACTAAAATGTGCCCTTTTGAGATTGTGTATGGGTTTGTGCCTCATGCTCCCATTGATTTGTTACCTCTTCCATCTTCGGAGAAATTGAATTTTAATGCTAAGCAATGTGCTGATTTGATTATGAAACTGGATGAGACAACTAAAGAAAACATAGAGCGCATGAATGCTAAATATAAACTTGCTGGTAGCAAAGGAAGGAAGCATATTATTTTTGAACCTGGAGATTTAGTTTGGTTGTACTTGCGAAAAGATCGCTTTCCTGTACGAAAATATAAGTTGATGCCTCGAGCTGATGGTCCTTTCAAAGTATTGAAAAGGATTAATAATAATGCATATAAGCTTGAGCTGCCTGCAGATTTTGGGGTTAGTCCCACTTTCAACATTGCAGATCTAAAGCCATATGTGACACTACGGAATGGTGTGACATTAATTAATGTGAATGTTAAGGTCAAAAACTTTATGAAATATGGTATTGGAGGTTAAAACCATATGGTAGGAGGTTTAATAGCGTTTCCGGGAGTTTGGCCCTTTCCGGGGAGTTTTGGGCCTAGGGGAAAGGGTTGTGGGCTTTGGTGGGATGGAGTATGAGTCCATTTAGGATTGGGAATCCTGTTTGGGCTGTTAAAAAGGGGGCTCCCCCTGCTGCCATGCGCCCCACCCCCCTCCTGTGTGCGCCCCCTTCCCCTCCCTCCTTGCCCTAGCCGCCACCCCCACCTCCCCCTCTCCCTTGTGGCCGTGCGCCCCCTCCCCTTGCCCCCTTTGCTCCCCACCACTCCACCACCTCTCCTCCACCCCTTGCTGCCCTAGGGTAGCCTCCCCACCCCTGCACCTCGAAGAACCATCCGTTGGAACGAGGAGCGAGGAGCGAGGAGCGTTCCGGGAGGAGATCTATTGGGTTTTCGTGCGTCGGGCGAAGGTATGGCCATGGGACTCCTTGGGGTTGGGCTAGGTACTGTTCTAAGGGTCATTATCATGTTTTTAGATCAATTGGTGGTGTTGGAATTGAGTAGATTGGATTAGATCTAGAAGTTGCCACGTTCTCTGTTTCGGGCAGCATGAGCAGTCGACCTAGGGTTTGGTTTTTCTCCAATTTAGAGTCAGAATTTGGTCGTACAGCTGTTGAAGAAGTTGTAGATAATTTCAATACCTTTTAGTGGGTATAAAGAACTTTAAATTCCGCCTAGCCGTTTAAAAGTTATGCTTGTTTTACCGAGCGTATTAAAATCTGTGACGTGATTGGAACAGATCACGGTATTTTGTAGATTAAACAACTTTAGAGTCCGAATCAGTCTTTCTGTATACTTAGAGAAAGTTAGGAAATTTCCTATGCTACGCGAGGATGTACTCATTTAATTGATTCGGAGTCCCAAAATCCAAGTTATGCCTTTTGGAAGGCTGCTGTCCCGTCGGGACAGAACCTCTGTTTTTGGTTTTGCGAGTTGTTGGCAATGTCGGGGTAGATGAGGGTTTGCGTACTGTTTTGTGGACATGATTGTGAGTGTGTGGTACCTATGTGTAGGTGGTGCGACCCCGGGAGTGCCTTCTACTTCCCGCCAATCCGTTGCTTGTGGTTGAGGCAAGTGTATTGTAATGGATAGCGATTTGTAGGATTGCTAGTTGAGACTAGATGAACTTGATTATATGACATGATCACTTGCCATGCTTTAATGATTTCCTATGATATGATGAGTATGCTATGATGCCATGTGTTAAATGTACAAGTTTATTATGATGTTGGCATATTTGCATACATGGGATGTTACATGGCCCGGGCGGTGAGTAAGTCATAACTAATCCAGGGAAGGTCGGTGAGAAAGTTATGACTAAACCGGAGAGCCAAAGAGTAAGTCCTACATCGTGATTCCATTCACCACGGTGAACGGAAGCGAGGAGTAGGCACCCTCCATCTTCGGGATGGAAGGGGGAGAGGGTGCACACCGACGGGTGTGTACTCAACCATACCGGTATGAGTTTCCAAGGAGATATGAGCATTGCATCGCATTGCATGCATAATGATGATGATAATGATTTGTGATCATGAATGAGATGATACATGATGTGAGTTGTTGAAGCCATGTAATTGTTTATGTTTGTATCATTGCAATATACTTGCTGAGTGATGAACTCACGCTTGTGTTTATGTTGTTTTCTTTTAGGTACCATGAATCCGACATGCGGGAAAGGGAGCTAGTCACACGTCATCACTTAGCATCACACATTTAAACAATGACATGTTCCTTCCCTTATGGTTATGGTTAATTCATTGAGCTAAACTATGGTTTCGATGATTCGTTGGTCGTTATGAGTAAATGATTAGTCCATATTTGTCATGAGACGGATAGAATTTTTATCCTTAGTGGTATGGTGGCTGTTTTTTTCGTTTGATCATGTTATTGCTATCGTTCATTATGCTATATTGACATGTTATTATTGTTGTTGCTTCAATTCATGTTAAAATAAAGGAGATGCTGCCGAAATTTCGGTTTTTAGCATGTGCGCCTTTGCTGTAATTTATGTTTAATTGTGGTATTTAGATGTTGTTTAGTCTATGTTTGGTAGCATTCGGGCATATTAAATGCCGTGGTGTTACTGATTGGTATCGAGGCGGTCTGTAGGTCCTTGGAATGTGTATTTTTAGTGTCATGCTATAGGGTACAACTAAAATGTGATGTGGAATAACTTAGAAACATGGCTTAGGTCTTAACTAAAATTCTGTCATAGGATAGCAACAGTAAAACTTGCAAAAGTGGTATAATTAATCTAAAAATTTGACACACAATGGATGCACAGTAGGAAAGGGTATGGGTATCGTTTCTTTACGCTTAAATGTTGTATTTAAGCTTTGATGTTGAATGCTTCATTTGATAAAGCATGTTGCTATGTCTATGAGATAAATGATTGAATTGTTCTTGTGGTGGTGATAAAGTGGGGTTGTGGTGCTGAAGGGTTTCGGTCACCTCTTTTTGGTTCATTGTAAGGGTGAGGTTTGACGGTGTGGCCAGTTAGCGCCATCACCAAAGAACTATTAACCCCTGTAGGAGAAGAGTGCTTACCCTTTCTGTCGTAAATCGGGTAGTTGACTGGAGTCAAATAGAAGAGTTTGGTGGTGGATTCCTTCGTATGCTCTTTACCGTTCTAAGGGTCAGTTTCGGTTGGTTTTCTTGGTTTTAGTTGATTGGAATCAAAAGAAAAGTGTTTGGTCTTGGTTTTTCGCGGATTGTTCCGTATGCGGTATGTGGTCTTGTCTTCCTTAGTTGAAGACGAAGAAGAAGAGTCTAGTGTTGCGCTTCTTTTGGTCACCTTTCCAGCTTTGATGCTTAGTTTGTTGATTGCTTTATGGGGAGAAGCATTCAATTTATTCCTGTGTTTGTCTTTCTTCAAGGTCAAAAGAGTTATTGCGGCGTTATGCCAGACTTGGTTCTCCGGGCTGAAGTTCTGTGGCTTTGTAGGAGTAAATGGTGTTTGATTTCATCATTTTACTGGTTTGAGAAATCATCTTTGAAAAGTCCTTGTTTCGTGAAAGTTTGGGGTTTGAGGTTAAGGTTTTATTTGAAATGGATTACTTGATCGCTTGGTTTCCTTTAAGAAAATTGTCTTTCAACCATTTTCCTTTATGGGAGTCTTTGAGATTGAAAAGTATTTTGTAGAATTCCTTTTTTGCATGACTAAGTTTGGGGTTGGTCTCATTGCAATTTTGAGAGTCAAGTTTCCTTATGACTTTGGGATGAGTTTTAAAACTAAAATGCTGTAAGCAAAGCAAGTAGTCTTTTGACTGAAATCGTTTGTCCCTAGTAAGAATTGTTGTTTAGCATGTTATGTAGCATGTACCAATGTGGTTTATGGGATGACGTACTGTTAAGTTAATCTGTGAGTTGAAACAATTCAATGCGGTTGTTATCTCTAGCTTGAGAATAAATAGACTACTAGTGTTGTAGTTTACTTTTAGCGAGAATGATTGAATGGGTTAATGTACATGCTTAGAATCTGTTGCTTTGTTTTAAAAGTGCTTATGACCCCCGATTATGTTTAAAGTTTTAAACCCTGATGCATAGTTGAAACATTAAGATGATGTAGACTGCTGTTATTGTTAAAGAAACTTTGTTGGTTGTTTAAAGATGTTCTAATCTAATGGATTAATAGAGAAATTTAATCGTGTTGACTAGTGACTTTAATTTGGAAATTGATTAGAGTTGCTATTTACGTTGTTGCAAACTACTAGTATATTTGGAAGTATGCAGTTGTGTCTCTACAATGCTAGTATTGATATCAATTGAGAAGACATAAGACTTATTGTTAATGATGTTATTAAGGGCAGTGTTAATGCTAGTATTCAATCTATTTTAAATAGTGGGAGTATGTTGTGTGGTGGTAATTTGTTATCACCTATGTATAGGGTAGCTAAAAGTAATGTTGTTGGTTGATGATTATGCCCTTTTGTTGTTATTGATGACTAAGTAGTGGTGGTAACTGTTTAGATTACTCGTTGGAAAACCATGGTTAAAATAGAGGAAAATTTTAACATGTTGCGATGGAGTGAGCTTTGGATAATTAACATGATAAATAATCTTATCCTTAATGAAAGTATAACTTAGAGTCTCACTTACGAATTCTTCCCTGTGGAGATAATATTTACATGTTGAAGTCGTTGTTTAACTGAATAAGGTTCGGTTGTCGAGACGTGAATATATAGGAGGTATGAAATTTATATGTTGATCTTGCTGAAAGATTTGTTGAAGTACTATGTTTCAAATTTAGAATAAGAAGTATTATGATTCGGTGATCCATGGGGATCATGTCGATATAGTATTGGTTGGGTGCCTTTTTGATAAGCATCATAAACCCTAATTAAAAGTGTTGGGAATGGTAACTAGAGGAAGAATTTGTTGTGAAGCTTTTGGTTTAATTGTGTTGGGGCTTTTCCGGGAGTAAATAGTGATTATTGAAGTCTTTAATGGAAAGCGTAGTGGAGTACTAGAGATGGTTCTTTTTATGTTGAGCTTGTGTTCAAAAGCTTTTGGACTGGTTTGGTTGTTTGCCATTTTGGTTGAAGGGTTTTCGGTCTAGGTGTTCCATATGCTGTGTTTCAGAGTTTCCCTAAAACTCGTAGAAATTGGTGCAAATATTTGGTTTTGCCTAATTTGTTTAGTTGGTGCTATGAGTATGGATTTACACCCCAAAAGTTTTTAAGTCGATCGCGCCCTTTCGCGTTCGCACTGAATTATCTTTGGAATTAATTTTAAAAGGAAGCAGATGGTCATAAAGGGTTGTGTTGGAAACTTTTGAGTTAAGCCCTTGATGTGTAACTCTGTTTGGCTAGAGTTGGAGTCATTTGGAAAATGTGTCTGGTGTGCGGATGTTTCACAAGTCTGGATTCTTATGAATGTTTCATAAGTGAATTTGGTTAGTGAAGAGTTTTCTTTTGGGATTGAGTTTCCCTCTCGTTTGATAAAATTTATGACGGTTGCGTGTGCAGATGTTCGACTTTGGAGTCGATGTTCTGTTCCAAAGGGTTGAGTTTGATTTTGCGAGGTTTTGCAAGGTTAGTTTTAAATGGATGATGGGTTTTCACACGATGTGGTGTTTTGTTGTTAACGATGTTGCTATCATAGTCTATATGATTTAGCGCAACCGTCAATGTTATGTGTGTTTCAAACATGTGATACCGAGGAAGTAGTCGTCATGTGAATGACTTTTCGGTAGTGTTGTTACATGATGAAGGAATGGTGAAAAGTAAACATGACATCGTTTTTTTTTTATGTTAAATGATAAAAGAGTCGTTGAGCCAGGTCGGTGAGAAAGTCATATATGGAGATATGACTATTCCGGAGTGCTATTGAAGAATGTGCATTCATGTCATGAAACGAGATTTCCCTTGCTTTCTAGTATGGAAAGAAAAGAATGAATAATTTCTGGTGTTGGTTGTGGTGAAGGGATTTGTGTTTCCTTTGCGTTTTGGCTTAGGAAATTAAAATGAATACTATCTGGTTGTTGTCGAATCCTTTCCAAAGTGGTTTTAGCGCTTTGGGGTTTGAGTTGTTGGATGAGGGCCACTTGGGTTCATGTTTATGGTTGAGCTCACTCAATGATTGTGCTCTTTATCGTGGTCCTTTGAGTGGAAGGTTGTGTATGACTCAATGCAAACCTTCGTGGAGAATTGTGTCATTGAGGTGTACCTCGGTAGGGTTGATTAAATTATTAGTGGACCATTTGTTGGTTGCTAGTAATCACTTTTCCTTTTGAAGTGTATTGGATCTTTTGTCGTTGGGCAATGAGCGAGTTATGTCAACCGCAGAGGAACGTTCGGCCATTTCTGTTACGCGAGTCTTACAGAAGTAGATTGTTCGTTCTGGTGGTAATCTTAGAGCGTTGTGTCTCTCCTGTTTCACGTCGTCTTGAGTACAAGGAACCACAGAATGGAGGTTGGTACCGTGTTTTTCTGGAGAGTAGCATGAGTTAAAGGGATCGGGCACTTCAGTGCCAAGGAATACTTAGAACGGGGAGTTTGAGACCGTTTTGTTTTGTGGGCTGTTTGAGGTTTTATCTTATCGCTTGGGGACGTGCTGAGACCGTGTGTGAGTACTTTGTGTTGCAATGTTGAGTAAAGTTTTCGCAAGTTTTAATTGTGAGTTATCTTTAGAGCTGTCAGTCTTTGATCCTTAGCTCCTTGCCTCTGAGTGCTGGTTGGTGCAAGTCGTAGGGACTTCTAAGCGGGTTCTGAGGCGTGAACCATAACTCCCTTTGATTTGGTTGTTTGCGAAGTGGCGTGTCTCGGATTCGGGGTCGAATCCTGTTGAAGGGGGGAAGAATGTGACACTACGGAATGGTGTGACATTATTTAATGTGAATGTTAAGGTCAAAAACTTTATGAAATATGGTATTGGAGGTTAAAACCATATGGTAGGAGGTTTAATAGCGTTTTCGGGCCGTTTCCGGGAGTTTGGGCCGTTTCCGGGGAGTTTTGGGCCTAGGGGAAAGGGTTGTGGGCTTTGGTGGGATGGAGTAGGAGTCCATTTAGCATTGGGAATCCTGTTTGGGCTGTTAAAAAGGGGGCTCCCCCTGCTGCCATGCGCCCCACCCCCCTCCTGTGTGCGCCCCCTCCCCTCCCTCCTTGCCCTAGCCGCCACCCCCCACCTCCCCCTCTCCCTTGTGGCCGTGCGCCCCCTCCCCTTGCCTCCTTTGCTCCCCACCACTCCACCACCTCTCCTCCACCCCTTGCTGCCCTAGGGTAGCCTCCCCACCCCTGCACCTCGAAGATCCATCTGTTGGAGCGAGGAGCGAGGAGATCTATTGGGTTTTCGTGCGTCGGGCGAAGGTATGGCCATGGGACTCCTTGGGGTTGGGCTAGGTACTGTTCTAAGGGTCATTATCATGTTTTTAGATCAATTGGTGGTGCTGGAATTGAGTAGATTGGATTAGATCTAGAAGTTGCCACGTTCTCTGTTTCGGGCAGCATGAGCAGTCGACCTAGGGTTTGGTTTTTCGCCAATTTAGAGTCAGAATTTGGTCGTATGGCTGTTGAAGAAGTTGTAGATAATTTCAATACCTTTCAGTGGGTATACAGAACTTTAAATTCCGCCCAGCCGTTTGAAAGTTATGCTTGTTTTACCGAGCGTATTAAAATCTGTGACGTGATTGGAATAGATCACGGTATTTTGTAGATTAAACAACTTTAGATTCCGAATCAGTGTTTCTGTATACTTAGAGAAAGTTAGGAAATTTCCTAAGCTACGCGAGGATGTACTCGTTTAATTGATTCGGAGTCCCAGAACCCAAGTTATGCCTTTTGGAAGGCTGCTGTCCCGTCGGGACAGAACCTCTGTTTTTGGGTTTTGCGAGTAGTTGGCAATGTCGGGATAGATGAGGGTTTGTGTACTGTTTTGTGGACATAATTGTGAGTGTGTGGTACCTATGTGCAGGTGGTGCGACCCCGGGAGTGCCTTCTACTTCCCGCCAATCTGTTGCTTGTGGTTGAGGCAAGTGTATTGTAATGGATAGCGGTTTGTAGGATTGCTAGTTGAGACTAAATGAACTTGATTATATGACATGATCACTTGCCATGCTTTAATGATTTCCTATGATATGATGAGTATGCTATGATGCCATGTGTTAAATGTACAAGTTTATTATGATGTTGGCATATTTGCATACATGGCATGTTACTTGGCCCGGGCGGTGAGAAAGTCATAACTAATCCGGAGAAGGTTGGTGAGAAAGTTATGACTAATCCGGAGAGCCAAAGAGTAAGTCCTACATCGTGATTCCATTCACCGCGGTGAACGAAAGCGAGGAGTAGGCACCCTCCATCTCCGGGATGGAAGGGGGGAGAGGGTGCACACCGACGGGTGTGTACTCAACTATACCGGTATGAGTTTCCAAGGAGATATGAGCATTGCATCGCATTGCATGCATAATGATGATGATAATGATTTGTGATCATGAATGAGATGATACATGATGTGAGTTGTTGAAGCCATGTAATTGTTTATGTTTGTATCATTGCAATATACTTGCTGAGTGATGAACTCACGCTTGTGTTTATGTTGTTTTCTTTTAGGTACCATGAATCCGACATGCGTGAAAGGGAGCTAGTCACACGTCATCACTTAGCATCACACATTTAAACAATGACATGTTCCTTCCACTACTACAAAACTGCAAATAGGAGACGCCCTATCAGTGGCGGTTTGGTTGGAACCGCCACTAATAGGACTATCAGTAGCGGTTTTTGAGTTCAAACCGGTGCCAGGGTCATCAGTGGCGGTTTTTCTTCCGAACCGCCACAGATAGTTGAGTATCAGTGGCGGTTTGTAGTTAGAACCGCCACAAATACTTAGATAACTATCAGTGGCGGTTGTAACCTTGAACCGCCACTGATACTCAACTATCTGTGGCGGTTCAGAAAAAAAACCGCCACTGATACTTGGGTACTATCAGTGGCAGTTGGAGGACAAAACCGTCGTTGATAATCAGAATATTGGTGGCGGTTGTATGTTAGAACCGCCACAAATAAAATCCCCTATAAATACTGGTCGCTACAGCACTCTACAGGAGCTCCTGGTCATCTTCCTCCCCAGAATATTGTCCAATTTTTCCATGACATGGACGCTTCAAAGTTTAACTAAGTGTCCAATTTTACTATGACATGGATGCTTCAAATTTCAACTAAGTGTTCAATTTTTACTACTATGATATGGGTGCTTCAAATTTCAACTAAGTGTCCAATTTTGCCATGACATGGACGCTTTAAATTTCAACTAAGTGTTAAATTTTATTATGACATGGACGCTTCAAATTTCAAGTAAGTGTTCAATTGAACACTTAGTTGAAATTTAAAGCGTCCATGTCATGGCAAAATTGGACACTTAGTTGAAATTTGAAGCACTCATATCATAGTAAAATTGGACACTTAGTTAAAATTTGAAGCGTCCATGTCATGGCAAAATTGGACACTTAGTTGAAATTTGAAGCGTCCATGTCATGGCAAAATTGGACACTTAGTTGAAATTTGAAGCATCCATGCCATGGTAAATTCAAAGTATAAGAATACTAAAATTAGAGTTTTGGTCATTTGTGAGGTTAAGAGGAGGGGGACACGTTATATTTCAAATATGATCATACCAACACTCTGGTACTAGATCATATAAGAACTCTCAAGTTAAGCGTGCTTAGGTGAGAGTAGTATTAGGATGGGTGACCTCTCGGGAAGTGCTCATTTGCATTAAAATTAGTGGTAGAACTCACTAGTTAAGCGTGCTTAGGGGAGAGTATTACTAACTAGGATATGGGTGAGGGTGATCTCCTAGAAAATATCTTCGTTTTGTGTTTCAAAATGTCAGAATATTACATATAAGTATCAGTGTTATCAGTGGCGGTTTTTCTTTAGACCGCCACAAATAATGCGTTATCAGTGGCGGTTTTTGTTTGGAACCGCCACTAATAATATTATCAGTGACGGTTCAAAACCGCCACTAATAATCTTCGATTATCAGTGGCACTATATCAGTGACGGTTCGAAAAACCGCCACTGATGTCTATTTCTCTAGTAGTGTTCCCTTATGGTTATGGTTAATTCATTGAGCTAAACTGTGGTTTCGATGATTCGTTGGTCGTTATGAGTAAATGATTAGTCCATATTTTTCATGAGACGAATAGAATTTTTATCCTTAGTGGTATGGTGGCTGTTTTTTCCGTTTGATCATGTTATTGCTATAGTTCATTATGCTATATTGACATGTTATTATTGTTGTTGCTTCAATTCATGTTAAAACAAAGATGCTGCCGAAATTTCGGTTTTTAGCATGTGCGCCTTTACTGTAATTTATGTTTAATTATGGTATTTAGATGTTGTTTAGTCTATGTTTGGTAGCATTCGGGCATATTAAATGCTAGGGTGTTACACCATACTTGGGAGAAGAGGATGAGCTTGAGTCGAGGACGACTCA
Organism: Rhipidocladum racemiflorum; assembly: GCA_036346355.1. NCBI lineage: Eukaryota > Viridiplantae > Streptophyta > Magnoliopsida > Poales > Poaceae > Rhipidocladum > Rhipidocladum racemiflorum. Next base: position 10,879,660 of record CM070584.1, read on the forward strand.
AATGCAAGAAGGGGAGGATGATGAGGACATCACTACCATGGATACGGCCACGCTTACACATCCAATTGAAACCAATGATGTAATACAAGGACCAATTACTCGAGCTCGTGCACGTCAATTGAATTACCAAGTGAATGCGTTCCTCGGGTTGCATATAAATAATTTAATAGATGGAATACTATTTAATCCTTGTAATGATTTTATTGTCCTTAGGAACCAAGGGGAAGGACCTCCAAACATCAAGCATGAAGCCAATTCTTTCGGTGCACAAGATCTACTCAGATTTGACCTCTTCGACAGCACCAACTTCAAACGGCCGTAACTTTTGATCCAGAAGGTTGTTTGGGGTCTATGAGTACTAGTTTGAAAGATCTCTTCGTCCTCTTTCCAACGGATCCAGCCCCACCTTCAAATTCCTTTCGAGTCGATGGGAATATGCAAAACAAGTTCGGTCATCTTTCCAAATACGAGTAGAACAAGGAATAGGAGTCCTACTCGGCCATGGTTGTGTGTTGGCCGACCCTAGCATGGTTTTCGACCCATATTTCTCCTATATATAGCTAGGGAGTCCCCCAAAATAATTTGTGTTTTGGTTATTTGATAGTTTAGCCTTTTGCTACTATTTTGAGTCTTTTAGATGTGCTCAACGGCTGCCTAACAAGCTCCTCGTATCGGAACCCCAACTTTTCAATACTTCATCTATATTTGCAATTTTAGATTGCTTTTGCCTTGTCTTGCTTGTTCTTTGATTGCTTGCAGGAATTGATCTTCGTGATCAAGTTGATCGTGCCCACGGCAAGGTCAATAACCATCTAGAGTTGGTTCAGCGATTGCTAAGGTGTATTATCGTTGTACGTTGTAGTCGGATCGTCAAAGTCAATTCCACTCAAATCGAAGATTATCACTCTCATCGAAAGATCAAGACACCCAATGTTACATCACCACCACAGAAGGTGGCTTTTGCACCACCCGGGCACTATAGGAGTGGGCCAGGGGGCTATTTTGTAATTTTGTTTAGCATAAGATTTGTATTGCAAAAAAAAAATTAAGGAGGCTACTACAGTGAACAATCCATTTTGATCCCCTCAACGTTCTATGCATTCAAGCCCTTTGAGTTAGACTTGGTTGATCTATCCCCTCTATTATTTTATTTTGTTTAATTAAACCACTTTATTTCTGAATATTATCTAATCAAACCCTTCTAACTAAATACCTATGATGTGGACGTATTTGAGCCGATATGAATTGGTAAATTATCTATACTTGTTAACGCTGTTCAGATTAATGTCCTAAGAAAAAGAAAGTTGGCGAAAATTTTGTATGTAAAAAATTATATAGTTTTATATGAACTAACCGTTCACATAGATACAAAATTGTCGTGGTGTCACTAATATGAAAATCATATGAAGAAAAGGGCGCACTTAGACAATCAAATAGTAGGAAAGGCTTGAATAAACATAATGAGCACTATATTGAGCGGCCAGCTATGTCATGTGTGTTGGAAACTAATCAAGACTTGTCAAAAATTATTGATTTGCTGTGTCATGAAAGGCAAGTAATCATGATACAACAGGCAATCAGATCAATCAATTAGTTTGTTCCTTAGTTATGCTTTCTATGTTTAGAATTTGCCTTGTTTACCAAGTTGGTTAGGAGATTCGCCCACTATATAAGGGCATGTCACCCGTAAGTTTGAGAACAACACAAGGGAAGTTTTTGAGTTCTTTGTGTTCGTGTGTGTGTGTGTGTTCATGATATTGGGCTAGTTCCAACAATTGGTATTAGAGCCAAGCTTTGTGATGGAAGGGAGGGCAAGGTCGTTGTCTCCATCATAGTTGAAGCGTGTTGCTGATGGCCTAGAGGAGGCGGCCAACAACATCATTCATATGGCCAGCGGCAACAAGCAGGTGGCTCATAGTAGGCCGGTGGCGCGAGACGAGAAGGAGGGGAGCATCATGCTCCAATATCCATTGTTGACTAGTATCAACTATGCTGCATGGTCAATGAAGATGCAAGTGTACATAGATGCCCAAGGAGTGTGGGATGCTATTGAAGATGACAACATTGACAGGCGCCAAGATAAGAAGGTACTCATAGCCATCTACCATGGTGTGAGCGAGGAGACTCTTCTTGCCCTCAATGGCAAGAGGACAGCCAAGGAGGCATGGGCAACTCTCAAGTCCATGTACGTTGGAGTTGAGCGTGTGACGAGGGCCAAGCTTCAAACTACCAAGAAAGAATTTGATAACCTTCATATGCATGATGGGGAGTCAATCGATGCATTCGCCATAAGGGTCATCCTTGCTCTCAGCAAGATGCGAACGATGGGAGAGAGGGTTGAAGACTCTCTTGTGGTGGATAAGGTGCTTTGGGTCTTAACGCCAAAGTTTCTACCGGTCGTCTGCACCCTAGAAAACCTCAAGGATTTGGATGTGATGTCAGTCGAAGAAATGTTCAGGCGACTAAAGGCGTTCGAGGAGAAATACATGGTCAGCGAGCTAGAAGGTGAGCACCTGTTGCTCACTCGAGCCCAATGGACTCCAGGGCCAAGAACAATGAAGGTGGCTCTAGCTCTGGGAAGAAGAAGAGCACCTTTGACAAAGAGAAGGTGTGCTGCTGTGACACCCCAATTTTTACTTTTCACGTATTTAAATGGTATTTTGCACTTTTGAGAATTTTTGGAATTTTTTTAGATTTATTTGGATTTAATTTGAATTTATTCCCTTTTGATATAATTAAATAATTAAAAGTTTTATATAAAATTTTGTTGGAAATATTTTATTCAATTCCAAAATGTCTCAAAGTATTTTTCAGAATTGTTCTGGAATTTTTTTGAGTATTTTGCAATTTTTCCCGATTTAATTAAATTTCTAGAAATTATTTTAAAAATTAAATCGCTGGGAAAAACCCTAACGAATTTCACTATACCACCGACCCGAGTCGGACTCGAGTTCGAATCAAGCCCGACCAAACCGGACCGAACCCATTCGCACGGACCGTGGGATCAAGACCCAACGGCTAGGATCGAGCCACGTGCACGCGTGCGCTAAATTGCCAGATCAGGATCTCACGGCTGTGATGCGTCCACGTCACGGGCGTGTGCGAGCCGCTGGATCTAAAAACGTGTGCGGCCGGGATTTCATCATCCTCGCTGAGTCCGAAATGGACTTCTCCGCCGCGCTGTTTCCGAGTTCGTTAGGGTTTCACAAAAATCCCGCACATCGAGGCCGTATTTAAAGCGTGGACCCATCCCCAAGGATCACCATTTGACACCGCACGTTTTGCCCGAGCTATTCGAGCCCGAGCCGCCGCCGTTCATGCCCAATTGCTCGTCGGAGTTCGAGAGGGAGCCGTCGCGGTTTGTGGTCATTTGCGCCACCGAGAGGACACCTCCGCCACTCCTCTGACCAGATCCGGGTTTGCGGTGTCAAGACGCGTCGAGCAAGAGAACTCACTTCACTGAGGAACGCTCGAACTGCCGTTGCCGTGGTCATCGTCTTCGTCTCCGGCCAAACCGCGCCACCGCTCCATCGTCGCTGCCCACAAGCTTCCACCGTCGTCCGATCCGCATCCAACGCATCAGGTTCGGCCACAGTCCTTTTCCCATCTGAACTAGATCTAACCCTAGTCGTCGGATTCAGATCGGATGGTGTAGGTTAGACTGAGTACTTCTGTGTTGATCTATTAGCAACCGTTGGATCTAGATCTAACGCCCCAGATTTATCCACATAGGGTAGAGCTGTACGCATTAGATTGGATCTTGACCGTTGGAACAAGATCGTGCGGTCTGGATGCTCCCACGTGTTGCAGACAGGGTCATGCCACGTCGCCCTAGATGCGGCTAAACTCGATCGGATCCTAGCCGTCCGAATCAAATCGAACGGTCTAGATCAACCGTGCAGATCCAACTCGCACGTGATTAGATCTAATCTGGACCGTTGGATTTCAAACCAACGACCCAAATCGCGCCACGTGGCCGGGAGCCGTACTGGCGCGGTCAACCGAGCCGCGTCCAGTCACCACTGACATCACGCATGACGTCAGCGTAGGGCCCGTGTGTCAGCGCCTGTGCCGTGCGCGCGTGACGTCATCTATGACATCATGATGACGTCACGGTGGGGCCCAGCTGTTAGAGCCGTTCGGTCGAGAGTGATGACGTCAGCAGCTGACGTCATTCGAGTGGCACCCGCGTGTCTTGGAATACTTGTGGACACTTTGGTAGTCTTGCGTTGGTCACTTTAAGAACTTAACCTTGCAAGCCTTTGAACTGAGCTCATCATGCAACCACATGTCTGTAATGGGACGGACCTAGTTGAGTAGGTTGCTAATAACTCGCATGTGGTACTCGGGGTGTCAGCTATACCTCTGTGTAGTTTATGGGGGAGCGTGTCGGGGCTACGGCTAGGTACCCATCCAACGGTTGGTTGGCCTAGACTTCGCCTTTGCTAAGGGAAGGGATAGTGTGCAACAACCGGAGAGGTTCACTTGTGGAGCTAGAAGCTTCCAAAAGACTTTGTTACGGACACTCTCCTATGTGGTGTTTGATTGTACTTTGTGGGTAAAGTGCATAGCCTCTGCAGAGTATAAAATCTATTCGAATAGCCATGTCCACGGCATTGGACATTACTCGGGGATTACAGTCCAGGGTTAGAATTTAACAAAATGACATTGGTTACTTGGGATGGACTTGAAGAACTTGCTTTAGGCTGATAAATGCTTTACTTGTGAAATTGTTTATGAAATTATTATTGCTATTATTGTTTACTGCTTTCATTCTATTATTGTTATTTATGAATGTGCTTTACTACAAAAGAACCATGTTAGCCTACCCTTTGTAATAAGCCATGCATGTAGAATATTAGACTGCATTCTGTGCATGACTTGCTGAGTGCTTTAAGTACTCACCCTTACAACAACAAAACATCAGTTGAAGAAGAATCAACGCCAGCACTGGAGGAGGAGTTCCAGGAGGAGCCGACGAACTAGCGGGAGAGCCCAGTCAGTTGCCTGTGGCATATTGGTTGGCGCCACGCGTTTCTTTATTTTTCGGTGCAGATTTATTTGAGTGAGACTATAGCCTTGCGAGGCGTACCTTTGTAACTTGACCATAAGGTCGAGCAACCGGTTATAATTCCCTTTCAATAAAGTACTTTACTATTTCGTTGAGTATAATTGTGGTATTTACCGATGTTGAGACTGTGTGCACTAGCGTGATCCGAGACTAGTGCTGAATACACAGAGGGTCCGGATTTGCATATTCGGGTCCCGACAAAGGTGGTATCAAAGTCGTACTGACTTTAGGACTACCCTTAGTTAGAATGGTCGTAGTGAGAATAAAACTATTTTCTAAAGATAAAAGTTTGCCGAGATGATGAATGAAATCTCGACTTATCTCTTCTCTCCCATCTTACCCCTTGCTGAATTCTTTTGTCTCCACTTTGATTTTAAAATGTTGCGTTCTCACGTGAGTGTATTTGGTAGATGAAGATGATCAACAACTACGCTGAGCGTGAGTGAGGCTACGCCGCTGAGTTATGGCGTATGCTGCAGGTACTTGGAGGTTTTGAGAGACCGCTCTACTAAGGGACCACCATAGTGCTAGCAGGATTGGTCCAAGACTGGCGCTTCAAAGTCACTGTGTATGCCCGAGAGAAGACGAAGGCAAGCCGTCCACTCTACTTCACAGCGAGGAGGTCTTCGTTTAAGGCCGGGATCCAGGAGACACCGCGTCTAGTGATGCGGCAGGTCACTCGCATCTACTCCAGGGAGTTGGAGGGCATCGTGTTCCTTCACCACCCGCGCAGAGACAACCACCTTGACCGGGAGCCGATAGATGATGAGAACACCATGATCACTCATCTAGCGAGGTTTGTAGTCACTCAGGAAGATGTGATTGATGATACCGTACAAGAGTTGCAGAAAGCTCGTGCTGAGGTCGAGGATGTCAAGAAGCAACTGCAAGAAGCTCGAGAGTACCTAGCTCACTCTATTCAAAGGGCTCGTAAGCTGGAGATGGCGCTGTACAGACCTGAACCAAAGCCGGTGTTGGAGCTGCACGACCTAGACCCTAAGGAGGACCCAGAGGAGGTGCCACCTGCACCGCAGCCAGAGCCAGAGCTAGAGGAGGACATCGCGTCGTCGACCACAGTTGTGGTAGGGCATGGTGATCGCTTTGCACTAATGCCGTCTCACCCGCCAGTGTATCCGCCGGGGAGTTCCCGAGGAGGATGGCTCGAGGAGTGAGCATTCAGGATTAGAAGTTGAAACTCCTGCGCTGAGTCATGTCTTAGATTAATAAGAATTGCCCTTTAGGCGTTAGACTCCAGTGTGTTAGTTAAATTCGGATTTTCATTGCTTGCTGAGTGTGCAGTATGTGTTGCAAAGCCCTTAGGCATTGTGAGCAACCATACCAAGTTAATATTGAATAACTAATAAAGTTGGATTTCGAGTTACACTTTTCACCCCGCATAAGTTCTCTATTACTTGTCTATTCTTGTTTCCCCCTCGTCTCTAAACCTTGGGCAATTAGCAGATGGTGAATACTCGTGGAAACAACGGAAACAACGGAAGTGGTTCTCGCCTAACGGGGAACCTAGATGATGTGAACCAGGCGCCCCAGCCAGCACCCCAAGTGGACATGTAGAACTTTGGAGCTTTCCTGGCAGCGCAGACTCAACTCATGCATGCCATGATGCAGCAAATGCAGCAGGTCACTGCCAAGCTGCTGCTAATCAGGCCGCTCAGGCAAATCAAGGCAGCAACCCTACTCCAGACTATCAGAGTTTATGAGTACTCATCCGCCCACATTCTCTGGGAACGCTAATCCATTGGAGGCGGGTGATTGGCTAAGATCAATTGAAAGGAAGCTGCACATCACTCAATGTGTGGGGAATGAGAGGGTGCTCTATGCCTCTCATCAGTTGGAAGGAACTGCAGCCGACTGGTGGGAGAACTTCTGTGCTGCACATGAGAACCCTCGGGACATCACTTGGGAGGAGTTCACAGCTGCATTTCATCAGTATCATGTGCCAGAAGGGATCATGGACCTCAAGAAGGAGGAGTTCAGGGCACTGAAGCAAGGCAATCAACCTGTGTCTGAATATCTGAACAATTTCACCCAGTTGGCACGCTACGCACCTGAAGACGTAATACCGGACAAGGCAAGACAGTCCCATTTCATGAAGGGACTGAATTCTGGACTTCAGGTGGGATTGATTACCCACACATTCCCTGACTTCCAGGAGTTAGTGAATAAGGCTCTTATTCTGGAGGACAAGTGCAAAGAGCTGGATGACAACAGGAAGCGCCGGATGGCACAGCAAGGAGCTCGCCCAGGAACACAGCATTTGAGGGTTGCCCCGAATCAGTTCTTCAGGTTCCAACCGCAGAATGCTACGAGGACACCGTCGCCAGCACCGAGACCTGCAAGTCAGGGCTACCAGACACCATCTCCAGCCAGGAACGCCGTTGCAGGGAGTCAGCAGAGCACAGTGAAGCGTTGCTTCCACTGCAATGAGCCAGGGCACTTCGCCAACTATTGCCCCAAGAAGGGAGGAGGTATGACCCCAGTTCGTTTCAATCTGGGATTTACGCCGGCAAGGACACCTGCACCAGGAGCAAGTCGTGGAGTTGCCCCGCCAGGAGCTGCAACCCAGACTGCGATGAGGGGCTGAGTCAACCATGTCACTGCAGATGCCATTCAGAATATTTCGGATGTCGTACTGGGTAAGTTACTGGTCAACTCAATATCTGCAAAAGGTTTGTTTGATTCTAGAGCTTTGCACTCGTTTATTTCTCAGGATTTTGTTGCTAGAAATGATTTGGAGATTGTGAATCTTAAATGCATGCTTATAGTTCGAACCCCTAGATCAGAACTACAACCTAAAGTAGGATGTTCTGGAGTAAGACTATTAATAGATGGGGTAGAGTTCTTAGCAAACCTCATTATACTGAGTACCCAGACCCTAGATGTTATACTTGGAATGGATTGGATGTCCAAGCATAAAGTTATGTTAGAATGTGGACGAAGAGTAGTATTAATAGAAAGCCCGGATGGTAGAAAAGTGGAAATTCAAGCAACTGTCGTTCGAGACGGACAGCTGATGGTCAACAGTGTGAAGGCAGTCAGCATTGAAGATGTACCAGTTGTCAGTGAATATCTGGATGTTTTTCCCGAAGATCTACCTGGTATGCCACCGGGCAGAGACATAGAGTTTGTGATCGAGTTAGTACCTGGAATAGCACCGATAGCAAGGAGACCTTATCGGATGTCCACCGAAGAATTAGTAGAGATGAAGAAGCAGCTTGAGGAGTTAATGGAAAAAGGATTCATCAGACCTAGCTCGTCGTCATGGGGAGCGCCAGTTCTGTTCATCAAGAAGAAGGACTGGAGTTTCAGGATGTGCATTGATTGCCGTGCACTCAACGAAGTCACCATGATGAACAAGTATTCGCTACCTAGGATCGATGATCTGTTTGATCAGTTGAGAGGAGCTGGAGTTTTCTCCAAGATTGACTTGAGGTCGGGATATCATCAGTTGAAAATACGAGTAGAAGATATTCCAAAGACCGCATTCTCGTCAAGATATGAGCATTACGAGTTTACTGTTATGTCCTTCGGTCTTACGAATGCGCCAGCTTATTTCATGAATATGATGAATAAGGTCTTCATGGAGTATTTGGACAAGTTCCTAGTCTACTCCAAGACAAGGGAAGAGCACGCAGAGCACCTGAGGCTAGTTTTGGAGAAACTGAGGGAACAACAGCTCTTCGCCAAGTTCAGCAACTGCGACTTCTGGAAGGACAAGGTAGAGTTCCTTTAACATGTAATGACTGCAGAAGGAGTCGCACTTGACCCAAGCAAGGTAGAGGCCGTGTTGCATTGGGAACAGCCGAAGAAAGTGACCCAGATCCGTAGTTTTCTGGGAATGGCTGGTTACTACAGCCGCTTCATTGAAGGCTTTTCGACGATTGCGAGACTTCTCACGCAATTGTTGAAGAAGGAAAAGAAGTTTACATGAACGCCGGAGTGCGAGAAAGGTTTTCAAGAGCTGAAGAGACGATTGACATCAGCACATGTGTTAGTTCTACCAGATGTTAATCAAAGCTTTGATATATATTGTGATGCATCGCGCTAAGGGCTTGGGTGCGTGCAAATGCAGAATAGAAAGGTCGTTGTATATGCATCAAGGCAGTTGAGGCCGCATGAAGAAAATTACCCAACACATGACCTGGAGTTAGCAACCGTAGTGCATGCCTTGAAGTTGTGGCGTCACTATTTGATTGGGAACAGATGTGAAGTGTATACGGACCATAAGAGTCTTAAATACATATTCACCCAATCCGACTTGAACATGATGCAGAGGAGATGGTTGGAACTGATCAAGGATTATAATGTCAGAATCCATTACCATCCCGGGAAGGCCAATGCGGTGGCCGATGCTCTGAGTCGGAAGAGCCATACCGTGAATATGTTGATAGCAGTAGATCAGGACGAACTATGAAGGAATTCCAGAAAATGAAGCTGGAAGCTGTACCGGAAGGATTTTTAGCTGCATTAGAAGTAAAGCCTACTCTAGAAGATCAGATCTGAGAAGGACAAAAAGGATGATTGCAAGGTTCAGAGAATCAAGTCTAAGATGGAGGAAGGCAAGGCAAAAGACTTCAGACTGGATGAGTAGGGCACGTTGTGGATCAAGGATCGCATCTGTGTGCCGAACAAGAAGGAGCTGAAGCAGTTGATTCTGGAAGAAGCTCATGACTCTAAGTATTCCATTCATCCGGGAAGTGCTAAGATGTATCAAGATCTAAAGGAAAGATTCTGATGGTCGAGCATGAAATGTGAAGTTGCTGAGCACGTTGCGTTGTGCGACATATGCTAGAGAGTCAAGGCAATGCATCAGAGGCCAGCAGGATTGCTACAACCATTTAAGATACCTGAGTGGAAGTGGGAGGAAATCGGTATGGATTTCATCACCGGTTTACCAAGGACCCAGGGTGGATACGACTACGTATGGGTAATAGTGGATCGCCTGACAAAGGTCGCTCACTTCATCCCTGTGAAAACCACCTATTCAGGAGATAAGCTAGCAGAGCTATATATGTCCAAGATTGTCTGCTTGCATGGAGTGCCAAAGAAGATTGTATCAGACAGAGGTACCTAATTTACCTCAAGGTTTTGAAATAAGTTGCACGAAGCCATGGGAACTCGTTTAAACTTCAAGATAAAGCATATCATCCATGAGGCAGATGACGAGTGAAAGAGTTAATCAGATTGGAAGAGATCTTTGAGAGCACATGCACTAGTTTATGCTACTGTGGGGATGTGTTTGCTTTGTATCTTGCTGAATTCAGCTACAATAACAGCTATCAAGCAGGTCTGCAGATGTCACCCTTTGAGGCATTGTATGGTCGACCTTGTCGAACTCCATTGAATTGGAATGAGACAGGTGAGCGCCATGTTTTTGGACCAGATCTTCTTCAAGAAGTCGAAGAGAAGATTGCCATGATCCGGGAAAGACTGAAGATAGCTCAGTGAAGACAGAAGAGTTACGCCGATAACCATCGCCGAGACTTGAGCTTTGAACCGGAAGATTTCGTGTACCTCAGGGTTACACCGCTCAAGGGAGTCAAGAGATTCCATGCAAAAGGGAAACTTGCACCGCGTTATGTTGGACCGTTCAAGATCCTGAGTCATAGAGGTGAAGTTGCATATCAACTGGAGTTGCCGCAGTCATTGGCAGGAGTACATGATGTGTTCCATGTGTCACAACTGAAGAAGTGTCTCTGAGTGCCGGATGAACATACGCCATTAGAGTTGATCGAGCTGCAAGAAGATCTAACCTACAAGGAGCACCCGGTGAAGATTTTGGACATGATGGATCGAGAGACCAGAAACAAGTCGACCCGCTTCTACAGAGTCCAATGGAGCAATCATTCGGAAAGTGAAGCGAGTTGGGAGTGCGAAGAGGATTTGAGAAAAGAGTTTCTAAACCTATTCCTTAGTCAGCCCTGAATCTCAGGGTCGAGATTCTATTAAGGGGGAGGTTTGTGACACCCCAATTTTTGCTTTTCATGTATTTAAATGGTATTTTCCACTTTTGAGAATTTTTGGATTTTTCTGAGATTTATTTGGATTTAATTTGAATTTATTCCCTTTTGAGATAATTAAATAATTAAAAGTTTTAAATAAAATTTTGTTGGAAATATTTTATTTAAGTCCAAAATGTCAAAGTATTTTCCAGAAATTTTTTGGAATTTTTATGAGTATTTTGCTATTTTTCCCGATTTAATTGAATTTCTAGAAATTATTTTAAAAATTAAATCACTGGGAAAAACCCTAACGAGTTTCACTGTACCACCGACCCGAGTTGGACTCGAGCCCGACCAAACCGGACCGAACCCATTCGCGCGGACTGTTGGATCAAGATCCAACAGCCAGGATCTAGCCACGTGCACGTGTGTGCTAAATCACCAAATCCGGATCTCACGGTTGCAAAGCGTCCACATCGCGGGCATGTGTGAGCCGCCGGATCCGGACACGTGTGCGGCTGGGATTTCGTCGTCCTCGCCGAGTCCGGATCGGACTGCTCTGTCGCGTCGTTTTCGAGTTCGTTAGGGTTTCGCGAAAATCCCGCACCTCGAGGCCTTATTTAAAGCGTGGACCCATCCCCAAGGATCACCGTTTGACGCCGCACGTTTTGCCCTAGCTATTCGCCCCCGAGCAGCCGCCGTTCGTGCCTGATTGCTTGTCGGAGTTCGAGAGGGAGCCGTCGCGGTTTGTGGTCATTTGCGCCACTGAGAGGACGCCTCCACCACTCCTGTGACCAGATTCGGGTTTGCGGTGTCAAGACGCGTCGGGCCGGAGCACTCACTTCAGCGAGGAACGCTCGAACCGTCGTTGCCATGGTCATCATCTTCGTCTCCGGCCGAACCGCGCCACTTCACCATCGTCGCTGCCCACAAGCTTCCACAGCCGTCCGATCCGCATCCAACGCATCAGGTTCGGCCACATAGTCCTTTTCCCATCTGAACTAGAACTAACCCTAGCCATCGGATTCAAATCGGATGGTGTAGATTAGACCGAGTACTTCTGTGTAGATCTATTAGCAACCGTTGGATCTAGATCTAACGCCCCAGATTTAACCACGTAGGGTAGAGCTGTACGCATTAGATTGGATCTTGACCGTTGGATCAAGATCGTGTGGTCCAGATGCACCCACGTGTTACAGACCGGGTCATGCCACGTCGACCTAGATACGGCTAAACTCGATTGGATCCTAGCCGTCCGAATCAAATCGAACGGTCCAGATCAACCGTGTAGATCCAACTCGCATGGGATTAGATCTAATATGGACCGTTGGATTTCAAACCAACGACCCAGATCATGCCACGTGGGCGGGAGCAGAACCAGTGCGGTCAACTGAGCCGCGTTCGGTCGCCGCTGACGTCACGCGTGACTTCAGCGTAGGGCCCACGTGTCAGCGTATGTGCCGCGCGCGCGTGACGTCATCTGTGACATCATAATGACATCACGGTGGGGCCCAGCTGTCAGAGCCGTTCAGCCGAGCGTGATGACGTCAGCAATTGACGTCATCTGAGTGGGACCCGCGTTCAGCGACACGTGTCCCCATGGACCGGGTCCATGGTGGACCAAAACCGAGCTGTGGACCGAGTCCATGGACCGGATGACGCAAGCTAACGTCATAATTTGATTTTCCTTTTGGAAAATAATTCGGCCGAAATTCAAAATTCATGCTGACGTCATATTTTGGATTTTCAATATAAAAATAAATTAATTAATTTGGTTTTTTCTTTTAATTGATTTTTCAAACTTCAAACGGCTATAACTTTTGCGTTTTAACTCCGATTGATACGATTCTAGTTTCTAAATTTTTATAAAATTGATCTCTATTTAATGGTGAATTTTATTTAATTTTTGGACATGATTTTTTCTTTGTTTTTATTTATTTGTTGTTTATTTATCCGTTACGAGTAGACATTGAAGTGCCCGAAGGCTTCGAATGTGAAGTTTTAACCCAGGAGCCAGTTCAAGATCAAGAACAAGTACTTTTTGAAGGCAAGTTATGCTTTGATCATGTTGATCCTGTTTTTGAAAATTATTCTGATTCAAATTGTTGCATGCTAGCTTAATTAGAAAATACTTTGAATATTTCTGGGAATTAGATAAATGCCTAGTTGTTGTATGCCACCTTGACATAAATAATTGTATGCCATGGATCATTTGTCACCCTAGAACATGGATTATTTAGTTGGACATTATTAAATTGCCAACGCGGGTAATTGGACCGTTGTAGTATAATGCTTAGCCCTGCCACGTAGTCATGGTATGATTTTGGATGATCAATTATTAATGTTGACTTAATGAGATATGAAACACGTTTTTGAGAAGTGCATGTGTTATTGATGATGATGTTGATGGCACGTGGTGCACGGTAAACAACTGCGGTTGATAAAATGGTTTAGACCGGGGCAAGTGGCAAGATTATTTCTGGTGGGTCAAGAGTGGCAACTGGGCGATCGATTTGGTTTTTGTTGGTTTTGGAATACTTGTGGACACTTTGGTAGTCTTGCCTTGTTCACTTTAAGGATTTAACCTTGCAAGCCTTTGAACTGAGCTCATCATGCAACCACATGTCTGTAATGGGACGGACCTAGTTGAGTAGGTTGCTAATAACTCGTATGTGGTACTCGGGGTGTCAGGTATACCTGATGAGGACATCACTACCATGAATACGGCCATACCTACAAACCCAATGGAAACCAACAATGTCATACAAGGGCCAATTACTCGAGCTCGCGCACATCAATTCAATTACCAGGTGAATGCGTTCCTAGGGTTGCATACAAATAATTTAATGAATGGAATGCTATTTAATCCTTGTGATGATTTTATTGTCCTTAGGAACCAAGGAGAAGGACTCCCAAACGTCAAGCATGAAGCCAATTCTTCCGGTGGACAAGTTATACTCGGATTCGGCCTACGGGACAGCACTAACTTAAAACGACCATAACTTTTGATCCACAAGGGTGTTTGGGGTCTATGAGTACTGGTTTGAAAGGTTTCGACGTCCTCTTTCCAACGGATCCGGCCCCATCCCCAAATTCCATCCGAGTCGACGGGAATCTGCAAAACAATTGGTGTCACTTTTCCAAACCGAGAAGACTTGGGCTTTGAGCCTTGTAATAGAGTTGTAGTTGGTATCCTACTGCTTTGGACGTGATTCCCACGCCCCTAGCTTTCATAAATAGCCAGACATCGGCTCCTTAGGGTTTTGGGTTTTATTTGATTAGTTTAGCCAAGTGCAAACTTGATCCTGCGAGTTGTCTTTGGGCCGACCACCTTGTCAAGATCGTCAATAAGACTCCACTTTGTTTCGCTTCCAGTTTTATCCGCAATTTCAGATTGCTTATCCTATTGTTCTTGCTTGTTCTTCGGTTGCTTGCAGGAATTGAACCTCGTGTTCAGGTTGATCGTGCCTACGGCAAGATCAATAACCCGCTGAAGTTGGTTTAGCGATTGCTAAGGCGCATCGTCGTCGTACGGTGTAGTCGGATCGTCAAAGTCGACTCCAACAAATCGATCGTGTGTTTCTCATCGAAAGATCGGGACACCCATAGTGCCATCACGGCGCCATCAATACCTCTGTGTAGTTGTATAGGGGAGCGTGCCGGCGCTGCGGCTAGGTACCCGTCCAACGGTTGGTTGGCCTAGACTTCGCTTTTGCTAAGGGAAGGGATAGTGTACAACAACCGGAGAGGTTCACTTGTGAGCTAGGAGCTTCCCAAAGACTTTATTACGGACAGTCACCTATGTGGTGTTTGACTGTATCTTGTGGGTACAGTGGATAACCTCTGCAGAGTGTAAAATCTATTCGAATAGCCGTGTCCGCGGCATTGGACATTACTCGGGGATTAAAGTCAAGGGTTAGACTTTAACAAAATGACATTAGTTACTTGGGATGGACTTGAAGAACTTGCTTTAGGCTGATAAATGCTTTACTTGTGAAATTGTTATTGCTATTATTGTTTACTGCTTTCATTCTATTATTGTTATTTATGAATGTGCTTTACTGCAAAAGAACCATCTTAGCCTACCCTTTGTAATAAGCCATGCATGAAGAATATTAGATTGCATTTTGTGCATGACTTGCTTAGTGCTTTAAGTACTCACCCTTGCAACAACAAAACATCAGTTGAAGAAGAATCAACGCCAGCACTGGAGGAGTTCCAGGAGGAGCCGACGAACGAGGGGGAGAGCCCAGTCAGTTGCCTATGGCATATTGGTTGGTGCCACACGTTTGTTTATTTTCCGGTGCAGATTTATTTGAGTGAGACTATAGCCCTGCGAGGCATACCTTTGTAACTTGACCAGAAGGTCGAGCAACTGGTTATAATTCCCTTTCAATAAAGTACTTTACTATTTTGTTGAGTATGATTGTGGTATTTACCGATGTTGAGACTGTGTGCACTAGCGTGATCCTAGACTAGTGCTGAATACACAGAGGGTCCGGTTTTGCAGATTCGAGTTCCGATTGCTGCTACAACTGCCAAGAGTACGGGCACTTCGCTAAGGAGTGCCGCGAACAGAAGAAGGCTTTTTTTTGCTGCAGCATGTGCAGATGATGAGACAACATTGCTTTGAAGCTCGGCGAGGAGGTGCTCAAATAAAGCTATCTGGGTATTAGTGAGTCAACATATAGATACTGTCACGTAAAAAGAGTCTGGGACGTTGAGGTGTTGTCGTCGTTGTTTTTGCTGTGTCTGTGAGCGAGAATTCTTGTAGGTGCGTCCAAGTTTCTCGTTGGTATGCTTTACTGTGAGTATGCGTGTCACCGTCAAGTTGTGGTACCGGTGAAAAGACAATTGGAGCGGAGGCAAAAGGTCATGATCGTCGGGGAGGTGTGTCACCGGTGGTATGGCCAGCAAGAAGAAGTTGAAACTCCTTGCAGATGCGTTCACCGTCATGTGTCGAATAAGAGTCGACAAGTCTTGATTAGGGGAGAGATTGTTGGAAACTAATCAACACTTGCCAAAAATTGTTGATTTGCCGTGTCATGAAAGGCAAGTAATCATGATACAATAGGCAATCAGATCAATCAATTAGTTTGTTTCCTTAGTTAGGCTTTCTATGTTTAGAATTTGCCTTAGTTACCAAGTTGGTTAGGAGATCCGCCCACTATATAAGGGCATGTAACCCGTAAGTTTGAGAACAATACAAGAATATAACACAAGAGAAGTTTCTGAGTTCTTTGTGTTTGTGTGCGTGTGTTCATGATCTTGGGCTAGTTCCAACAATGTGAACATGTCAACAATGTTGAGCGGAAAAACTAAATGTGTTGAGCTGTCAATCCTCAGAAAATCACGCTGATACAAACAAGGCAGTCAATGCTGTCTAGGTTGTTGGTTGTTTTTCAACAAATATATATATATATATATATATATATATATATATATATATATATATATATATATATATACCAGTACCTGTCTACGTTATGTTGATGGTTGTATTGCTTGTGCTTGGGGGTATATATATGTAGAGTGCACCATAATGATGACATGATTATTTAGAGATCAAGTCAATATTTCTAATAGTTTTATCCTATAAGTCGTATACTCTAACACACTAACTCAAATCATTATAGAAGAAAATTAAACATCTTTCCACTTATCGTAGTAATTAAATCTGGTCAGGTGTGGTTGGGCTGGAGAATTACCAATGTCGTCTCGGTTGTTGGTTGTTCCAACGAGTAGCAGTAGTGTACTACCACGTAAGTACATATACGAGACCTGTCTGTGTTGGTCTCGTTCTAACACACTTTGAAAGAAAGAAACACAAACAGACACACATATGGATATTGCCCTCTCTGCAGTGGCAAGCGAGCTAGTTAGCCGGTTCATGTCTTTCCTTATCAGCAAGTACCGGAACCAGGCATGCCTGAAGAAGAACCTGAATATGTTGCAGCATCTCCTTCTCAGAGTTCATACAGTTATAGAGGAGGCAGAGGGGCGATACATCGTAAATTCAAGGATGCTGATGCAGCTCAAGATGCTTACTGAGGCTACATATCAAGGGTACGATGTCCTGGACACCTATCTGCCCTTAGAGAAGATGAGAGCGGAAGAGAAGGTTAGTGGCTCATACACCTTGGCTTTCCCTATCAAACTTCTTCATATGGCGAACGAAACCACTGCTAGCCAAGAGGTACAGAGTGCTCTGGAAAATTTGGAAACCACCATCGCTAACATGACAGAATTTGTCGCACTCTTAACGGGTTGTGAGCGCATGTTTCGCAACCCCTATAGTAGCTACCTTTACATCGACAACTTTATTTTCGGCCGCCACGTCGAAAGGCAGCAAGTCATCAACATCTTGATGCAGGATAACCCAACTACAACTAAGGTTCCAACTGTGCTGCCTATCGTTGGAGGTTGCAGAGTTGGTAAGAAAACTTTAGTTGGGAGTGTTTGTACCGATGAGAGGATCCGCTCCCGCTTCTCTTCTATATTGCATTTCAGTGGAGATGAGATCCAGAACTTTAACCATGACAAGTTTATGCCTGTGAGGACTTTGGTTATTGTTGAATTTCGTTCGGATGTGGATGACAAGGAATGGTTGAGGTTCTACTCACTAGTAACAATTACAGGTAAAGGAAGCGTGGTGATAATCATAAGTAGGCTCGAGAAACTAGCAAGGTTTGGAACAGTAAACCCGATTCGGATCAACAGTTTTTCACGGGAGGAATACAGCTACCTTTTCAAGGTGCTCGCGTTTGGGAGTTCTAACCCGATAGACCACCCACAGTTGGTCTTGATAGGGAAGGAGTTGGCAACAATGATGGAGGGGTCACTTGTCAATTTAAACGTGTATGCGAGTGCCCTGAGAAACAATCTGAATGTTCAGTTCTGGATCCGTATTCTAAAATTGTATAAAGCAATGATGGAGGATAATATATCCTTGTTCGGCGAACATCCGAAAACTCTTCTCGAGAAAGGCAGCATCGTAGATATTACCGAGTTTTCTTTGTCATCTACCACCTCGTCCCGATTTCTGCTACTGATCGGTGAATGGAATTCTTCCAAAGGTGAACTCCCCAAGATGACATTTGGAGATATAATAGCAGGCTCTGTTCTGCCAATGAGGTTTCAGCTGGTGTGGGAATCACGGTTACCCCCTTATACTGTTATTTCTGCGACTTGTGTTGCCGAGAAGCGTCAAAGGAAGAAACGCCGGAAATTATATATGTAACAACCTTGATTGTCTACACATTACTAATTGTCAGGCAATCTCCCTCCCTGATGTGAACTTCAACTGTATATAGCATAGCACTTCAAGTATATTTCATCCTTGCGAAAGGAAACGATAATGATCAGCTATAATTTAAACTCATGTATTAATCCTGTTTAAATCAATAGATCTCGCTTTCCTTGCATGATTCAGTATACACAAGAAACCACGCTGTCATTTCTTGAAGTTGATTCCGGTGTGTTGCACACTTGCGCTTGTTTCCATGAGGCAGAATAGCTGTCCAGGTGTCCATAGACCCAATACAAGAAATCGTCATTCAGCAGAACTACACGTCTGCTCCAGGATGCGACAATATCTGATATTGCACTGACATTGACTTTTTTGCCATTGACAGGAAAAACACGTACTGAGAAATATCACCATTTGTGGTGTAAAAACACTCCACCTTGTGCTCACCATTCCACACGGAATTGGACTGGTTAGTCTGATTCCTGTAAATGCACCTCACCTGGTCTTTCACACTACATACCAATACCATGGCATCAGATTAAACAAACAATACTCAAAAACCAAAGCCATCGATTTTCTAGCCCTCTAACATTTGTTTTTTGATAAATTTGATTCTCTTTCATTCGAATTTACGAAACAAGGGGAACTCAACAGGAAGCTGCCAAGCAAAAGGGAACTCAGTAGGAAGCACTCCCGCTTGGCAGTGAAAGCGAAATTAGAGATTGCACTGAAGCGTTAGCATGGATTTGCATGAGTTTATATGGTAAATGGGTCTACCGAATCGGTAGGGATACGTGCCAAAAACATAGCTTATAAGCTAAACAGGGAAACAATCTCCTAATTAATAGCGTGTTGATGTCCTGGACAAACTGGCGTTGCTTGCGTAGACATGACTCCCACATGCACGTTACATGCATATGGAATTTTTTTTTTAAATAATACTTTTTTTAAACCAAATTGCGTTTTTAATATACGGAATAAAAAATTTGCAAAAATAATATGTGGTCGCCAAACCGTACGGCGAATACCCTATTTTCGCCGAACCGTGCGGCGAACACCCTATTTTCGCCACACGGTTCGGCGAAAATAGGTTAATTGCGCTATTAAACTGCCGCACGGGAATCAAGGGTATTATCGCCACACGGTGTGGCGAACACCCAGTTTTCGCCAAACGGTGTGGCGAAGACCCAGTTTTCGCCAAACCGTACGGCGAAAATAGGTTGTCGCCGCACGGTGTGGCGAAAATTGCTCGGTAAAAATTGGGTCTCACCAGATCGATCGATCGATCGATCTGTTGTGTTCGTCCGCCGAAGCCAGAGAAGAAAGGAGAGCAGCCGCCGGCCGAAGGAGAAGGAGAGAAAGGGAAGGAGAGAGGGAGAGAGAGGAAGAAGAGGAGAAGAAGAGGAGGAGGAGGAGGAGGAGAAGAAGAAGAGAAGAAGAAGAGGAGGAGGAGAAGAAGAAGAAGAGAAGGAGGTAACCTCGCATCGCGATTTCGTTTAATTTCGTGTTTTTTAATTTAGAGTAGTGCAATCTAGGGTAGCGATATAGAGCAATGTAATCTAGGGTAGCGATATAGAGCAATGTAATCTAGAGTAGCGATATAGATCAGTGCAATTTAGAGTAGCAATCCTAGTTCTTTAGTTTAGAGTAGCAGTTTTAGTTATTTAATTTACAGTGGTGATATTAGTTTGCATATTTAAATGTTTTGAAATGTACAGTAATGAAATTTAGTTATTAGCAATGTTGAAGAAATCATTAATCGGTAGCTAATTGGTCGACCTAGGATTAATTGAACAAATCGGTCAATTATTGAAAAAGTGATTAATCCCGTTTTATCGATCGGTCGGCCACGCTCTATCACCGTAAACTTAAAAAATGGAATCTTTAGGTCTTCGATCACGAGCCAATCGGCCAGTTAATCGGGTAACCGGCCGATTTTTTCGAACATTTATCAAATAGACATATTAGACATGCGCTATAATATTATACGAATATAGTATCGATAGCGCGGTAGTTAATTAGCGCGGTAGGGAAGGAAAAATTAATTATGTCTATGTCTATGTCGTCGCAGTGATGTCGGAACCAGTGAAATTCAGGGTATATTATGGCGATGGTGAAGTAAAAAATGGGCAGAATGGAGTGGATTTAGGCTGCTTTGCGGTCACCATGGCCGAGCACTTGTCCCCCGATACTGTTAGCATTCGTGATATAAAACTTTGGTTGACCCAATTTTTTTCCCTGGATCCAAGAGTTTATTCTGTTAGCATCCAAATCGTATACACGCGTAGCAAGGGTGACCCGGCTGTGTGGGAGTTGAAGACAGTAGATCGAACACAGTTGTGGCAGAAATGGTTAAGATGGTGCAAGGGATCTAGCCTCGATTGTGTGATGCTGGTGCAAGCTTGCCCTAGGGAAGAGGTGAGTACTACTGGTGTGAGCGAGAGCGACACATCGGCTCTGGTGAACAAGTTCAGCCAGCGGTGTCGGTTGAGGCAGCGGCGTGAGGATGATCACATGGATGCAGCAAGCGCAGAAGGTCGGTGATGAAGGGAGGATATCGATCAACTTGTGGATCAATTGGATTGGGTGGACCGCATGGCGACGAAGAGGAAGCCGAAATGTTGGACCCGATCGATACCATCGGCGAAGATGATGACCGGGAGGAAGATGATGAAATGCATGGTAGGACTCGCTCAGCGGAAGTACCCATCCCCGATGAATGGAACAAGCAGAACAAAGCGGGTATGGAAGCTTTGTGGGGCCATGACTCGCATTGTGAGTATGGTACTGGTGCCATTCGGTTGAATCAAATGTTCTCGAACAATTCTGAATTGAAGTTGGCAGTGAGCTTGTGGGCACTATCGCTGCAAAGAGAGTTTCGGGTTGTCTGTCTAGCCAGATAAGTACGGTGAAGTGCGTGTCGATGGTTGTGAATTTAAAGTACATGCATACAAGCCGAAGTGTGAGACATATTGGATTGCATCAAGAGTGGAGGAGCACACATGCAGACTAGAAAATGTTCTTGTCAAACACCGTAACTTGAATGCGGCTGTAATAGCTAGCGTGATGTTTAATGAAATCATTGAGAAGCGGGATATCGAGTGTTCAGATATTCGTAAAGCAATGTTCACGAACATTTAAGTATCGGATAAGCTACTCCATGGCCTGGCGTCTGGGCGTAAAGCATTAGAGAAGAGGTTTGGCACATACGAGGCATCGTATTGCAACCTACCTCATGTGCTTGAAGTACTGAAGCAAACCAATCCTGGCACCTACACCGCTTTCAAAGAAAGCGAAGCGGTCTGCAAATGGGATCTATACATTTCGTCGTGCTTTCTTTTCATTGGGGCCTTGCATTGCGTCATTCAGGTACTGTCGTCCATTGCTTTGTGTTGATGGCACATTTTTGACTGGAAAATACAAGGGGCAGATTCTAACAACCATTGTAATTGATGCGAACAACCACATGCTTCCATTGGCCTTTGCTTTTGTTGAGGGTGAGAATCGGGATAGCTGGCTGTGGTTTTTCAGACATCTGAAGGTGAGGGTAGTTGGTGATCGGCCCAGCATGTGCATCATTCATGATCGTCACAAAGGTATTCTCTCGGCAATTAAGACTCTACAGGAGGACCGAGATGAACCATTTTCATGGCCTGACCTCTGAGCAATTGGTGCATGAGACATTTGGGTGCCAATTTCTTGAGCAGTTCAAAAGCAAGAAACTGATGAATCTGTTAAGAGGTTATGCAAGCGAGAATCGTGCACGTAAGTTCAACGCGCTATTTGCCGAGTTGGATAAGCACACCAGTGCGCATATCGAAGAGATGAAGAAGCAACCACCTACGCCGAACGAATGTCCACCCAAAAGGCTAACACCCCTTGGGGAGCTCGATCCTCCTAATATGAGGAGACGAACGTCAAGGAACATTAAGTGTTTCTCGCACTGGATAGAGGCTGAGCCTCTAGAGAAGTGGGCATTGCTCCATGACACCGGAGGCGCCAGGTTAGTATGGTACTTTAAAATATCAAAACAGCGCTAAACAATTTGGCCTGTTGCTCTAAACTGTTTTGCGTTGAACAGGTTTGGCGTGATGACAACGAACATAGCCGAGGTTTACAATTGGGTCATCCGAGGCCTCCGTCCGCTTCCGCTTGTGGCCATCCTTGAAGGCATGTTGCACGGCATCGTTAGCTACTACCAAAAGGCATGCGAAGCGGTACTTCATGCCTCCCACATTGCAAACGCCGTATTGTTCGCGGATGATGACCTACATGGAGGAACGAACCATGAAAGCTCGAGCATATGGTGCGTAGCTACTGAGTCAGCGAATCAATACCGCCGAGGTGACTCTTCGGTGCAAAAGGGGATTGGGAACGGACACAGCGGTTATTACGCACGAGGTTAATCTAGGCCAAGGGGCATCTGGATGGTGTGAATGCAGCTGCAATAAGCCAAGACTTCTCCATATTCCTTGCTCACACGTGATGGCTGCTTGTGGGCAAATTGGGATGAACACGTCGCAATACATGTCCCCTTTCTACTTGAAGGATCATGTTGTCCATATCTGGTCGGGTGAGTTTCGTGGTTTTCGTGCACACGGTGATTTCACTGCGATTAACAGAGATGAGGGCATCTGTTTGCCGGATCCAACCTTGCGGAGGTAAAAAGTGCGGAAGGGCAGTGCAGTCGATCCACAGACTAGGCGCATTCGCAACGACATGGATGAATCTGAAGTGGGTGGCCCTCTTAGGAGGTGTTCTGAGTGCGGCGAGTATGGTCACAAGGCAAACCAGTGCACGTAGGGTGCATGTTCCGAAAGTGGTGGTGGCTATGTATCGAAATATGTTATTATATGCACGTTAGATGTTTTTTATTGTAATATTGACGCGATTGGGTGTCTTTTATTCATGTATGTTGTGTCTCTCACATGTTGTGTACTTTTATTTATGTTCACCCCTTATGTCTTTTATACATATATGTATTGTAATATTGACGTGATTGGTTGTCTTTTATTCATATATGTTGTGTCTTTTATTCGGATATGTTGTGTTTGTCACATGTTGTGTACCTTTATTTATGTTCAACCCTCATGTCTTTTATTATTATACGTTGTGTACTTTTATTCACATATGTCGTGCTTGCCGTACGTTGTGTAGTATGATTTATGTTGAAACATTTCGATGTGCGAGGATGGAGCAGTCGACTCATTCCTGGACCACTCGCCTTGGATGCGCGGCACCGTGCGCACGCGTCCACACGATGCAGAGGAATGACAAGTTGCCCTTACTGCGGATTCGTATGCCTAACAAGGTATGGTGCGTTGACGCTCGCTTCCACACCAGGTTAGTTGCAATACTTGTACATGTTCCATTGTTCGTACAATTAGTGTTCATTACATTCAATTCATTCAACTCGTGGTTCTTCGTTAGGCTTGCACGCGTCTGCTTCCGCTAGTCCGCATGGTGGAGGGTTCAGCTGACGAGCCCGTCGAGCACGACCCCCAGGCACAGGGTGACGACCCGCAGCGGTCGCGGCGTTTCCCGTACGACCACTCGCTGTTAGCGTGTTTGGTCGACCGCTGGAGGCCGGAGACGCACACTTTTCACCTGCCTGTCGGGGAGATAGCGGTGGCCTGCAGGACGTCGCCATGCTCACTGGATTGCCGATCGCCGGGGCAGCGATCGGCCCCTCGGTGGCTCCTGTTGGGTGGGACGCGGACTTACTGCTGCGCTTCGCCGGGGTCGCGGAGATAGACCCAGAGATACCGGTAGGCACGAAGCACGGGCCATTGAGGAGGTGGTTGGCACAGTTCGAGGTTAGTGATTGTACATATTACTATGTTACTCCAGCTTTGCATAGCATTAACGTGATATCACATTCTTTCAATTGTTGCAGGTGCAGCGGATGGCGGTCGAGCCCACGGACTACCAGGTTGCTAGGCACCTCGAGGCCTATCTGCTTTGGTTGTTCGGCTGGGTGATGTTCACGTCGAGTCACGGCGACACCGTGGACGCGCGTTGGATAGCCCTACGCCGCGGGCTATTGCGGACTCGTGAGCCTGGCGATGTACCGGCGGTATCCTGGGGTTCGGCGGTTCTTGCTTCCGCATACGCGCCCTTTGCGACGCTGCGTGTGTGAAGAAAGCGTGAACTCCAATCTGACCGGGATGCCGCTTCTTCTTCACTTTGGTCATTCGGCGCTTCTCGTGGTCGACCCACAGTCGACCCTCGGCCTCTACACCGCCGACATGTCTGGCGGTGATGCTGGACCGACCGACAATGGGCTCGCTCTGGACCAGGCGACGGGTACATGTTCTTACTCATTAATGCAATTGTAATTTCAATGCCATCTGCTTACAGTTATTTCTACTCTATTGCAGCCACAGTGGGCAGGTGTCCAGGTACGTGCGGCGTACCTCGCCTTCACGGAGGCCTTCGACCACCTGAGGGATGGGAATGTCGTCTGGGACCCCTACGTTCGAATGTATTTTTCATCTACGTTTTCGGTTGTACAACAAGAAGCCCAACACACACCTCCTGGACCATATCGTGGAGTGCGAGCCAAAACAGAGGAGGCGTCTCGGCAAGTCTCCGGAAGGGCAAGAGGGTTCGTCCTCTCGAATGGTACTGGATAAGGGGAAGCAGCCGGCCGAGGTCCGCAGTACGCAACAAATCCTTGACGCATTACAAAGGCCATCCGGCAACCCCGGTGGTATTAACATAGGGGCGCGGAAATCGGAAGCCATGCCCATATGGGAGGCGAGGACTCCTGAGAATGCACACAAACAAGTTACTTCTTACACCCCAGAGGCGTATGGCATAGGCTACCCATTCGGCGACATTGGGAGCATCTGCGCCGCAGCCATGGAGCTCTTTCATAAGAGAGATTGAGCGGTGTCCGAGAACAAATCGCACAAGATTGACAGTGATGTAATATGTAGAAAATGTATGGCATCATTCCCACTCTCTGAACATAGGCGGAGCGATCACTTGTTCCACCATTACAATCAGTGTTATTGGCACTTCTCCTAGCAATGCCATCACTGTTTAATATCCGTTGTATCTGCCCGTACTAAGGTTGAGTTTGCGTACTAAGATTCTTTGGTTGCATCTACATGCTTTTGTTATTGTCCTTTCTCATATTATGTCTTACCATTTAATTCTATCAGCGTAAACAACGGCGTAGATGAAAAATTTTCCCATAATATGGAAGTCCATATATCAAAGAGCAAATCATGTATTCGTGCGAAAAATACATTCGAGCGAGACATTTTACAGTCATTAAAAGGCATAAAAGTTATTGTTGACAATAGTACTTAGGGTTATTGTGGCGGTATATTTATGAAGTGTACAAAGGAGTAGAACAAAAATTTTTCCATAATATGGTAGTCCATATATCAAAGAGCAAATCTGCGGTATTCGTCTTAGGAAAATACATTCGAGCGAGACATTTTACAGTCGAAAAGGCTTAAAAGTTATTGTTGACAATAGTACTTAGGGTTATTGTGGCGGTATATTTTTGTAGTGGACAAAGGCGTAGCTGAAAAATTTTACCATAATATGGTAGTCCATATATCAAAGAGCAAATCATGTATTCGTGTGAAAAATACATTCGAACGAGACATTTTACAGGCTGCCGAAAAGGCATAAAAGTTATTGTTGACAATAGTACTTAGGGTTATTGTGGCGGTATATTTTTGTAGTGAACAAAGGCGTAGATGAAAAATTTTTCCATAATATGGTAGTCCATATATCAAAGAGCAAATCTGCGGTATTCGTGCTGGAAAATACATTCGAGCGAGACATTTTACAGTCACTAAAAGGCTTAAAAGTTATTGTTGACAATAGTACTTAGGGTTATTGTGGCGGTATATTTTTGTAGTGGACAAAGGCGTAGATGAAAAATTTTCCCATAATATGGTAGTCCATATATCAAAGAGCAAATCTGCGGTATTCGTGCCGAAAAATACATTCGAGCGAGACATTTTACAGTCACTAAAAGGCCTAAAAGTTATTGTTGACAATAGTACTTAGGGTTATTGTGGCGGTATATTTTTGTAGTGAACAAAGACGTAGATGAAAATTTTTTCCATAATATGGTAGTCCATATATCAAAGAGCAAATCTGCGAGATTCGTGCCGAAAAATACATTCGAACGAGACATTTTACAGGCTGCCGAAAAGGCCTAAAAGTTATTGTTGACAATAGTACTTAGGGTTATTGTGGCGGTATATTTTTGTAGTGAACAAAGACGTAGATGAAAAATTTTTCCATAATATGGTAGTCCATATATCAAAGAGCAAATCTGCGGTATTCGTGCCGAAAAATACATTCGAACGAGACATTTTACAGGCTGCCGAAAAGGCCTAAAAGTTATTGTTGACAATAGTACTTAGGGTTATTGTGGCGGTATATTTTTGTAGTGGACAAAGGCGTAGATGAAAAATTTTCCCATAATATGGTGCTCCATATATCAAAGAGCAAATCTGCGGTATTCGTGCCAAAAATACATTCGAGCGTGACATTTTACAAATTCGCAGTATATTTTTGCAAAGTGAACAAAGCGTAGATGAAATATTTTTCCATAATTTGTTACGATACATACATATTTTTGCATAAATTTAAAATCAAACACTATATGCATTTGGTATAATTAATTTATTCCATATTTTATACATTTTAGCCGTGCGGCTTGGCGACTACCTATTTTAGCCATACGGCTTGGCGAACTATATATTTTCGCCGTATAGTATGGCGACTACCTATTTTCGCGAGCAGTGCAGCGAATACCCTATTTTCGCCATAACGTACGGCGAAAATAGCCTAACCCATGTTTCTGAACAATTAATAGCGCAATTAGCCTATTTTCGCCGAACCGTGTGGCGAAAATAGGGTATTCGCCAGACGGTTCGGCGAAAATAGGGTGTTCGCCATACCGTTTGGCAACGGCACATTATTTTTGCAAATTTTTTATTTCGTATATTAAAAACGCAATTTGATTTAAAAAAAGTATTATTTAAAAAAAAACATGCATGGCTAACATCCCGCAGTTGGAACAGGACAAGCGTTCAAGCTGGAACAAAATTCCTTGAATATGGCAGTCGGCAGTCCTTTGGTGAAGACATCAGTATATATATTGCGACAACATCAGTACTTCTCCAACGGCAACGCGCTCATGAACAAAGTGAAGGTGTATCTTAACATGCTTCGTCCGCTGGTGCTGAACGGGTTTAGTCAAGAGATATACCGCACTAATGTTGTGGTAGAAGACTATGGTTGCGTGCTAAAGAGGATGATGTAGTTCGGCGAGGAGTTGATGAAGCCAACAAGACTTAGCGAGTGCATTGGCGACATCGCGGTACACAACCTTAGCACTAGAGCAGGAGACCATCTGCTGTCGCCTGGATGACCACGAGACAAGATTGTCGCCAAGCAAGACGCCATATCCCGAGGCAGATTTTTGAGTGTCAGGGCAATCGGCCCAGTCGACATCTGTGTACACGGTGTAGGATCGGATGCCCCTAGAGGGAGGGTGAATTGGCGTTTCATACAAATTCTCTACTCGAGGATCACGCTCTAATTACCCCTATATCAAAACATAAAATAATTGTGGAAGCGAAACTAAGGTTTTGACAATTAAGGCCTAAATCAACTAGGCTCACTAGTGTACTAACTAAATTAAGTTTCTACACAAGAATTGCTACGTTGATCTAACAAACAAGTCTAAGCAATTCTAATCACAATCAAGCAATCAATAATTAGCAATAAGGAAATGCTTGAATGTAAAAGAGACAAGTGACACAATGATATTTTACCGTGGTATCGGAAACTTGCCAATTTCCCCTAATCCACGTTAAGGCAAAGTCCAACTCACTTTGGACTGGCTCCACTCTAGAGCACCCACCTCGAATCCACTCATGGTAGCTTTTTACTCCACCGGGTAGGCTAAGCTCCAAACTTCACAAACTTTGCTAGGCTTTCACACAAACATTGTGAAGCTCCGCGCACGACGTACCTACTCAATCTAGGAGGCGGCAACCTCCAAGATTAATAGGTCAAGCACTCCGCTCGAACTTCACCTAGTGCAACACATGCGCTTTCGATGATCACCTAAGTGCAACACATGCACTAGGCTCCTCTCAATCCACTCTAGATGCAACACATGCAATCTAGTTCACTCTTGAGCTCAAACCCAAATTAGGACGTAACACATGCAAACCCTCCCACAAAACTCTCCATAGACTCAAGAGCAAGCTCATCAACCAGAACAACCCCCCAAGGGGTCCTTTTATAGCACTCACAAGAAAACTAGCCGTTGGGGGGCAATATCGTGAAAACTTAGCAAATTCGGCACTACCAGCCTCATAGCCCCGGTAGTGCCAGATGAGTGGCAGTACTGGGCCTACTGGGCGGTACTGCCGGACTCAGCTCTGGCTCCAAAAACACCCATTCTGGAAAATAAGTACTGGCATCTAACGAACAGTACAGCGGACCAGCGGCACTACCGGCCCACTTGGGCGGTAGTGCCGGCCTCCAGCTTAGAGCACTCTGTTCACTGGGAAATGACTACCGACATTCAACTCTTGGTATCACCGACCGAGTGGCACTACCGCCCCCATAAAGCGGTAGTGCCGTCCCAACGTTACTACCGACATTTGCACGTCAGTAGTGCCGACTTCAGGAGAAAACAAGATTTTCAACTAAAATCTTTTTCTCGAAAAACTCAACAACAATTCTTTCAGCCAAAGGATGATCAACACATGATCGCACTTAGTTACAAAACACATTTGCAACAACTCAACTAATGCTCAAATAATTTCAACCAAACTTCAAACAAGTTTGCGAAAACACACTTCGCAAACATCTCAAGGATATATTCACATAAATGTATTAAGAAAATAAATCTCAGAGTCGACGAGATTAATCTTCTTAGCCATGTGATGGTCAACACGAGACCAAACGAACTTGCAGAAACCATAGTACAAGTATCAAATGCTCTCAGGATATCAGACTCATAGACCTGTTTATTTGCATAGCGAACTTACAAATATCTATTAAACCATTTCATGCTTGAGCCTTCCCTTTTTGCAACACATGCAAAAACCTAGCTCCAAGCAAAACTCCAAACACTTTGCGAAAACACCTTTCACAAACTGCTCAAAGATATATTTACAAAAACGTATTAAGCAAATAATCCACAAGTCTATGAGATTGATCCTCCTAGCCATGTGACGGTCAAACCATGACCAAACGGACTTGCAAAAACCACAGTGCAAGTATCACATGCGCTCTCAAGATTGAAACCCATAGCCCCCGCTTATTTGCACAACGAATTTGCAAATAACAATTAAAGATCAATGCATTAGCTATCTCCCTTTTTGCAACAAATGCAAATCCATAGCCTCATGCAACACCAAAACCAAATCTGAGTGCATGAGCTCTCTAATTGCAACATCTGCAATTCTCTAGCTCCATGCAACTACTAATCCAAATCTTGCTTGAGCTCTCTCCATTTGCAACAATGCAAAACTTAGCTCCAGCAATACCAAATAAACTCAATAAGATTTTAGTTTGAAAACAAAAACATAAAGTTCAAAAATTGCAACACATGCAAAATATGAACCCTATGCGAAAATCAACGTATGAGCTCTTCCCATTTGCAACACATGCAAATCAGAGCAATCATACTAAAAATCAAAGCATATTCTTATCCTATTTGCAACACATGTAAATCAGAGTAATATGCAAAAAGCTAACGCATTAGCTCGTCCCATATGCAACACATGCAAATCA
The DNA here is from genome assembly GCA_036346355.1 of Rhipidocladum racemiflorum. Taxonomy (NCBI): domain Eukaryota; kingdom Viridiplantae; phylum Streptophyta; class Magnoliopsida; order Poales; family Poaceae; genus Rhipidocladum; species Rhipidocladum racemiflorum. The sequence continues at coordinate 10,909,733 of CM070584.1, forward strand.
GAGCTTCTATGCGAAAACCAGGCACGAGCTTCACCCATTCGCAACGCATGCCAAATGGTTAGCTCTACGCAAAAACCAAATGAGAAGAACACTTTGATCTCGAGTAACCGGATTGAGTTCATCACCATAAGATAAAGTTCAAACTAAAAACTCAGACCCTCTTAATAGTACATCGCTAAATACTAGACACAAATCTAGGAATCATCGTTAGCCTATCCAGTTATACTTTTGTGCCGTCGCGAGCGATCCCCTTTGGGGCTTTAAGATCTTCAATCTTTTCTCCCCAGGATCGTTGCCTAGCTCCCTTGAAGTCTTTATGATCTTCAATCAATTTTTACTTCAAGGTCGTCACCCAGCTCTCTCATCTTGTTCATCTTCTCTTGATAAACCTTCTTTTTTACGGGAATCATCACACGGCTCTATCATCTTAATCACTTGGACTTAACCTAACTTATCCATAACTCATAGAAAATGGTTAGTCCAAGATGCATGGTTGCCTCAATCGTTGGCACCCTCCATTAACACATAATGGATGCCACTATGATCAATTGAGCACAGCCTAAATGAATTAAATGAATTAAGTGTGTCTTGAGCACATGATGCAACTAATGCTTCATAATACTCAAAAACTATTCATTTGTCATTGATTAATCAATGAACACCATCAACACATGATGAAGTATTCTCTAATGATTAATAAGACAAATGAACTCAATTTAAACTTTCATTTAAATTGATATGAGTATATATTAACTACACAAGTTGAATATATACTCAAGGAATAGTTTCAAGATATTGATCCTTTATATATGGAGTGAAGAATAGATCATTACAATGAAACATCAAGTTAAAGCTTGAACTCCTTCTAAATATATGCATCCATGTAATGTATGGATTGGGAAACATTATGCACATTTTATGGTTATAGCAATGGGGAAATTCATATTTTAACTTGAAACCTATTTATGCATTAAGATGATGAATATAAATACAAGTTCATATCTTGGTTTTCCATTTTGCATCCAAATATGAGACTACTAAACACAAGCTCAATAATCATGTTAGTCTCATAAAGATTAGATTTGTCATTAAACAACGATTAAGCATTAATATAAAACCAATCGCCAAAACCAATGGAGCTTGAACTTACAATCTCCCCATTTTTGTGATTGATGACAAATCAACTATTTATTTCCTATTTGCATGAAAAACAATGCAAAGGGTTTTGAAGATTAAAAACGAATAAGTCAACAAGATTTTAGATTCATAAAACTTTCCTTTTACATTAAACACTCCCTTAAAACTCCCCCTTTTGGCAACTCCTCTTTGGCAATAAAGTGAAGTTATCCCCTTTGGCAATTAAAGCAATTTAAACACAAAGGAGATGGCTCTCATACAAGGAGGAATTAATACACACTCATAAAATCTCCCCTTTTAGCATTAAACACCAAAAGTGAAAAAAAAAACCAATCCAAATGGAGATCATTTGAAAGCTCGAGTGCCTAACAAATGTAGGTCATATAAGGATTTGAAATAAAATCATATGACCTTTGCAAGGAATTATGGTTTTAAAACATTTGAAAAGAATTTTAAAATGCAAACCAATTATTTTTGCAAACTTTTGAAATTGATATCACTTGTAGGCTTGATACCAATTGGAAAGAAAAAGCTAACAAGTTTGCAAATTTTTGAAGTATGGCCAAGAGAATAAACACTAGAAGAAAAATGGCCATATTTGGAGAAAGATACCACTTGTAGAGAAAGATACTACAAAGGTATCACAGAAAAGTTATTCAAAACACATTCAAATAACTCACCTCATTTTATTAGGCTTTGCTATAAAGCACCTTGACTCACTTGAAGAGTCCATAAATAGCCTAAAGGGTTTAAGAGGAACCCAAATACAAGTGATTGAAATATTTTCAATAAGAATCATAAACCACTTGTAGGAAAAACACTTGTAGTGAATATCTTCAAGCTTTTGAGGAGAAATCGATACCACTTGAGAAACAAAGAGCGCTACTTTAAAACATTCTCAAGAGGCATTTCTTGAAGACTCACTTAAAAATGAGGATTAGAGAATTTTTTTTTTCTTGAAAATCAATGCTCAACATGGAATTCTCCTCTTTATTCATTTCAATTTATAAAGAATCTCACACAGAGAATTCTTAAGCGAATGAATTTACAAATTGAGCTTTAAGGAGAATCCAACCAAATAAATTTGGGTATTATAGCATAGCTTTAAAAAGCGATGAAGATACCACCTGAAAATCAAGCTCATTATTAACAGATTATATTCAGTTCAACATACATTCAGATCAACAGATTGAATATTTGCTAAGTGAATCATCAAATGAAGTTCAGATAAGTTAGCTAGCAATTTTACCAAGCAATTATTATTTAGATCAGCAATAATATAATCAATTGAATTAGGCTCAAATATTCAGATCAGTAGCCAAGTAATCAACTGAACAGAGCAGCATAAAGATAAGGAAGTAACATTGACAGTGAGCAATGGTAGATATTTAATACTTATCAGATTAAGTAAAAAACATATAAAGTCTACTGGTTCGAGGCCTAGACCACAAAATGAATTATCATTATCATCAATTTACCAAATATCATTACAAAGCAATTCCCACAAGTAACAAAACAGTAAGAATGATTCAAAGAACCAATTAAGAGTTCATGAGAATTAAAGTTGAGCTGTGATCAACCTTTAAAGTTGACAGGAAGTTACATTAGTATCAATGAATAGTCAAGCGATACAAATTTTAGTTCAAAGCTAAAAATTGCATTTTTCAGTTTAATTAGATATTGTATAAGTTTAAAGCTAGTTTAGCAGGGTATTGTAAAAGTTTAAAGCTAGTTTAGCATTGTGTTTCAGTTCAAAAATGAATAGTAAATAATAACAAAAAAAACTTAGGGAAATTTGAAAGATCAAAACATAAGAACCAAGCTCCTGGAGAAACAAGTATCAGAATTCATAAAAAAGAACGGACAGAAGACATAATTAATAATTGCAACATTACTAATAACAACAACAGTTAAGACTTAGTTAAGATAACATGTAGAATTAGTAATTTAGTACAAGACTTCAATTAAGAATCAGGTCAGCAAGAATAAAATAAACACAACAAAACAGATATAAGCACCATAACATAATTCATAACATCAATTGACCCAATATCATTACAACGCAAAAAATAGTATTGTCATTATCAAGTTCCCCAAAACTTGGACCTAACATCAGATATTTAATACTTATCAGATTTAGCAAAAATAGTATATAGTCTACTGGTTCGAGCCCTAGTTTACAAAAAATAATTATCATTATCATTATCACCAATATCATCATAGAGCAATTCCCACAGGTAGAGTTCATGAGCATTAAAGGGCACACATCAAATTGTCATGAATTAAAGATGCTTGGAGGCTCACTAGGAGGGGGTTGTGCGCCGCGGAGGGGGGATGTGAGCTGTTCTATTGAGGGAGGACTCAACAAGAGGGGGGATGTGCGCCGCCAAGGGGGAGGACTCATGGGAAGGGGGGATGTGTGCCACCGGAGGGGAGATGGAGGGGGATATTCGCCACAATGGGGGAGGTAGGGTTTGCTGCCAAGGGGGAGATAGGGATTGCTGCCAAGGGCCAGGGGAGGCACGTGCGCAGATTATACATGTTAGGGAGGTCATTGCAGACGGTTCATGGATTGAATCGTCTGTGATGACTACATCATAGACGGTTCAACCAATGAACCATCTGCGATGAGTGTTTTTTATTTTACTTATTTTTTAGTTCGTGCGCAGGCTGGGGAGGTCATTGCAGATGGTTCATGGATTGAACCGTTTGTGATGACTACATCATAGACAGTTCAACCCATGAACCATCCGCGATGAGTATTTTTTTATTTTTAGTCATTTTTTAGTTTTTTAATGTAGTTTTTTAAGTAGATTTTTTATGCCTATTTTAGTAAGTATTTTATTTTTATAATACATATCATTAATTATAATTAATTGTAATACATGCATCTCATTAATTAAAATTCGATGTACATCTCATTAATTATAATGTGGACATACATCTCATTAATTATAATACAGGTATGTACACTTGGAATAAACATGAGGGTCTCATCATAAATCCACTTGCCTATTCTTTTGTATAAAAATTAGCACTTCACGATGATGAACGCGCGTGTAGCTAGCTTCCTCAGGTTTTTCTTCCTGGATCATGATGCTAGTACCAATAGGAGGCAATTCATCAAACTGATTGTATTCTTCCTCATGTACCACATTCTCGACTCCTATAATCCTCCTTTTTTCCTGAATAACCATGTTGCGCTTCTTGTTGGATGAGTTGGTTACATAGAAAACTTGAATAACTTGGTTAGCGAGAACAAATGGTTCGTCTTGGTATCTGACACGTTCGAGGTCCACAGTAGTGACACCGTACTTGTTAACCTTCACATGCTGCAGGTGAACCCAACGACATCAAAATAAGGGGATCTTGAATAGTATGTAGTCAAGCTCCCAAATTTTCCCAATGAACCCATAGTATGAGCTCCTCGTCAACCCAGCAGTCTTAAGTGCATCTATGCGAACAACGCTGTTCTGGTTTGTGATCTTCATGTCCTGATCTCTCGTGTAAAATTTGTACCCATTTAAGTCATATCCTTTCCATGCTACAACCATAAATGCTGGCCCTTTTGCCAACCATGTTAGTGTATCTCCGGTCGAGCTTCTAGTGATGGGTTTTCGCTCCTTGAACCATCTGTTGAATTGAAAGTTATACTATCTGATGATCCAGGAATCCTGCCACGACGAATTCTCTTGCCGTAGCCAGTTCTTGTGCTCGTCGATATACAGGGCCACAATAGCCATGTGTTGCAAACCGTGAAATGGGCTTTAGCGCAGCAGCTGGATCAGGCATGATTGATTTTTTCTTCCGATGGTCTCGATACCCTAGAGATTCCCCTCATGGCAGGATTGAGGCACACCTATCGACTCGACCTGAGCCATGTAATCCATGCAGAATTTGGTGACCTCTTCGGTTGCATAACCTTCGACAATGCTAGCCTTTGGTCGAGATCGATTCCGTACATAAGACTTGAGAATTCCCATGTACCTCTCAAATGGGTACATGCTGCGTAGGAACACAGGCCAGCACATCTTTATCTCCCTCACAAGGTAAACAATGAGATGGACCATGATATCGAAAAACGACGGTGGGAAATACATCTCTAGATTACATAGTCATTACCACCTTGGCTTGCAGAGCATCTAGTCCTACGGGATCAATGACCTTCTGAGCAAGTGTTAATGAAATAACACAGCCTTGTGATTGTCTCCCAAACCTTGCTCGGTAAGATACTTCCAATTGCCATATGGAGCATCTATATCATAAGCATATGGCAATCATGAGACTTCATGCTAGTTAAACTCAAATCTTGCATCGAAACAAGTCTCTTCATATTTGAGGAGTAACCAGACGAAACTTTCACAACATGCTAGCACTGGCACAGTTCAGTTCTCTCAGCCTTGGACAGAGTGCAACAAGCAGGTTTGCAGTATGTTCATCCTTTATTGGTCTGTTTCGGTGCTAACTCAGGTCTAATGCCCATATCGACCAAGTCAAGCCGTGTGTTAATATCGTCCTTTGTTTTGCCCTTCATATTCAGTAAGAGACCAATCAAACTATCACAACATTCTTCTCTACGTGCATCACGTCGATGCAGTGCTGAACTTATAGGTGTTCCTAATAAGGTAGGTCCCAAAATATTAACCTCTTCTTCCACTTGCAGCCCGGGAAGAAAGGTTTCTCCTAGTCGTCCATCAAACCGTGGAATTTTACATACTCCCACTCATCACAGTTCCCTTCTGCATCCCCTAGTATTTGACCCAGATTGTCATCACGAAACCTATCCTTATTGAAAGCATAGCCGATATCATCCGGTATATTGTTGACTTCGTCGACGATTGTAGGATCGAAGTATACGAATATAGCAATCAGAGGGGGGGTGAATGATTGTGCGGAAGCTAAAACCAAATTCTTGACCTATTAAAAGTTCACCCCAAAACAGAACCAAATAATTGCCTCGTTTTCGACAAAAACAGAATGATAGAGGTTTGGTAAAACGAGAATTCCCGGAGATCCAACCGTCGAAACGATCTGAAATTTGGACACAAGAAACTAGATTCCAATACGAATCGAACCCAAAAAGAATCAGCTCGATCGGACTTATGGATCAAAAGTTATAAGCTTCGCAAGCTTGCTGATCCAGAACTTGACGAGAATCAATCTAATCTAAACTTCAAGATTAAACAAGAACGACAAAAGATTGATCAACTAGACTTTGAGAAACACTAGATCAATACCCTAGAGAGGTTTTTGATGGATCAAATCAAGATAAAACTTGAAGAACAAAAACCAATCTAGAACTAGAACAAGCATGCAAACAAGAACCAAAACAGAAAATCTTGTAGCGACGTGGTTATCAGTAGCACGCAAAATCTTGGAAGAATTGATCTTTATTTCTTGTCTAAAATACTCTCATCAAAAGAGTACAAACCCTAAAACCAAGCTCAAAGCTTGATGCGCTCAGCTCTACTTGGTGCCTTTCAACAGAGACCCCCACCTATTTAAAGCACCAACTCATTAAAGAGTTCCTGAATACGATTCCTATTCCCTAGAAGGAATCCGTATCAACACAACTCTACTTGGCCCAACCAGGCCGAGTACAACTCTTGCACGCTGTATGGCAACCCTACCATACTCACGTGACTAACACTTTGCACGCCGTATGGCCACCTGGCATACTCACGTGACTAACACTTTGCACGCCGAATGACCTCCTGCCATTCTCACGTGACTAACCATTCTTCATGTGCACCATTCTCTTAGCCCGAACGTCCCGCATGACATCCTTGACCACCAAGACCTCAGTTCCTCCTGAACCTAGTCCCGAACCTCAGTTCCTCCATGAACCTAGTTCCGGTCCCGTCATCGACCACATTCGTCTTCGAGCAATACCTGCACATGAACAAACCACAAAACAAATCCGAGCACAAGTCCACGACTTGACTCAATGTCAATCCATGCAACTACTCACATGAGCATCATGAAATCATTACAAATTTCAAATTCACATTCAAAATTCAAATCCAAATCGCTCAAAACCCTAATTGAGCGAAAACGCATTCACGACGGACAAACAAAGTTGGTCCGTTGTATAAGGAAAAGTTTCTGTTCCAAGAAGCCAACCAAACGCGGAAAAACACGTTCACAACGGACAAACAAAGTTGGTCCGTTGTACATGCAAAAATGGCTTCGGCCATGAGCTCAAAACACGCTCACAACGGACCCCGAAGCTTGTCCGCGCAACGCGTGCACGCCGGTTTCACAAAAGTAACACCCTAGAAAAAGTCCATTCACGACGGACAAAAAGAATTAGTCCGTTGTACATGTGAAAATCTTGGTTCCAAGAAATTATCCAAACCGAAAAAAGCTTGTTCACAACGGACCAAGAAAAACTGTCCGTTGTACATATGAAAATGACTTCGGTCATGGGCTCAAAAACATGTTCACAACAGACCCAAAAACACTGTCCGTCGCAGATGGGAAACTTACTGTTTCTTGAGAACTTTGTCCGGCGCTAATGTGTAACTTACTGTTTCTTGTCAAATTGTCAAAACACATAAACAAACACATTTTGCAAATTCAAATCTAAGTTAATTTTTCAGTTCAAAACCAATTTTTCAGCACATGATTTCACAATCTCCCCCTTGATGAAAACATTGGCAACACCACTTAGAATTGATCATTTGGCATTCACTTTACCAAAGATTTTGAAATCCAAAGGATCAAAGACCAAAGTAAGAAAACACAGAAATCCCTCTTTGACCAAAATGCAAAACAAAATCTCCCCCTGAGAATGAAAATGTGTGTGAATGTGCAATGCGCCCAAAAATTTCAAAAATTCTCCAAACTTCTCCCAAAATTCTCAAATTTCCAAATACAACTCTCCTTTTCTTTAAACTTTTCAAAGAAAGATTTCCAAATTTCTCCCCCTTTGACAATGGATTCATCAAGAGTAAAAGAGAGAACAGGTTCAAAATTTTTCCTGAAACAATGATTTCACAAAGAGAAACAAGGGAGTGCCAAGATAGGAAAAGATGAGCTCATTCGATCATATAACCTTATATATCATATAATATGCAAAATACATGATCTTGATGTGATTTTAACAAGTTAGGAATGACATGCATCTCAACCTCAATTTAGTCAACTATAGCCAAGTACTAAGCAAGATCTTAGCGTAAAAGCAAGACTTTAAAATTTGAAGCAACTAACAACTGAGGACGAGCAAGTAGTTTCAACTCCAATCTAGTAGACCAATTTAATCTTTAAACAATAAGTTGCATGTGGCATGCTTGAAGCATACTTCTTTTATTTTCTAGGAGTGGCATGCTTGAAGCATACATCTTATCTTTGAGGGAATGGCATGCTTGAAGCATACATCTTATCTTTTAGGAAAGCACCTGAAGCACATAACTTGAGGTTTTTTGCTTTTAACAACCCCTTTTATTGATTCCCTTTTCTTTTCATTTTTCTTTGATTATAAACATGCAAAAGTGATTAAAAGGTCTTATGAAAGAGTAAAGTTGAAACCACACTTGCTTCATAGCCCAAATTTGTCAAGAGGATTCAATATCAAGCCTAGAAGAGTAAGATATCACAGAGTATTTAGCTATAGGTAATCATCCAGGAATTCGCAATGTCATTTTTAGTTCAAGTGAGATAATTAGAATAACATATATTAGCTCAATTACATAACATATAAAGAAATATGATAAAGTGAGCTCATTAAGTGAAAGAACTTGGCAAAGAAACTCCCCTCAAAACAATCCCATTGGATGAACAATTCCAAGTTCTCCCCGAATAAAAGCAAAACGAGAAGAAGACAAATGTTTTGTGAAAATGTCTACCAATTGATGTTCAGTATCCACATGGTGAAGCACAATTTTTTCTTTTTCAACATGATCTTTAAGAAAGTGAAATCCAATATCAATATGCTCAAGAAAAGGGATTACTCAAGAGGTGGCACGAACCAAATCAAATCAACATCCTCCAAAGTCAACATCAGAAAAAGCTCTTAAACTAATCCATGAGGAAGCAGAAAGCCAAATGCCAAAATCTTGAGTTCTATGAAGATACCTGAAAATCCTTTTGATAGCTTGTCGATGTGACGCACGTGGGAAGCTTGAAAACAAGCACACACAAGCACGTGGGAAGAGTCTCTCATGTAAACCTCTAATTATCTCGTCCTCAACAGCATTATCATCATCTTTATGAACAAAGACACTCTCCCCCTAAACATATGCACTTGTACCTGCATCATTTGAACTAGTGCCTTTTGCGAAAACAGAAGTGGAAGAAGTATCTTCAAAAGATAACACTTTTAGCACGAGATGCATGAGTAAAGGAGAACCAAATCTTATCACTAAACATATGAAGTGAGCATCCGAAATTCACTAGCCACATGTTCTCCCTCCTCGCGTGAGAAGCCTACATAGAAGCAGAAAGTGTCGAGGTCTCGATCGGGGTTAGAAATAAGATGTTTAGGAATCCAAGATCGAGACACACGACGGACAAGAGGCACAACACGATAATTTTTATGCACAAAATCAGATTTGCCTTTTCCCATGTTTCTAAGAATGTATAGGTGTTTTCATCACTCTAGGCGCATAAAAATGTGCTTTGCTGAAATTTGACCTAGCCTTAGTTCTTTCCTTCTTTGTCGCTTTTGGCTAGTCTAAAGCAAAAATCTACTAAGTGTCCATCTCTACCACAATGAGTGCAAGTGTACTTGACATGATGTTTAGCTTTAACAAGAAAAGCACATTTTGCATTCATCATAGTAGAAGATAAAAACCAAAGAGATTGAAAAGCAATTTTCTTAGGCTCATTAGATAACTCAATTTTGCAAGGAGCCTGAACAACAGTGCGAGGTTTAGTTTCAAATGAAGCATGAAGATCAAAACCTAAACCTCTCTTGTTTGAGCTAACCTTAGATTGATCCAAAATCATGTTCAATTTTTTCTTGCCATTAGTGAATCGTTCCAAAGAGTTTTGCAGGTAATCAACTTTCTTAGCAAGAATTAAACAATTATTGCAGGGAACGTCCACTTTTCCTTTTGCTTATGACAAGTTGAGCATGAAAGAATTTCATGTGAAAGCAGATTATCGATCAATTGAGAAACCCTCGATTTGCATCTTTCAATTTTAATTCAAGAGTTGAGCATTTAGAACAAGAAGTTGAACTATGCAAATCATCGATTGGAACAGCTAGCATGTACAACATGTTTCTCATTTTTCTCATTTAGATGCAACAAAGGGCATGTTCTTTCCTAAGCAAGGTGAGCTCATTGTAAATTAAGTCACATGATTTGCAAGTATCATCACTAGGAATCAAAGTCTTAAGTCTAGCAATTTCAGCATTCAATGATTCAATAATGAAATCATGTTTCTTAATTTTCTTATCACGTTTGTCAAGCAATTTTCCAAGACGAGCAACAGAATAGCTAATTCATCGTAAGAAGGATCTACCTCATTGAAGTCATTTGTCATGATCGCCTCTGAAGTCGCCGCTTTGGCCATGAGACACAACCCCGCCAACTCATGCTTGCTTGGAGTTGCATCATCCTCGCCGCTCTCCGAATCCACATCGCTCAAATTGACTTGTTCAAGAGCGGAAAGAACTCGATGGACAACTTTGCGGTTGATGAAGTTCTTCTTCTTTCTATCACTTGGAGAGAACTTCTTCTTCTCTTTTCTTCTGTCGTTGTCCTTCTCCTCCCTTGATGCTTTACTTGCAAGTTTTGGACAGTTTGGACGAATATGGTCGAGATCACCACACTCATAGCATCTTGGAGGATCACCACCACTTCTCTTTCTCTTTATCACATTTTGCAAAGCTTTGTTAAAGCGAGAAGAGAGTAGTGCCAGATCTTCTTCAGGAAACTCTTCAAGTTGCTCATCTGTTAAAGAAGACATGGAAGACAAGGCAAAGTTAGAAGAAGAATTTGCATTTGACATGTTAGGGTTAGAGATCAAAGCAATTGATTTAATGTTACCCTTCCTGGCAAGAACATCCAACTCATGAGTTTTCAACTTAGAGTAAAGAACATCTAATGTGAGTGTGCTCATGGTAGTAGATTCTTGTATAGATGTTACTTTCATCTCCCACACTGACATGTCCAAAGCACTAAGCAATTGTCGAGCATTTTCAGCATCAGTGTAGCTAACTCCAACAGACGTGGGATTGCTAAGAATTTTATTGAAACGCAAAGAAGTCATCTACAGATTCACTAGGTTTCATCTCAAAACGCATGTATTCTTTTTTTTGTAAATATCTTGGCGAACCTCTTTGACAGTTAGAACCCTCATGGTAATCACAAAGAGATTTCCATACCTCATATCTTGGATCGAAGATGAACCACACGATCAAAGTCACGCGTCCCAAGCCTTGGATGATCAAGTTGCGCGCCTTGCTATTTGCTTCAACATGTGTGCGATTGGTGTCGTTGGACGTTGTCGTTTGCAGGACTTCATATGGCTTGTAGACCTTCTCCCAAATTGTGAAGCCCTGTGCTTGGATGAACGCCTCCATCTTGGCCTTCCAAAACTGAAAATCAACACCATCGAACACACATGGTTTTGTCGAATAACGATCCATTGATCTAATCACCGGTTAAGATAGATTAGAGAAACCTTGCTCTGATACCACTTGTAGGATCGAAGTATACGAATATAGCAATCAGAGGGGGGGTGAATGATTGTGCGGAAGCTAAAACCAAATTCTTGACCTATTAAAAGTTCACCCCAAAACAGAACCAAATAATTGCCTCGTTTTCGACAAAAATAGAATGATAGAGGTTTGGTAAAACGAGAATTCCCGGAGATCCAACCGTCGAAACGATCTGAAATTTGGACACAAGAAACTAGATTCCAATACGAATCGAACCCAAAAAGAATCAGCTCGATCGGACTTATGGATCAAAAGTTATAAGCTTCGCAAGCTTGCTGATCCAGAACTTGACGAGAATCAATCTAATCTAAACTTCAAGATTAAACAAGAACGACAAAAGATTGATCAACTAGACTTTGAGAAACACTAGATCAATACCCTAGAGAGGTTTTTGATGGATCAAATCAAGATAAAACTTGAAGAACAAAAACCAATCTAGAACTAGAACAAGCATGCAAACAAGAACCAAAACAGAAAATCATGTAGCGACGTGGTTCTTGTATAGCACGAAAATCTTGGAAGAATTGATCTTTATTTCTTGTCTAAAATACTCTCATCAAAAGAGTACAAACCCTAAAACCAAGCTCAAAGCTTGATGCGCTCAGCTCTACTTGGTGCCTTTCAACAGAGACCCCACCTATTTAAAGCACCAACTCATTAAAGAGTTCTCAATACGATTCCTATTCCCTAGAAGGAATCAGATTCAACACAACTCTACTTGGCCCAACCAGGCCGAGTACAACTCTTGCACGCTGCATGGCAACCCTACCATACTCACGTGACTAACACTTTGCACGCGTATGGCCACCGCCATACTCACGTGACTAACACTTTGCACGCGAATGACCTGCCATACTCACGTGACTAACCATTCTTCATGTGCACCATTCTCTTAGCCCGAGCGCCCCGCATGACATCCTTGACCACCAAGACCTCAGTTCCTCCTGAACCTAGTCCCGAACCTCAGTTCGTCCATGAACCTAGTTCCGGTCCCGTCATCGACCACATTCGTCTTCGAGCAATACCGCACATGAACAAACCACAAACAAATCCGAGCACAAGTCCACGACTTGACTCAATGTCAATCCATGCAACTACTCACATGAGCATTGCATAAAGTCCACTTCAAAAGAAGCATCATGAAATCATTACAAATTTCAAATTCACATTCAAAATTCAAATCCAAATCGCTCAAAACCCTAATTGAGCGAACGATTCACGACGGACAAACAAAGTTGGTCCGCTGTATAGAAAAGTTTCGCTCCAAGAAGCCAACCAAACGCGGAAAAACACGTTCACAACGGACAAACAAAGTTGGTCCGTTGTACATGCAAAATGGCTTCGCCATGAGCTCAAAACACGCTCACAACGGACCCCGAAGCTTGTCCGCGCAAGCGTGCCGCCGGTTTCACAAAAGTAAAACCCTAGAAAAGTCCATTCACGACGGACAAAAGAATTAGTCCGTTGTACATGTGAAAATCTTGGTTCCAAGAAATTATCCAAACCGGTAAGCTTGTTCACAACGGACCAAGAAAAAGCGTCCGTTGTACATATGAAAATGACTTGGTCATGGGCTCAAAAACATGTTCATAATGCACCCAAAACACCGTCTGGTCGCAGATGGGAAACTTACTGTTTTTTTTTGAGAACTTTGTCCGGCGCTAATGTGTAACTTACTGTTTCTTGTCAAATTGTCAAAACACATGAACAAACACATTTTGCAAATTCAAATCTAAGTTAATTTTTCAGTTCAAAGCCAATTTTTCAGCACATGATTTCACAACGATATTAGTACTATTTGCTGCCTGCATAATCTGCTCTTCACCATGATTGGTCTAACATGTATACTTCCTTTTGAAACCCTGTAGAATCAAGTGTTCATTGATCTGCGCTCGATTTCGAAACATCCTCAAATTCTCGTAGCTAATGCATGGACAAGGCATAAATTCCACCCCCTTGTTCAACATATATTCCTCTACAGCTCTTCTAAAAGTGGAGACGCCATTAATGTACTCGGAGCTCACACGGTTCTTAGCGTACATCCAGCTTCGGTCCATCTACTCTACGTATGTAACAATAGCTACTAAATAATGAATGAAGTACACTAGGAGTGCACATGCACAAATATGCTACATATAATCTACATTTAAACTTGCCGATTAACTAAAAAATATAGCTCCTTACATAACAAAGAACAAATGGATATATACATACATGTTTGTATGTATGTATGTATGTATGTATGTATGTATGTATGTATGTATGTATGTATGTATGTATGTATGTATGTATGTATGTATGTATGTATGTATGTATGTATGTATGTATGTATGTATAAGCTACAGTTAAACTCAGCATCTTCAATTCTCTCTTTACATAGTTAGCTACATCTTGAGTATAATGCAATTAGAATCAATTACTACTTTAAATTGAAGAAAACAAATGGATCTACACCAAGCTAGAACAAAAAACCATCTTCATTTCCCTATTTAGCAAGATATATCTTAAATATAATGCAAATTTGAACCAATTACTAAACTTAGATGACCTAGAACATAAGGATCTACAATCACAACTCTAAATCCAGGGTCACTTCCCACCAGATCACCTCTCAATCGCAATCACCTCAAAAACAGCTCGGGAAACCCTAAAATACAGAGACGGTCGGGGCTCTTTGTTCTTATTTAGCTGAAATGATCATCATAGATGGTTTTAAAAAAACCGTCTGTGATGAGGTCTAGCGCAACATAGACAGTTCGTAGCTAAAACCGTCTGTGATGTGCACCTCATCACAAACGGTTTTAACCATGAACCGGCTGTGATAAGGCTGCCATCTCCTCATCTTTTCTACCAATTTAAACTTATCAGTTGCATGAATATGCGTTCGAGGCAATTAAATGGTTGATCGATCAGAACATCTACTCATCGTTAATCTCGGTAATTAAACTGATAGATCAACCGTATCTCTCTTCGTCTTCATGAAGACCAATCAAGCGCCTATATATATATAACTGACCGATCAAAACTTCTAATCTACTAGCTAGCTAGTGTATGTCGATCTCTGGTCATCTCTCTTCTCGTCTCATGTACACAATCTTGTGTGTCTTCGCGCGCGATCACTCCTATGGCAACACTTCCTCCTTCTCCCGCGCGCTCTGACTCCTCTGTGGAATCAAGGTATGTACCTTCACCGCTGGCGGCACCACCTCAGCCCCCGGTGCAATTGCACTAGCACGTCCCTCCCACCGCCTCAGCTCCGGGCGCCTCCGCCGCCACTGCAGCCCCTCGCACTGCCACCAGGAAGCCTGCGCGAGAGGAGGAGGAGGACACTGTCATCCGTTGGGGGAGCACTACTTCGATATCGGAGGAGGAGGATGAGCCACGTGCCGCCTCCAGTGATGTCGACACCATGAACATCGACGATGACCCCAGCTCTAACCCCTCAGGCAGCAGCGATAATTAGTGATCGCGCACGCCGCATGTTATATTGTAATTAATGTGTTTATATTATAATTATGCTATGTTAACCTTTTTTATATATAGCCATGTTTTTGTTAATCGTGGGGACCCATCCCCGGTATTCCATTGATTCACTCAGTAGCATCGCACAGTCCAAGTAAATCAAGGGAGTCTCGAGCGGCCTGCATATATGCCCGTGTTGGTCCCAGGAAAGTTCACGAACACGCGCGACAATGCATAACAGTTTGTATCACAACACATACATACTTAACGGAAGCATAAGCATATTTACATACAAAAGCAGGACTGTTGTCCAAAATGACATATTTAAAGTTATTACATAAACTAGCAGCGAAAACATAACATAGACAACAAAAGAGTCCAGCGTAGTGTGCCATAGCCTGCAGGCAACCTACTGGAAGAAAGAACGTGCCCCTAAGCGTTAGCATCATCGAAATCTGCCCGACAAAGGTCTGCGGGCAGTGCCTTATCCTCACCTGCAACAAGTGGACAATCCATTTGAGTAAAAAGAGTATACTCGCACAATAATATAAGTTGTATGCTGAGTTCTAGCTACATGTGGTTGCTACATCACAAGAAAGGCACCAGGCTAATTTCAGCATAAAGCAATATTTGGGATAAAAACATAGACACATATAGATTGAAATTGCTATTTGATAAACATTTACAAAGTCTAATACATAGTATAACAACATCATCAACATCTTCATCTCATGCCTCTAAGCATTCTCCGAACCATGAGTCCAATGCTCATGTTCGCTTACACCCACGGATACTCCAATATCCGTGAAGTTCCGTCCACGAGTACTCCAATACTCATGACGTTTTCCTCATGAGTACTCCAATACTCATGAGACTTGGTTTTCCAGACCATCCATTCTTACCCGGTCCTTAACACTTGCCCAGTGACTGACAACTTAAGTGATCGTCCTTAACCATGGACGCGGCTATTCGAATAGTTTAAACTCTGCAGAGGTACGACTGTACCCACACGACACGCCACACTCATAAGCCAAGCTATAAGCACAATTCTTTTGATGTGCCGGCCGAGGTGAACGTGACAAATCCATTTTCCAGTATGCATGGTAGTGTATTTAAACCACCCGGGTGACTGTGACCCTTGATCCCGCATGCTCAGTGCTCTATGTATGTGGATCAAGGAGTACACCCGTTATTGAACATCCCTAACTCCACAAAGTTCGAGGGATTTCGAAGGATATTCTCGACACTCCACAAAGTTCGAGGAGATCCCACGAACATTCCTTGACACTCTCCAAAGTTCAAGGAATTCCGAGTGTACGTGGTTTAAATGCCCTAGTCATACACAAGTACTTGGCTAAGCCGGTCCCATAAACGGCGTGTGGTTCGCACGATAGTTACTTAAAGAGACGTCACCAGGATTCAATCCTTAAGGTCCTTAACCAACATGGCTACACAATAACCACAATTGAACCATCATCATCATAATCATTTGATCCTCGCGACCGATGAACTAAGTCCATCTATCGCGGATTCTAATGAGGTTCTAAGCATGGCTAAGCAAATCGTACAAACCCATACGTAATAACAAACCAACCACCTAGGGCGACAATGGTATACGAAAGGAACATGGTAAGAGGATAACATGTCAACAAGGTAACTAACTAAGCATTCTACCCCGAATATACTTGTAGTTGAAAGTAAGCATGTAATCGATAAAATAACTTCAACATAATTTGCAATTAATAGGATCAAGTATGTTTAAGGAGTAAAGTAGTGCCTTGCTGCTCGCTCTTGACGTCGTAGGCGTAGTCGTACTCGGGAGTGGTCTCCAAAGCGTCAACACCTAACAAGAAAATCCAATTCCAAAGAACACTAATTAAGAAACGAGCAATAAACAACACAAAAACATGCACAATCATGCATGAAATGCACCATGATCATGCTCCTAATCTTGACATGCACACGAGAAGCATCTATCAGGTCAGATCCGGAGTATCCGGTCCTAACCCGGACTATCCGGGTTGATCTTCTCGGTACACTAGTGCTGGCTAACCCAGAGTATCCGGGTTTAATATCCGGAGTATCCGGGTACACCGGACTATCCGGGTTAAATACCCGGAGTATCCGGGTTGGGTCTCTCTGTTACATTTTCTGGTTTCGCCCGACACGCCCAGAGTGTCCGAACATGATCCGGAGTGTCCGGGTTGGCATTCTTGGTTTCAATTTTTCCAACCCGTTCGGAGTGTCTAAATAAATTCCCGGACCCTCCGGACCGGGTTGCTCGGTCCCAGTCCACTCGTATGCACTGATGAACCCGGAGTGTCTGGACTAAAACCCCAGAGTATCCGGGTTGACTGCTCTGTCCAAAAATAGGTATGGGAGCATGTGCTCCTACACTTCAAAAATAATAACTTGGGTATAGCCTTACCACTATAAGGATGCTCTTGTACTCGGTGGAAAGTTGGTCCGATGATGGGATCAAGAATGACGCCAAGATGGTGATCTTTGTTGGGTCTCTCGGTATCAACTCCTCCTCCTCGTTCTTGGAGATAACACCTTCTCCTCCTAGTCCTTGGAATGGCTTCTCCCTTTTCTCCTTAAGCTATAAACACGACATACATGGTCTGATTCTCAACTTGGAGATGGTTTTCATGGAGAGAAATGAAATGAGCTCAATGCTACCAAGATTTAGAACATGAATGGATGAAGAATGGATTGGAACTCACCCAATACTTGGGGCATCAACAATCCATTTGGATGGATTTGAAGCCCTTGGTCTTAGCTTCAAGATGGTATAACATGCACAAGCCCAATCTCAAAATGTGGGTGGATTTGAGGGGATGAAATGGAGAGGGTTGGAAGTGTGTTCTTGCTTCCCTCATTGCTATTTTCAGAAATGAGGTGAGCTGAAAATGGGGGTGTGGAGGAGAAACTAAGGGGAAGGAACCCTTTTATATGGCTGCCCAACCATTGCTTACATGTGGGGCTAGCTCCCACATGTCATAGAGAGACAAGGAGGTGGGTAAGGAGTAGGTAGAGTGAGAAAAGTGAAGGGAGTGTGCAGAATTTTCCTCTCTCACTTACTAGTGGGGTCCTCATGTCATTGGCTACGGGTGATGGGACATGGGTACAAATGGGTAGCAACTTTTAGGTTTCATGGACATTAGCAATTATACTCATTTAACAAAAGAAGGCTAGTATTTACATGCCCTTAATTAAGTGTTAATCATTCCACTAATAAGAATGATATGAGCATGCCATGCACAAATGAGCTATCAACAAATTTTTGGGCTGTTACATTAATTATGTGATATTATGCTAGATTATTTGATCATTTCACCTATTTCATCTGCTTCTGTTTGATGTTATTTTTTTGCTCCTTTTTGAATTATCAGTACGTACTGGTTTGGGGCTGCAACACAGATAGTGATGTACGGGACATCACTAACGGTTTTAAACAAAAACCATCTGTTGTGTGTCTTGGGAACATCATAGATGGTTTTATCCATGAACCGTCTGTAGTAAGGTCCCCCACATCACTAACAGTTTTAAACAAAAACCGTATGTGATGAGTCCTCATCACAAACGGTTCATGGATAAAACTGTCTGTGATGTGCCACTCATCACAGATGATTTTTGTTTAAAACCGTCAGTGAAGTGGTGTCTAATATAACCTTTTTTTGTAGTAGTGTAAGTACATATACGAAACCTGACTATGTTAGTTTCGTTCTAACACACTGTCAAAGAACGAAACAAAAACAAACGCACATATGGATATTGCTCTCTCTGTAGTGGCAAGCGAGCTAGTTAATTAGCCGGTTCATGTCTTTCCTAATTATCAGCAAGTACCAGAACCAGGCATGCATGAAGAAGAAACAGCAAATGTTACCGCATTGTAACATCCCCAATTTTGGTCTTTTGCCAAAAAGCTAATTTAAATTAATTAAATTCAAAATTTGGATTTTTCTTGGTGTTCTAATTAACCTGGCATCCTTATCCTTCCAAAATTGGAGTTCAATCTTTCGTTGTCCGAAAAATCGAATCCCCGAATTCCGGTCCGTACCCAAAATTTCACCAGAGCTCGAAAATGCAACAAAAATTCCAAAACCTATTGTATTAGGTTCCAAATATTCCAAAAACATTTTGCAAATTTTTCTAAGATTTTTTGAAACTCTCTGGTATTTTATCGCTCGCGGCCTTTTGTCAAGAGCCCTTTATTCGTCCTAGAATTTTATAAATTCCAAATTTCATCTAAATTCCACGAAACCAATTTTGTTTAGTTTCAAATATTTCCTAGTATTTTTAGGAATTTTTCCAGAATTTTTTGACCCTTTTTGCTATTTTTTTCTTTACGGCGTTGCTTTTACGTAATTTTCGACTAATCGGGAAGCGCCACGTGGCGGTTACTGTAGCGTCATCTTCTACCTCGGCCGATTCATTTCCAGAGAAGTTCCAGCAAACCACATTAATGGCGCATAGTCTTTCAACTACAATAACTCATTCATTCCTCCACCAAATCGCGAACGGCCGGATCCGTTGGAAAGATATCGTCGATATGAATCCATTCCCACTGGTCGTTTGTCTCCTAACGCGCCGGATATGATTCAATCATCCAAAAACAGAAATGCAATCAATTGGTGATTACTCATCCGTTTCTTCATGGATTGAAGTGCTTCCACCTCTCAAATGTTCGTGTTGGAACCCTCTTGCCCGTGCCCTTATTCTCCCAAAGCCAATCCTCCCCATTTCGCCGGAATCTCTCAAGAACCGACGATGTTCGTCCTCGTTGACATCCTCGTGTCATCTTCCAATCTGGTGAGCCAAACTCAAATCTGATCGCGTCGTCGCCACGAGCAAAAGCCCTCAATCAATTTCACTTTTCGTTGCAGGACGACGACGAATTTCGCGGTTGAAATCGCAATTTGGAGCTTGGTTTTTCATCGACTACTCTTGATCCGGTGAGTTCCTCGCGAATCCGACCACACTGTTGGATTCATCTCGTCGAGCCCTACACGGTGCTCATCTCCTTTTCGCAAATACGTTCTCCGAATTTTTATTTTATTTTTTCGGGTGTCCTTGCCGTCGACATGACCGTGGCCGCAGCCATTCCGGCGATCCTCCGGCCGAACCAGAGTGAGCATCACGTTGTTCGTGTCGTGCCATCCCTTCCCCATGCCTCGGGTGCCCGCGCCCGTGCCCGAGCCGCGCTACCGCCGTGCGCCATGGCCGGCCGGCCAAGCCTCGCGCGCCGCTTCGCCCGCCTCGCTTCGCCCGGCTGAAGCGGCCGGCCGGCTCCAGCGCTTCGCCGAGCATTGTCGCCCGACCACGCACCACCGTGCCGCCTGCGCACTCCCATGCGCCGCTCGCCGAGCCACCGCCGGCCATCCACCACGCAGCCCCGGCCGCCGCGCCATCGCTTTCCATCCGGCCGCCGCCGCTCGGCCCTCGCCGACGCTGCGTGAGCTGCCCCATGCTCCTTTGTTTTTGGCCATGGCCAACCATTGGGGAAGAAGCCCCTCTCTCTATGATAGTAGGCCCCACTTGCCATACACACAAGCCCAAAAGAAGATTCCGAGGAATATTCCTGATTTTCCTACTTTCCATCATTTTCAAACTTTGAACGCTCATATCTTTTGCATCCGAGCTCCGATTCACTCCGTTCAAATTCCTAAATTCATCTAAATTCAAGATCTACCTGCCAGTATAACTTTTGTAATTTTTGGATTTTATTTATTTTATTTTATTCATTTGGTTGTACCGTTTTGCGCGTAGCCGAAGAAGTTCGCCGGAACCATCGACGTTGTTGCCGAACCCAAGATTGTGAGACTCATGCTACGACCAAAGGCAAGTCTTGACGCATGTTGATCCCATGCTTTATAAATGTTTTACCATGTTTTACAAATTGCATTGCTATTTATATAAAAGGATGATGTTAACGTTAGACTGTTAGTTATACCTGTTGTTTATGCCTCCTTAACGTTGTTATCCATGATCCTTTGTCGCCCTAGCACTGTAACCCACCATAATAAATATTTTGGGAAAATATTCTTTGTTAGGGGAAAAGACTATTTGGAAGATATTTTGGATGGAACAAATAGTATGGAACGCAAATTGGAGTTTGATGGATATTAGTGATGATGTGGGGGTAGTCATTATGAAATTGATTTATGAATGGCGATAGTTGAAATAGTGAGGAGTTGGATTGTGATAACAATTTGCAATATAATTAGTATGGATTGGGGGAGTATTTGTAAGATGTATGATATTATGAATAATAGTCGATAAATTAAATAAATGACATTGAGGATCATACTTGTGGATCAAACAAGAGTAAGTGGAGAATCATATTTGGGAGACTTTAACAAGCATCCTATGTGATCTAGAGATGACAATGTGAAGGGTTAGATGGATGATATTGAGAATTATACTTGGTGATTTAGTAAATGAAATTATCTAATACACTCGATGGAGTAAGTGGATGATATTGAGAATCATACTCGGTGGTTTAGTGGATGATTTTGTGAAATATGGTCTCGCGATAACCATTTATGTGGAATTATGAATAATGTGGATTATGTGTGATTTGTTTAGTCGATCTGGTATCACTGTGTATGGAAATCATTATAGTCGATGAATTAATAAAATCTTGGTTTTAAGGAATCTTTGTTAAAAGATGCTTGAGGTTGAGATCATGAATTATTCTTGGTGAATTAAGTAGATTAGAAGATCAATCGATGTATGGATGATGATTACACAATAGTGTAACTTATATTTTGAGGAGGCTATTTCATATACAATAATGTTAGTAGCTTAGCAGGATTTTGGAGTCATGATGGCACATGATTTAGACCTTACTTGTTGGAGTACTAAATTAGGCTAGAATATGTAATGCCATGATAGTATTGAGGATCTTGGTGATTTCATGAATTTTGGAGGGTACAGATTTAATTATAATAAATTTTTATCAACACTGAGATTTGAAAATTATAAATAAACTAATGGTGGAATAGAACAGTTCGGTAGAAATGCTTAGACTCGCAATCGGTCAGTATGCACCTATGGGTGGGAATTTCTTATTACTCTTGAAAACTTGTGTTGGAAATTATAGGCAAAAAGTATTGCTATTGGTTTACAAAATAAAAATAAAATAAAATGATTTAGACTTGGGCGGAATGGTTTGTTTGGCGGGTGCAGATAGAGCACTAGTTTTTATTGTGCAAGTACCGCCCCGAGTCAGTTAAGGACCGACGCTTATGACTGTTCTCATTCTAAGCATTACCGTACAACCACATATCAAAGTGGGCACGACCTGGCTGGATAATTTGTAGAAACCTAACTTAGACTCACCAGTCGGTGGAATGTGAGTGCCGGATAGAGGCAAGACTGTTTTCTCACACGACACAAGAGGGGGCTTCTGTACTGGGTGGATAGAACCCTAATAGCAGTGAAACCTCAGCGGGTGCGTCGGGTTAGGCGTATACATTGTAAAGGCCTTGTCATGATATCCCTGCCGGCACACCTAAGGAAGTGTGTTAATTGTACATGGCACTAAGGGAATATCATGTCTTATGGGTAAAACTGTACACCTCTGCAGAGTTAAAACTATTCGAATAGATGTGCCTACAGTCAAGGGCAAACCGAAGAATGCTTTCATATTGGTAGACTTTATTTATTTGTTTTTAAAAACTGATGATTTGGGATCCGGAGTGGTTAGAACTCTCGGGTGTGCTTCTGGTGGCTAGAGCCAGGTAGGTGGATTGAACCTGTTTTTGTGAACCATGGCAGATAGAGCCATGTGGATGGATTGAATCCTGATCTTTTTAAGTTGTGGCGGATAGAGCCTGCATACTAGTGATTGGTGGCTAGAACCGTCACTAGAGTTATAAATAATTTCAAATGTACAAATAATTGTTAAAAATGGCTTTGTGAAAAATATTACATGTAAGGTTTGTGAAAGTATTGCTTTGCGCAAAAGAACCATAATAAGCCATCTTTGGATAGCCTACATTATGCATTTTTTTCCCAGACTTGCTGAGTACTTTATGTACTCACATGCTACATTCTAAACATATCTCAGAAGTGAAGGAAGCTGTCAAAGGAGATTCCAAGGACTAGGACGCGTACCCCACTCGATTGCCTGTGGGCATATGGATGGGTCACCACTTGGTGTTATCATCTTCCGCTGCGGTTATTCAAGTTGTTCAGCCTGTTAAGGCCGTAATGGTAAACCTCGACTATAAGGTCTTTGCTTTTATTTGGTGTTATTATTATTTGGTTACATGTAATCGTGATATGGTTGTTGATTCATCACTGTTTGACTATGTGTACTAGCTACTGATCTGGGACTAGTACAGTAATACACAGGGGATTCCGGATAGTCGATCCGGGTTCCCACACGCATCTTCTTCTCATAGTTCATACGGTTGTACGTAGGGGAGGCAGAGGGGCGATACATCGTAAATTCAAGGATTTTGATGGAGCTCAAGATGCTTACTAAGGCTATGTATGGAAGGTACGATGTCCTGGACACCTATCTGCCCTTAGAGAAGATGACAACAGAAGAGAAGGTTAGTGGTTCATACACCTTGGCTTTCCCTATCAAACATCTTCATATGGCAAACAAAAGCACTGTTATCCATGAGGTACAGAATGCACTAGAAAATTTGGAAACCACAATTGCTAACATGACAGAATTTGTCGCACTCTTAACGGGTTGTGAGCACATGTTTCGCATCCCCTATAGTAGCTACCTTTACATCGACAACTTTAATTTCGGCTGCCAATTCGAAAGGCAACAAGTCATCTACATCTTGATGCATGATAACCCAACTAGGGTTCTGTTGACGTCAAAAATGTGATGAAGGTTTAATCTTCAATTAGCACACGCAAACACCAAGTTTAATTTGGGTACGGGCGTGCTTGCCAATTTGATCCTGCAGTTGGCAAGAGAAACAATACGTGATTCAATTAGTCGTTAAGCCGATCTTTAATTACAATCTAATCTAATCTAAATAGCTATTCAAGTCGATTAGATGAAATTTAACTGATAGGTTTAAACATCCTGATTGAGCTGATTAGACAAAGTTAAAGATAGATTTTTTTCCCGAAAAAGGCAACGCCCAACAAGATCAGAGAAAAAGCAGACTTGTGTGGTGTAAGTCGACGAAACCAATAATCGATGATACGCAACTTTATTGATTAAACGAATTACAAGGGAAAGATTACAAAACTAAAATTCTACTCCTAATTGATGCAAAGTGAAAATTAGAGCGAGTCGGTTGATTGATTGTGTGTGTCTTCTATGTTGCTCATAGTCTCATTTTATAATATTTGGATTGGCCATGTCCTTCTTGAAATTCATAAAACATTGTCCATATCGACTTCATCCTCCCCTAAAATACTTTTCTTTAAAAGTGATTATATCTCGATCGGCTTTATTCCGATCATACCCCTTGTGTAACTTATATAGATAAAAACTCCCTTGACTCGATACAAGTCTTATCTAAATTCTCCATCTTTAAGTACTCACCAAAACGGCAATGCACCAAATTCTGGTGTCAACAGGTTCCAATAGTGTTGCCTATCGTTCGAAGTTGCAGAGTTGGTAAAAAAATTATTGGACCAAAAAGGCGACTAGAGTAGGGTGAATAGGAGCCAAATAAAAATTTCCCCCAAAACCAAATCACAAAAAGAACAAATCAAAATAACTGTACAATTCGAACAGCAAGTCAGATGAACAGTACCCCGACTAGGAGGTTGTATGAATAGTACCACTGACCAGTGGAGGTTGGATGAACAGTACCACCGTCCAGTAGAGGTCGGTGAACAATGCTCAGATGAACAGTAAACATCAAAGTGGGTCGGATGAACATTGGTCGATGAACAGCCCCCCTATTGATGTTGGATGAATAGTACCTGTCCAGTGGAGATCGAATGAACAATAAAATCAGCATGATATCAAAATAAGAATCGATGTAACTTTTGAGCGGCTGATTTAAAACTCGTGAAACTTTGTGCGCACCATCCTATGGATGTTAGAAACCTATTTCAATCTTCAATCGCAAGGATTGACATCAAGGTTCTGAACTTTTTCTAGTTAGTGAAGGTTGATTCAAAACCAAGTAAAACACATAAACTTCACCCTTAACTTGCTCGTAGGGAAATGACAATCAATATGATCTTAGATGACTTCCCATATGTCACAACAAGTAAGAACAACAAATTACAACCCTTCAAATAGACAAGTACACAGTCTACAAGGATTTTTCTTCTTTCAAGTATAAAGATCGGTTTCTCGCAAAAACTGAACAGAAGAGGTTGTAGATTGCCTAGATGATTGAGATATGATATATAGACAATTCATCCAACAATCTTTCATCCTTGGCACAAAATCCAAAAGCACTTAGAAGGTGGGGGCCGAATCGAAAGTGCAATAAGCGAAAATGCAAGAAGTAAAAGAAATTTTAGAGTACAAAAGAAATTTAATCTTGTATTGCTTTGAAAGGAAGGTTTACAAAGCCACACTACCAGGTGGGCAAAGCTCACATGAGGACAAGGAAAACCAAAAATTCTCTCTAAAGACTTTCCAACGTTTAGGACCGGTGGCATCCCTCCACTCCTCTATTTATAGCACTCTGAGAGTGTCGGGACCCGAATGTGCAATCCGGACCCTCGGTGTTTTCCACACTAGTCCAGGATCACGCTAATGGACACCGTCTCAACATAGATGTATATCACAATCATACACGGCGGAATAATAAATAAAGTCTTTATTATAACGAAAGCGGTTGAGTCATCCTTATGGTTAACTTACAAAGATAAGCCTCGCAGGGCAAAGTCTTCAATAAATAAACTGCAGCGGAAATAAATAGCTCATGGCGCCAACCAATATGCCACAAGCTGTAACACCCCGGCATTTATTATGCCTGAATGTTACCAAACATAGATTAAACAACATCTAAAAACCTCTAATAAAGATAAATTACAGCAAAGGAGCAAATGCTAGAACCGAAAATTTCAGCAGCATCTCCTTTGTTTATCCATGATTCGAAGCAACAATAAAATATCACAAGATATATCATAATGGGAAGCATCTAAAGCAGCAATAACAGGTGACATAGCAACCATTTAAGTCTAGCATAAAGCATTTAACCACTCCATGGGCTAAACGAAGTAAATAATATAAACAAGCTCATGAACAAATCATAATCCTAGTTTCATCACACTAGAATCATGATCACAAATCCGAAGGGTAAATATTGTCTATTTGTGTGGAAATTATGTGATGATGTGCCGCTAAGCCCCTTTTCCCACATGACGGTGTCAAGGTACCTAAGAAAAACAACATAAACACAAGCGTGAGTTCATCACTCAGCAAGCATATTGCAATGGATCATAAAGAATAAATCAATGCCAACAACGATACATACCATATTTTAACATCATACTCAAATCATAATTTCATCCACAGCATCATAGCCATGACAAAGCACATTGTTCACAACTCATTTTCAGCATCATGTATGCAATGCAATGCGATGCACATGTCTCCTGGAAGCATATACCGGTATTGCTGAGTGCACACCCGTCGGCGTGCACCCTCTTCCCCCTTCCATCCCGTAGATGGAGGTTGCCTACGCATCGCTTCCACTCACCACGTGGGTGGAATCACGAGGTAGGTCTTACAACCATGGCACTTCGGATTAGTTATAACTTTATCACCGACCTTACCGGACTAGTTATGACGTTCTCACCGACCGGGCCACCTTTCATGCCATGTATGCAACATATGCCATAAACATGAACAACTTGCATCAAACTGAACTAAACATGGCATAGCATCATAATAGTCCATTTTCATCATAGCATTGGCAAGCAATAACCATGGCAAGATATCACAACATATAATCATGACAAGATAGCACATCATGTAAGCAATTTTGCATCTAGTCACAATTAGCAACATACATTACACTACCCATTACAATACACTTGCCATAACCTCGGGCGACGGATTGGCGAGAGGTTGAGGGCACTCCCGGGGTCACACCACCTACACATACGTACCACATGCTCAAAATGTGCCCACAAAACAGTACATACTAACTCATCTACCCCGATTATGCAAACTACCCCCGAAAACGAAAAATAGAGAATCTGTCCTCCCGGGATAGCGGATTTCAACCTAGTATAACTTGAGTTCTAGGTCTCCAAATCAAGTAAATGAGTACATCCTCGCGTAGCTTATGAAATTTCCTAACTTTTTCTAAGTATATGGAAAGACTGATTCGTACTCTAAAGTTGTTTAATCTACAGAATACCGTGATCTGTTCCAATCTCGTCACAGTTTTGAACACACTCGGTAAAACAAGCATAACTTTCGAACGGCTGATCGAAATTAAGCAAACTTTATGTCCAATTAAAGGTTTTTCAATTACCCACAACTTATTTAACAGACGGACGACCAAATTCCGACTCTAAATTGGCGAAAACCCAAACCCTACGTCGACTGCTCATGCTGCCCAAAACAGAGAACGTGGCAAACTCTAGATTTCATCTAATCTACCCAATTACAGCACCACCAATTGATCTAAAAACATGATATTAACCCTTAGAACAGTACCTAGACCAACCCCAAGGATCCTCGTGGCCATACCTTCGCCCGACGAACGAAAAACCAACGGATCTCTTCCCGGTTCGCGCGATCTCCTTCCTCGCTCCAAATCCACCGGATCTCCTCGTCGCGGAGCGCTCCAATAGACAGATCTTCGGGGTGGTGAGGTGGAGAATTCCCCTAGGGGCAGCAAGGGTGGTGGAGAGATGAGGAGACGGGTGGTGGTGCAATGGGGAGGAGGCGCAAGGGAGGATGGAGGGGCGGCTAGGAGAGGGAGGTGTGGGGGGCGGCGCATGCAGCCCCCCTTTGCTGCCCTCCTCCCCCTTATGGGCCAAAGCATCCCTTCCTCGGCCCAAGTGGGGTTCCCCCCAAGGCCCAAATCGCCCCGGAGAGGCCCAAACTCCCGAAAACGGCCCGGAACACGACAAAAACACATACCGTAAAGTTTAAAACTTAGATTTCACATTATATCATAATGTTTTTGACCTCAACATTCTCTTTTTATAAGATTATGACACTCC
This sequence comes from Rhipidocladum racemiflorum, assembly GCA_036346355.1. NCBI lineage: Eukaryota > Viridiplantae > Streptophyta > Magnoliopsida > Poales > Poaceae > Rhipidocladum > Rhipidocladum racemiflorum. Next base: position 10,938,135 of record CM070584.1, read on the forward strand.
GTGGTGTCACACAAGCAACTAACTGGGCTCGCTCCTTAATTCACTGGCTCCTCCTAGAACTCCTCCTCCTATGATGGCGTTGATTCTTCCTCAACTGATGGTTGTGTTGTGGTAAGGGTGAGTACATAAAGCACTCAGCAAGTCATGCATAGAATGCATGTCTAATAATTATATGCATGGCTTATTCCAAATGACAGGCTAGTTGGCTATTTTGCATTAAACAGCATTTGCAATTAATCATAATAGATTGAAAAGCGGTAAAACAATAATAACAATAATAACTTTCATAATCAATTTCTCAAGTAAAGCACTTCTCATCTTTAATCAGTTTCATCATTTCCATACAAGTATCACCCACCAAAGTTCAATTTTATGAAATTCTAACCCTTGACTGTAATCCCTAAGCATTGTCGAATACCATGGACACGGCTATTCGAATAGGTTGTACACTCTGCAGAGGTTATACACTTTACCCACAAGATACAATCATTCACCACACAGGTGATTGACCATAACAAAGCCTTTCGAAAACTTCTAACTTAACATTTGAACCTCTCTGGTATTGTCTTCACTATCACTCCCCTCACACAGAGCCAAAGTATAGGACCGACACATGTCGTTGGATGGGTACCAAGCCTCAGCACAAGTACGCTTCCCCATACAGCTACACTCCTGTCTAACTATCACCCCGAGGTACCACAAATAAGATATCAGTAACTTACTCAACTAGGTCTGTCCCATTCCAGACATGTGGTTGTATGTTAGACTCAGTTCAAATTCTTGCAAGGTTCAGTCCTTAATTGACCAAGGCAAGAATTCCTTCTCTTAACAATTTGGCACACAGCCCTCACACACTCATCAACCCATTTGCCACACAGGCCCACCTAGGACACGCCTCTTGCCACTTGCCCCGGTCTAAATCATTTCCCACCCTAGTTGATTAATGTGCAACACATGCCAGTAATAACTCAACATCCATGTAGATCAACATAGGCTTCTACATTTCAAATCACCATGTGGCATCATAAAACTAACTCAAAATACAATTCATAGTACATTAATTAGTATTATGTTTGCAATCCAAAATTATGTCAATAGCACGAAGCACGGCTAAGCAAACTAATGTCGATCTAATTAACCCATGTTAGCAAATCATTAATGTCCAACTATTAATCCACATTCTAGGGTGACAAAACAAATTAGGCCATACAATAATTAACAAGGTGGCATAGTTCAAGTGGGTGTGCAGCTAATCCCAAATTTAATTGAAAGCAGTTTCATTTAAACTAGCATGTAGTAATTTAAACCAACATACATTTCAAAAATAGGATCAATATGATCAAAGCACAACATGCCTTGGAAAAGGTCCTAATCCTGTTCTTGGACTTGCTCTTGAGTCAAGACTTCTCCTTTGAAGCCTTGGGCAATTCAACATCTACGCGAAACAGATAAATAAATAACAAATAAATAAAAATAGAGAGCAACTCAAGTCCAAAAATTAAATAAAATTCACCATTAAATAGATCTCAATTTTACAAAATTTTAGAAACTGGAGTCACATCAATCGGAGTTAAAACACAAAAGTTATAGCGATTTGAAGTTTGAAAATTCATTTAAAAGAATAAACTGAATTACTTCATTATTTTTCTATTGAAAATTCGGAAAATATGACGTCAGCTGACGTCAACACCGAATTTCCTTTTTGGCCGAATTATTTTTCTAAAGGAAAATTGAATTATTACGCAACGCTTGCGTCATCCGGTCCATAGACTTGGTCCACGGTCCGGCTCGGTCCACCGTGGACCTGGTCCATGCGACCCAGTCTCACTGACACGTGGTCCCGCTCGGATGACATCATGCTGATGTCAGCGCGTCTCGGCTCGGTCAACTGACAGCTGGGTCCCACGGATGATGTCATCATGACATCATCGCTAATGTCACGCGCACTCGGGTGTAGCCACTGATGTGTGGGCCTAGTGCTGACGTCAGCGATGACCGACGCGACTCGACGGCGATGTCTTGGATTCCATACATACGTGGCGAAGCGCGATTGGCTCGCGCGCGGTGAGATCTCGCCCATCGATTCAAAATCCGATGGCCGAGATTATATCCAAATGACGCGATTTCATCGCCAATGTGTATAGTCCCGGTGATGTCCACGTGGCTTGATCTACACCGTTGGGTCTCGATCGTACAGCTACGAACCAATCTAAAGCAATGCTACGCGATTCAATCTCGAACGTTGAATCCAACATCTACGGTCTAGATCTAATCTGAACACAACACTGAACCAATCAATATAAACCGTGCGATTCTAATCCTACAGCCAAAAACCACCTGAACCAATCTATGTGATGAAATCTAGACCATCTAACCAAGATCCAACGGCAAACATCAACTCTAATCTGCGTTGCACCGAGCGGCTACGTGGCCTAATCCTTACCCTCCATCGTAGATCCAACGGTTCACAAAGCATCTAGTTGCTACGAGAAAAGGACCACATGGACGCACTTTGATGTTAGGGTCAAGACCCTCCAAGAAGTGCCAAATCTTTGCCTCATCAGTTGAGACATCCTCTGTAGCATATCTGGACAGTTGCGTGAACTTGTTCAGATACTCTGACACCGAAAGGTTCCCCTTCTGCAATTTATGGAACTCTCTCCTCTTTATCTCCATAATCCCCTTTGGAATATGGGTAGCACGAAAAGCTTCAACAAATTCATCCCAGGTGATGTTCTGGGCTTCCTCGTGGGCAGCGAGGAAATTCTCCCACCAACTAGCGGCGGTTCCTTTCAACTGATGAGAGGCAAATAAGACACTCACAAACTCATCACACTGGACCAGGTAAAGCTTCTTCTCGACCTCCATAAGCCAGTCATCCGCCTCCAAGGGATCGACTGATCCAGTGAAAGTTGGGGGTCGGGTTCTCATAACCCCAAACTTGGACTGAGGTGGCTGAGCTGCTGCTTGAGCTAGGGGCTGCTTGTGGTGGATTGAGGGCATTCTGAACTTTCAATTAAAACAAAATAGTTTTTATTAAGATGGCTCTATCACAAATGCGTAAAGCATGATACAGTCCATCACACACAATTATTAAACGTTCTAGCATGAACAAAAGAAGGGTACTACTAGCCAAGACTAACTACTACCCTCGCTCTCCTCGAAAACACGAGGGGAAGGGTCCTCCTCACTACTGTCGCGGGTAGCACCCGCAGCCTGGCAAGGTCCCGGCTCTCCTGGAGCAGCCAAGAACCCCAGGGACATCCGCAAAGATGGCTCCTGGTGCACAGACTTGCTCACAGTCAGCCTGATCAGAGGGTCCCATGCACAGGTAAATTTCACAACATTTTCGAAGGTCCCATGCATAGTTAAATTTGATCAACTTTGCAACTAAGCTTATCTAGCGCACTAATCAACATATACCACAATATATTAACATCATGATATACAACATCAACCTAGGGTTACAAATAAACAGGGTTTGCAATATCAAGGAGGTAATCACAACTTGGAATATCTATCATCCTAAATTTAACATTACGTTTATGAAAATAGCAATGTAGTTTATAAATCGTTGTAAAGCATTTTAAATCATTGGATCAACGTGCATCAAAGAGACTTCCCTTCAGTCGCAGCGAGGGTCTCAATGTCCTGAGGTTCGACGACGGCGTCGACGACTTCGGCAGGTTCTTCGGCTACGCGCAAAACGGAGCGACAAATAAATAAAATAAAATAAATAATATCCAAAAATTACAAAATTAGTACTGGCAGAAAGATCTTGAATTTAGATGAATTTAGGAATTTGAATGGATCCAATCCGAGTTCAGACGACAAAGTTATGAGCAATTGCATTCTCTAAATCTAGAAATTGGAAAACGGAGGAATATTCTGGAATCTTTCTTTTTCCATGAATTTTCTGAATTTCCTAGAGCCTATGACGTGTGGGACCCGGCTGTCATTGAAGTAGTGCTTCTTCTCCATGGCAAGAACAGAGGAGGAAGCAGGACCTCTGTGCGTCGGCAAGGGGGAGGCTCGGAGTTGGCTGGCGAGCGGCGAAACTGGGAGGGAACGGCACGGCGGTGCCGTGGCCGGAGCGACGCGGCCGGAGGCGGCGACAAAAGATGGTGGCTAATGAATAAAAAAATTAGAGGATGGAAAAGCAATTGGGAAGTGAGCACCACGTAGAACGCGACGAGACGAACCTAGGGGTGTGGTCGAATTTCGAAGGGGATCCCCAGATTGAGAGTAATCAGCGATGAACGAAGCTCCCACCGGCAACTTCAATCGTGAAATTCGTCGCCATCGTGCAACGAAACCCAAAATTGATTGAGGGCTTTTGCTCGTGGTGACGACACGCACATGATGACGCGAATGGATTTGCAAATGCCTCACTGGAGCAAAAGATGCCACGGTGATGTCCACGAACGGCATTCGGCATCGGTTTTCTTGAGTTCCCGAAAGACGACACGCACATGATGACGCGAATGGATTTGCAAATGCCTCACACACAGAGTATACTCCATCCTCTCAAGAAAAGACTCCGGGTAGAACTTGGCTCGGAAGCGAGCCACAAAGTCCTCCTAGGTGACTGGACCAAGATCGGGGGCTCTAGCAGCCAGAACCCCCTCCCACCAGATATCAGCTTGGCCTTTCAGCTGAAAGGCCACAAAGCGAGCCCTCTGGACCGAGGTCAACTCTAGGACCTCAAACTGCCTCTCCATGTACCGCAGCCAATCTGCGGACTGGATCGGCGTGCCCGCTCCGTCAAAAGTGTCAAGATGGAGGGACATCCACTCCCGGAGACTCATCCTCGGCTCCGGCGCAGCGGGGGCAACAACTGGGGCCACTGCAGGGGGAGGCACAACAGCAGGGGCTGCCCGCAACTGCTGGCGCAGCTCCTGAATCTCCCTCTGCAGAGCCTGAACTAAATCATCATTGGCGGCGGGCACCCCGCCACGATCGCAGCAGGAAGCTCCTCCCGAGCCGCCCACGAGCATTGAGCGAACGCTACCCTCAAAGAATGCACTCGCCACTCCTCGGGAGCCTCGCCCCTGGCCTCCACGGCCACGGCGTCCACGACCTCTACCCTCGGCATGGCCCTTGAGACATGCACAACCATCCAAACACAAAAACATAAACACAACATCACACAACCAAGAACATAGATCAAACATCATCATAGACATGTTCTTTATCATATAATCAAGCGCGATGCAATGATGAACCAAAACCCCATCCTACTATGCAACCAAGTGTGTAGTTGCTATCCTATAACAAAATTTTAGTTAGAACCTAAGCCATGTTTCTAAGTTATTCCACATCACATTTTAGTTGCAACTTAAGGTATGACACTAAAAATACATATTCCAAGGACCTACAACCGGCTCTGATACCAACTGTAACACCCCGGCATTTAATATGCCCGAATGCTACCAAACATAAGCTAAACAACATCTAAATACTACAATTTATCACAAATTCCAGCAAGGGTACATATGCTAAAAACCGAGATTTCAGCAGCATCTCCTTTGATTTAACATGCTACGAAGAATCAACAATATTATAGCAATGTAAGGCAATATGAGAGACATCTAAAACAGCAATTATTAAAGACTTAACGGCAATATAAGTCTAACATCAAGCACTTAATGTCTCCAAATGTCAAATGAACAAATAAACTCTCAAATAGTAAAGCTAAACATTAAAGCAATGATCATCACACGCAATTTATTATCAAACTAATAGAATGACTTGTGGAATCATTATGGTGAAGCTACGTGTGGGCGTGTGACTATTTCCCTTCCCCGCATGCCGATCTCATGGTACCTAAAACAACAAGAAAACACAAGCGTGAGTTCAAAACTCAGCAAGCATATTGCAATGGATAACAAGAACAACAACATGGCAATAACATCTCCCATCATGTAAATCATCTTATTCATAAACACTTAACATTGTCATCATCAATATGTATACGATGTAATGCAATGCTCATGTCTCCTTGGAAACTCATACCGGTATGGTTGAGTACACACCCATCGGTGTGCACCCTCTCCCCCCTTCCATCCCGAAGATGGAGGGTGCCTACTCCTCGCTTCCGTTCACCGCGATGAATGGAATCACGATGTAGGGCTTACTCATTGGCTCTCCGGATTAGTCATATCTTTCTCACCGACCTTTCCGGATTAGATATTGACTTTCTCACCGCCCGGGCCATGTAACATGTCATGTATGCAAGCATGCCAACATCATATGTAACTCATATATTAACACATGGCATCATAACATCTTAAACATGCTCATCATATCATAGCAATCATTAAAACATGGCAAGTGGACATATATCATGTAGACAATTCCATCTACTCTCAACATGCAACCTACAACTCGCTATCCATCACAACACACTTGCCTCAACCACGTGCAACGGATTGGCGGGAAGTAGAGGGCACTCCCGGGGTCGCACCACCTTTACATAGGTATCACACACTCACAATCATAACCACATAATAGTACGCAAACCCTCATCTACCCCGACATTGCCAACGACTCGCAAAACCTAAAAACAGAGGTTCTGTCCCGGCGGGACAGCAGCCTTGCAAAACGCATAACTTGGGCTCTGGGACTCCGAATCAATTAAACAAGTACATCCTCGCGTAGCTTGGGAAATTTCCCAACTTTCTCTAGGTATAAGGAAAGACTGATTCGGCCTCTAAAGTTGTTTAATCTACAGATTACCGAGATCTATTCCAATCTCGTCACAGATTTTAATACGCTCGGTAAAACAGTCATAACTTTCAAACGGCTGGATGGAATTTAACGTTCTTTATATTCACGGAAAGATAATGAAATTATCTACAACTTCTTAAAAGTCCGTACAGTCATATTTGAATTCTAAATTGGCGAAAACAGGAACCCTAGGTCGACTGCTGTAACACCCCAAAATTTTACTTTTCCTAAATTCATGTGTGATTTGGCACTTTGGTGAATTTTTGGAATTTTCTGGAATTTATTTGGATTTATTTGGAATTTATTTGAATTTATTCCATTTTGAAATAATTAAAGAATTCAATATTGCAAATAAAATTTTGTTGGAAATATTTTATTTGAGTCCAAAATGATGCAAAATATTTTCCAGAATTTTTCTGGAATTTTTCTGAGTCTTTTGCTATTTTTAATGAATTAAATGAATTACTGGGAATTATTTTGAATATTAAAATCGCTTCGGGTTTAGTACTGTTCATCGGGTCCGAGTCGGACTCGAGTCCGACCCGAACCCGAGAAACCACTTGATTCGGTCGAACGCGTCGCCGAACCAACCTAACTTAGCCACCGCGTTGGATCTTGATCCAAGCCGCGCGTGTGGCGCGTCAGCGTGTCTTGCGTGGGCGTTCGATGCGGGACCGCGTGGGCGGCATCTCTGGTCGCCGCCCTCCGAATCGAGGCTCGGAGCGCCCGCCGTGTCCGACTAGGGTTCCGCCGAAACCACGCCTCCGAGGGCTATTTAAGGCCGGGCCGGCCCCGAGGTTGCCCTCACCCATGCGCCCGTTTGCCCTAGCTAATAGAGCCTGCCGCTGCCGTAGCGATTGCTCGCTGAAGTTGGACGGGAACGCTCACGGTTTCCTCGTCTTCTCGGCACCGTTAGCCCTTGTCCGCCCGTGTTGAAGCCGGGTTCGGAACCCCCAAGACAAAGGCGCACTGCTTGGATATCTCGATCCGGAGAACGCCTTAGCGCCAGGCCCGTGGTCATCTTCCCTGGCGCCGGCAACCCAGCCCTGCCGTGACTCCATCTCCGAATCCACGAGCTCCGTGCACCGTTGGATCTTCATCCATCGATCACGGTGAGTCCACGTTTCGAAACTTTGGAAAACCGGATCGGATCGGGACCGCGTTGGATCAAAGATCCGACGCCCACGACGCCACGTGCTAAGAAATCTGCGTTAACTTAGGGTAGATCTAGGACGTCAGATCTAGATCGAACGCAGTGATCATGCCCGCGTAGCGCCGCCGCGTGCGTTGAGTCAGCGGATGGCCGGGCCCGGCGTGCGGCCGAGGCCTGGCGTGATTGCGTGTCAGCGACATGCGGGGCCGCGTGTCGATGTCTCGCCCAGAGAGAACCTCGCGTGCGTGACCCACCGACGGGTGGGACCCGCGTGTCGGCCTCTGTAGCTGTAGGCGCGTCCCACCGTGGGCCGGGTAAGCGTCACGCCGGTGGACTCGATCCATGGGCCGAGACACGTGGCGACCGGGACATGCCGCGTGGCATGATGGCGTCATCTTGGCGTCATCATGGAGGCTTGCTTGTCTTGGCGTCAGCAGTCACTTTGTGGACCAATCACAGGATGCCACGTGTCCATGCTAACGCATAATAATTAATTTCGAAAGAAAATGATTTATTAATTCGAAATATTAATTCAAATTTAGATTCAAACTTCAAACGCTTATAACTTTGCGTTTCAACTCCGATTTGAGTGATTCAAATTTCTAAATTTGTATAAAATTGAGATCTACCTAAATATGAATTTTATTTAATTTTTGGACTAAAGTTTTCTCTGTAATATTATTTAATTGATTATTTGAACTTTAAATAATCATAACTTTGCGTTTAACTCCAAATTTGTGATTCAGCTTCTAAAAATCCAGAAAATTATGTTCTCTCTGTTTATGGATTTTATTTGGAGTTTGGGATGTTTTGCCTATTGTTTATTTGGGTATTTGCTATTTGCACGCTTTACGAGTAGGACGTTGAAGTCGGAAGGATTCGAAGGAGAAGTGTTGACTCGGGATCCAACTCAAGACCAAGAAAGCAAGTGCTTTTTGAAGGCAAGTTGTGCTTTGACCATGTTGATCCTATTTGAAATCTATTTTGATTTAAACTACTGCATGCTAGATCAATTAGAAAGATACTTTGTTTAAACATGGGGTTAGATAAATACCAATTTCTTTGTATGACACCTTGATTATCTAAGTATGTGCCATGATCCTTGTCACCCTAGTTGTGGATTACTAGTTGGACATTATTAAATTGCCAACATGGGTTTTAGACCGTAGTACAATTTGCTTAGACCACCTTTCATGCTCATGACATGATTTTGGACAATCAAATGCTAATATGGACTTAATGATATATTGAACTGTTTTGGAAAAGTATCATGTGATGTTGATGGCACGTGGTGCATGGTAATCAACGGGGGTTTGATAAACGGTTTCGGCCAGGGCATGTGGCAAAATGTCAAATGGGCGATTGTGGCATTGGGGATGTTGATTTGGTTTTTCGGGTAGTCTTGCCCTGGTCACTCTAAGGACTTAACCTTGCAAGCCTTTGAAGCTAGGTCATACTTGCAACCACATGGCTGGAATGGGGCGGCCCTAGTTGACTAAGTCGCTAAGGACTCACTTGTGGAGCCTCGAGGTGTCGATTACACCGTTTGTGTGATTGTGCGGGAGCGTATCGTGGCGTGGCCGATACCCATCTAACGGTGTTGGTCCCATACTTCGCCTTGGCTAAGGGAAGGGATGGTGTAGAAACCTGAGAGAGGACCACTGTGTTGTTTGAGGCTTCGAAAGGCTTTGTTCGAACTCGCCTTTGTGGTGTTTGGCGTATCTTGTGGGTAAAGTGCATAACCTCTCGAGTTGAGAATCTATTTAAATAGCCGAGTCCACAGTCTTGGACATCGCCTAGGAATTGATCCAAGGGTTAGACTTTCTCAAAAATAACTTGGATTTGAAAGGTGGGTTGGTTTAACAATGAAGATGATGGAAATGTGGTTTAGGATGGGAAAAATGTTTGCTAAACTTCTTGAAAAGTTATTTATGCTTTACTTATTTCTACTGCTTTCGAATCTACTTTTATTACTTGTCAAAAGCTGTTTACTGCAAATATACCTTGAGCTATTCCTTTGTACCAAGCCATGCATATAGTATATTAGCTTGCATTCTGTGCATGACTTGCTGAGTACCAAGTACTCACCCTTGCCTCAACACAACATCAGTTGAAGAGGAGACTACGCCAGCTGTGGAGGAGGAACTTCAGGAGGATCCGTCTACTTAGGGGATGCGAGCCCGAGTCGAGTTGCCTCGTGGTATCTTGGATGGCGCCACAGTTATTTGATTTTCCACGCTATTATTTCTCTTTTAATAAGTTTCACTTGTGAGGCATATATTTGTAACTTGGCCATAAGGTCGAGTAACCACTTTAGTTATTTAAATAAAGTACTTTGTTAATATCGATTGGTATGATTGTGATATTTACCGATGTTAAGATTGTATGCACTGCGTTCTGGACTAGTGCTGAATACCGGAGAAGTCGGATTTGCAAATTCGGGGTCCCGACAGAGGTGGTATCAGAGCCATACTTGACTGTAGGCTCAACCCTAAGCTAGAATGGTCGTAGTGAGGATAAAACCTATTTTCTAAAGCTAAAAATTTGTCAAGACAAAAAAATGACATCTCGACTTATCCCCTTCTCTCTTTTCTTGTCTCTTGCTGAAATTTTCCCTTACCTTGTCACAATTTAAAAATTCCGAGTTCTTACGTAAAGCACTCTTGTGACAGATGGAGGAAGAGTTCAACTACGTTGATCCGGGAGTTAGTCACGCCCGCGGAACTTTGGCATATACTCTGAGACTCTCGGAGATTTTGAGAAGCCCCAATACCAAGTGGAAGTGATCGGACAAGCGGGATTGATCAAAGCTTGTGATGTGAAGATTGAGGTACCTGCTAGGAAGAAGGGCCTGTGCAATCGCCCGATACACTTTACACCGCCAGAGAGATCTACAATGCGGATGGGTATCCAAGAAGTATCACGACGCCGCATGCGGCACATTACCGTATCTACGCCGAGAATTGGAAACGGTGTTCGTTATCATCCGCAGCGATAACCTTCTTGACCGAAGGAGATTCGGGATGAGGATGCCACGGTTACACGGTTAGCACGATTGTAAATGCGCCAGGAGGATGTACTAGATAATACAAGCAAAGAGCTACGAGAAGGCCCGCAAGGAGATCACGGCAGAGAAGAAACAGATGGCGGGAAGCTCAAGAAGTATGTGTAGCACACCTTCTACGAAGGATTGGCGAGTTGGAGATGACTTTGTACGACTGGACCAGAGCCGATGCTCGAGCTACACGAGGCGATCGGAGAGTCGGATCTCGATGAGGACACTTTCTTCAGCCGACTACCATAGAGGACACGATTCTGGACATGGCAATCGTTTAGCGCCTATGCCCACGACACCGATACCCTAGGCCGTGGAGGTTTTCTCGATGAGTGAGCATAGGTTCTATAGTGAGACTCCTTGCGAGTCGAGTCATAGAATAAAGAGTCACCCTTTAGGCGTTAGACTCGAGGTTAGTTCGATTTGGATTTGCTTTGTTTTCTTGAGTGTGCAATGTGTTTGCAAGGCCCTTAGGCATTGTAAGCAACCATACCAAGTTATTAATATCAATAATAAAGTTGGACCTTAAGGTTACACCTTTAGCCCCGCATAAGTTCCATATTACTTGTCTATTCTTGTTTCTCTCATCTCTCTAAACCAGAGCAAATCGACCAGGATGGTGAACACCGTGGGAACTTGGAAGCAATGGGAGTGGATCTCGCCCGTAAAACCCCAATGATGGAGCACCAGCTTCCGATTGATATGCAGGAATTTTGGAGCCTTTCTTGCTGCTCGATCAGTTGATGCATGCTATGATGCAACAAATGCGACACGTCCTTTGCTCGAGCCACTTTGCTAATCAAGTTAATCATGGACAACGCGAGAATACAAAGTGTCCAGAGTTCATGAGAACTCACCCACCCACTTTCTCTGGGAATGCCAATCCATTGGAGGCCGATGATTGGTTAAGATCAATCGAGAGGAAGCTACACATGAAAGCTCAATGCATAGGGAATGAGAAGGTGCTCTCGCTTCTCATCAGTTGGAAGAAACATTTAGAATGGTGGGAGAATTTCTGCATACGCATAGAGAACCTCAAGATATCACTTGGGAAGAGTTCACAACAACATTCCGGCGAGTATCACGTGCTGAAGGAATCATGGACCTTAAGAAGGAGGAGTTCGAGCATTAAAGCAAGGTAATCGACCGGTGGCGACTACGAACAAGTTCACACAGCTAGCACGCTTTTTGAGGATGTAGCGACGAGATAAATCCAGCGCAGTCTCGTTTTATGAAGGGACTTAACTTCCGGGATTGCAAGTAGGATTGATCACCCACACCTTTCCAGATTTCCAAGAGTTGGTGAATAAGGCACTTATTCTTGAGGACAAGCGCAGGAACTGGATGAGAACGAGGCGCGGATGCAACCGCAAGGATCACTCGAGCGCATAGCGGCGCTTGAGAGTTGCACCAAATCAATTCTTTGGATTCCAACCACGAATGCAACAAGGACACCATCCCCGACCAAGACACATCAATCGAGGCTACGGACCCAGCCCCGCTAAGAAACGCTACTCGAGCGATCGGCATGAAATAGTGAGGCACCGCTACAAGCGCAATGAGCCGGACACTTCGCCAACAGTTGTCCAAAGAAGACAGCGAGGCGACCCCGTTCGCTTCAATCTAGGAACCACCCCGCTAGGACGCCCAGCACCAGGAGCCACACCCCGGAGCCGTGGTGAAGGCCGAGTCAACCATGTCACATGAGATGCGCCACTGAGAATGCTACGGACGTCGTCTTTGGGTAAGTTACTTGTTAACTCGACTGCAACGGTTTGTTTGACTCTGGAGCTTCAGCATTCGTTTGTTTCGCAGGCTTTGCTACTAGAAATGATTTGAGAATTGCAAGACTTAAGTGCATGCTTTTAGTTCAAACACAGTTCGAACTCCAAAGCGAAAGTAGGATGTTAGGGTGAGAATACTAATAGATGGAATAGAGTTCCTAGCAAACCTTATAATTTTGGAGACCCAGGACCTTAGAGCGTCATATTGGGAATGGATTAGTTATCCAAGCACAAGGCCGTATTGGATTGTGGACGAAGGACTATCTCAGTTGAGAGCCCGTGTGGGAAGAAAGTGGAATTTCAAGCCCGCTGCGGTTAGAGATGGACAGTTGATGGTTAATGCATTGCAAGGCAATCGGCCTAGAGGATGTCAGTAGTGAATGAGTACCCGATGTTTTTCAGAAGATCTACAGTATGCCGCCAGAGGGACATAGAGTTTGTGATAGAGCTTGTACAGTACGACCGATAGCAAAGAGACCCTGTCGGATGTCCATAGAGAGTTGGTAGAAATGAAGAAACAGCTAGAAGAGTTAATGGAGAAAGGATTTATCGAGGACCGAGTTAAAGTCGTGGGGAGCACCAGTTTTGTTTGTCAAGAAGAAGGGCGGGAGTTTCAGGATGTGCATTGACTACCGTGCACTCAATGAAGTCACCGTGAAGAATAAGTATCCGCTACCCGGATTGATGATTTGTTTGATCAGTTAAGAGGGCCGGAGTTTTCTCCAAGATTGATCTGAGATCGGGATACCATCGATTGAAGATCCGATCGGAAGATATTCGAAAATGCATTCGTCAAGATATGGACATTCACGAGTTCTACATTATGTCCTTTGGGTGATTTAACGTCGCCGGCTTATTTCATGAATATGATGAATAAGGTGTTCATGGAATATTTGGACAAGTTTGTCGTCGTGTTCATAGACGATATCCTAATCTACTCCAAGGCAGGAGATGAACATGCCGAACACTTAAGGCGAGTTTGGAAAAGGCGAGGAACGACAACTTTTCGCCAAGTTCGACAAGTGTGATTTTTGGAAGGACAAGGTGGAGTTTCTTGGACATGTAATGACCGAGGAGTCGCCAGTAGATCCAAGCAAAGTAGAAGGCGTGTTACATTGGGAACAGCCAAGATCAGTGACCCGGTCGGAGTTTCCTTGGAATGGCGAGGATACTACCGCCCGTTTCATTAAAGGCTTCTCGACAATTGCGAAACCTCTTACATGGCTAACTTGAAGAAGGAAAAGAAAGTTTGCATGGGCGCCGAATGTGAAAGGATTTCCGAGTCAAGAAGCGATTGGCGTCGGCTCAGGTGTTAGTTCTACCTGATGTTGCTCAAAGCTTCGATATTTATGTGACGACGCGCCAAAGGACTTGGATGTGTGCCGAGAATGGAAAGGTCGCCTTATGCATCAAAGCTGATTGAGGCCGCATGAGAAAATTATCCGACACATGACCTAGAGTTAATTGCCGTAGTGCATGCCTTGAAGATATGGCGTCACTATCTGATTGGAAACAGATGTGAAGTATATCACGGATCATAAGAGCCTTAAGTACATATTCACCCGGTCGGATCGAATATGAGGCAAAGGAGATGGCTAGAGTTGATCAAGGACTACAATGTCGGAATCCATTACCATCCCGAAGGCCAGCGTAGTAGCCGATGCTCGAGTCGGAAAAGCCATACCGAGTACGTTGCTAGCTACAAGTCGGGATGAGTTATGTGAGGATTTTCAAAGATGAGGATTGAGGTTGTACCTAGCGGATTCTTGGCACGCGTGGAAGTAAAGCCTACCCTAGAGGATCGATCCGAGAAGGACGGAAGGATGATGACAAGATCCACGAGGATTAAGTCCATCAAGGAGGAAGGCAAGGCGAGAGGACTTCAAGTTGGATGAGCAAGGCACGTTGTGGATGAAGGATCGCATTTGTGTGCCTAACAAAAGGAGTTAAAGCAAGCGATTTTGGAAGAAGCCCATGACTCAAGTACTCAATTCATCCGAAGCGCCAAGATGTATCCAGGATCTGAAGGAGAGATTACGGTGGCGAGTATGAAGCGTGAAGTTGCGAGCATGTTGCATTGTGCGGCGTATGCCAGAAGTCAAGGCAATGCATCGAGACCCGGCGAGATTACTACTGAGCCGCTGAAAATACCGAGTGGAAGTGGGAGGAAATCGGAATGGATTTCATTACCGGTTTTGCCGAAGACTCAAGGAGGTTATGACTCCATATGGGTTATAGTGGATCGCTTGACTAAGGTAGCCCATTTTATCGTGAAGACCACTTACTAGGAGATAAATTAGCACTGTACATGATCGATTGTTTGTTTGCTGAGTGCCAAAGAGGATTGTATCGATGCAGGTACCCAATTTACCTCAAGGTTAGAATAAGTTGCATGAAGCCATGGGAACCGTTTGAACTTCAGATGCCTTATCATCCATGACCGGATGGATAGGCCGAAAGAGTCAACCAGGTTACGGAGGATATGTTGAGAGCTTGTGCATTAGCTTATGCTACCTCTTGGGATAAGAGTTTGCCGTATGCCGAGTTCGATTACAACAATAGTTATCGTGCTAGTTCTGAGATGTCACCTTTTGAGGCCTTTGTATGGACTTCGCTTGACGCCATTGAATTGGAATGAGACCCGAGCGCCGTGTCTTTGGGCCTGATATTCTTCAAGAGGCGAAGAGCAGACGCTATGATTAGGGAAAGGTTGTGATAGCCCAATCACGACAAAAGAGTTATCGACAATCGTCGCCGAGACTTGAGTTTTGAACGAGAAGGCTTTGTTTACTCCTCGATTCGCCTCGGGGGAGTTAAGAGGTTCCATGCCAAAGGGAAACTTGCACCCGTTATGTTGGACCATTTAAGATTTTGAGCCGCATGAGGCAAGTTGCTTATCACCGGAGTTGCTTACTGCCAAGTTAGCGGAGTACATGATGTATTCCATGTGTCCCGATTAAAGAAGTGTCTCCAGGTTCACGAAGAAGCAGGCACCGCTAGAGTCAATTGAGCTGCAAGAGGATTTGACTTATAAGGAGTATCCCGTGAGGATTCTAGACACAGTGGATCGAGAGACCAGAAATAAGTCAACCCGTTTTTGTAGAGTTTAGTGGAGCAACCATGAAGAAAAGCGACGACTTGGGGCTGCGAAGAGGATTTGAAGAAAGAGTTTCCAAACCTATTCCTTTAGTAAGCCCCTAATCACGGACGATTCTATTAAGGGGAGGTTTGTAACACCCCAAAATTTTACTTTTCCTAAATTCATGTGTGATTTGGCACTTTGGTGAATTTTGGAATTTTCTGAATTTATTTGGATTTATTTGGAATTTATTTGAATTTATTCCATTTTGAAATAATTAAAGAATTCAATATTGCAAATAAAATTTTGTTGGAAATATTTTATTTGAGTCAAAATGATGCAAAATATTTTCGGAATTTTCTGGAATTTTTAAGTCTTTTGCTATTTTTAATGAATTAAATGAATTCTTAGAATTATTTTGAATATTAAAATCGCTTCGGGTTTAGTACTTGTTCATCGGTCCGAGTCGGACTCGAGTCCGACCGAACCCCGACCGAGCCACTTGATTCGGTCGAACGCGTCGCCCGAACCCAACCACTAACCTAGCCATCGTTGGATCTTTGATCCAACGGCCGTCGTCACGCTGGCACGTGTCTTGGCGTGGGCGTTCGATCGCGGGACACGTGGGCGGCATCTGGTCGTCGTCCTCGCCGAATCAGGCTCGAGCGCCGCCCGTGTCCGACTAGGGTTCCATGCCGAGCACGCCTCGGGGCTATTTAAGGCCAGGCCCCAGGTTGCCCTCACCATGCGCCCCGTTTGCCTAGCTAATAGAGCTCAAGCGCGCCAAGCCGTGCTGGTGCTCGCCGCCGGTTGGACGGGCCGCTTACGGTTTCCTCGTCTTCTCCGGCACCGTTAGCCCTTGTCGCCGTGTTGAAGCCCAGGTTCGAACCCCAAGACAGGCGCACTGCGAGACATCTCGATCACGCCGAGAACGCCCGTAGCGCCGAGCCGTGGTCATCTTCCCTGGCGGCAACCCGCCCTGCCGTGACTCCAACTACGTCCACGAGCTCCGCGCACCGTTGGATCTTCATCGGACGATCACGGTGAGTCCACGTTTCCCCGAAACTTTGGAAAACGGTCGGATTCGGGACCGTTGGATCAAGATCCGGCTGCGGCCACGATCGCCACATGCCAGAAAGCTGCGTTAACTTAGGGTAGATCTAGGCCGTCCGATCTAGATCGAGCGGCCGTGATCATGCCATGCGTAACCGCCGCGCCGCGTGCGTTGAGTCAGCAGCGGCCGGGCCCGCGCCGTGGCCAGAGCCTGGCGTGATCGCGTGTCAGCGACATGCGGGGCCCGCATGTCGATGTCTCGCCGAAGGAAACCTCACCGTACGTGACCCGGCTGACGGGTGGGACCCCGTGTCAGCCTCAGAGCTGTGCGCGTCCACCGTGGGCCGAGGTGTCACCGTGGACTCGATCCATGGGACTGAGACACGTGGCGGCACCGGGACATGCCACGTGGCATGATGACGTCATCTTTGGCGTCATCATGGAGAACGTTGAGG
The DNA here is from genome assembly GCA_036346355.1 of Rhipidocladum racemiflorum. Lineage (NCBI taxonomy): Eukaryota > Viridiplantae > Streptophyta > Magnoliopsida > Poales > Poaceae > Rhipidocladum > Rhipidocladum racemiflorum. Next base: position 10,955,443 of record CM070584.1, read on the forward strand.
TCTTGGCGTCGGACGGGTCACGTGGACCAATCACGAGGATGCCACGTGTCCATGCTAACGCATAATAATTAATTCTCAGAAAAGAAAATGATTTATTAATTCGAAATATTAATTCAAATTTAGATTCAAACTTCAAACGCTTATAACTTTTTGCGTTTCAACTCGATTTGAGTGATTCAAATTTCTAAATTTGTATAAAATTGAGATCTACCTAAATATGAATTTTATTTAATTTTTGGACTAAAGTTTTTCTCTGTAATATTATTTAATTGATTATTTGAACTTTAAATAATCATAACTTTTATGCGATTTTAACTCCAAATTTGATTTATTCAGTTTCTAAAAATCCAGAAAATTATGTTCTCTCTGTTTATGGATTTTATTTGGAGTTTTGGGATGTTTTTTGCCTATTGTTTATTTGGGTATTTGCTATTTGCACTTTACAGTGACGTTGAAGTGCAGGAAGGATTCAAGGAGAAGTGTTGACTCAGGATCCAACTCAAGACCAAGAGCAAGTGCTTTTTGAAGGCAAGTTGTGCTTTGACCATGTTGATCCTATTTCGAAATCTATTTTGATTTAAACTACTGCATGCTCGATCAATTAGAAAGATACTTTGTTTAAACATGGGGGTTAGATAAATACCAATTTGTTGTATGACACCTTGATTATCTAAGTATGTGCCATGATCCCTTGTCACCCTAGTTGTGGATTACTAGTTGGACATTATTAAATTGCCAACATGGGTTTAGACTGACGTAGTACCTTTGCTTAGACACACTGCGTGCTCATGACATGATTTTGGACAATCAAATGCTAATATGGACTTAATGATATATTGAACCTGTTTTGGAAAAGTATCATGTGATGTTGATGTACGTGGTGCATGGTAATCAAGCGGGGTTTGATAAATGGTTTCGGCCAAGGCATGTGGCAAGAGTAATCAGGGTGGGCAGTTGTGGCATTGGGGATGTTGATTTGGTTTTGGGTAGTCTTGCCCTGGTCACTCTAAGGACTTAACCTTGCAAGCCTTTGAACTGGTCATACTTGCAACCACATGGCTGGAATGGCGGCCCTAGTTGACTAAGTCGCTAGGACTCACTTGTGTGGAGCCTCGGGGTGTCGATTACACCGTTTGTGTGATTGTAGCGGGAGCCGTGTCGTCGTGGCCGATACCCATCTAACGGTGTGTTGGTCCCATACTTCGCCTTGGCTAAGGGAAGGGATGGTGTAGAGCACGAACCGGAGAGGACCACCTGTGTTGTTTGAGGCTTCCGAAAGGCTTTGTTACGGGAACTCGCCTTTGTGGTGTTTGACTGTATCTTGTGGGTAAAGTGCATAACCTCTGCAGAGTTGAGAATCTATTTAAATAGCCGAGTCCACGGTACTGGACATCGCTCGGGAATTACAGTCAAGGGTTAGACTTTCTCAAAAATAACTTGGATTTGAAAGGTGGGTTGGTTTAACAATGAAGATGATGGAAATGTGGTTTAGGATGGGAAAAATGTTTGCTAAACTTCTTGAAAAGTTATTTATGCTTTACTTATTTCTACTGCTTTCGAATCTACTTTTATTACTTGTCAAAAGGCATTTCTGCAAATATACCTTGAGCTATTCCTTTGTACCAAGCCATGCATATAGTATATTAGCTTGCATTACTGTGCATGACTTGCGAGTACCAAGTACTCACCTTGCCTCAACACAACATCAGTTGAAGAGGAGACTACGCCCATTGTGGAGGGAACTTGAGGGAGGATCCGTCTACTTAGGGATCTGAGCCCAGTCAGTTACTGTGGTATACTGGATGGCGCCCTGAGGTGTTGATTTTCATTGCTATTATTTCTCTTTTAATAAGTTTCGCCTTGTGAGGCATATATTTGTAACTTGGCCATAAGGTCGAGTAACCACTTTGGTTATTTAAATAAAGTACTTTGTTAATATCGATTGGTATGATTGTGATATTTACCGATGTTAAGACTGTGTGCACTAGCGCGTTCCTGGACTAGTGCTGAATACACAGAGGGTCCGGATTTGCAAATTCGGGGTCCCGACAACTGCTCATGCTGTCCCAAAACAGAAACGTGGCAACGTCTAGATCTAACCCAAATTACTCCAATCCAGCACCACCAATTGATATAAAAACTTGATAATCACCTTAATAACAGTACCTAAATCAATCCCAGGGAACCCCATGATCATACCTTTGCCCGACGCCCGAAAACTCCAATGAATCTCCTCGCTCCTCGCTCCTCGCTCCTCGGATGGATCCGCGAGGTTGCAGGGGTGGGGAGGCCACCCTAGGGCAGCAAGGGGGTGGAGGAGAAGTGGTGGGGAGGTGGAGAGGCAAGGGCAAGGGGGCGCACGGCTAGAGGGGTGAGGGGGGAGGAGGCTAGGGCTAGGGGGATTGGTGGGGGCGCACTAATGGGCTATGGGGCGCAAGGGGGGCAGGGAGGGAGCCCTTTTACCAGCCCCCACTCTGAATCCTAGTCCTACAAGCAGTCCTAATCCATCCCACCAAAGCCCACAACCCCCCCTTTAAGGCCCAAAATCCCCCGGGAAGGCCCAAAATCCCGGAAACGGCCCGGAAACTTTATAAACCTCCAAATCCTATGGTTTTAACCTTATTTCCACATGTCATACTATTTTTGACCAAATCATGCACATTAAATCAGGTTACGACACTCCGTGGTGTCACACTCTCATCCTCAGCAAATCCAGGAGATTTTCCTTTCTTAATGTCATTCTTTAGGTCTGCAATACCACTATTATTCTTTTGAGCCTCTCGGATCTGATCTTCTAGGGTTGAGTGCACTTCAACATTGAATATGCAGCCTTCATTTACCAATTCCAGATTGAGGCATTGCAACTCTTCATGAAGTGTTGGTTGACTTTCCTTAACCACAACATTGTTGAAGTAACTTTTTCGGCTCAGAGCATCTGCAACAACATTAGCCTTTCCGGGATGGTAATGGATACCAATATCATAATCTTTGACTAATTCCAACCATCTTCTCTGCCTTAGATTGACATCCGATTGGGTGAAAATGTACTTCAGGCTCTTATGATCCGTATAGATCTCACATCGATTTTAGATTAAATAGTGCCTCCAAATCTTGAGTGCATGCACAACTGCAGCTAACTCCAAGTTGTGGGTTGGATAGTTTTCCTCATGTAATCACAACTGTCTTGAAGCATAAGCTATGACTTTTCCTTCCTGCATTAAAACACATCCGAGACCTTGCTTTGATGCATCACAGAAAACTTCAAAATCCTTTTGAATATCCGGCAGAACAAGTATTGGTGCTGAAGTTAACCTCTTCTTTAACTCCTGAAAGCTCTGTTCACAGGGCTTTGTCCATTCAAACTTCTTTTCCTTCTTCAAAAGTTGAGTGAGAGGTCTTGCAATCTTTGAAAATCCTTTAATGAATCGCCGATGGTAGCCTACTAATCCAAGGAAACTTCTGATGTCTGGGACTGACTTATGTTGCTGCCAATCTAAAACATCCTTCACCTCTACGGGATCTACGGCTACTCCTTCAGCCGAAACTACATGACCCAAGAAAGCAACTTCTTTCAATCAGAAATCACACTTACTGAATTTAGCATAGAGCTGATGTTCTCTTAACTTCTCCAATACTATTCTCAGATGATCCTCATGTTCTTTCCTACTCTTGGAATAGACAAGAATGTCATCAACGAAGACTACTACAAACTTGTCCAGGTATTCCATGAATACCTTATTCATCAGATTCATGAAGTAGGAAGAGGCATTTGTTAATCCAAATGACATCACCGTAAACTCATACAGTCCATACCGGGTAGTGAAGGTTGTCTTTGGGATATCTTCTTTCCTTATCTTGAGCTGATGATATCCTGATCTCAAATCAATTTTTGAGAAAACCTGAGCTCCTTTCAACTGATCAAACAGATCATCTATCCTTGGCAAAAGGTATTTATTCTTTATTGTAACTTCATTTAGGGATCTGTAGTCTATACACATCCTCAAACTACCATCCTTCTTCTTCACAAAGATTACGGGTAAACCCTAGGGTGATGAACTTGGTCTTATAAATATTTTCTCCTGCAATTCTTCAATCTGCTTCTTCATCTCGGCTAGCTCATTAGCAGGTAGCCGATAAGGCCTTTTTGAAATAGGATCTATACCAGGTACAAGCTCGATTATGAACTCAATGTCCCGGTCTGGTGGCATAATGGGCAAATCTTCTGGGAATACATCTGGGTATTCATTCACTATAGGCACATTTTCCAACGATGTACCTTTCAGACGGCTCAGGGTACTACCCTTCTTGGAAGAAAGACTAGACAGGAATTCTACACGAACTCCCTCAGGACTGGTAAGGGAGATAGCTCTACTAGCACAGTCTATCCGACCCTTGTACTTGGTTAACCAATCCATTCCAAGAGTTAGCATTTTTGGCCAGCAGGCTATCTCGCGAGGGAGATAGTTAGTTCGATAGGGGTGCTTTTGCGAGTGGAACTCCCAAAGGACCCTCTTGTGGGATTCCGGTGATCGGTGACAGTGGGGGTCGCGCTCAGCGCCGGAGGGCGAGGAGAAGGGAAGGTGAGCGGCGTGGGCGAGGAGAACAAGCCGCAAAACGATGTACCCAGGTTCGGGCCCCCAATGCGGGTAATAGCCCTACGTACTGCTTGGTTGCTCTTTGATATTTGTGGAAAATGTTTACAAGGCGTCTTGCCCTCGAGTTCTCGTACTCCCCAACCTTCGACCCCTTTTCCCATGCACCCGAGCCCCCCTTATATAGACGGGCCTAGCTCGGGCAGGTAAGAGGTTAGTGTCACGCTGATCTCTGTATCATTATTACAATTGTCACTTCTATCTTGTCTCCTAGCCTCTTTCTTTGCGCGGCCGCCCGTCCCCGTCCAGTCCACCCAGGGAAGGTGCGAGGCGCCAGAGGGACAGGCCACCCTTGCAATTAATGTCCCTAACACGGCGTGTCAGGGAGGGGGAGGCTTCAGGACGAAGCCTCCATCTCCGCCTCTTGGTCGCCCGCCTTCTCGCCCTGCTGCCACGTGGACTCGCGTTGGACAGGGGACACTGGTCGCGCGCCTGGTCGCCAGCCTGGACTCCCGACTGCCACGTGGGCCAGTGCTCGGCGAGGGGGGCTTGGTCACCCACCTGGTCGCCGAACTATCTACCTTAGCCCCGGAGAGGGTACCCCCGGTGTGAAGTATGCCGACACCAAGGATTACTTCTATACCCCTAGTATCCAATAATATTAAGTTCGCTAGGAACTTTACCCCTTTTATAATTATATCCATATTTGGACAAACAGTAGTTGTTCTTAATTCTTTACCAGGGGATTGAACTAGTAAGGGATTTCTAAGCTGAACTGTATGCCAACCATGCTTTCTAACCAAATACTCTGATATGAAAGAATGCGGTGCACCAGAATTAAATAAAACTAAAGCAGGTACCGAGTTGACAAAGAACTTACCATACACCACCTCTGGTGCGTCCTGGATCTCTTCAACGGTGACATGATTAACACGTCCTCTTCCAACAGTGCAAGGGGTACGCGGGGTCTGCGGCGTTCCTCTTCCTTAAGCTGGTGCTGGGGCGCAAGCTGGTGTGGTCCCCAAGTTGAACTGAACAGGGGTCACAGCTTGACACTTTTGGGGACAGTTACTAGCGTAATATCCCATGTCCCTGCAGTTGAAGCACTGGATTCCTATTGTAGCAGTGTTATTCTTCTGAACCTGATTCCTTGCACTGCTAGCAAGAACTTGAGCAAACTGTCATGGGGTTGGAGCGGGAGTTCTGGAGGCACCAGATGCTGCTGGTTTGCTGGGTTGAGACTGGAAGAAGCGGGGCCTGGAGCTTCTGGCACCATGCCGAGCTTGGAACATCATTTTCCTCTTCCTGGACTCAAAGAGTTGATGCTAAGCATCGTCTTGAATCAAAGCCTTGTTCACCATGTGCTGGAACGAGGGAAAATCATTTGACACCAGCTGCACTTTTATGTTAGGGTCAAGACCCTCCATGAAGTGCCAAATCTTTAACTCATCAGTTGGGACATCCTCTGTAGCATATCTGGACAGCTGCGTAAACTTGTTTAGATACTCCAACATCGAGAGATTCCCCTGCTGCAATTTATGGAACTCTCTCCTCTTCATCTCCATAATCCCCTTGGGAATATGGGTAGCACGGAAAGCTTCAACAAATTCATCCCAGGTGATGTTCTGGGCTTCCTCGTGGGCAGCGAGGTAATTCTCCCACCAACTAGCGGCAGTTCCTTTCAACTAATGAGAGGCAAATAAGACATTCTCAAACTCATCAAATTGGGCCAGGTAAATGTAACACCCCGGCATCTAGTATGCCTGAATGTTACCAAACATAGACTAAACAATATCTAAATACCATAAATAAAGATAAATTACAGCAAAGGGGTAAATGCTAAAACCAAAAATTTCGGCAACATCTCCTTTGTTTTTCCATGAACTGAAGCAACAACAAGCTTAACATATCAAGATAGCAAAATGAATGATAGCAATAACATGACAATCAGGAATTTCAGCCACCATACAACTAAGGATATAAGCCTATCCGTCACATGCCAAATGTGGACTAATTATTTACTCATGACGACCATCGAAGCATCAAAATCACAATTTAGTTCAATGCATTAACCATCACAATTAAAGGAAAGAACATGTCATTGTTTAAATGTGTGATGCTAAGTGATGACGTGTGACTAGCTCCCTTTCCCGCATGCCGGTTTCATGGTACCTAAAAACATCATAAAAACATAAGTGTGAGTTCATCACTCAGCAAAGTGTATTGCAATGGTACAAAAACAATAACAATTCACATACATACTTTATGCCATTCAAACATCCTGAGAATCAACTCATAAACTTCTTCATTTATGCTCTCATATAACATTGTCATAATCATCTTCATATGTATCTCATAGAACATCATAAGTATCTCATAAAACAACGTCATCCATGCAATGCAATGCGATGCACATGTCTCTTTGAAGCACATACCGGTATTGTTGAGTGCACACCCGTCGACGTGCACCCTCTTTCCCCTTCCATCCCGTAGACGGTCACGAGGTAGGACTTACTCAATGGCACTCTGGATTAGTCATAACTTTCTCACCGACCTTACCGGATTAGTTATGACTTTCTCACCGACCGGGCCAGTTCTCATACCATGTATGCAATTATGCCATAAACATAAACAACTTGCACATAACTCAACTAATCATTGCATAGCATCATAATAAACCATTTTCATCATATCATGGGCAAACACTAATCATGGCAAGATATCACATCATGTAATCCATTTGCACCTAGTCAAGACTAGCGACATACAACACGCCACCCATTCCAATACACTTGCCTTAACCGCGGGCGACGGATTGGCGAGAGGATGAGGGCACTCCTGGGGTCACACCACCTGCACATGGATACCACACACTCAAAACGTGCCCATAAAATAGTACACAATCGCTCATCTACCCCGACTTCGCAAACTACTCCCAAAACCGAAAAACAGAGAATCTGTCCCGCCAGGACAGCAGGCTTCAAACTAGCATAATTTGAGTTCTAGGACTTCAAATCAAGTAAACGAGTACATTTTCTCATAGCTTAGGAAATTCCTAGATTTTTTGAAGTATTGGGAAAAGCTAATTCGGCCTCTAAATTTGTTTAATCTACAGAACAACGTAATCTGTCCCAATCTCGTCACAGATTTGAACATGTTTGGTAAAACAGCCATAACTTTCAAACGGCTGGGCGGAATTGGATGTTCTTAGTGTAGAATTAAAGGTATTGAATTTATCTACAACTTTCTCAACATACGGCCGACCAGAAAACGCTTCTAAAATTGCGAAATCTTAAGCCCTAGTTCAGACGCCCAATCTGCCCGAAACAAAACATCATGCAAACTCTAGATTTCATCCAATCTAACCAATGGCAGCACAACTTTTTGATCTAATAGCATGAAATACTCCATTAACACAGCACCTAATCCACCCCAAAGGTTTCCCACCACCATACCTTAGCCCGACGAATGAAGAACCGACGAACACGCCTCCCGATCGCCCGATCTTCCTCCACGCGCAAATCCCGCCGGATCCTCTCGTCGTGGAGCTCCCCAATGGCGAGGGCAACTGTAACACCCCGGCATCTAGCATGCCTGAATGCTACCAAACATACGCTGAACAACATCTAAATAACATAAATTAAGATAAATTACATCAAAGGAGTAAATGCTAAAACCAAAAATTTCGGTAGCATTTCCTTTGTTTTTCCATGAATTGAAGCAACAACAATATGATCACAGGATATAGTATAAATAATGACATCTAAATCATCAATAATAAGGGTTCTAGCAGCAGTATAAGCCTAGAATAAAGATTCCAACCATCTCATGAGCCAAACGAAGTAAATGAGGAAACCAAGCACACAAATTAACCATTGCACCAAGTTGCATGGCACTACTCTTATTATCATGACCAAGATGAATAAATTGTCTATAAGTGTGGAGCTACGTGTAGATGTGTAGCTAATGCCCTTCCCCGTATGCCGGTTTCATGGTACCTAAAACAACAAGAAAGCACAAGTGTGAGTTCAACACTCAGCAAGTATATTGCAATGGTACAAAAGAACAATTACATGGCTACAACAACTTACATCATGTCTATCATCTCATTCATGATCACATATCATTATCATCATCATCGTGTATGCAATGCGATGCGATGCACATGTCTCCTGGAAACTCATACCGGTATGGTTGAGTACACACCCGTCGGTGTGCACCCTCCCCCCGTCCATCCCGAAGATGGAGGGTGCCTACTCCTCGCTTCCATTCACCGCGGTGGATGGAATCACGATGTAGGACTTACTCAATGGCACCCCGGACTAGTCATAACTTTCTCACCGACCTTCCCGGACTAGTTATGACTTTCTCACCAGCCCGGCCATGCATCATGGCATGTATGCACACATGCCACATCATAGATAACTTGTACATTAACACATGGCATCATAACATAATAAACATATTCATCATATCAATGGCAAACCTTAAAGCATGGCATGTGAACATATCATATATCCAATTTCAAACTCAATCAATCTGGCAAACTACAACCCGCTACCCATTCCAATACACTTGCCTCAACCACGGGCGACGGATTGGCGAGAAGTAGAAGGCAATCCCGGGGTCACACCACCTGCACATAGGTACCACACACTCACAATCATGTCCACAAAACAGTACGCAAACACTCTTCTACCCCAACATCGCAAATTACTCGCAAAACCCAAAAACAGAGGTTCTGTCCCGTCGGGACAGCAGCCTTCCAAAAGGCATAACTCGGGTTCTAAAACTCCGAATCGAATAAACGAGTACATCCTCGCGTAGCGTAGGAAATTTCCTAACTTTTTCTAAGTATATGGAAACACTGATTCGGCCTCTAAAGTTGTTTAATCTACAGAACACTACGTTCTGTCCCAATTACGTCATAGTTTTGAACATGCTCGGTAAAACGACCATAACTTTCAAACGGATGATCAGAATTACTTGTTATTTATGTCCAATTAAAGGTATTGAGGTTACCTACAACTTCTTCAACAGGCGGATGACCAAATTCTGACTCTAAGGTCGCGAAAACGCAAGCCCTAGGTCCACTGCACAATCTGCCCGAAGCAGAGAACGTGGCAAACTCTAATTTTCTTATAATCTACCCAATCACAGCACCACCAATTGATCTAAAAACATGATATCAACCCCTAGAACAGTACCTAGACCAACCCCAAGAACAACCCCTAGCCATACCTTCACCCGACGAACGATGAACGCCGAAATCCTTCCTCCCGGGCTCCCCGATCGTCCTCCTCGCGCTGGAACCGCCGGATCTCCTCATCGCGGGGCCTTCTGATGGAGAGATCAACGGGATGGCGAGGTGGGGATCTCCTCTAGGGCAGCAAGGGGGTGGAGAGGGGAGGGGAGAGGTGGTGGCGCCATGGGGGAAGATGGAGAGGAAGGGGAAGGGTGGAGGCGCATGGGGGGGCTTGGGGGTGGCGGCTAGGGTTGGGAAAGGGAGTGGGGGCGCACCAAGGGGTGGGGCCAGATTTGGATGCCCAAAAGTCCCCCCCTTGGGCCCAAACCCTTCCACCGGAGGCCCAACTCAACCCCCAAGGCCCAAAGTCCCCCGGAGAGGCCCAAACACCCGAAAAAGGCCCAAAAACACGCTATAAAGTCGTACCAAAATGACGAATTCTAAAATGTCATATTCTGGGGTGTCACATTCTCTTCCCCTTCACAGGATTCGACCCCGAATCCGAGACACACCACTTCGCAACCAACCAAATCGAAGGGAGCTAAGGTTCACTTCTCAGAACCCGCTCAGAAACCCCTACGATTTGCACTAGCCCGGACTCAAAAGCAAGGAGCTAAAGCTCGAAGATTGATGGCTCTAACGATAACTCACAATCAAAACTTGCCAGAATCTTACTCAACATTGAAACACAAAGCACTCACATACGGCCTCAGCATGACCCAAGCGGTAGGATAAATTAGACCACAAAAGAAAACGATCTCACACTAGTGTGACACCACGGAGTGTCGTAACCTTATATAATGTGCAAAACATTATGAAGTGTAGAATTAAGGTTAAAACCATAGGGTATGAAGGTTAATAGCGTTTCCGGCCGTTTCCGGGGATTTGGGCCTTTCTGGGGGAGTTTGGGCCTTAGAGAAGGGGTTGTGGGCTTTGGTGGGATGGAGTTTGAGTCCATTTGGGATTAGGATTCCTGTTTGGGCAGGTTTAAGGGGCTCCCCCTGCCCCCTTGTTGCGCCCCACCCCCTTTGGTGCGCCCCTTGGCCTCCCCGTCCATGCCCTAGCCACCTCTCCTCTCCCCTCTTTTGGCCGTGCGCCCCTTGGCCTCCCCCTTTGCTCCCCACCTCTCCACCACCTCTCCTCCACCCCTTGCTGCCCTAGGGTAGCCTCTCCATCCCTGCACCTCGAGGATCCGTCCATTGGAGCGAGGAGCGAACCGGGAGATCTATTGGGTTTTCGTGCGTTGGGCGAAGGTGGTGTGACCCCGGGAGTGCCTTCTACATCTCGCCAATCCGTCGCCCATGGTTGAGGCAAGTGTATTGGAATGGGTAGCGGATTATTGTTTGCTATATCTGTTGTGATTGAGATCTAATACATGATATGTTCACATGCTATGCTTTAATGATTGCCAATGATACGATGGATATGCTTACTATGTTATGATGCCATGTGATACTGTACGAGTTAAATATGATGTTGGCATATTTGCATACATGGCATGATACATGGCCCGGGCGGTGAGAAAGTCATAACTAATCCGGGGAAGGTCGGTGAGAAAAGTTATGACTATTCTGGAGAGCCAATGAGTAAGTCCTACATTGTGATTCCATCCACCGCGGTGTGGGGGAAGCGAGGAGTAGGCACCCTCCATCTTCGGGATGGAAGGGGGGAGAGGGTGTACACCGACGGGTGTGTACTCAACCATACCGGTATGAGTTTCCAAGGAGATATGAGCATCGCATCGCATTGCATTGCATACATAATGATGATGATAATGATATGTGATCATGAATGAGATGGTTTACATGATGTGAGATTTTATTGCTATGTAATTGTTCTTGTTGTACCATTGCAATATGCTTGCTGAGTTTTGAACTCACGCTTGTGTTTTCGTGTTGTTTTAGGTACCATGAGACCGGCATGAGGTGAAGGGAAATAGTCACACTTCCGCACGTAGCTTCACTCATTTGATTCCACAAGTCATTCAATTAGTTTTTGAGAATAAACTGCGTGTGATGATTATTGCTTTAAGGTTTAGCTTTGCTATATGAGAGTCTTATTGTTAGTTTGACTCTTGGAGACATTAAATGCTTGAAAGTAGACTTATATTGTTGTTAAGTCTTTAATTATTGTTGTTTTAGCTGTCTCTCATATTGCCTTATATTGTTTTACTGTGTTGCTCCTTCAAATCATGTTAAAACAAAGGAGATGCTGCCGAAATCTTGGTTTTTAGCATGTGCGCCTTTGCTGGAATTTATGTTTAACTGTGGTATTTAGATGTTGTTTAACTTATGTTTGGTAGCATTCAGGCATATTAAATGCTGAGGTGTTACAGTTGGTATCAGAGCGAGGTTGTAGGTCCTTGGAATGTGTATTTTTAGTATCATCCTATAGGGTACAACTAAAATGTGATGTGGAATAACTTAGAAACATGGCTTAGGTTTCAACTAAAATTTTTTTATAGGATAGCAACATTAAAACTTGCAAAAGTGGTATAACTAAATCTAAAATTTGACACACAATGGATGCACAGTAGGAAAGGGTATGGTTATCGTTTCTTTACGCTTAAATGTTGTATTTAAGCTTTGATGTTGAATGCTTCATTTGATAAAGTATGTTGCTATGTCTATGAGATAAATGATTGAATTGTTCTTGTGGTGGTGATAAAGTGGGGTTTTGGTGCCGAAGGGTTTCGGCCACCTCTCTTATTTCATAGTAAGGGTGAGGTTTGACGGTGTGGCCGGTTAGCGCCATCACCGAAGAACTATTAACCCCTGTAAGAGAAGAGTGCTTACCCTTTCTGTCGTAAATTGGGTAGTTGACTGGAGTCAAATAGAAGAGTTTGGTGGTGGATTCCTTCGGATGTTCTTTATCGTTCTGTGGTCGGTCTTGGTTGGTTTTCTTGGTTTTAGTTGATGGAAACCAAAAGAAAAGTGTTTGGTATTGGATTTTCGCGGATTGTTCTGTAGGCGGTTTGTGGTTTTGTCTTCCTTGGTTGAAGACGAAGAAGAAGAGTTTTGAGTTGCGCGTCTGTTGGTCATAATTTTTGCTTTGACACCCGGTTTTGCTGGTTATTGTGGATTGTCTTGGGGAGGAAACATATGTGGTTGTTGTCCTCCCTATCTAAGAAAAGAGTTGAAGTTCTCCTAGTGCCGACCTTTGGTTGGGTGGAGCTAAGTTTTGAATCTTTATCGGAAAAAGATTTGGTTGAACATTTGGTTTTCCCTAGTGCATCCTTCTTCCTTCTTGGAAGTATAGATCTTGAGATTGCTTGAAGAGTTTTGTGGGCAAATTTGGGAATTTGAGAGTTGAGCTCTCCTGCATTTCTATTGGAGTTTTGTTTTTCTTCCTTGCCTGGAAAAGGAGAAATTGTATATCGGTGTTCGTTCTGGTTCTTGAGTTGTGGTTATCTTTAAAATGTGGAGTTGCATCCTGTTTGTCAAAAGTGAAAATGGTTGTTTAGCATGTCATGTAGTATGTAACAATGTGGTTTATGGAAATGAATTGTTCTTAAGTTAATTGGTGAGTTGAATTAGTTAAATGTAATATTTATGTTTAGCTTAAGATTAAATGAATTTCTAGTGTTGTAGATTACTCTATAGCGAGAATGATTAAAGGTATTAATGTACATGCTTAGAATCGGTTGCTTTGCTTTAAAAGTGCTTATGACCCCCGATTATGTTTAAAGTTTTAAACCCTGATGCATAGTTAAAACATTAAGATGATGTAGACTGCTGTTATTGTTAAAGAAACTTTGCTGGTTGTTTAAAGATGTTCTAATCTAATGGATTAATAGAGAAATTTAATCGTGTTGCCTAGTTATTTTAATTTGGAAGTTGATTAGAGTTGCTATTTACGTTGTTGCAAACTACTAGTATATTTGGAAGTATTCAGTTGTGTCTCTACAATGCTAGTATTGATATCTATTGAGAAGACATAAGACTTATTGTTAATGATGTTGTTAAGGGCAGTGTTAATGCTAGTATTCAATCTATTTTAAATAGTTGGAGTATGTTGTGTGGTGGTAATGTTGTTATCACCTTTGTATAGGGTAGCTAAAAGTAAGGTTATTGGTTGATGATCATGCTCATTTGTTGTTATTGGTGACTAAGTAGTGGTGGTAACTGTTTAGATTAATCGTTGGAAAACCATGGTTAAATAGAGGAAAATTTTAACATGTTGCGCTGGAATGAACTTTGGATAATTAACATGATGAATGATTTTATCCTTAATGAAAGTATAACTTAGAGTCTCACTTACGAATTCTTCCCTGTGGAGATAATATTTACATGTTGAAGTCATTGTTTAACTGAATGAGGTTCGGTTGTCGAGACGTGAACATATAGGTGGTATGAAATTTATAGGTTGATCATGCTGAAAGATTTGTTGAAGTACTGCGTTTGAAATATAGAATACATTGTTATATGATTTCGTGATCCGTGGGGATCATGTCAATGTAGTCTTGGTTGGGTGTCTTTGTGAGAAGCATCTTAAACCTTAATTAAAAGTGTTGGGAATGGTAACTAGAGAAAGAAATTGTTATGTAAATTTTGTTAAATCCGGTAGGACTCTCTTGATGAGTAAATAGTGATTATTGAATGCTTAAATGGTAAGTGTAGTGGAATACAAGTTATGGTGGGATTCATGCTGAGCTGGTGTTTAAAACCTTTTGAATTGGTGTGGTTGTTTGCCATTTTGGTTGAATGCCTTCGGTCAAGGTATTCCTTGTGTTGTGTTTTCGTGTTTCCCTAAATCTCGTAGCTATTGGTGCCCATTTTTGGTTTTGGTTAATTTGTTCAGTTTATGCTATGTGTATGGTTTTACACCCAAAAGTCTTTGAGTGGATCGCGCTCCTTCGCGTTCGCACTAAATCATCTTTGGAGTAAATTTTAAAGGAAGCAGAAGGTCTTAGTGGGTTGTGTTGAAGATTCTTGAGATTTAATTTGTAACTCTTTTTGACTGGAGATGGATTTATTTGCATAATGTGTGTGATGTTTGCGAGTGCTTCAAAAAGGTGGAATTTATGAATGTTTTATAAAGTGATTTTGTTAGTGAGGTGTTCCCTTTTTGAAATGAGTTTCCCTCTCCTTGAAAAAAAAATTGTGACGGTTGTGGGAGCAGATGCTCGACTTGAAATTTTGATGCTCTCTTCCAAAAATGTTGAATTTGGATGAAATGCAATGTGTTGCAAGTTCAGTTTTCAATTGATGTGGGATGTGATGCGACGGGGTGTTTTACTGTCAACTATGCTGCCGTCAGTCTACATGAATTTCCGCAACTTTCGATGTTAATTGTGTTTCCATTATTTGATACCGAGGAAGAAGTCATTTGGTGAATAACTATTCGGTACCGTTGTTACATGATGAATGAATGGTGAAAAAGGAAAACAAGACATTGTTTATGCATAATTAATCATAAAGGAGTCGATGAGCCAGGACGGTGAGAAAGTCATATATGGATATATGACTAATCCGGAGTGCTCTTGAAAAGTGTGCATGCATGTCATGAATCGTGATGTTCATTTCTTTCTAGTATGAAAAGAAAGAATGAAGAAATTCTGGTATTTTGGTTGTGGTGTAGGGGATTTATGCTTCCTTTGTGATTTGGCTTGGATGTTGCCGAATTCTTTCCAAAATGGTTGTTAACGCTTTGGGTTTGAGTTGTCGTGTGTACCCTTGGGCTTGACAACTAAGTGTTTTTGTGTGAGGGCGAGACCCTCTTAAGAAGGAACCAATTGTGGTTTGGTAAGGTTTTACGATCCTAGCTTGGGGCTAGGTGTCGAACCTTAGTGGTATAAGGGTGGTTTGTGATGGAGGTTGATGACGTATGGGTTTAACCTTTATTAAGAGTAGCGATGAGTGGAAGTGAAGTTGACGTTAGTTCAGTGATAATTGTCCTACCGTGAGCAATTGTCTTAACTAGTTGTTTTTGGGTTTGAGTCTTGCCTGGGAGAGGATACAATGAAATGTTAGCATGATCGTGTATCGGAAGGGCAAGTGTGCCTTAATGAGTTATTTCCCCTCTATAGAAATTTTCGAGAATGTAGAGAGGTCGTTAAAGGAATTTTGACTCGTTTTGATTGTGACATGTTGAGTTTAATGGAGTGTGGTAGTCAGGTTGGTTGTGATAGAAGTGTGAAATGTTTGTCGTGAGGATTCGAGCGTTTTGGGTTAATGGAGCCTTTTGTGGTTGAAACGCAGATTTTGTTTGGGAATTGAAGTGAAGATGGAACCGTGAGAGGTTGCACTCTTTTGAGCTAAATCAACATTTTCTCGCCAAGTGTTGGTTTTGAGAACTCACTTGTCATTTGTTCCGGTTTGAGTTTCCGTGCGGATGTTTTGTGCTGCAGAGAAGTCTTTTGTCCCTTGGGGATCTTGTTGTTGACTTTGGCGTTCTTCGGATTCGAGGTCGATTCCTGTTTAAGGGGGGTAGAATGTAACACCACGGAGTGTCGTAACCTTATATAATGTGCATGATGAGGTCAAAAACATTATGAAGTGTAGAATTAAGGTTAAAACCATAGGGTATGGAGGTTAATAGCGTTTCTGGGCCGTTTCCGGGGATTTGGGCCTTTCCGGGGGAGTTTGGGCCTTAGAGAAGGGATTGTGGGCTTTGGTGGGATGGAGTTTGAGTCCATTTGGGATTAGGATTCCTATTTGGGCTGGTTTAAGGGGCTCCCCCAGCCCCCTTGTTGCTCCCCACCCCCTTTGGTGCGCCCCTTGGCCTCCCCGTCCATGCCCTAGCCACCTCTCCTCTCCCCTCTTTTGGCCGTGCGCCCCTTGGCCTCCCCCTTTGCTCCCCACCTCCCCACCACCTCTCCTCCACCCCTTGCTGCCCTAGGGTAGCCTCTCCATCCCTGTACCTCGAGGATCCGTCCATTGGAGCGAGGAGCGAGGAGCGAACCGGGAGGAGATCTATTGGGTTTTCGTGCGTTGGGCGAAGGTGGTGTGACCACGGGAGTGCCTTCTACATCTCGCCAATCCGTCACCCGTGATTGAGGCAAGTGTATTGGAAGCGGGTTATTGTTTGCTATATCTGTTGTGATTGAGATCTAATACATGATATGTTCACATGCAATGCTTTAATGATTGCCAATGATACGATGGATATGCTTACTATGTTATGATGCCATGTGATAATGTACGAGTTAAATATGATGTTGGCATATTTGCATACATGGCATGATACATGGCCTGGGCGGTGAGAAAGTCATAACTAATCCGGGGAAGGTCGGTGAGAAAAGTTATGACTATTCCGGAGAGCCAATGAGTAAGTCCTACATTGTGATTCCATCCACCGCGGTGTGGGGGAAGCGAGGAGTAGGCACCCTCCATCTTCGGGATGGAAGGGGGGAGAGGGTGCACACCGACGGGTGTGTACTCAACCATACCGGTATGAGTTTCCAAGGAGATATGAGCATTGCATCGCATTGCATTGCATACATAATGATGATGATAATGATATGTGATCATGAATGAGATGGTTTACATGATGTGAGATATTATTGCTATGTAATTGTTCTTGTTGTACCATTGCAATATGCTTGCTGAGTTTTGAACTCACGCTTGTGTTTTCGTGTTGTTTTAGGTACCATGAGACTGGCATGCGGGGAAAGGAAATAGTCACACTTCCGCACGTAGCTTCACTCATTTGATTCCACAAGTCATTCAATTAGTTTTTGAGAATAAACTGCGTGTGATGATTATTGCTTTAAGGTTTAGCTTTGCTATATGAGAGTCTTATTGTTAGTTTGACTCTTGGAGACATTAAATGCTTGAAAGTAGACTTATATTGTCGTTAAGTCTTTAATTATTGTTGTTTTAGCTGTCTCTCATATTGCCTTATATTGCTTTACTGTATTGCTCCTTCAAATCATGTTAAAACAAAGGAGATGATGCCGAAATCTCGGTTTTTAGCATGTGCGCCTTTGCTGGAATTTATGTTTAACTGTGGTATTTAGATGTTGTTTAGCTTATGTTTGGTAGCATTCAGGCATATTAAATGCCAGGGTGTTACAACTAGAGTGCCCAATCCCTTTAACCAACGCTACTCTCAAGAAGAACACGGTACCAACCTCTAACTCCAACTCTAGATCCCCCTTCAGCTCTCACACACAAACATGTTTTCACACCTCAACCTCTCTATTGTGGTTCGCCATATTCAAGACGACGACGAACCAGGTGAGACGTACGCTCCAAGACCACCAACTATTTGAACAAACGAGGTTAAGACCTTGCAAAAGATTGATCTTTTACAAAAGACCAATACCCAACACTACCACCGAAAGGAAAAGCCTACTTTACAATCAGGGTCCTTAAAACCCACAGAAACATTATCAACCGAGCAATCCACATCGGTCGACACAACTCGCTCAGAGATCCGTGACAAAAGATCCAATACACTTCCAAAAGGAAAAGCAATTACTAGCAACCACCAAGTGGTCCACTAAAAATTTAATCAGCCCCACCGAGGAACACGGCGTGGAAGAGCGTGGCAGCAAGGGGTGGGGGTGGAGCTCGCCTAGAGCCGGCTAGAGGTGGTGGGGAGGAAGGAGCAAGGTGGCGGCTAGGGGAGGCAATGGGGGAGGCGCATGGGGGGAAGAGGGGTGGGTGGCGGCTAGGGTTGAGGGAGAGGGGAGTGGGGAGCGCACCAAGGGGTGGGGGCTAGGTTTCGCTGCCAAAAAGGCCCCCCTTGGGCCCAAACCCTTCCACCGGAGGCCCAACTCAACCCCCAAGGCCCAAAGTCCCCCAGACTCTGCCCAAACACCCGGAAACGGCCCAAAACACGCTATAAAGTCGTACTGAAATGCCGAATTCTAAAATGTCACATTTTAGGGTGTCACATTCTCTCCCCCCTTAACAGGATTCGACCCCGAATACGAGACACAACACTTCGCAACCAACCAAATCGAAGGGAGCTAAGGTTCACTTCTCATAACCCGCTCAGAAACCCCTACGATTTGCACTAGCCCGGACTCAAAAGCAAGGAGCTAAGGCTCGAAGATTGACGGCTCTAACGATAACTCGCAATCAAAACTAGCCAGAATCTTACTCAACATTGAAAAACAAAGCACTCACATACGGCCTCAGCACGACCCAAGCGGTAGGATAAATCCTCAAACAGACCACAAAAGAAAACGATCTCACACTCCTCATTTCATACATTCTTTGGCACTAGAGTGTCCGATCCTTTTAACCAACGCTACTCTCCCGAAGAACATGGTACCAACCTCTAACTCCAACTCTACATCCCCCTTCAACTCTCACGTGCAAAAATGCTTTCACACCTCAACCTCTCTACTGTGGTTCGTCATAAACAAGACGACGCGAACCAAGCGGGACACATCACTCCAAGACTACCAACTGCTTGAACAAACAGGGTTAAAACCTTACAAAAGATTGATCTTTTACAAAAGACCAATACCCACCACTACCACCGAAGGAAAAACCTACTTTATAACCAGGGTCCTTAAAACCCGCAAAAATAATAACAACCGAACAATCCACTCTGGTTGACACAACTCACTCATTGTTCAGTGTCGAAAAGATCCAATACTGTAGGACCGAATATAGCAATCAGAGGGGGGGTGAATGATTGTGCAGAAGCTAAAACCAAATTCTTGATCTATTAAAAGTTTACCCCAAAATAGAACCAAATAATTGCCTCGTTTTCGAAAAAAAATAGAATGATAGAGGTTTGGTAAAAGGCGAATTCCTGGAGATCCAACCGTCAGATCGATCTGAAATTTGGACACAAGAAACTAGACTCCAATACGAATCAAACCCAAAAAGAACCAGCTCAATTGGACTTACGAATCAAAAGTTATGACCTTCACAAGCTTACTGTTCCAGAAGATGGCGAGAATAAATCTAACTAGAATTATAGCTCGCCGAAAGATTTGATGAACATTATCTTTATTTCTCCTTTGTTTTGTCTAAAATACTCGAAACAAAAGAGTACAACCCTAAAGCTTGCTCAAAGCTTGATTGCCTTCAACAGGAGGCAACCCCTCTATTTAAAGAAGGCAAACACACCTAATCCTAGAAGGAGTCCTAATCCTAGAAGGATTCCTAATCCTAAAAGGATTCCCACTCGTAATCCTAGAAAGAGCATGTATTCAACACAACTCCACTTGGCCCAACCTGGCCGAGTACAACTCTTGCACGCGTATGGCAACCCTACCATACTCACGTGACTAACACTTTGCACGCGAATGACCTCATGCCATTCTCACGTGACTAACCATTCTTCATGTGCACCATTCTCTTAGCCCGAACGTCCCGCATGACATCCTTGACCACCAAGACCTCAGTTCCTCCTTGAACCTTGTCCCAAACCTCAGCTCCTCCATGAACCTAGTTTCGGTCCCGTCATCAACCACGTTCGTCTTCGAGCAATACCTGCACATGAACAAATCACAAAACAATTCCGAGCACAAGTCCACGACTTGACTCACATCAATCCATGCAAATACTCACACGAGCATTGCATAAAGTCCACTTCAAAACAAGCATCATGAAATTCTCACCAATTTCATTATCTCAAGGTCAAACCAAAAACTCAATTCCAAGTTTGCTCAAAACCCTAATCGAGCAAAAACGCATTCACGACGGACCAAAAATATGGTCCGGCGTACACATGAAAAAAGTTACTCAAAAAAACCATTCACGACGGACCAAAAAATTTGGTCCGGCGTACATGTAAAACTTACTGTTTCTAAGAACTTGGTCCAGCGCAAAAACCTTCAGAAGCACATTTACGACATACCAAAAAATTTGGTCTGTCGTTCATGGAAAAAACGAGGTCGCCAAAAGCATGTGTATGACAGACCAAAAAGTTTGGTCTGTCATACATGGGAAAAACAAGGTCGCCAAAAGCATGTGTATGACAGACCAAAAAGTTTGGTCCGTCATACATGGGAAAAACAAGGTCGCCAAAAGCATGTGTATGATGTATCAAAAAGTTTGGTCTCATTATACATGCTAAAAACGCGATTTCTTGAACAAGCGTAAAAGCATCAAAATCACGTTTATGATGACCAAAAGTTTGGTCCGTCATACATGCGAAACTCACTGTTTTTGGATGTTTGGTCTGGCGCAAATGCAAAGTCTCTGTTTTTGGATGTTTGAATGTTTGGTCCTTCATGCAAGCAATAATCAAACTGATTTCAGATATTTTCAAATAAAGAAACCAAAAAATAGATCTTGTCAAAATATCAAACTGGTTTCAAATCTTTTTCAATTACTCATCATCAAAATCAAATGGATCAAAAATAACGATCCTTCAATCTCCCCCTTGATGAGTAATTTGACAAAACACAATATAAGATTTGACAAGAGATTGAGCAAGAACCAAAAGACCAAAAAATCCCAATTCACTTCGGAAAGGAAAAGCAATTACTAGCAACCACCAAGTGGCCCACTAATAATTTAATCAACCTCCATCACAATCCACCCTTATACCACTAAGGTTCGACACCTAGCCCCAAGCTAGAACCGTAAAACCTTACCAAACCACAATTGGCTCCTTTCTTAAGAGGGTCTCGCCCTCACATATTAACACTTAGTAATCAAGCCCAAGTGTATACATATTTCGCATCCTCAACCCTAACCCATGAACCCCAAAGCGCTAAAAAAACCACTTTGGAAAGAATTCGGCAACAATCAAAGAGCACTCATTTTAATTTTCCTAAGCCAAGATGCAAAGAAAACTCAAATCTCTTACACCACAGCCAAAATACCATAATTTATTCATTATCTCTTTTCATACTAGAAAGAAATGGACATCTCACTTCATGACATGAATGCAAACTTTTCAAGAGCACTCTGGATTAGTCATATATCCGTATATGACTTTCTCACCGACCTGGCTCATCAACCCTTTTATGATTATGCATACATAAACGATGTCATGTTTCCTTTTCACCATTCATTCATCATGAAACAATAATACCGAATAGTCACTCACCAAAAGACTTCTTCCTCGGTATCACATGATTGAAACACACATAACATCGATGGTGGCGACAATTCATATAAACTATGACGACAGCACAGTTAACAGTAAAACACCACGTCGCACACCACTCAACATCAATTGAAAGCTAAATTTTGTAAAACATCGCGTTTTAACCCAAAATCAACATTTTGGAAGAGAACATCAATTCTCAAGGAGAAAAGGGAGACTCATTCCCAAAAGAGAACACTTCACCAATCTGAATCACTTATGAAACATTCATAAAATCCACCTTGTGAAATACTTGCAAACACCACACACATTTTCAAAAATAACTCCAACTCTAGCCAAATAGAGTTACAAATTAAATCTCAAGAATCTCCAACACAACCCGCTATGTCCATCTGCTTCCTTTAAAATTTATTCCAAAGATAATTCAGTGCGAACGCGAAGAAGCGCGATCCACTCAAGAAAACTTTGGGTGTAAATCTATACTCATATCACAAACTAAACAAATTAGCCAAAACCAAATATTGGCACCAATCTCTACGAGTTTTAGGGAAACTCTGAAACACAACATAAGGAACACATTGACCGGAACCCTTCAACCAAAATAGCAAACAACCAAACCAGACCAAAAGGTTTTAGATACAAGCTCAGCATGAAACCCACCATATCTAGTATTCCACTATACTTACCATTTAAGCATTCAATATTCACTATTTACTCATCGAGAAGCCCCATCATAATTCAACCAAAAGTTACATAACCAATTCTTTCTCTAGTTACCTTCCCCAACACTTACAAATAAAGTTTATGACGATTATCAAAAAGACATCCAACCAATACTACCTCATCATGATCTCCACAGACCAACACATCATATAACAATGTATTCTATATTTCAAACATAGTACTTCAACAAATACTTAAGCATGATCAACCTATCAATTTTGTACCATCCATACGTCAACATCTTGACAATTATAACTTGTTCAATCAATAAATGACTTCAACAAGTAAATATTATCTCTACAAGACAAAGTTCGTAAATATGATTCTAAGATATACATTCATTAAGGATAAAATTCTACATCATGTTAATTATCCATGGTCCACTCCATCACAACATGTTACAATAACCTCCATTTTAACAATGGTTTCCAACAAGTAATCTACACAATTACCACCACTACTAAGTCATCAATATCAATAAATGAGCAAAATCATAAAAACAACTGCATTGTTTTTAATTACTCTATCCATATATCATAACAAATTGTCACTACACAACATACTCTAGCTTTTAAAATAAATTTAATAAGTTAGACCAGCACAAGGTTCTTACAACAACAACAAAACCTATATTTTCCCAATTGACATTGGTACTAGCATTACAGGAACACAGCTGCGTACTTCCAATTATGCTAATGATTTGCAACATCATAAATAACAGCTCTAATCAACTTCCAAGTTAAGGTCACAAACCAACACGATTAAGTTTCTGTACTAACATATTAAATTAGAACATCTTTAAACAATCAACCCAGTTTCTTTAACAACATCAGTAGGCTACATCATCTTAATGTTCGAATTATGCATCAGGGTTTAAAACTTTAAACATTATTGGGGGTCATAAGCACTTTTAAAGCAAAGCAACATATTCTAAGCATGTACATTAACACTTTTAATCATTCTCGCTATAAAGTAATATACAACACTAGTAGTCTATTTATTTTCAAGCTAAAGATAACAATCGCATTGAATCGATTCAACTCACATATTAACTTAGCAATACGTCATTCCGTAAACCACGTTGTTACATACTACATAGCACAAACAAAAACTTTTCTAAACACCTTCATAGGTCACCTACTCTTGACGAACATGATGCAACCCAACTTTAAAGATAACCACAGCTCAAGAATAAGAACAAACACTAATAAACAATTTCTTCTTTCCAGGCACGGAAGAAAAACAAAACTCCAACAAAAATGTAGGAGAGCTCAACTCTCGAATTTCCGACTTTGATAGCCCAAAACTCTTCAAGAAATCTCAAGATCTATACTTCCAAGAAGGAAGATGGATGCACCAGGGAAAACCAAATGTTCAACCAAATCTTTTCCGATAAAGGTTCAAACTTAGCTCCACCCAACTTAAGGTCTGCACAAGGAGAAACTCCAACACTTTTCTTAGATAGGGAGAACAACAACCACATAAGTTTCCTCCCCAAGACAGTCCACCATAACCAACAAAACCGGATGTCAAAGCAAAAATTGTGACCAAAAGACGCGCAACACAAAACTTTTCTTCTTCGTCTTCAACCAAGGAAGACAAAACCACAAACCGCCTACAGAGCAATCCGCGAAAATCTAATACCAAGCACTTTTCTTTTGATTTCAATCAACTAAAACCAAGAAAACCAACCGACCGTCAGAACGGTAAGGAACATCCGAAGGAATCCACCACCAAACTCTTCTATTTGACTCCAATCAACTACCCGATCTACGACAGAAAGGGTAAGCACTCTTCTCCCACAGGTGTTAATAGTTCTTCGGTGATGGCTCTAACCGGCCACACCGTCAAACCACACCCTTACTAGGAACAAAAAGAGATGACCGAAACCCTTCAGCACCACAACCCCACTTTGTCACAATAACAAGAACAATCCAATCAATTCTCTCAATAACATAGCAACATACATTATCACATATAGCATTCAACATCAAGGCTTAAATACATCATTTAAGCGTAAAGCAACGATACCCATACCATTTCCTACTGTGCATCATGTGTGTCAAATTTTAGATTAGTTATTCCACTTACACAAGTTTTAAGGTTGCTATCCTATGATAAAATTTTAAGTAAAACATAAGCCATGTTTCTAGGTTATTTCACATCAAAATTTTAGTTAACCCTATGGTAGTTCACTACGTTCATACACCACGGACCTGAAGCCCGCTCTGATACCAACTGTAACACCCCGGCATCTAGTATGCCTGAATGTTAACAAACATAGACTAAACAACATCTAAATACCACAAATAAAGATAAATTACAGCAAAGGAGTAAATGCTAAAACCGAAAATTTCGGCAGCATCTCCTTTGTTTTCCCATGAATTGAAGCAACAACAATATTAACATATCAAGATAGCATAATGAACGATAGCAATAACATGACAATCAGGAATTTTAGCCACCATACCACTAAGGATATAAGCCTAACCGTCACATGTCGAATATGGACTAATCATTTACTCATGACGACCATCGAAGCATCAAAACCACAATTTAATTCAATGCATTAACCATCACAATTAAAGGAAAGAACATGTCATTGTTTAAATGTGTGATGCTAAGTGATGACGTGTGACTAGCTCCCTTTCCCGCATGCCGGTTTCATGGTACCTAAAAACATCATAAAAACACAAGCGTGAGTTCATCACTCAGCAAAGTGTATTGCAATGGTACAAAAACAATAATAATTCACATACATACTTTATGCCATTCACACATCGAGAATCAACTCATAAACTTCTTCATTTATGCTCTCATATAACATTGTCATAATCATCTTCATATGCATCTCATAGAACATCATAAGCATCTCATAAAACAACGTCATCCATGCAATGCGATGCGATGCACATATCTCTTTGAAGCACATACCGGTATTGCTGAGTGCACACCCGTTGGCGTGCACCCTCTTTCCCCTTCCATCCCGTAGACGAAGGGTGCCTACTCCTCGCTTCCATTCACAACCGTGGATGGAATCACGAGGTAGGACTTACTCAATGGTGCTCCGGATTAGTCATAACTTTCTCACCGACCTTACCGGACTAGTTATGACTTTCTCACCGACCGGGCCAGTTCTCATGCCATGTATGTAATTATGCCATAAACATAAACAACTTGTACATAACTCAACTAATCATTGCTTAGCATCATAATAAACCATTTTCATCATATCATGGGAAAACACTAATCATGGCAAGATATCACATCATGTAATCCATTTGCATCTAGTCAAGACTAGCAACATACAACACGCTACCCATTCCAATACACTTGCCTTAACCGCGGGCGACGGATTGGCGTGAGGATGAGGGCACTCCCGGGGTCACACCACCTGCACATGGATACCACACTCAAAATGTGCCCACAAAACAGTATACAATCACTCATCTACCCCGACTTCGCAAACTACTCCCAAAACCGAAAAACAGAGAATCTGTCCCGCTGGGACAGCAGGCTTCAAACCAGCATAACTTGAGTTCTACGACTTCAAATTAAGTAAACGAGTACATTTTATTGTAGCTTAGGAAATTTCCTAGCTTTTTCGAAGTATTGGGAAAAGCTGATTCGGCCTCTAAATTTGTTTAATCTACAGAACAACGTAATCTGTCCCAATCTCGTCACAGATTTGAACATGTTCGGTAAAACAGCCATAACTTTCAAATGGCTGGGCGGAATTGGACTTAAAGGTATTGAAGTTATCTACAACTTCCTCAACATACGGTCGACCAGAAAATGCTTCTAAAATTGCGAAATCTTAAGCCCTAGGTCGGACGTCCAATCTGTCTGAAACAGAACAACATGCCAACTCTAGATTTCATCCAATCTAACCAATGGTAGCACAACCTTTTGATCTAATAGCATGAAATCCTCCATTAACACAGAACCAAATCCCCCCAAAGGTTTCCCATCACCATACCTTAGCCCGACGAACGAAGAACCGACGAACACGCCTCCCGATCGCCCGATCTTCCTCCACGCGCCAATCCCGCCGGATCCTCTCGTCGTGGAGCTCCCCAATGGCGAGGGCAACGGCATGGAAGAGCGTGGCAGCAAGGGGTGGGGTTGGAGCTCGCCTAGGGTCGGCTAGAGGTGGTGGGGAGGAAGGAGCAAGGTGGCGGCTAGGGGAGGCAATGGGGGAGGCGCATGGGGGAAGAGGGGTGGGTGGCGGCTAGGGTTGTGGGAGAGGGGAGTGGGGGGCGCACCAAGGGGTGGGGGCTAGGTTTGGCTGCCCAAAAGTCCCCCCCTTGGGCCCAAACCCTTCCACCGGAGGCCCAACTCAACCCCCAAGGCCCAAAGTCCCCAGAGAGGCCCAAACACCCGTAAACGGCCCAAAAAGACGCTATAAAGTCGTACTGAAATGCCGAATTCTAAAATGTCACATTCTGGGTGTCACATTCTGGGGTGTCACAGTAAAGCTTCTTCTCAACCTCCTTAAGCCAGTCATCTGCCTCCAAGGGATCGACTGATCCCGCGAAAGTTAGGGGTCAGGTTCTCATAAACTCCCCAAACTTGGACTGAGGTGGCTGAGCTGCTGCTTGAGCTAGGTCTGCTTGTGGTGGATTGAGGGCATTCTGCGCCAAAGCATGCAGAATTTGCAGTTGCTTGGCCATCATCTGTTCCAGATTTTGTGGTTGATTCGGGGGTGGAGGTGGCACTTCATTCTGCTGCACTAGGGGTGGTGGCCCTTGTTCTTGTTCCTGAAATTGTTGCTCCAAATGCTCTTCCTCCTAGAACTGCACTCTTCCACGGCCACGACCGTGGCCTCTACCACGGCCTCCTCTCCTTCCTCTGCCACGATCTCTGCATGGATTCTCCATCTGGAACAGGGAGCAGAGAAAAGCACAAGGAAAGAGGGAAAATCAAAGATAAGATATCAGGGCTAAACAACATCCACCACGACAAAAACACAAAAAAGGAAAGAAAACACCAACTGAACTTTCAATTAAAACAAAATAGTTTTTATTAAGATGGCTGTATCACAAATGCATAAAAGTATGATACAGTCCATCACACATAATTATTAACGTTCTAGCATGAACAAAAGAAGGGTACAACTAGCCAAGACTAACTACTACCCTCGCTTTCCTCGAAAACATGAGGGGAAGGGTCCTCCTCACTACTGTCGTGGGTGGCACCCGCAGCCTGGGAAGGTCCCGGCTCTCCTGGAGTAGCCAACAACCCTAGGGACATCCCCAAAGATGGCTCCTGGTGCACAGACTTGCGTGCGGTCACCTAATCAGAGGGCCTCACCGGTGCTTGACTCACGCGGCGTCTGGGGTCAACCCCCGCGGTGGAAGATCCTCCTGAGCTGGAGCTGGCGGTGGTGGTGCTATCTATTGTGCCTCCTACACAGGGACAGGTGGAGGTGGAATGGCTGCCTGCTGCATCTCCTTCAGCTGATGGATCTCCCACCTAGCTGCAACAAGGTCCTTGTACGCATCCTGTAGCTCGCAATTCATGTGAATATAGGCCTCATCCTGCGCTCGGATGAGCGCGCCCATATGCACGACAGTGGGATCTGACTCCTGCTGCAAACTCCTGAAGCTGTTGTGCCTCTCCCCCTCTTGGAAATAGGGAAAGAGACGGTATGGTGTAGCCTCCAGATGGCGATAGAAAGTCCTGCCCAGCTGAATGAGGGCCTGCCTCGCCACGTCCTGCATGGCATCACCATGCTTCTGCCAATCCACGGAGAAGCAGAAGGGGCGGTCACTCTCCTCATGACCCCTGGCGAAGATGAGGAGTTTGACTCCCCAACAGTTCAGACCGAATTGGGTCGAAGAGAGGCAGCAGTACTCTGGGCGGTGAAGAAAGCCCAACTCCTGGAGCATCAGGGACAGCTCCTCGCAAAATCCGCCCTCCCTCTCGACGTAGGTGATAAAGAAAGGCATCTACAAAATTTTGAAACAGGACAAGGTTAGTAAAACATTTTAAATAGAATATAGAACAAGAGCAAGATACTAAGATAGAAAAGGTAGAAGCAAAGAATCTTATAAGTGCGTAAATATATTTTATAAAAATATTCATCCTTAAGGCTTTGCCATTCTAACTAAGTCACGTCCAACAGTAGTCCATACTCTGGTACCACCGCTATGGGCCCTCGAAACTGCTTTCCGGAATCCCCTGTGTATCTCTGTGCTAGTCCCAGATCAACGCTAGCACACACAGTTCACAGTGATGAATCACAACCCAACAAAATGAAATATTAGATTTCATATTAAGTACCGGCCACAAGGCTATTTATTACATTATGCGGTCACATGACTGTTGTGGGCCCGGCGAGCCCACTTCGGCCCAACCAACCCCAGACCCTCCGGAAAATGAAGTGCAACCCATATGGACGCGGCCGACAAAATGATCAGGCAGGCCCGACGCCAAACTATAGCTTGGCGAAAGATGTCAGACGAAATCAGATCGATACCAAACCCCAGGGAATCGTGAGTTCCATTTAAACCCTTGAGGTGAATACAAAACGAGAGGGCAAAAATGTAAAGTAAGAACGAAAAACGCCACGGAAGGCCTAACTAGCCCCTGGCTAGGGACAGGTGGAAGACAAGGGTTGGAAGATCATGGGCAAAGCCTGTGGCTTGGTGGCAGGGTAGGTTAAAAAAGAAGCCGACCGGTGCATGCATGTCCCCTCCCTTCCATATAAAAGAGAAGGAGTGGGTGATCGGGAGGGACGATACAACAAAAAAAGAAAGAACACCAAGACCAATCTGGTGGATCAATTCCGCCACACTGGCGCCGTCCGTGGGGAGCCCTAGCTGTAAGGTGAAGCTACTGCTCTCCGACTAGCAAAGAAACAACTCTCGGCAACTATGCCACCAAAGAAGGGAGCGATGTCCAAGGAACCAGCGGCGGCGACGGGAGCAGAAGGGTCGAGGCGATCCGCGAGGAGCCAGTCCCACGATCCACCACGGCTCCAAGGTGAGGAAAATCGATCGCCGGCCCCAGCAGAAGCCACACAGCCGCGGACCCCGGCGGTGACGCGCAAGCGAGCTCCAAAACGGCGACCCCCAACCGCGGGCCGGACGTTCTCAACACCGGGTGGAGATGAAGCGGCAGCGTCGAAGCATCCGACCCGTCGTCAGGTCACTCATGGGGACGAAGAGGTCATCGAAGAAGGGACCAGGACTCAAGAGGATCTCGACCTCAACGTGCGGACGCTCTTATGGAGGAGGTGAGACGCCTGCAGGAACAAAAGAACTGGGAACGAGATGAATCACAGGATGAAGGCCCGAGCCGCGAAGTGCTATCTCCAACATATACGGCGACCATCAGTGAGGACGATGACCCAAACCCCCTCATTCTTCGCTTACGGGCCAAAAAATGGCCTTCTCCAGGAAGCTTCAAGTTTCCTACCATCAAACCATACGACGGCAGGACGGATCCCAGGGAGTTCCTCCGTGTCTATGACACGGCGGTGGAAGCTGCGGGGGGAGACGACGACATTAAGGCGAAGGAACTTCTACTGGCGCTCGAAGGCATCGCTTTATCTTGGTACTCTTCGCTGGAGTCCGGTTCGATCACGAGTTGGCCGCGACTCCGCAGCAAGTTGGAAGGCAACTTTGACGGAATGAAAGAAGAAAGTGATCTATTTGCGATTAAGCAACGCGAAAGAGAAACCCTCAAGAGTTATTTCCAGCGCTTTTCCAGAGTCAAATGCCAGATCCGAGGTGTCAGCGATACCACTATCATCAATGCGGCACGATGCGGCTTACGAAGGGAACCCTTGGCAGAAAGGCTCGCGCGCAAGGAAGTGCACACTGTGGAAGAACTCTTTGCAAAAATGAGGGAATATGCGTGGGCGGAGGAAGACAATCTACGCAGGGAGGACAGGCCCCCATGCAAAGCCCCGGAGCTGGTCCCCTGCAAAAGAAAACGTGGGGGAGGGGATCTCCCGCTCAGGGCTGAGGTGAAGGGACGATACGCTGAATCGTCCAAAAGAGACGGGGAAAGGAGAATACACTATATTGACGAGCGAAGCAATCGGCAAATTGTCGGCAATCGACAGCCGGAACAGCGAAGGCAAGGTCTTGTCTTGGGCCGCGAAAGACAAGACGAGGGAACTCAAGTGATCAAGGGGGAAGGACAAATGCAGAGGCGGTACCACTATGAGTATCATGGCGAGAATAACACCCATGAAACCACCCACTACAAGGTGATTGAAGGATATCAGCGCTTTGAGGCTAAGCGAAAAGAAGCGGGGGTATGCCCTCCGCCAATCGAAGCGGCCCCGGCCGAGCGCTGACACCCCCTCTTCAGGGGGGAGTAAATCATCTTCGTCGCGTCATCAATGTCATCGCCGGGGGTTCCTCGTCGCATCTCTCATCAAAAAGACAGAGGAAAGCCTACGCGAGGCAAATCAATCACGTCGGATCAACCCGACCATTCCCCCTCCGCTGAGATTTGGGCCGATCACTTTCACACAAGAAGATGTTGTGGGCGTGCACTTCCCGCATCAAGACTCCTTGGTGGTGACCGCAATCATTGCCGATTGCGACGTACGTCGAGTGCTAATAGATGGAGGAAGCGCGGCGGATATTCTCTCTACGGAGGCTTTCCGGCAAATGATGATCCCCCAAGACCGGTTGAAGAAGTCAGAGGTACCTTTGATGGGCTTTGGGGGGGACCGTCAGCACCTTAGGTCAAGTGGAACTGAAGGTCACCTTCTCGATGCCACCTGCCAGCGTCACTACCCACATAACATTCGACGTAGTGGACACGCCCTTCCAATATAATGCCATCTTGGGCCGGGGCTCATTGACGGCCATGGGAGACGTAATTCATCACGGGTTCATGTGCATGAAAATTCCTTCTGTTGAGGGCATCATTACGGTGCGAGTGGACCAGGCACTCACGAGGAAGATAGACATGGAAAACCCTCCTCAAGTGAAACATGTCTGCATTTCGGAGGTTGACCCTGTGCCAATGCCGCGCAGTCGATGGCTCCCCAAGCCACAACCTTAAGGGGAGACAAAGCAGGCGCCATTATGGCCGGGCGGGGAAAGGACACTGACCCTTGGAACCGTGCTATCCCCCGACGAAGAGAAATGTTTGGTGCGACTTCTCCAAGAATACGAGGCTCTGTTCGCGTGGGGGCCTCGGGACCTCCCAGGAGTTCACCGGGAAACCATCGAGCACTCCCTCGCTGTCAGCTCAGATGCGAAGCCAAAGAAACAAAAGCTCCGAAAGCTTGCGGTCGAAAGGCAAGTCGCTGCGAAGGCCGAGGTAGACAAGCTGCTCCAGGCGGGGATTATACGCGAAGCCCTTCATACTGATTGGCTGGCCAATGTGATTATGGTCAAGAAGTCCAGCGGGGCTTGGCGAATATGCATCGACTTTACGGACCTGAACAAGGCATGCCCTAAAGATGACTTCCCCCTGCCCCGCATCGATCAACTCATTGACTCTACCTCCGGGTTAGAAAGAATGAGCTTCCTTGACGCCTACTCTGGCTATCACCACATTTACATGCGAAAGGAGGACGAAGACAAAACAGCGTTCATCACCCCCTTCAGCACATATTGCTCATACGAATGCCCTTCGGCCTCAAAAACGCCGGAGCAACCTTCGCGCGACTCATCGCCAAGATCTTCGCCGAGCAGTTGGGAAGGAATGTAGAAGCATACGTCGACGATATCATCGTCAAAAGCGAGAAGAAGGAAAGCCATATTGCGGACCTCCGGGAAACCTTCGACAACCTGATGATGAAGAAAGTAATGCTCAACCCGCTCAAGTGTTTCTTCGGCATAGACGCGGGGAAGCTTCTAGGCTTCCTGGTCTCACAGAGAGGCATTGAGGCAAACCCAGAAAAGATAAGGGCCATCCAAGACATGGCTCCACCAAGAAATTTAAAGGAGGTACAACGGTTGGCGGGGCGGCTGGCAGCACTCAGCCGATTCCTGCCAAAATCTGCGGAGCAAAGCCTACCGGTCTTCAAACGCTATGTTCAAGTAGCACATTTGCTTGGACGAAAGAATGCCAGTGTGCTTTCAATAGGCTGAAGCAGAGGCTCATGGAGGTCCCAATTCTGCAAAGCCCGAAGCAAGGTAAGGATCTCCTGATGTACCTCGCAGCGAGCCCAGACGTCGTAAGCGCGGTATTGGTGCGACCGCAAGGTGTAAAACAACATCCGGTCTACTTCGTCTCTGAGGTGCTGCAGGGAGCCAAATTGCGATACTCCGAGATGGAAAAACTAGCGTACGCCCTGTTAATGGCCTCCAGAAAACTCCGCCATTACTTCCAGGCTAATCGCATCAAGGTATCGATGGCTTATCCCCTCGGTGCCATGCTATCCAACAAAGAAAGCACTGGACGCATCAGCAAGTGGGCGGTCGAACTGGCGCCCTTCGAATTGACCATAGTACCACGCACCGCAATCAAAAGCCAAGCCATAGCTGATTACATGGTGGAGTGGACCTCCCCCTCGCGCGAAGACGACGACGCCCCGGCGATCTGGTCCGTCAACTCTGATGGATCATGGGGGGCAAGTGGAGCGGGAGTGGCTACGGTGGTGAAAACTCCCGGAGAAGAAGAAGCTGAGTTCGTAACAAAACTGGATTTCCCTTCTACCAACAATGTGGCTGAGTACGAAGCACTCTTGCTGGGGCTCCGGAAAGCGAAGACCATGGGGGCGAAAAGGGCCGTTGTTCACACCGATTTGAAGCTGATCCAGGGGCACATCTCAAGAGAATACTAGGTGAAGGACGAACAGCTCCAGAAATACGTCGAGGCGGTCCGGACAATGGAGAAGAGCTTCATCGGGTTCACTGTTGAGGTGATACCCAGAGCCCGAAATGAACGAGCCGATGAGCTGGCGAAGATTGCCGCCACCGGAGAGAGCCTGCCCCTGACAGTATTTTTTGAGGTGCTTCGCACCACCTCCATTCACATTCAGATAAACCTCATTGTTCGTGCGACCAGCGAGGACTGGAGGAGTGAGATATACGACTATCTCCTCGAAGGGGCTTCACCAGACAATGAGGTGCACGCGAAGCATCTAGAGAGGCCAACAAAGAAGTATGCCATTATTGACGGGCTCCTGTTCCGCAGCGGCCTATGCGCCCCATGGCTCCGCTGCGTTTCCCATGAAGAGGGGGTGCAAGCCCTGTGCGAAGCACACTAAGGGGCTTGTGGGGCACACCAAGCCCCCAAGAATCTCGCGGGAAAAATATTTCGAATGGGGCTCATTGGCCTTCGGCGTTGCAAGATGCTGAGCAAATAGTCCGTCACTGTCACGCATGCCAATGGATGACGAAGCAGAAAAAGGCGCCCCCCGGTGAGCTACGACCAGTGCCCCCGATTTGGCCCTTCGCCAAATGGGGGATTGATATCATCGGTGCACTCCCTAAAGCTCGCTCCAACCTTCAGTTCGTGATCGTCGCCATCGATTACTTCTCTCGATGGATCGAAGCGGAACCAGTGGCCAGAATAACTGTAGATGCGGCCGTCAGATTTCTGTGGAGGACCATTATATGCAGACATGGAGTCCCCTTCCAGATTGTGACCGACAATGGATCTCAGTTCGATTCTAAGAAGTTTCGCGATTATTGCGAAAGCCTCGGGACAACAATCTGTTTTCTTCGGTGGGCCATCCCCAATCTAATGGGGTGGTTGAACGAGCGAATGGATTACTCCTCGATGGCATCAAGAAGAGGCTTTATAACTCAGCGAAAGGATCCTGGCCCGATGAGCTTGTCCATGTCTTGTGGGCGACTCGTACCTCAGCGTCAAGAGCAACCGGGTTCTCCCCATTTCGGCTCATTTTCGGAGAAGAAGCTGTCTCACCCGCCGAAGTCCATGCAAAATCTTTACGAATAATCAAGACCTCGATCTATGAGGAAGCCGACATTATGTGTGATATAGTGGAAGAGCAGAAACTTCAAGCTTTGGAGACCATGAAGGCGTACGCGAAGGCCTCGACACGAAGCTTCAACAAGAAGGTAAAAAGACACGAGTTACACCCCGGAGATATGGTGCTCAAAAAAGCTGCTCCAGCCTTCGCAAAACTGGAGACAACATGGGAAGGACCATACATCATCCAAAATTCCACAGCGAAGGGTGCACACAAGCTCATCACGCTCGACGGTGAAGACATACCAAGGACGTGGAACACAGACACTCTCAAGAAGTTTTACCCGTAGGCGATGAAATGCGGAGGCAAGGAATGTACAAAGTTCTATCAATAATACAATCGAAGTCCTTATGAATGAAGACTCGTTTGGCGTCCCAAATAATTGAATGTAAGGACTTAACGAGATGCTTGGTCGGGCTAACGTCCCACCCATCCTTCACTCTGAAGGCCCGTAGCCTCGTGCCGGGTACAACATAGCGGGATGCTTGGTCAGGCTAACGTCCCACCCATCCTTCGCTCCGAAGGCCCGTAGCCTCGCGCCAGGTAGGACTTAGCGGGATGCTTGGTCGGGCTAACGTCCCACCCATCATTCACTCCGAAGGCCCGTAACTTCGCGTCGGGTAGGACTTAGCGGGATGCTTGGTTGGGCTAACGTCCCACCCATCCTTTGCTCCGAAGGCCCGTAGCCTCGCGCCGGGTAGGACTTACCGGGATGCTTGGTCGGGCTAACGTCCCACCCATCCTTCGCTCCGAAGGCCCGTAGCCTCGCGCCGGGTAGGACTTACCGGGATGCTTGGTTGGGCTAACGTCCCACCCATCCTTCGCTCCGAAGGCGGGATGCTTGGTCGGGCTAACGTCCCACCCATCCTTCGCTCCGAAGGCCCGTAGCTTCGCGCCGGGTAGGACTTAGCGGGATGCTTGGTCGGGCTAACGTCCCACCCATCCTTCGCTCTGAAGGCCCGTAGCTTCACGCCTGGTAGGACTTAGCGGGATGCTTGGTCGGGCTAACGTCCCACCCATCCTTCGCTCCGAAGGCCCGTAGCTTCGCGCCGGGTAGGACTTAGCGGGATGCTTGGTCGGGTTAACGTCCCACCCATCCTTCGCTCCGAAGGCCCGTAGCTTCGTGCCGGGTAGGACTTAGCGGGATGCTTGGTCGGGCTAACATCCCACCCATCCTTCGCTCCAAATCCTTCTCTCCAAATGTCTTGAGCTTCGCTCCGCGTAAGACTTAGTGGGAGTTCTGGTTAGGCTAACGTCTAGCCCTCCTCCTCGCTCTGAAGGTCTGGAGCTCCACTCCGCGTAAGACTTAGTGGGAGTTCTGGTTAGGCTAACGTCTAGCCCTCCCCCTCGCTCCGAAGGTCTGGAGCTCCGTTCCGTGTAAGACTTAGTGGGAGTTCTGGTTAGACTAACGTCTAGCCCTCCCCCTCGCTCCGAAGGTCTGGAGCTCCACTCCGCGTAAGACTTAGTGGGAGTTCTGGTTAGGCTAACGTCTAGCCCTCCCCCTCGCTCCGAAGGTCTGGAGCTCCGCTCCGCGTAAGACTTAGTGGGAGTTCTGGTTAGGCTAACGTCTAGCCCTCTCCCTCGGAGTTCTGGTTAGGCTAACGTCTAGCCCTCCCCCTCGCTTCGAAGGTCTAGAGCTCCGCTCCGCGTAAGACTTAGTGGGAGTTCTGGTTAGGCTAACGTCTAGCCCTCCCCCTCGCTCCGAAGGTCTGGAGCTCCGCTCTGCGCAAGACTTAGCGGGAGGTTTGGTAAAGCTAACGTTTAACCTGTCCATTCGCCCTAAAAGCATGAGGCTCTACTCCGGTCTATGGTCAAAAATAAAAAAAAAGACTGAAAACAGCCCGTATGGCTAACGATCAGACCGTTACTTCATCTCGAGCATAGTCAAGCCTTCGAGCATCCAGGTAATAAAAAAACAACAACAACAAACACGATAGGCCCAAAGGCATCGAAATATATGACCACGTTGCTGATCCGGATGCAAAAAGCGAAGGCTGAGACAAGAATAGAAACAAACGAAAATGAAGACAACAACTCACACGGGAACATGTTGTTCATTTTATTATATAAAGTGGCGTTGCGAAATGTAGAGTCTATTACATATACTGACTCTATGCGCCGTACGCGCGGCGCACCGCCGTGATGAGGGCATCCGTCACCTCGAGGAGCTTTGGGACCGCATCAACCAGCAAATGGACATTGGCGATATCACGAGCGACGGCCTCTTCCCTCACCAATTCCTCCAGGGCACGATCGGACTCAAGCCAAAGCTCATCCTCCTCGGTGATGGCCGCCGGTGTGGCCTCATCCCCGAAGTTGAAGACCAGGGGGAGGGCCCCGCCCCCAGCAGGGGCTGGAGCATTGTCGTCCATCCAGGGGAGGCTGGTGACGATGGAAATCGCTAGAAGAAGTGAAGCAAGCGATGTTGAGCAGCGCATAAACGAGTCAAAACTGATGAATAATTGTCGGGACCCCGAATTTGCAAATCTGGACCCTCTGTGTATTCAGCACTAGTCTAGGAACACGCTAGTGCACACAGTCTTAACATCGGTAAATATCACAATCATACCACTCGATACTAATAAAGTACTTTATTTAAATAGTCAAACTGGTTACTCGACCTTATGGTCAAGTTACAAATATATGCCTCGCAGGGCGAAACTTATTAAGAGAGAAATAATAGCAGCGAAAAATCAAATAACTTCGTGGCGCCATCCAGTATACCACAGGCAACTGACTAGGCTCGCTTCCCTAAGTAGACGGTTCCTCTTGGAGCTCCTCCTCCAAAGCTGGTGTAGTCTCCTCTTCAACTGGTGTTGTATTGTGGCAAGGGTGAGTACTTGGTACTCAGCAAGTCATGCACAGAATGCAGGCTAATATACTATATGCATGGCTTGGTACAAAGGAATAGCTCAAGGTATATTTGCGATGCTTGACATTTGACAAGTAGCATAAGTAGATTCGAAAGCAGTAGAAACAAGTATAGCATAGATAACTTTTCAAGGAGTTTAATGAACATCTTTCCCATCCTAATCCACATTCCCATCAACATCATTATTAATCCAACCCAGCCTTTCAAATCCAAGTTATTTTTGAGAAAATCTAACCCTTGACTGTAATTCGGCGATGTCCAATACCGCGGACACGGCTATTCGAATAGATTCTACACTCTGCAGAGGTTATGCACTTTACCCACAAGATACAGTCAAACACCACAAAGGCGAGTTCAGTAACAAAGTCTTTCTAAACTTCTAACAATACAAGTGGTCCTCCCTGTTATTGCACACTAACCCTTCCCTTAGCTAAGGCGAAGTTTAGGCCAATCAACCGTTAGATGGGTACTGGCCTCGGCCGATGCGCTCCCCGTACAACTTACACAAAGGGTGTAGTTGACCTCCTGAGGTCCCACAGTGCGTTATTAGCAACTTAGTCAACTAGGTCCGTCCCATTACTGGTACATGTGGTTGCACGTTAGACCCAGTTCAAAGGCTTGCAAGGTTAAGTCCTTAGGGTGACCAGGCAAGACTACCCGAAGAACCAAATCAACATCCCCAATGCCACAACTGGCCCACCTGATTATTCTTGCCACATGCCCCGGTCGAAAAACTATTTATCAAACCCCAGTTGATTACCATGCACCACGTGCCATCAACATCACATGATACCTTTCCAAAACAGGTTCAATATATCATTAAGTCAATATTAACATTTGTTTGTCCAAAATCATGT
Organism: Rhipidocladum racemiflorum; assembly: GCA_036346355.1. Classification (NCBI taxonomy): domain Eukaryota; kingdom Viridiplantae; phylum Streptophyta; class Magnoliopsida; order Poales; family Poaceae; genus Rhipidocladum; species Rhipidocladum racemiflorum. Next base: position 10,993,616 of record CM070584.1, read on the forward strand.
CATGAGCACGTAGCAGGTCTAAGCAGTTTACTACAACGGTCTAAAACCCATGTTGGCAAGTTAATAATGTCCAACTAGTAAACCACAACTAGGGTGACAAGGGTCATGGCACATACTTAAGTAATCAAGGTGTCATACAGCAAATTGGTATTTATCTAATTCCCCAAATTTAAATAAAGTATTTTCTAATTGAACTAGCATGCAATAGGTTAAATCAAAATAGATTTCGAAATAGGATCAACATGGTCAAAGCACAACTTGCCTTCAAAAAGTACTTGTTCTTGGTCTTGAGTTGGATCCTGAGTCAATACTTCTCCTTCAAATCCTTCCGGCACTTCAACGTCTACCCGTAAAGCGTGCAAATAGCAAATACACGAATAAACAATAGGCAAAAAGTATCCAATCATCCAAATAAAATCCAAAAACAGGGAGAACATAATTTTATGAATTTTTAGAAACTGGAATCGTCAAATTTGGAGTTAAACGCAAAAATTATGATTATTTAAAGTTTAAATAATCAATTAAATAATTTTACAGAGAAAAACTTTAGTCCAAAAATTAAATAAAATTTATATTTAGGTAGATCTCAATTTTATACAAATTTAGAAATTTGAATCACTCAAATCGGAGTTGAAACGCAAAAGTTATAAGCGTTTGAAGTTTGAAACAAAATCTGAAATCATTATTTCGAATTAATAAATCATTTTCTTTTGGAAATTAATTATTGCGTCGGCTGGACACGTGTCGACCTCTGATTGGTCTGGCGGCGTCGGTAGATCCATGGACTTGGTCCACGCTCGGCTCGGGTCTACCGTGGACTCGGTCCACGGCTCCCACGTGTCGCCGACATGTGGGTCCCCCTCGGGTGGCGTCACTTCTTGGCGTCGGCGGGGCTCGCCACCACAGCCCGGCGGTGGGAACCCTGTGGCGTCATTCTTGGCGTCGGCGCTCGGTGAGACGGCGGCCGTGACATCTTGCGGGCCGCCATGACGTCAGTGTGACGTCATGGTGCAGGGTGGCTGGGCCGTTGACATGCGGGCCCTGCGTGTCAGCGTCACCTGCCAGCGTGGGCCAGCGGCCGGCCGCGGCGGTCGGCCTTCCCGACGCGTGGCGCAATCTCGGCCGTTGATTTGAAAATCAACGGCCTAGATTAGATTCGCTCTCACGCGTTTGGGTTAACGCGTTTGATCTGGACCGTTGGATCTAGATCCAATGGTCGAGATTGGATCTGGGATTTTGGACGGAATCTCACCGTGAGATGACGTGGCGCAATCTGGGACGTTGGATCGGAATCGGACGACGGAGCGAGCTCGGGGTCCGGCGATGGCTTGCGGCGGCGCTGGCTCGCCGGGATTGGGGACGACGACCACGGCAGCGGCGCGCCGGGCGTGCTCGGCGAGGTGAGAGGTCCCTTCCGACGCGGCTTGACCTCCGGTTCGGATCGACCTCAACGGCGGAGGGCAGCGAGAGCAGCGGCTGTCGGCGAAAAACTACTGGCGAACGCTACGGCAACTTCGGCGAGCGATTGCGGCTAGACGGCGGCGGCTCCGGCGACGTTGTCTAGGGCTACAGGCGCGCAATGAAGTGGCGGTCACGACGGCGGCGATGGCGCAATAAATAGAGCCCTCGGCGTCCGTGAAACGCACGGAAATCGAGACCTGCTCCGTTGCGGCAGCGGAGTCCGGCGGCGACACGGGTAGGGTGACATGGCGCAGCGCCGCGGCCGTTGGATCGAGATCCAACGGTCGCGAGTTTGGGTCGGGTCGGACTCGGCGGTATTGGCTCGGTCGGGCTCGGGCTCGGTGACGTGGCTCAATCGTGGCCGTTGGATCAAGATCCAACGGTCACGCGGTTAGGGTTCCAAATGACGGGTTCGGCTTGACCACGGGCGCGGTCGGGCTCGGGTCGGACTCGAACTCGAGTCTGACTCGGGCTCGGTCGGATGAACAGTGAAACCAACTCGATTTAATTAATCCAATTAAATTCCCAAAAATTCAATTAAATCATTAAAAATAGCAAAAGACTCAGAAAAATTCCAGAAAAATTCTGGAAAATATTTTAGGGTATTTGGGACTCAAATAAAATATTTCCAACAAAATTTTATTTGCAAAATTAAATTCTTTAATTATTTAAAAATGGAATAAATTCCAATAAATTCCAAATAAATCCAAATAAATTCCAGAAAATTCCAAAAATTCACCAAAGTACCAAATCACACATGGATTTAAGAAAAGAAAAATTTTGGGGTGTTACAATAATATGGGAGAACTCTAAACCGCGTTCCCCTTGAATATATATATGATAAAAGCGAGGAAGTTCAAAAGCCCGGGGTAAATGCAGGCTTAAGAAATCGAAAAGACAAGGGAAATTAAATCGAAAAACGAATACCAATTAAGCAACGAGTGACCTAAACATATGCACAAAGCAAAGAATGCGAAAGGTCTGGGTTTAATGGGGGCACAGCAAATCGAGGCATCCACACACCCAACTCCCAAGAACTAAGCTATAGGAGGGCCCCACGAAGGGCATCCGGACATTCTCCCGGCAAAAAATAATAATACACAAAGCAAACCGGCTAAGAGGGGGATGGTTTTTCCGTTCCCTTCGTCGAATCGCGCATTGCGGCACGGGCTCGGTGCACTGATTCCTTTGCAGTAGAGTCACCATGTTGCCTCCAGAAATCCGACATGAAGCTCGAGGATAATCGGGATGCAGCGGATGAAGGCTTCACAGACGGGGGAATATCACCAAACCCAGGCAGTGACGGGGCAGCGGAGGAAAAACCAAAGTGCTCACGAACGTGCGTACACCCCTTCGCCTCCAGCAATTGAGCGGTCTTAACGGAGCCTAGCCTCGCGCAGTAATCACCGAAAGTCAGTGCCGAATCCCCAAATATCTTGGTGGACTTTTTGAGAAAGGAGACGGCCTCCAAGCTGGATGAAGGAATACGGCCCGGGGCTGCATCAATGCCAAATCGAGGGAGCTACTACAGAAAGGCCTCGGTAGCTCCATGAACTCTGGAGACAATGGATTCCATCTCCTTCCAGGCTGCTTCATAACGCTCCTCCGCTTGTTGAGTGTTGCGAAGGTGCATTTGAAGCTCGCTCCGTGCCGTCGCAAGTTGTGAAGGGAATTCTTCCGCTTGTTTCTTCAATATGTTCTTGCCCTCTTCTGCCACGGCCCCTCTGAGCTCGACGGCGTGAGAGACCTCGAGAGCCCTCATGGCACCTTGAAGGGTGGCGAGCTCGGCAGAGTCGGTCTCCATTCTTTGTCGGGCCATGTCTCACTCGGCCCCAAGGGTTTCCTCGAGCTGCGTCAGGCGGGACTCCCACTCTTCCACCTGGTTCAGAATGGCCTTCAGCGAATCTACGTGCTCCTAGAGACCTTGGAGTCCCTGGGCAACGTGATCCATGACCTGTGGAAATCAAGAAGTAAACACGTAAAGATCACTAAGGGGAAGGTGGAATGAAGAAAACAGAAGAAAGGCGACGCATACCTGGCTGAGCCGGTTTTTGAAGGCGGCACGATGGGGGCCAACGCTCCTGCCACTCAACGCCCCGATCACGGCTTGCCCTCTTGGCCCGGCCCGGTCAGAAGTACTCGCCCAGTCTTCCTCATCAGGCCTAGGAATGGGGCCATCCCCGAGGCCTTCACCTCCGACTTGGACGGACTCGGCGTCTCAGGTCGAGGCACCTTCGGCTGCGACCCCCAGGGCGGCCCCAATCGGAGGAAGGTCACCCTCATCGACTGTGAGGGGGCTACTGGGGACCGTGACTGGAAGGGGCCCGGCTTCGACGGTCAGGGAGGTCTTGACCTCGCCCTCCCCGACGGCCCCGGCCTGGAGGATCTCGATCTCTAGGGCATCTCTCGCCCGGTCCTCCGCAACGTCTTCGCTTGGGGAAGACAAGATTTCGACTGTCGCGGGCTCCCTGGCCCCCCGTGCTGGCAAGGCTCGGCTCGGGGAGGCCGGACGAGCTCCCTTGAGGGGATCCTCCGGAGGTCTGGTCCCCGAGCGATCACGGTCGGCGGACCAGTTGGAAGTCGACTTCCTCCTCGGACTCGGACTCGCCCTGGACAACAACCATTGTCAGGGGCAGTTGTGAGCGAGCTCGAGCTCCTGATGTCTACAGTAGGGAGCATTACTAAACCAAAGCAAGAAAACTTCGAGAGCACCAGGGCAAGGTAGTACGCGTACCTGAGTGACGAGCCTCCTCCTCGAAGATGGGCGCTGGGGTCATGGCGCCTCGGAGGGTCCGGAGAGCTTCCCCTCTGGGCGCCTTGAGCCGAAGGTGCTGGAGCTCGGGAAGGTCTCGAAGCCACGGAAGGGCTGGGTCACGAACCTTGGGTCTGGGGACCTGGAGCCCCTGGTGGACTCGAGGTCCTCGCTGCAGCTGCTGCTTGTTGCTACTGTGCGAGTAAAGGAGAGGTCGTGAGAAGAAAAAGTGCTAGGACAAAGCAGCCCGGGGAACGACCAAAGAACGGGGAGAAGGAAACTTACCACCGCCTGGTCCCTCCACTCGACAAGCTGTTTCTTTGGGACGCTGCCACTAGGGGCGTCCGGAGGTGGCCTCTTGCCCGCCTTCTTGCTTCTGCCCGCTCTAGGCAGCGGCAGTATCCGCCTCGCAGCCTCGTGCAACTCCTGGTTATCCTGCGAACATATTCAGGATTAGTGTAAGCTCGAGAGGCCTTGAGTAGGGACCTGAACTCGAAGAATGGTTACCTCAGCGCTTCGGCTAAACACGCTCTTTGGGACGGGATCATCCAGGGTGTAATCAAGCGTTGCCTTCTCGAACATCTCGTTCATCCTGGCTGCCAGCCAGGATTCTTTCGGCGCTGCTGAGGACCATGTGAGAGTTAAGCAAAGAAATAAAAATATATATCAGCTTGAGCTCGGGAAAGCCTTCTTGGACAAGGAGACTTACCGGTGGAGGCCTTGCGAGTAGGGTCGTCTCACCCCACAATCTCGAAGAATGGGTGGAGCCTCCTTCGTAGAGGGCACACCCGGTTCCACAAGAAATCGCTGGCGATGGCCTGTCCGGTAAGGCCGCGCGTGGCACAGATATGGATGGCAGCGATGGCTTCTTGGTCTACTTATAGCTCGTCCGGCTCAGGGGTCTGGCACTTGGTGCTGACAGGGGTCCCGTCGTAGGTGAGGGCACCGTCTTCGCCCCTCTTCAGATAAAACCACCTCTCGGACCAAGGACCGAGGGAGTCTCGGGCACGAAGCTGAGGAAAGGACCAGGGAAGCCCCGGCCGCAGCCGTAAGTAAAGGCACCCGACCACGGGGTCCTTTCCAATACGGAACAGAGGAAAGTAGCGGAAGAAAAGCGAAGAGGTCGGGACAATCCCTAGGAACCCCTCGCACAGGTGAGAGAAGATGGAAAGGAGGAGGATAGAATTGGGCACCAGGTTAATGAGCTCGATCTCGCATTGGGCAAGAACCGAGGCCAAGAAGTCACTCTCTGGCGTCCGTAGGCCAAAGAGCATGTACTGCTCGGTGATGACGAGCTTGTCTTCTCGAGGCTACGGCTCGGTCTCCCTGCCGGGTAGCCGCCAAGTCGCCGGGTCCAACAACCCCGATTCCTTAAGTTCCTTCATCCTCACCATGGACAACGAGCTCTTCTCGAACTTGTCCATGGGAGCTTGCGAGGTATTGGCTGGGGGAGAGAAGAAAGGTTTGGACTAGAGAGGGAGCGGTTTCGCCGGAGGTTGCGGGGTCAGAGAAGATTTGGGGCCTTTTTTGGGAAGACGAAGTGGCCCAGTATACAAAGGGTCCCGATTTCTAACAGCTGGGAGTTGCTGTACCTCAAAAGGCGCGCCGAGTGCGCTTGGGAAATCGCGCCACGGGGAGTGGCAATGGTACGAAAGGACTTGGACCATCCTCGTCGCTCAGACCTAAGCAACGAGGCCTGGGAGTTCTTGGTTGAGACTAGGGCACCCGATACGGCGCTGAGCTGAGGGTAAAACCGAGGTTAAGGCGCCACCTTGGGGGCTAGCGTAGACCAGACGAGCACTCCCCTCCTAAGATCTTAAGGCTCAAGGCCCTCTTCGGCAACTAGGAGAGACTTGAGCCTCAGGGGCTAGATGTCGGGGACTGAGAACTCCTACCCAATCATCAGCATGGTCAACGGGCCCCAGCCCGAGTTCGAGCTGGTAACTCAAGCTCGGGCCCCCTGCCATCCCGATGACCAGGCGGCGCCCGTGCGACCTCAAGCAAAGGAACCGAAGGCCGTCTCACAACCAAGAGCTAAATCCCGGGGAGACCCGATCAGAGGCTTGCGTTGGTAGTTGCCAAGATCCGTGAAGGTAGGACATGAAGCGGACGTGGGCGTAGGACCCGGAGGCAGTTGTGATCCGGCTGAGGCGTTCGTGGGGCCACTCTCTCTGGAAACTACTCCTGACCGATCGCCCATAATGGGCTAAAGGGGCTTTGTAATTTCTATATGAGTGCGTAGGGGAACCCCAAAAAGAGGACAGGGCCATAGACATCCACTTGTACTCACGCATAATCGATTCTTCTGCCTCAGGGCAAGACTAGAGTAGAGCTATTACCCAGCTCGGGGGCTCGAACCAGTATAAATCCTCGCGTCTCTTGATTTCTTCTCTTTATTCGTAACTGCAGCAAACGCCGGTCTCCTAAGGGACGAAGCTCGCCTTCGGGTCCCTGTTCACACACCCCCCTCGGTTTCATCTTTGCGATCAGGCGATCCTGATCGTCAACTGCATCCGAGTCAGGCGCGAAAAACGCAGCAGCTACGCGGAGCAGAGGCGAAATCCAGCGGCGATACAGAGAGGCTGACATGACGTGATCTAGAATGTCCACGTACACTCGATCCGCCGTTGGATCGAGATCCAACGGTCGGCGGATTAGGGTTTAGGGTTTGGGCGCAGCGCAGTTAACGGGTTGCGGGTCGGGTCCAACAGATCGACCCGTTAGGGTTTTTCTGAATTTTCCTTTTCGTTTTTACTAGTTAAAATAAATCCAGTAATTAAAATAAATTGAGAAAAATAGCAAAATGCTCAAAAAAATCCTAAAAAAATTCTACAAAATTCTTTGAGACATTTTGGACTCAAATAAAAAATTTCTAACAAAATTTTATATGAAACTTTTAAATATTTAATTAATTCAAGAGAGGACGTAATTCAAATTTAATCCAAATAAATTCCAGAAAATTCCAAAAATTCAAATAACTCAATAAATTTAACAAAAGTAAAATTTTAGGATGTTACAGAGAGTAGCCTCCACCCTTAGATGGCCACTTGGTCCTTAAGAAACCTCATCAAGGGTTAAGATTCGCTCTCACTCATACATGGGCTAACCCGTAACCTAATAGCATAATGGGTTTTATCCACACACACACACACACTAACTTAGCCACTACACCACCCGCGAACCTTTGATCCAACGATCCTGCTTCGCTAGAGTAGGGTCATTTGAGTAGGGCTCAAGTTAGCATCTCAACCATCACTTGTCCTCTTAACTTGCAGCCACTCCTAGCCTCAGTCATCCTCCGGCGATACCTTGACCGTCTGGACCTTAGCTCTCTCAGCGTAGTCCCAATCTCCTCCGCCTCACCATGACCTAGCTCCAAAGTTCTACAACCATCACAGATTGGAGAAACACATCACATAGCATTGCTCAAAATGATATTCAAACAGTAATCAACTAAGCAATCACACAAAAGATCCCACCTTAACTCAAAACCACTTAAGGGTGCTCCGACCACTTAAGACTATGATCTGTTTGTAACATCGCAAATCATTCTTGAGTGTTACGATTTTTTTCAGTCGGGAATGTGGTGGGCCTATTTTAGAGCTGTAGGGTGGGGAAATTAGCTGTGTGGGAGAAAATTTACAATTTTACCCCTCCACCTACTCTTTTTCCCCTCCCACTTAGTAATTTTTTTTCTCCGGCTCCTCCCCAACCAAATGAGCAGGAGCTCCTGCTCTCCTTCCCGAGCACTCCTCCTCCTAGGCGTCTCCCCTTGCAGAAGCTCCCCATGGCACCTCCTCCACCTAAAGCAGCACCCCATGGCGTCTCCTCCACCTGCAGCAGCACCCCATGGAGCCTCCTCCTTCCTCCATGGCAGCTAAGCATCTCTTCTCCCTGCAGCAGCCCCAACCGAATTCTTTCCCCCTTGTTCATCCTTGAGGCTAATTGAAGGTAATTCGTGTTAGAGGCTTGTTGGTCTGGCTTGTGGGGTGGTAGAGTACCCTTGCTAGGGTTCTTGAGTTTGAGGTGAGTTGAGTTGAGGATTTGAGTTGATTTGGGTTGATTAGAATTGTGCTATTTTCGGGCAGATTTTGTCTCACTGTTAGGTCTTTGATTCGAGGGCCTTAGGGGCGTTTTTTGATTATTCGGCTATAGAGAAATTTGTATATTGTGTTCTTAAGTTTCTTTAGAGCACAATAAAACTAAATTCCATTCAGCCAATCAAAAGTTATGATTTTTTTTAGTGCGGACTACTCTGAATGTGCATGTGCAGGTAGTTGTAATTTTGAACTGCGGTTTAGGTCCAGAAACAAGCTGATTTAGAATTTTTGTTTGCCTATAGATAGATGGGGAATTTTCTGTAGATTAAGAAAATGTATTTTTTTGATTGATTTGGATTCAAGAATCAAAAGTTATGCTATGTTGAAATGAGCTATCCCAAACTAAAATTTCTAGAAATTTAGAAGTTTGGGGTAGATTGGGATCGATGTTCATTTCAAATCTAAGAATGATTGAGGCATCTCCTGCATGAATGGCTATGAAATACTTGTATATTATCCTCTTGTGATCATTTAGAGCACAAGAACTCCAAATTTGGTTTAGCCATTTGGGAGATATGCTAATTTTAGTGTAGACTGTCCAGAATTAGAGTTAATGCAATTGATCATTGTTCATTTCAAATCTGTGAAGGATTGAGGAATGAATGGCTATGAAATACTTGTAGATTATCCTCTTGTAGTTATTTAGAGCACAAGAACTCCAAATTTGGTTTAGCCATTTGGGAGATATGCTAATTTTAGTGTAGACTGTCCAGAATTAGAGTTAATGCAATTGATGTTTGTTCATCGCAAATCTGGGATTGATTGAGGCATATACTGCATGAATGCCTATGAAATACTTGTATATTATCTTCTTGTGGTCATTTAGAGCACAAGAAATCTAAATTTGGTTTAGCCATTTGGGAGATATGCTAATTTTAGTGCAGATTGTCCAGAATTAGAGTTAATTCAATTGATCTTTGTTCATCACAAATTTGAGATTGATTGAGGCATCTCCTGCATGAATGGCTATGAAATACTTGTAGATTATCCTCTTGTGATCATTTAGAGCATAAGAACTCTAAATTTGGTATATCCATTTGGGAGATATGCTAATTTTAGTACAAACAGTCCAGAATTAGAGTTAATACAATTGATCTCTATTCATCACAAATCTGTTATTGATTGATGCATCTCCTGCATTAATGGGTATGAAATAATTGTAGATCATCCCCTTGTGGTCATTTAGAGACTGAGTTCCATCAATTTGGATAAGTGAATCAAAAGTTATGATTGTTTTAGTGGCTGCTGTCCTGTGTGGCAGTAGTTTGGCTCTGGGGCAAGAATTTGAATTTGAGTTGGATTAGTTGTGAAAAGATTAATTGGTCTCCGGAGGAAGTTTAAAGCAGGGTTAAGCATAGGAGCGAAAGTATTATCGTTATTTGTCGTTTGAACTATGATTTGCATTGTTTTGAGATGAATGGATATATGGTTTTGCAGGGAATGTGATCTCGGGGGTGGCCGTGGCTTCTTGCCACTCCATTCCGAGTGGGTAAAGACAAGTGTATCAACTAGTATGATGCTAGGATATCATTTCTTGCTAATCATTATGAATATGTTTTGCTAATCATAATGGTATAAATTATGAATGGGTTTATGTTGAAAGAGATTGAAATGGTTGTGGTGAATGCATGTCGCATTATATGGGTGAAAGAGAGTTTCTAAATGATTATAAAATTGAATGTTATGTTAATGCTTGTGTTTGAGTTAATTGTGATCTCTTTGCCTGTTGGGCGGATGACCATTTAGCAAAGGAGATCTTGCAGTTTTTTTTAAATTAGGATAGGTTTTGGTGACACTCGGGGCATAGTTGGTGCCAGGGTGTTACACTGTGAAGGCCCCAACCACTCAAGGTCCAGCCACTAGTCTACGACCAGTCAAATCCCGACCACTGAAGGTTCCGACCTGTAGTCCTTGGACAACTCACAACAACTCGAATTGCCCAACCCAAGGCAAACTCAAATACAATCAATTACTCATTATAAATATGGGTAGATTTTCACATGATCTTTTAGAAACTTTAGTTGGGTGTGTTTAATTTGTACCGATGATATCAAGATCCGCTCCCGCTCCTCTTCTATATTACAATTAAGTGGAGATGAGATCCAGAACATTGACCATGACAAGTTTATACCCGTGAGGACTTTGGTTATTGTTGAATTTAGTTCAAATGTGGATGACAAGGAATGGTTGAGCTTCTATTCACTAGTAACATTCACAGGTAAAGGAAGCGCGATGATACTAGGGATGGCAATCGGGTGGGTACCTCCGGGTACCATCATTTCATACCCAAACCGAAACAAAGTGCCGCCCACCCAAACCCATTAAGCTTTTTGGGTACAAATCTGTACCCATGCCCAAACCCAATGGGTACCTGATACCCAATGGGTACCCATGGGTATCTATAGCAACAAACAAATATGCCTGACCGTAGTCGCCGTAGCCACCGAAGGGGGAGGGCATGACGCAACCGAAGGTGGAATCAGGGAAGGGGAAGCAGAGAGGACAACCATACCTGGTTGGAGAGGGAAGGGAGGGACCCATCAGCTCCATGTAGTCGCGCAGGCACGACGGTGGGATCGGCCCTCCCACCGGTAGCACCGCCATGCGGATGGCCAACCCCAAGGAAGAGGGTGGGGATGGGGCCAAAGGGAGAGGCGGAGGCGGTGGCGGGAGGGAGAGCCGACTACCGAGAGGGAGGGGTGCGCGAGGGATGGCGGCAGGGGATTCCGAAGGAAGCGAGAAGATTGTAGTGGCAAATTAGTGAGTTAGGGTTTTGATTTTCTAATATTATATATATATATTATAAAAAGTGGGGCTCGTTTATCATAGGATACCCATCGGGCACCCTTGGGTACAAACTGATACCCACATCCATCCTATGACCTTATCGGGTACCCAAACCCGAAAACCCATGGGTTTAAAATGCTACCCGTACCCATCCTTATCGGGTCGGGTACCCATGGGTAGCCAAACCCATGGGTAAAACTGCCATCCCTAGATGATAGTCATAAGTAGGCTCGAGAAACTAGCAAGGTTTGGAACAGTAAAACTAATCCGAATAAACAGCTTTTCGCGAGAGAAATACAGTTACCTTTCAAGGTGCTTGCATTTGGGAGTTCTAACCCGATAGACCACCCACAGTTGACCTTCATAGGGAAGGAGTTGGCAACAATGATGGAGGGGTCACTTGCCAATTTAAACGTGTATGCTGAGAAACAATCTGAATGTTCAGTTCTGGATCCATGTGTTCTAAAATTGTATAAAGCAGTGATGGAGGATAATTTATCCTTCTTTGGCGAACATCCGAATACTATTCTCGAGGAAGGTAGCACCGTAGATATCACTCAGCGTTCTTTGCCATCTACAGCCTCGTCCCGATTTATGCTACTGATCGGTGAAAGGGATTCTTTCAAAGGTGAACTTCCCAAGATGACATTTGGTGATATAATAGCAGGCTATGTTGTTCTGCCAATGAAGTTTCAGCTGGTGTGGGAGTCACGGTTGCCCCCTTAGGGCTTGTTTGGCAGCGTTAATCCCGGCGGGGAACCCAGCCCATTCCCGGGGTTGAAAGCCACTGGGCTGGATCACCCCGGGCCGATGAAAGTAGCATTTGGAGCCCGACGATATGAGAAAATATCGGCCCTTTCCGTGCCGTTTCCCTGCGAAAACATTCCGCTAGTCCTCAGGTAGGGTTAGGGTTCCCCGTCTCCTCCCTCGCGAGTCGCCTCCCCTATCGAGCGTCGCCTCCGCCCTCCATTGCCGCCCGTCTCGCCTCGCGATCTCGCCTCCGCCCTCATTGCCGACCGCCTCGTCTCGTCCCCTCGCGACCTCACCTCCGCGTCTCGCCTCCTCTCGCGAGATCCAGGCCGCTATCGCTGCCGCCTGCAAGGCATCTATGCCGGAATCACCGCCGCCTGCAAGAGATCCAGGCCGCTAGCGCCGCCGGTGGGAAGCGCTCGATAGGTAACGCCCCTCTGCCCCCATCTCTCTCCCTAGGGTTCCTAGTCTCATCTTGTTTCTTGCAGATCTCGCTGGAAGACCACGACTGGAGGTGAAGGTGGAGCTGAGATTTCCTCGTCTCGTCGGACTCCAAACGCGACTTCCTGCCAGGTTTGAATCATACCACTCATCTTCTTTGTTTGATTTTGTTTTTTGGGATGAATTAGTTTTGAGATTTGATGCTAATGCTAATGCAACTGCGGATTTGATATGCATATTTGACCTGCATATATTTAGTCAAATAATGAGCATTGTCAATAGATTAATCTGCATATATATTTGATCTGCATATATTCATGCTTGTGAATGAATACTGAAGACCTGTGGCACAACAAGTGGAAGCAAGCTCAACAATTTATTGCTAATATTTGATCTGCATATATTCATGCTTGAAAGCAAGCTCAACAAGTGATCTGCATATATTTATTGGAGTGCCATTTATGTCATGTATGATTTACTTAGTGAAAAACGTACATTGATTCAGGGAGCCAGTGTATGTCAGAAGATCATAGTCATACTACTAAAGTATTAATCTTTCTCCTCTCCTATAAGGATTTCTGGATCTACATGTGTTTAAAGTCTGACAATTACTCTAAAATCCCATGACTTCATACCTAATTACCTAGATAGCTTTTAACAGAGTACCTGTTGATAGCGTCTTATCACGAGACAAATTGAAATGAAGGACAAATTCATCTCAATACCTAATTACCTAATTACCTAGGTATGTAATTACCTAGATAGCTTTTAACAGAGACAAATTGAAATGAAAGACAAATTCATGTTTAATTGATAGATAGCTTTCTCTGTACCTAATTCATCTCAATACCTAATTCATGTTTAATTACCTAATTACCTAGGCATAGATAGCTTTCTCTTCCCAAAACAACAAAAATATCATATCAACAAGGTTGCTCGATTGATATTGAGACGATGTGATTTATGGCCATTCTAGGAGTTGGGAGGGTGCATTGTCGGTTCTGCCAGCAGCTACAGTGAAGAATGCCCAGCAGCTACATTGTCTCATTACTTCTTTAGTTCTATGCTGCAAAACTTTTAAATCCTATCTTGTTGTATAGCTTTTGGCTACAGTACACCATATTTGGCTATTTGCTCATAGACTCTTATTAGTCACTATTGTAGCTTTAACAATGATCAATCATAACTGTGCATATAGCATATAGTATATGAAGTTAGCATCTTGCACGATAATTCATTAACAATGTACTAATTCACAATATTTTATATTTGTATGTATTAGCAAATGGGCACTAGAAAGGAGCTCATTAGGAAATTTATGCTTGAGGAAGAAGAGGATGACGATGAGTTGTTTTTTGTATTGGTTCCTACATAACTTTCATGCTTTTATGATGAAAAAAGACCTGTCCACACATCATCACTTACCGGCGCTAAAAAAGTTAAGGAGATCTTAGAAGGGCATGAGAGTTGGTGTAGGGTTGAGTTTCGAATGGAGCCGGAGATATTCAGGGCTACATCAAATTTTCTTAGAGTTGAGAGTTTGTTACATGACACAAGAGGAGTTACTGTTGAGGAGCAGCTAGGGATGTTTATGTACATGATCTCTCACAATGCTAGCAACCAAAAGCTTCAAAAAGCATTCCAACATAGTGGTGAAACAGTTCATAGGAAAATAAAGGAAGTCTTTGAGATAATTCCTGCTCTAACTCATAGATTTGTCAAGCTCCCAAGTTCAAACCAAACTCACTTGAAGATTATATCGGATCCACGGTTTTGGCCTTATTTTCAGGTAAATTCATACACAGTAGACACCTAACTTTTTTTTAAAGATTTTCCTATATTAATTTCCTATATTTATGTACAGAACTGCATTGGTGCTATTGATGGCACACATATTCCAATCACAATTGCTGAAGAGAAAGCAGCTCCTTATAGAAATAGGAAAGGAACATTGTCACAAAATGTGATGCTAGCTTGTGACTTTGACTTGAACTTCACATTTATTTCATGTGGATGGGAAGGGTCAGCATCAGATGCAGGAGTCCTTCGTTCTGCTCTTAGCAAGGGGTTTCATGTTCCAGAGGGTAAATTTTATCTTGTGGATGGTGGGTACGCAAACACGCCTTCTTTTCTTGCCCCATATCGAGGAGTTCAATACCATATTAGTGAATTTAAGAGGCGTCGCTCAGCTCGAAGATATGATTATGCAGACTACAAAGAATTGTTCAACCATCGCCACGCTCTCCTTCACAACCACATTGAAAGGGCAATTGGTGTTTTGAAAAAGCGATTCCCAATCCTAAAAGTTGGCACATTTCATCCCATTAAAACTCAGATTAAGATCCCAGCTGCAGCTGTTGCATTTCACAACATCATTAGAGGTCAGAATGGTCAAGATGGGTGGTTGGATCACCAACCTGCCTATATTCAATCAGATGATTTTGTTGATGTACCAGAGGGTGACAATAATTATCAAAATGACTTTGAGTCAAACGATGGAACTACTCTTAGAGATCAAATTGCAATGCAAATGTGGGATGATTATAATCGTTAATCGGACACGAATTGTCATCAAGTGGTATAGGTATTTTGTGTCATAAAGTAGATCATCTATTTCTCTTGAACTTGTGGTTGTAAGATGTGGTATTGCTTGAAGCTTATAAATGTAATTTATTTTCAGATCTATGGCTTGTTTTCATGTGGTATTGCTTGAAACTTTGTTATGTGGTTGCTTCTCTAAAATCTATTGCTGCATTATTGTAACATTTCAATATACTGTAGTTAGTGTAGCTATGTCTAAAGAAGGATCAAGGGCCTCTTGGAACTTCTCATTTGAAAAAGCTCTTGTCGATATACTACATGACCATAACAATCCAAAGTTCAGAGGTCAAAATGGATGGGTATCTGAAGGCTGGAGAAGCATAGTTAGTAAGTTCAATGAAAAGTTTCCAACCATCCACTTCACAAAGCAACAGATCCAAGAGAAGGAGAAGGAACTGAAAGGGAATTACAAAGCTATACGAGATGCACGGAAACAAAGTGGTGTGGGCTGGAATGATTCTTTATGCATGATTGTTGCTGAACCAAGTATTTGGGATAAAATTATTCATGTAAGACCATTTTCTCTCGTTAACTAATAGTATTTTTTGTGCTGTGTTTTGATACTAACTGTATTCTTTTGTTGATTTTAATAGGATCATCCAAAGGTGAAAAGGTACCGCAATAAACCATTCCTTCTCTTCAACAACCTGGCAGCATTATATGAAGGTGATTATCACAACAAATGAGAACATTTTGTTTGTTCATTCACACTGTTTGTTAGAAGTTAGAACAAATGATTATAATAGCATTTTCCTGTTTGCTGTCAGCATTGACTAGTGAGGCATGTTTTGAGTTTCTATTATAGCTATTTGCTAAGCATGTGGGGCATGATATTTCTCCCTAGAGCAGTGAAAATATGTTGAATGATATTTATCCCTAGAGCAATCAAAGCATGTTAAGCCTTTTATGCAGTTACATGTAGTAGAACAATATGCACCGGTAAAGTTCAGATAGTAGTTTGCTTCTTTCTCTATTGAGGTCAATAAAAAAGTTGGCCTTTTATGTTGTCCTATCATATTGTCACAACTGTTTGCTCTTTTGTTAAGTTTATATGCTGTTATACCCTTTTGTTCCTGAAGACAAGTTGTCTCTGCACTTGAGTGCATTCTTGGGTGTTTTGTTTATGGATGCTCTCTAGAAATGGCTACTCGTAGCTTCGTTGTCCGGTAAGGGCTTGCCTTCTGTCACCGACTTACTCAAATGAGCTTCTGTTTCCATGTCCCTTTCAACTAGGTGGGTTAGTATTTAACATGTTGATTTCTTTAGTTTGATCGCTATAACATCTGTGCAATTTATTTACCATGTAATAATAGGAAGCACGGCCACAGGGGATTTGAATTTTGTATCAATTGAGCAAATGGGGCCTCCAACTAATGAGGTTATCCCCAATGACAATGATGTCCATGATGTTGAATTAAATCCTTTTGCTGCAAATATGGAGGGGCAAGAGACATCTAGTGCTCGCATGGAAGCTGACGAAATGGACCATGTTGCTTCTGCTTCGTCTACACCAAAAGGAAATAGTAATGGGAAAAAGCGCAAGCAAAGTCAGATTGCTGGGGTTCTTGAGAGCTATCTAGAATTCAAGAAGGAGCAAACCAAGAAATTTTCTGAAGAACTAAATGAGACAAGACCTAGTCAGAGCGACAAGTTTTCTATTGGGAAGTGTGTTGCTGCTCTAGAGTCAATTGAAGATCTAACAGATATGGAGAAGGCAAAGGCACTACGACTCTTCAAATATGAGCTGAATAGAGAAATTTTTATCAACACAAAAAATCCAAGTGTTCGATTGCTTTGGATTAAGAGCGAAATCTGTCCATAAGTAAGTTATGAATTTAATTCTTGATCATAATTATATGATTTCATGTTTGTTTGGTGTAATATCTTAATCATGCGGGTGCATTGAACTTACCTTTGTGACAGTGTAGCAATGCCTTGTATTATGTTGTGTTGGTTCATTATTTTTTACGAAATAGTATGCAGAAGTGTAATTTCTTCGTGCTGGAATAGTATGTCCTCCTCACTTCATCAAGTTAACACCAGCTAATAGTGAACTCAAAGGATGTATGCTGCTTGATGGTGTATTCTAACCTTTTGCTTTGGTTTCCATTTACTATTTGCTATTCATAATTGTCTACATGTATATCTTCTTGTAATGTATTTCATTTTTATCCTTCTGGTAATATATTTCATTTTTATGCTCATGTATATCTTCCTGTGTATTTCTAATGCCAAGGTGAGAAGGAAGATGCATGAAATGGAGAACATCCTGGAGCCTGACGAGTTTGTTGATTGAACCTAGATTATGGTCACTAGTCAGCGTGTCCTACTGTTGGGGACAGTCATAATGTCAGATATTCATGTGATCTCTCATTCATTACCTATGTAATCTGAGAATTTTTCAAGATACTAGAAGAAGTCCTCTACCTGCTATGCACTGTAATTTAGTTTACTTTGGTGGATTTAGCGTCGACAATTGAAGAACATGAGAACTTACTTTCTTTGAGGGAATGAAGATTGGCTATATTACTTAAATATTGGCATTGTTTTTCACTTATGCATAACTGTTGTTTGGCCTGATTGCAATGCGGCTATTGAAAATTTTAATTTCATACACGACGAGTTGTGGGCAGCCACTGGTATGACCTTCCCCTGTTTCTATACTAGGTATGAACACTGGTATCAGGTAAAATACTTTGGACATTACCATTCAAGTCATTTCTTGAATGTTAGGGATTTTTATCCTTATGGCTTCCAAATGGTGGGTGGAAAAATTTCCCTTGAGGGGAAATTATCCCTAGAGATTGGAGGGAATTTCATGTGTCATTAAAATCCCTCTAGGGAGAAATATTCCCTAGATTTTATTTCCCTAGCATCCAAACATGCCCTTATACTGTTATTTCTGCTACTTGTGTTGCCGAGAAGCGTCAGGTCACAGCCTCACCAAGGAAGAAACACCGGAAATTATATATGTATCCACCTTGATTGTCACACACTACTAGTTGCCAGACAATCTCCCTCCATGATGTGAACCTCAACTGGTATATAGCATAATACTTCAAGTATATTTCATCCTTGTGAAAGAAAACGATAATGATCAGCTATAATTGAAACTCATGTATTCCTGTTTAAAACAATAGATTTCATTTTCCTTAATGATTCAGTTTACACAAGAAACCACGCCGTCACTTCTTGAAGTTGAATCCGGTGTCCAGGTGTCCATAGACTCCATTCAAGAAATCGTCATTTTGCAGAACTACACGTCTGCTCCAAAATGCGTCAATATCTGATATATATTGTACCCGCATTGACCTTTTTGCCAACAGGAAAAAGACGTACTGAAAAATATCACCATTTGTGGTGTAAAATACTAAAAATATTACCATTCCACACTGAATTAGACTGGTTAGTCTTTCATGCTACATAACAATACCATGGCATCTGATTAAACAAGTTGAAATACATCGAGCAGCCCCACGAAATAATTTCCTTGTCATACATCAGTATTCCCCTTGAAAGAATTAAAGGAGGAACAATCGGCAGCGACGCAGTGGTTGGAATAGATGGGAAAAAGAGATGGACGTGCAGAACTGAACTAGAAATTTTAGCTTAATTGCTTTGCATACCATAAGCATCCCTAAGCTTGAGAAGTATTCCATCTTCTCATTGTAACATCCCAAAATTTTGCTTTTCTTAAATTCATGTGTGATTTGGCACTTTGGTGAATTTTTGGAATTTTCTGGAATTTATTTGGATTTATTTGGAATTTATTTGAATTTATTCCATTTTGAAATAATTAAAGAATTTAATTTTGCAAATAAATTTTTGTTGGAAATATTTTATTTGAGTCCAAAATAATCCAAAATATTTTCCAGAATTTTTCGAATTTTTCTCGAGTCATTTGCTATTTTAATGAATTAAATGAATTATCGAATTATTTTAAATATTAAATCGCTGGAAAATCCAACTCGGGTCAAGTACTGTTCATCCGACCGAGTCGGACTCGAGTCCGACCCGAGCCAGTTGACTCGACCAAACCCACTCCTAACCCTAATCGATCCCAACCGTTGGATCAAGATCCAACGGCTGAGATCCGCCCGAACCCGACCGAAGCCGTGTCGGACCGGACCGATCGCGCCGTCGATCGTGGCGTTGAGCGCGACACGTGGGACGGCCACGATTTCGTCGTCTGCCCGTAACCGCGCCGGACTCCGCCGCCTCGGGCGCCGCCGGGACCGATAGGGCTCCGCCCTGAGCACGCCTCCCGGGGCTATTTAATGCCCGGATCGCACCCCGAGGACCGCCGTGACCGCGCACTTCTTGCCCTAACCCGCCGAGCTCTAGCCGCCGTAGGTTCGCCGAATCGCCGCCAGAAGCTGCGTGAAGCGCCGCCACGGTCCTTGCCTCGCCGCCTCGCCGCCGTCCTCCGCCGCCATTGACCCCAGATTCAAACCCCGGCCAGGCGCACCAAGACACCCTCCATCTCGTCGAGCACGCTCCAACCGCCGTTTGGGTGGTCGCTGCCTCAGGCCAGCCGGCACAACTCCGCCAGTGAAGCCATCGCCGACCCGAGCTCCACCAACCGTCCGATCAAGATCCAAAGGCCCAGATCGTGCCCGCGTCACCTCGGTGAGTTTCCCGTTGAAAACCCTAGATCTAATCCCAACCGTTGGATCTAGATCCAACGGCTTAGGTTGCGCCGCGTATCAAGAACTGCACCAGGTTAGATTGGATCTGGACCGTTGGATCATGATCCAACGGCCCACGATCGATCACGTCGCCCCAAGCACATGAGGCCAAACTCAATCCCGGTAGTCGGATTTCAAACCAACGGGCCACGATTGTGCCACGCGCCCAGGAAGCCGAGTTGCCGCGCCACGACGCGCGCGTGATCACCGACACGCTGGGCCCGCGTGTCGGGCCGATAAGCATCGCGGACGCCACCCATGACGCCATCGGTGGGACCCACTGCCGACCGCGGGTCGAGCCTCACGACGCCAAGAATGACGTCACCCGAGTGGGCCCACATGTCAGTCACGTGAGCCGTGGACCGAGTCCACCGTGGACCCAAGCCGAGTGTGGACCGAGCCCATGGACCGGCTGACGTCAGCAGGCCAATCAGGAGCCGCCACGTGTCCTTGCTGACGCAATAATTAATTTCCGAAAAAGAAAAATGATTTATTAATTCGGATAATGATTTCAAATTTAGATTCAAACTTCAAACGCTTATAACTTTTGCGTTTCAACTCCGATTTGAGCGATTCAAATTTCTAAATTTGTATAAAATTAAGATCTACCTAAATATGAATTTTATTTAATTTTTGGACTAAAGTTTTTCTCTGTAATATTATTTCATTGATTATTTAAACTTTAAATAATCATAACTTTTGCGTTTTAACTCCAAATTTGATGATTCCAGTTTCTAAAAATCCAGAAAATTATGTTCTCTCTGTTTATGGATTTTATTTGGAGTTTTGGGATCTTTTTGCATAGTGTTTATTTGTGTATTTGCTATTTGCACGCTTTACGAGTAGACGTTGAAGTGCCGGAGGGATTCAAGGAGAAGTATTGACTCGTGATCCAACTCAAGACCAAGAGCAAGTGCTTTTTGAAGGCAAGTTGTGCTTTGACCATATTGATCCTATTTCGAAATCTATTTTGATATAAACTATTGCAGGATAGTTCAATTAGAAAGATACTTTGTTTAAACACAGGGTTAGATAAATACCAATTTGCTATATGACACCTTGATTACTTAAGTATGTGCCATGACCCTTTGTCACCCTAGTTGTGGTTTACTAGTTGGACATTATTAAATTGCCAACATGGGTTTAGATCGTTGTAGTATACTGCTTAGACCTGCTACGTGCTCATGACATGATTTTGGATAATCAAATGCTAATATTGACTTAATGATATATTGAACCTGTTTTGGAAAAGTATCATGTGATGTTGATGGCACGTGGTGCATGGTAATCAACTGGGGTTTGATAAAACGCTGACGGGCATGTGGCAAGAGTAATCAATTGGGCGGTTGTGGCATTGGGAGTGTTGATTTGGTTTTTCGTAGTCTTGCCCTGGTCACTCTAAGGACTTAACCTTGCAAGCCTTTGAACTGGTCATACTTGCAACCACATGGTCGAATGGGACGGCCCTAGTTGACTAAGTCGCTAAGGACTCACTTGTGGAGCCTCAGGGTGTCGATTACACCGTTTGTGTGATTGTACTGGGAGCGTATCGTGGTCGTGGCCAGGTACCCATCTAACGGTGTGTTGGTCCCATACTTCGCCTTGGCTAAGGGAAGGGATGGTGTAGAGCACGCATCTGAGAGGACCACCTGTGTTGTTTGAGGCTTCCGAAGGCTTTGTTATGATCGCTCATTCGCATACTCTTGTATGGCGATTCACTACCGACGTGGTGAGTAGATTGTATCTTGTGGGTAAAGTGCATAACCTCTGCAGAGTGTAGAATCTATTTGAATAGCCGAGTCCACTGTGATCGACAATGCTCTGAATTACAAATCAAGGGTTAGATTTTCTGAAAATAACTTGGATTTGAAAAGTTGGGTTGGTTTAACAAGGAAGATGATGGAAATACGGTTTAGGAGGGGGAAAAATGTTATTTAAACTTCTTGAAAAGTTATTTATGTTTTACTTATTTCTACTGCTTTCGAATCTACTTTTATTACTTGTCAAAAGTCATTTCTTGCAAATATACCTTGAGCTATTCCTTTGTACCAAGCCATGCATGTAGTATATTAGCTTGCATTCTCAGGCATGACTTGTCGAGTACCAAGTACTCACCCTTGCCTCAACACAATACCGCTGAAGAGGAGATTACGCCAAAGATTGGAGGAGGAACTCCAAGAGGACCCGACTACTTAGGATCTGAGCCCGATCGATTTACTGTGGTATCTTTGGATGGCGCCACTAAGTTTATTTGATCTTCCATTCTTTGTTATTTCTCTTTTAATAAGTTTCGCCTTGCAAGGCATATATTTGTAACTTGGCCATAAGGTTGAGTAACCCTTTGATTATTTAAATAAAGTACTTTGATAATATCGATTGGTATGATTGTGATATTTACCGATGTTAAGACTGTGTGCACTAGCGCGTTCCTGGACTAGTGCTGAATACACAGAGGGTCCGGATTTGCAAATTCGGGGTCCCGACAGAGGTGGTATCAGAGCCATACTTGACTGTAGGCTCAACCCTAAGCTAGAATGGTCGTAGTGAGGATAAAACCTATTTTCTAAAAGCTAAAAGTTGTCAAGAAAGGAAATGACATCTCGGCTTATCCCCTTCTCTCTTTTCTCATCTCTTGCTGAAATTTTCCCTTACCTTGTCACAATTTAAAAGAAATTCCGAGTTCTTACGTAAAGCACCCTTGTGACAGATGGAGGAAGAGTTCAACTACGTTGATCTGGGAGTTGGTCACGCCGCGGAACTTTGGCATATGCTACAAATTCTCGGAGATTTTGAGAAGCCCCAATATCAAGTGGAAGTGATCAGACAAGCGGGATTGATCAAGGCTTGTGACGTGAGGATTGAGGTACCTGCCAGGAAGAGGGGCCCAGGCAATCGCCCGATACACCGTGACCGCTAGAAGATCTACAATGCGGATGGGTATCCAAGAAGTATCACGACGAGCAATGCGGCACATTACCCGTGTCTACGCCAGAGAGTTGGAAATGCGGTGTTCCGTTACCATCCGCGGCGATAACCTTCTTGACCGAAGACGATTCAGATGAGAATGCCACTTACACGCTTGGCACGATTAAATCGTCGCCAGGAAGATGTACTAGATAATACAAGCAAGGAGCTACAGAAGGCCCGCAAGGAAATCACGGCAGAGAAGAACAGATGGCGGAAGCTCAAGAGTATGTGGCACACCTTCTACGAAGGATTGATGAGTTGGAAATGACTTTGTACGGACTGCACTCCAGAGCCAAGATTTGAGCTACACGAGCCGATCCGGAGGAGTCGATCTCGAAGAGGACCCTGCTTCTTCGACTACCACAGATGACATAGTCGCTGGACATGGCGATCGTTTCGCGCCTATGCCGCAGCACCCGTACCCAGGCCGTGGAGGTTTTCTCGATGAGTGAGCTTAGGTTCTATAGTGAGACTCCTTCGCCGAGTCGCGTCTTAAAATAAAGAGTCACCCTTTAGGCGTTAGACTCCAGAGTTAGTTCGATTTGAATTTGCTTTGTTTGCTGAGTGTGCAGTATGTGTTGCAAGGCCCTTAGGCATTGTAAGCAGCCATACCAAGTTATTAATAATAAAGATGGACCTTAAAGTTACCCCTTTCGCCCCGCATAAGTTCCATATTACTTGTCTATTCTTGTTTCCCTCTCATCTCTAAACCTAGAGCAAATCAACAGATGGTGAACACCCGTGGGAACTTTGGAAGCAATGGGAGTGGATCTCGCCCAATGTAAAACCCCAATGATGGAGCACCAAAGCACCGCCATCGGATGTGCAGAATTTTGGAGCATTTCTTGCTGCTCGGACCAGATTGATGCATGCTATGATGCAACAAATGCAAGCACGTCCTTTGCTCAGGCCACTTTGCTAATCAAGTTAATCAGTGACCACGCCGTAATACAAGGTCAGCCGAGTTCATGAGGACTCACCCACCCACTTTCTTCTGGGAATGCCAATCCGTTGGAGGCCGACGATTGGTTAAGATCAATTGAGAGGAAGCTACACATAGCTCAATGCATAGGGAATGAGAAGGTACTTTACGCTTCTCATCAGTTGGAAGGAACAAATTGCCGAATGGTGGGAGAACTTACGTGCCACGCAGAGAACCCTCAAGATATCACTTGGGAAGAGTTCACATTGCATTCCGACAAGATCACGTGCCTGAAGGAATTATGGACCTTAAGAAGGAGGAGTTGAGCATCAAGCAAGGTAATCACCGATGGCCGACTACCTGAACAAATTCACACAACCTAGCACGCTACGCACTGAGGATGTAGCGACGGATAAATCCAGGCAGTCTCGTTTCATGAAGGGACTTAACTCAGATTGCAAGTAGGGTTGATCACCCACACCTTTCCAGATTTCCAAGAGTTGGTAAATAAGGCGCTTATTCTTGAGGACAAGCGCAAGGAAGCTGGATGAGAACAGAAGCGCAGGATGCAACAAAGAAGGATCACGTCGAGGAACGCATAGCGCTTGAGAGTTGCACCAAATCAATTCTTGATTCCAACCACACGTAATGCAACAAGGACACCATCCCAGCACCAAGACCTGTCAATCGTAACTACTGCACCCACCCCGCTAGAAACGCTACCCCGTGCGGCAAGAAGGAACAAAGTGAGACGCCTGTTACAACCGCAACGAGCCAGACACTTTGCCAACAGCTTGTCCAAAGAAGACAGCGAGAGCGACCCGATTCGCTTCAATCTAGGAACCACCCCAGCCTAGGACGCCAAAGACAGGAGCCACACCCTGCATCGTGGTGAGAGGCCGAGTCAACCATGTCACCGCAGATGCAACCGAGAATGCTACGGACGTCGTCTTGGGTAAGTTACTTGTTAACTCAAGATCGCAATGATTTTGTTTGACTCGAGCTTCGCATTCGCTTGTTTCACAAGGCTTTGCTACTAGAAATGACTTAAGGATTGCAAGACTTAAGTGCATACTTTTAGTTCAAACCCCTCGTTCCGAACTCCGAGCGGAAGTAGGATGTTAGGGTGAGAATACTAATAGATGGAATAGAGTTCCTAGCAAACCTTATAATTTTGGAGACCCGGACCTTAGATGTTATATTGGGAATGGATTGGTTATCCAAGCACAAGGTCAGATTGGATTGTGGACGAAGGACTATCTCAGTTGAGAGCCCGTGTGGGAAGAAAGTGGAATTTCAAGCCACTGCAGCTTAGAGATGGACAGATTGATGGTTAACAGTACCAAGGCAATCAAAGATAGAGGATGTTCCGGTAGTGAATGGGTACCACAGACGTTTTCCCGAAGATCTACCCGGTATGCCGCAGACAGGGGACATAGAGTTTGTGATAGAACTTGTACTGCACAAAGACCGATAGCAAAGAGACCCTATCGGATGTCTACCGAGGAGTTGGTAGAGATGAAGAAACAAATTTGGAAGAGTTAATGGAGAAAGGATTTATCGAGGACCGAGTTAGTCGCCGTGGGGAGCACCAGTTTTGTTTGTCAAGAAGAAGGACGGAGTTTCAGGATGTGCATTGACTACCGTGCACTCAATGAAGTCACCGTGAAGAATAAGTATCCGCTACCCAGGATTGATGATTTGTTTGATCGATTAAGAGGAGCCGAGTTTTCTCCAAGATTGATCTCGAGATCGGGATACCATCGATTGAAGATCCGATCGAGGATATTCAAGATCGCATTCTCGTCAAGATATGGACATTACGAGTTTACGATTATGTCCTTTGGGCCGAATTTAACGCGCCAAATTATTTCATGAATATGATGAATAAGGTGTTCATGGAATATTTGGACAAGTTTGTCGTCGTGTTCATAGACGATATCCTAATCTACTCCAAGACAACGGCTGAACAGGCCGAACACTCAAGGCGAGTTTTGGAAAAGCTGAGGGACCAGCAACTTTTCGCCAAGTTCAGCAAGTGTGACTTTTGGAAGGACAAAGTGGAGTTCCTTGGACACGTGATGACCGCGGAGGAGTCGCCAGTAGATCCAAGCAAAGTAGAAGCTGTGTTACATTGGGAACAACCAAAGACGGTGACCCAGTTCGAGTTTCCTTGGAATGGCGAGGATATTACCGCCGTTTCATCGAAGGCTTTTCGACAATTGCGAAACCTCTTACGCAATTGTCAAGAAGGAAAAGAAGTTTGCATGGACGCTTGAGAATGTGAGGAAGGATTTCAGAGTCAAGAAGCGATTGACATCAAGACGGTGTTAGTTCTACCTGGATGTTGCTCAAAGCTTCGATATTTATTGTGACGCATCGCGCCAAGGACTTGGATGTGTCTTGTCTGATGAATGGAAAGGTCGTCGCTTATGCATCAAGGCAGTTGAGGCCGCATGAGGAAAATTATCCGACACATGACCTAGAGTTAGCCGCCGTAGTGCATGCCTTGAAGATATGGCGTCACTATCTGATTGGAAACAGATGTGAGGTATATACGGATCATAAGAGCCTAAAGTACATATTCACCCAGTCGGATCTGAATATGAGGCAAAGGAGATGGCTAGAGTTGATCAAGGACTATAATGTTGGAATCCATTACCATCCCGGGAAGGCCAACGTAGTAGCCGATGCTCTGAGTCGGAAGAGCCATACCGTGAGTACGTTGCTAGCCACAAGACAGGATGAGTTATGTGAGGATTTCCAGAAAATGAAGATTGAGGTTGTACCTAGCGGATTCTTGGCCGCCTTGGAAGTAAAGCCTACCCTAGAGGATCAGATCCGAGAAGGGCAGAAGGATGATGACAGGATCCGCAGGATCAAGTCCATCAAGGAGGAAGGCGAGGCGGCAGGACTTCAAATTGGATGAACAAGGCACGCGTTGTGGATGAAGGATCGCATTTGTGTGCCTAACAAAAGGGAGTTAAAGCAACTGATTTTGGAAGAAGCCCATGACTCTAAGTACTCGATTCACCCCGAAGCGCCAAGATGTATCGGGATCTCAAGGAGAGATTCGGTGGCCGAGTATGAAACGAAGTTGCCGAGCATGTTGCATTGTGCGACGTATGCCGAGAGTCAAGGCAATGCATCGAGACCGGCCAGGATTGCTACAAACCGAGAATACCCGAGTGGAAGTGGGAGGAAATCGGAATGGATTTCATTACCGGCTTGTCAAGACTCAAGGAGGTTATGACTCCATATGGGTTATAGTGGATCGCTTGACTAAAGTAGCCCATTTTATCCCGTGAAGACCACCTACTCGGAGATAAGTTAGCGAGTTGTACATGATCAGGATTGTTTGTTTGCACGGAGTGCCAAAGAGGATTGTATCGGACCAGGTACCCAATTTACCTCAAGGTTCTGAATAAGTTGCATGAAGCCATGGGAACCCGTTTAAACTTCAAGATGTACCTTATCATCCACGCAGACGGATGGACAGGCAAGAAAGAGTCAACCAGATTCGAGGATATGCTAAGAGCTTGTGCATTAGCTTATGCTACCTCTTGGGATAAAAAGTTTGCCGTATGCCGAGTTCGATTACAACAATAGTTATCAGGCTAGTTCTGAGATGTCACCTTTTGAGGCCTTTGTATGGTCGACCCTGTCGGACGCCATTGAATTGGAATGAGACCGGCGAGCGCCGTGTCTTTGGGCCTGATATTCTTCAAGAGGTCAAGAAGCGGTCGCCATAATTAGGGAAAGGTTGAAGATAGCCCAATCTCGACAAAAGAGTTATGCTGACAATCGTCGCCGGGATTTGATTTTTGAACCAGAAGACTTTGTATACCTCAGAGTTACGCCTCTCAGGGGAGTTAAGAGGTTCCATGCCAAAGGGAAACTTGCACCCCGTTATGTTGGACCATTTAAGATTTTGAGCCGCAGAGGCGAAGTTGCTTATCAGCTAGAGTTGCCACAGTCGTTAGCAGGGGTACATGATGTATTCCATGTGTCCCAGTTGAAGAAATGTCTCCGAGTTCCTGAGGAACAGACACCGCTAGAGTCAATTGAGTTGCATGAGGACTTGACTTATAAGGAGCACCCTGTGAGGATTCTAGACACAATGGATCGAGAAACTAGAAACAAGTCAACCCGATTCTGTAGAGTTCATTGGAGCAACAATGAACAAAGTGAAGCGACTTGGGAGCGCGAAGAGGATTTGAAGAAAGAATTTCCAAACCTATTTCTTTAGTGAGCCCTGAATCTCGGGGACGAGATTCTATTAAGGGGGGGAGGTTTGTAACATCCCAAAATTTTGCTTTTCTTAAATTCATGTGTGATTTGGCACTTTGGTGAATTTTTGGAATTTTCTGGAATTTATTTGGATTTATTTGGAATTTATTTGAATTTATTCCATTTTGAAATAATTAAAGAATTTAATTTTGCAAATAAATTTTTGTTGGAAATATTTTATTTGAGTCCAAAATAATCCAAAATATTTTCCAGAATTTTTCTGGAATTTTTCTGAGTCATTTGCTATTTTTAATGAATTAAATGAATTCTTGGGAATTATTTTAAATATTAAATCATTTGGAAAATCCAACTCGGGTCAAGTACTGTTCATCCGACCGAGTCGAACTCGAGTCCGACCCGAGCCAGTTGACTCGACCAAACCCACTCCTAACCCTAATCGATCCCAACCGTTGGATCAAGATCCAACGGCTGAGATCCGCCCGAACCCGACCGAGCCGTGTCGACGACCCGATCGCGCCGGCGATCGTGGCCGTTGAGCGCGACACGTGGGACGGCCACGATTTCGTCGTCTTCCGTAATCGAGCCGGACTCGCCGCCGAAAGCGCCATTGCGTGATCGATTAGGGCTCCGCCGAGCACGCCTCCCGGCTATTTAATGCCCGGATCGCACCGAGGACCGCCGTGACCCGCGCACTTCTTGCCCTAACCCGCCGAGCTCTAGCCGCCGTAGGTTCGCCGAATCGCTCGCCGTAGTTGCGTGAAGCGCCGCCACGCAGTCCTTGCCTCGCCTCGCCCGCCGTCCGCCCTCCGCCGCCATTGACCCCAGATTCGAAACCCCGGCCAGCGCACCAAGACACCTCTCCATCTCGTCGAAGCACGCTCCAACCGCCGCTTGGGTGGTCGCTGCCTCGGCCACGGCAGCGCAACTCCGCCGTGAAGCCATCGCGACTCCCGAAGCTCCTCAACCGTCCGATCAAGATCCAAAGGCCCGGATCGTGCCACGTCACCTCGGTGAGTTTCCCCGTTGAAAACCCTAGATCTAATCCCAACCGTTGGATCTAGATCCAACGGCTTAGGTTGCGCGTATCAAGAATCGCACCAGGTTAGATTGGATCTCGACCGTTGGATCATGATCCAACGGCCCACGATCGATCCGCGTCGCCCCAAGCACATGAGGCCAAACTCAATCCCGGTAGTCGGATTTCAAACCAACGGCCACGACAGCCACGCGTCCAAGCCGAGTTGCCGCGCTTCACGCGACGCGTGCGTGGTCATCGACACGCTGGGCCCGCGTGTCGGGACAGCATCGCGGACGTCACCCATGACGTCATCGGTGGGACTCCACTGTCAACTGCGGTCGAGCCCCGCCGACGCCAAGAATGACGTCACCCGAGCGGGCCCACATGTCGATCCACGTGAGCCGTGGACCGAGTCCACCGTGGACCCAAGCCGAGCGTGGACCGAGCCCATGGACCTACCGACGCCAAGAAAGCCAATCGAGGAGCCGCCACGTGTCCTTGCTGACGCAATAATTAATTTCCGAAAAAGAAAAATGATTTATTAATTCGGATAATGATTTCAAATTTAGATTCAAACTTCAAACGCTTATAACTTTTGCGTTTCAACTCCGATTTGAGCGATTCAAATTTCTAAATTTGTATAAAATTAAGATCTACCTAAATATGAATTTTATTTAATTTTTGGACTAAAGTTTTTCTCTGTAATATTATTTCATTGATTATTTAAACTTTAAATAATCATAACTTTTAATGCTTTAACTCCAAATTTGATGATTCCAGCTTTCTAAAAATCCGAAAATTATGTTCTCTCTGTTTATGGATTTTATTTGGAGTTTTGGGATCTTTTTGCATAGTGTTTATTTGTGTATTTGCTATTTGCACGCTTTACGAGTAGACGTTGAAGTCTAGAGGGATTCGAAGGAGAAGTGTTGACTCAGATCCAACTCAAGACCAAGAGCAAGTGCTTTTTGAAGGCAAGTTGTGCTTTGACCATATTGATCCTATTTGAAATCTATTTTGATTTAAACTATTGCATGCTAGTTCAATTAGAAAGATACTTTGTTTAAACACAGGGTTAGATAAATACCAATTTGCTATATGACACCTTGATTACTTAAGTATGTGCCATGACCCTTTGTCACCCTAGTTGTGGTTTACTAGTTGGACATTATTAAATTGCCAACATGGGTTTAGATCGTTGTAGTATCGCTTAGACTGCTTTCGTGCTCATGACATGATTTTGGATAATCAAATGCTAATATTGACTTAATGATATATTGAACTGTTTTGGAAAAGTATCATGTGATGTTGATGGCACGTGGTGCATGGTAATCAAGCGGGGTTTGATAAATTTCGGCCAGGGGCATGTGGCAAGAGTAATCAAAAGCGGCCAGTTGTGGCATTGGGAGTGTTGATTTGGTTTTTCGGGTAGTCTTGCCCTGGTCACTCTAAGGACTTAACCTTGCAAGCCTTTGAACTGGGTCATACTTGCAACCACATGGTCGAATGGGACGGCCCTAGTTGACTAAGTCGCTAAGGACTCACTTGTGGAGCCTCAGTGGTGTCGATTACACCGTTTGTGTGATTGTACGGGAGCGTGTCGTGGGCGTGGCCGGTACCCATCTAATCGTGTTGGTCCCATACTTCGCCTTGGCTAAGGGAAGGGATGGTGTAGAGCACGTCTGGGAGAGGACCACCTGTGTTGTTTGAGGCTTAGAAAGGCTTTGTTATGATCGCTCATTCGCATACTCTTGTATGGCGATTCACTACCGACGTGGTGAGTAGATTGTATCTTGTGGGTAAAGTGCATAACCTCTGCAGAGTGTAGAATCTATTTGAATAGCCGAGTCCACTGATCGACAATGCTCGGGAATTACAGTCAAGGGTTAGATTTTCTGAAAATAACTTGGATTTGAAAAGTTGGGTTGGTTTAACAAGGAAGATGATGGAAATACGGTTTAGGAGGGGGGAAAATGTTATTTAAACTTCTTGAAAAGTTATTTATGTTTTACTTATTTCTACTGCTTTCGAATCTACTTTTATTACTTGTCAAAAGCTGTTTACTGCAAATATACCTTGAGCTATTCCTTTGTACCAAGCCATGCATGTAGTATATTAGCTTGCATTCTGTGCATGACTTGCTGAGTACCAAGTACTCACCCTTGCCTCAACACAATACCAGTTGAAGAGGAGATTACGCCAGCATTGGAGGAGGAACTCCAAGAGGACCCGACTACTTAGGGATGCGAGCCCGATCGATTGCACTGTGGTATCTTGGATGGCGCCACAGTTTATTTGATCTTCATTTCTTTATTATTTCTCTTTTAATAAGTTTCGCCTTGCAAGGCATATATTTGTAACTTGGCCATAAGGTTGAGTAACCCTTTGATTATTTAAATAAAGTACTTTGATAATATCGATTGGTATGATTGTGATATTTACCGATGTTAAGACTGTGTGCACTAGCGCGTTCCTGGACTAGTGCTGAATACACAGAGGGTCCGGATTTGCAAATTCGGGGTCCCGACAGTCATGCACACGAAAAGAACACATCTTATGCTTGGAAGCATATATAAATATATCCAGAAGAAGAATAGTGAAAATCTTTGAGGTAGTTTTTTAATTCATGGATGGACATACATAACAGTATTCTCAAATGCATAAATTTCTAATCAACAACAACATGAATGAGATATCGGAAGGTACATAATGGCAGTCCATGTTGAAAATAGCCAAGGTAGAATCAATAATATGAACTGATCTATTATGGTAAAGAAAGATAAGGAAGATCTCGTATATAGATTAGCATCTAAACTGACTACCACAGGAATGAATTATGCTCCTCAATTTAATCTCACCTTGAGCATGACGTTAGCATCTTCGAAAAACACCAAGTCATGTAGTTCTTATCAACCAGAGATCACTGGTGGGTTGGCTCTGCATTCACAGGCCACAATAGAAACAATGCTTCTTTTTACTATGATGTTATGCTAGTGTTTTGTAGGTGCAGAGTTTCTATTCAATATACACCATCAATGTTGCCATTGCCACTTGGATATATTGGAGGCTGTACATAAGAAATGATGCATCACACTTCACTCCAGAGATTGAAGATATACTGATGTGACGACACTTATTTTGAATTTGTCAACCATCATCAAATGCAAGAAAAGGAAGCACACATGACAAACTGAACTAACCATAAAAAAGCATAAGAAGCTACTATGCATTCAACATGTAAAAAGGGAATAACACCCGCTGGCCTTCCAATTATGTAATGATTATGGAGCCTCAAGCTGAAAAAGGGATGGAAAATCAAATTAGCGTAAATAAGTGAACAAGGACATTTAAAAATCTATTTTTAGTCGAAGAAATGAAATCTAGCTCTTTTGGGGTTCAGGCTCGGCCTTATGCCGGACCATGCCCAATCTGCCCATTCAAGCCCTCTCACATGCCCACGAGCTATATAGATCAAGCACACGAAAAAGGAAGATGAACATATGCGATCTCATAAATCAAGCAGGATAAAATTCCATACCACAGAACCAACGAAGGAAAGAAAAACTTCAGAAACAGAAGAACATATCCGAGAGAGACAACCAAGAGAACATCTGTTGCGCTTTCGGCTGTATGGTGCGTACCATGGTTCCTCCATTAGAAAAACAGTGGAAATGGTTATGAAAAATTATGAAACAATTCAATTAGACAGGTACAGTATCATCTAGCATTATGCAAAAATCCAAATCGAAATTCGATCTATACACCGAGAAACAAAGAAGATAAAATTATGAAACAATTCAATTAGACAGGTACAGCATCATCTAGCATTACGCAAAAATCCAAATCGAAATTCGATCTATACACCGAGAAACAAAGAAGATAAAATTTTGGATAAAAGGAAATGCAAAATTAAAAAGGGAAAAAACCAACCTGTTTCAAGATTTTCATGACCAGCTGGATAAAAGGAATGCATTATGTTTCAAAGGAAAATAGCACAGAAATTATGATCAGGTTGTAAGGCTGAAAACAAACGAAATGTCCTCATAGACTTAAGGCAGCACTCCTGTGTCCTGTGTTAGCATAAAACAAAGAAAGGCTATCACAAATCGTCCAGCCTCAGCATCAGGCCGGTATTATGTTATACTGTGATAGCAGGAAACAAACGAAGGCTAACACTAATTGGCTAGCCTCATCATCAATCCTATTATGCATCAATTACGTGCTATCCATACCAATACCACCGTAGAGATAGACGTAAGGCATACTAACCTACACATCAGCACATGCACAAAGAAATAAATCTGCACAGATAGCAAGCAAGTAGCTGGCACGAGTACGTGAATAAATAATCTGAGAGCTAGAAGACAACGAGCAAGCAATTTCACCTCGACGCAACCTAGAGTCCTTGTCTTCCCAATCCCCCATCGGCTTCAACCAATGAAGCAGCCTGCATCGAAGCCAAAAAAGAGATCAATAAACAATAGAACAGCGGGAATCACGGATAAATCTAGAACTAAAGAAATAAATAGAAAGACCAGATCTTTTAAGTAACCCATCGGCGCTAACCGAGCAAGCAATACCGACCTGCATCCAAGCCAAAAAAAAAAAGGAGATTGCTGTTAAACGCAGATAGATGTAGAATCAAAAGAAATAAAAGGAATCAGACTATCCCTAAGAAGCCATAAGAAGAGGTAGAACAAGAAGAACGACCAGCAAATGGAGACCAATTGTGGAGGCTCCGGTTTTAGATTAGCGATAAAGACTCTTACTGTTGCATCGGACTGGATAATGATGCAACCCGAAAGGAATCCAATCGCTTATCTGAAACCGTACTCGGATTGAGATCAACCAATCGGCGCAACACTCGTGCTCTTGCCAACCAGTTGGAATCAATCCAAGCTTCCCGCATATGTGTTCAGTGCTAGTTCCCAAGATCAACGCCTAGCACACATATACTTTGCACAACGAGCTGATACATCACACATACAAATATGTAAAAGACATAAAGGTAGTCTAGAAACGATTACATCTACTTGATATTACACAGAGTAAAGAGCAGCGAAAATGACCTCAAGTCCAAAACAGGGACAGCGGTGTGCCAACCATAACCCATAGGCAACCGACTGGGGGAAAAACCCAGTTCATCCAACCAAGAAATCGCTTGACCCCGGTTCGAAGTAAGCGCCGTCAGGAGCGTCCTCATTACCTTCCTCTAAGCATTTTTAAGTAGAGCAAACGGTGAGTACACGTATGTACTCGCAAGACTTTAGTGTATGGAAGAAATATTATACATGCAAGACTATTCAACGAATGAAAGCTTCTACTCTAGGTTTGAATTTCAGCATAAAGCAACTTTTATTTGTAAGCATGCAATTGCTAAACATTGATAACATTTTAAATGAGCATTTGATAAAAGCTATAAGTAGCATACAAGTATTTGACCAATCATTCATGACCCTCCATGGCCATAAACAATATCCGTAACATAACCAGCCCACCATAACTTACACCAACACAATAACACCATTTTCCAAGTCATTTTGTAAAACCAAAACCAAAACACTATACTTGACATGTTTCCAAGCCGCTCATGACCGTGAGCACGGCTAATCGATTAGATTTAAATCTCTGTAGAGAGTGTACACTTTACTCACATGACATATTCTAGCAATCATGTCAACCATGCAAGCCATCGCCCTCGTTCTCCCCATGGCAAGGCATACTCGTTGTATCGGGTCACTTACTCCCAACACCTCGGTGAAGGGAGCGCCCTCGAACGACACCACTCACTTGGTTCGTCCTACTCTTCTGCCTACCGACGTGCAAGATTAAAACTTCATCTAGCTTACTAAGTTAAGGCCATCCCATACTAGCACATGTGATTGCACCAATTAACTCAGTTGACAGTATCAAGTTCGGTCCTTAGGTTGATTCAGGCGAGTACTTCCCCCTGTCTACGTGCAATGACCAGTTTCCATACAACACCAATCCATTTCCTTGTACCGTACAAGTGGCCACTTGTACGGTGCAAGACATCCCATTGCACTTTCAGATATACATAACTCGCCCGTGTCTAAAACATACTTTTATTTCCATTTTTAACCACATACCAGTATCCTTTACTGCCATTTTCAACATTTGCAAAGTTTCATAAAGATTCAAGCCTAACATTCTACCCATAACTAAAGCATGGCTAAGCATAGCAATTAATAAACGATAATACCCATCTTTCATTTTATAGCATGAATAATCCCTAGCCTAGGTTTTAACAAGTTTTCATGGCAATGTAATTAAGGTAATCCCACAAGTTAGGAATATAACTACCATGACCCACAATATAGCAACTTTACAGAAATTAAACGCATTCATAATAGTTTGATTAAAACAAATTAGACTTGTAAAGTATGGGATCAACATGTTCAAAGGATGGTGCTTGCCTGTTTGCTCTTCTTCGAGATTGTTCTCAGGAATATAATCAGGGTCGTCGGCAACAGATTCCGACACGTCGTCAGCTACGCGTGCAAACGATAAAACCCACAACAAAAGCAAATAACCACGAATCAAATGGGGAAAAAGGAAATCAGATAGAAACCACAATTTAAGCTAAACAAGAGAACAAGCAATTACAGGAAGGATTCAATCAAATGCTAGCATACTAGTTCCACACTCAGCAGGTTCATTACATGCATCTTAGTGTTTAAACGATCGAATTCAGGAAGCTAAGATTGTTTGGATTAAAAGATATTCAAGACTAGTTACTCAAGCAATGCACTAGTTAATCATACAACTTGGACCTTTTGCTTTAATAGGATTCAGATGCAAAGCAAGTTATTAATTAAATGTTTTTCTATAACATGGTAGTGCAACTACTGTAGAATGATTCTGAGCTAATCTCCCAAGTTTTTGCATCTAGACGAGTAGTTCTACGGATGACTAAAAAGGCTTCAAGTGATAACAATTGCATATGTATAAAGTTATGACTTACATGATTAAGTTGAGGTGGCCACATAATAGACTTGTCTAATCAGCTTTAAGAGTTATTAAGGGGGTGCATAAGGGGGTAGCTTAGGGTTGGGTTTATCCTGTCATGAAGTCTATTGCAAGTTTAATAGCATAATTGAGCATGAAGGCCTTATTACCATTTCATCCTTCTCTAATGAGCATGAAACAAAAATTGATACTAAAACATTCAAAGGTAGTAAATAAGACCTAAGCAAGTCATATGGCAGCATGATCATGATATTTCAAAGCCCTAGGAACAAGCTATCATGCATTTGACTTGTAGTTGCACTAGTTAATAGCATTTCAATATAATTAAGCATTGAAGCACAACAATCATAACAACCATTTCAAATTAAGTCCAATCACAAATATCATCACACAATCAGTAAGTTTACTAAGGATTACTATGGAACTGGTTTCATTCAATTTGGAGTTGAAATGCAAAACTTGTATATTAGGCATCTAATAACCTAAAGCATTTAATTGATATCATTTGC
This sequence comes from Rhipidocladum racemiflorum, assembly GCA_036346355.1. Taxonomy (NCBI): domain Eukaryota; kingdom Viridiplantae; phylum Streptophyta; class Magnoliopsida; order Poales; family Poaceae; genus Rhipidocladum; species Rhipidocladum racemiflorum. Next base: position 11,029,853 of record CM070584.1, read on the forward strand.
TGTACACTAATCCAACATGAAATATTTTTATATATTCATAAAGTTCATGATTTTACAAAATTTCTGGAAGTGGTTTCATCTCATTTGGAGTTTCCTAGCAAAAGATATGCATTTTTGAATTCAGCTCGGCCAATTAAATCAAATTGAAAATGGGAAATACGTTTCTCCAGAAGGGAAAACGCATTCCCTAATCGCGCATGAGCCAAAGACTCCCGGTACTGACAGTGTGACCCCATCGTCGGTGGGCTCATGCCACTGACCAACCGGGTCCGCTTGTCGGTGGCCCAAAGCAGAGCCGAACAACGCGGACTCGCCGACGGCCACTGCGACGGCGGAGGAGGTCCGGCGATCGCACGGGAGGCAAAAGGGGGTCAAGGCGCACCTGTTGGTGAGGTCGATTCGGGCCGGGAGATGGCTCGGCGGCGCAAGGCGGCGGAGCTCGACGGGGAGATCTGTCGGCAGCGAGGAAGAGAGCGAGTTAGGCTCGGGCAAGGTGGGGAAAAGAACCAGGGAGGCGAGGGGGACCTTGAGGTGCTGCCGGCTTCCCCGGAGACGGCCCGGAGTGGTCCGGCAACGAGCGCCCGGAGACGAAGGAGTGCTGCGGCGGCGGCGCTACAAGTCCCTGGAGCCAAATGTCGATTTCTCCACTTCAGCGCTCCACTGAATAATGGGCGGCACAGTGAGGTGGTGCTCGGGAGGAATCGGCAAAGGGGTGAATGGCGAGGGCAGGCGCCAATTTATGGAGGTTGAGGCGAAGAGGGCGAGGCCACAGGGCACAGCATGGGCATCGGCGATGGAGCTCGGCGCGGCGGCCGCGTGGCGCGAGAGTTCTGACAAGCGGCATGGCCGGGGAGAGAAATGGAGAGGGAGGCGACGCCGTGAGCTGGGGAAACGACGCGCGAGCCAGGCAGCGTCGAGGTGAACGAGCGAAGAAGCCGAGGTAGCAACGGCGGCGAACGGTGCCCAAACGGCCGGTTCACTGTCCACCTATAGACACACGATCGTCCACTGCACCTTGCATTGTTTACTCAATCAGACAAGGTAGAGAAGTTAATTCAGGCAACACATGAATCAGAAGGATTGCAAAGTTTAGTTTGGAATGGCAGGGAATGAGAACTTTATTTGGTTAATAAAGTTTCGGACAATCGTCTGAGGTGTTGCCAAGACACGCAACACCGCCGATTCGCATAATCTTGAGGAGGAGCTAAGGATCAGTGAATTGTTGCATTGATCAGACATTTCAGCATCAGCGGTTGGTCCAAGGTATGGCTGATGGTTCAGAGATTTGATGCATCACACACTTGGTTGGTCAAAATGGATATGAGGATTGCTGGCGATGGAAGACCACAGTTGCGGTTTTGGTTGCAACAAAGCTCATCCAACGATGAAATGCTTAGCTTGGAATGGGTACTTTATTCGGATAGCAAGGTTTCGGACATGGAAATACTTATTTGCTACAGTGCCAGATCAAGCAAACCGAAATGCAGCAGCTACCCTGATTTGCCAGCTCCAAGCAAAGAATTGGCCAATTTCGATTGACGATCTTTGAGCTAGATAGTTTGGGAGTGAAACCCTGGAGTTAAACATTCTCTTGCTCAATCTGAAAAGCTCTAATTCGAAGAGCTTAAATGGAAAGAAATGAAACAAGATTTCATTTGGATAATGAAGTTTTAGATAATGCATTAGGCTTTAACTGTTACTTTGAGTTGTCAGCTCAAGCAAGGAATTAGCCAAAATGGTTTTGGAAACCTTGAGCTAATAGATTTGAAAATGGAATCCTAAAGATAGCCTTTGACCTCTCAAATTAGTGAGGCAATGCACTGGTTAGAATTGATTGACACAAATACTTTGTCCAAACAACATGTTTTCAGACAACACAGTGCTTTGGTACCGTGCAGGTTCAGAGATGTCAACAGCGAGCACTTGGATTGCCGAGATTAAGCTTTTTGGTTGGTGCAGGATGAGTTGAATATAGCTAAGTTGGTAGGTCATTAGGTGAAATTTTAATGCATGAAACCTTTCACAAGGATAAAGTAATGCTCATCCACGAACTTCTTGAGAATACACTTTATGAGCTTGATGAAGTTTCAGATGATGCAATCCTTGATGTTTTGCTTGCATTCACTTTTGTCCAACATGCTAAGACAAACTTTGAGTGAAAAGGCTTCGAAAAGGAAATTTTAGAAGCACTCAATCCTTGCCCAGAACAATAATGATATGCTTAGCTTAAGCAAAGCATAAAATGAAATTTTATTGGGCTGACAAAATTCTCGGGTGTTACACCAATTGGTGCCGAAACAACAACAGCAGAGGTGAAATCACGCAGAAAGGAAAAGGGGAACAAACTTCGACCTAAAAGGACAAGAAACCGAAGCCTTAGGACAGAAGAAACAATGGTGGGTGGGTGCGCTAGGTATAGTGGAGGATGTAGAGATAGATGAGCCGCAGCACCACCACGGCCGCGCCGCCACGGCCGTGGTGCCTGCAGACGAGCACACCGTAGATCCGCGTGTTGGTCCAGTCGCCGAGAGAGTCGATCATTCGCCGAGGGGAAAAGAACTGGCAAAGGAGATCGTGGGGATGGTAGTTGGAGGAGCGTTGTGCACTGCAGAGGAGTCGATGAAGAGTTGAACAGGATTGTGGAAGCATTTGAGAGCCGAGTCATGGGGAGAGGAGGCCACAAACGGTTTTAGGAGAGAGGCCGAGGCCACGGCTATTTTCACAAGTTGGGCCGAACGCACTGTTGGACGATCCATTAAAGCAGGGTAAACTCCTTTTATTAGTTTAGATAATCGATCAAGTACTACACATTCCTTGTGAAAAACTCAAATATGACGTCAACGCAGATGGCCGCCGGCGTCGAACGAGAGAGTACTTCAACATTTAATAATGTTAAAAGTCATACACGGGTTGTGGACCAATTGGTTCAATAAACGCGTCCATGCACGCCTAAATCATGTGCTCCATTAGCTAAATTTATTAGTTAACAATTGGATGACGTACATGTGGCCGGCTCATATCGACGTGCATGTGCTAATCACTTTCTCTAGTAATTGATTAAAAAAATGGCCAATAGGACCATCTTCCAGCTATAGCACAGCACGTGATCAGTTTATATACATGTCCACAGCCAGTAACTGAACTAGACGCAGTGAATCAAAAATGCATTGTATGCATTAATGACTTATATTTAATTAAGAAAGAGTCGTGCAAGCAGTTTCCATGCTGACCACTTGTAACCTCCCTCTCATCCTTGCGTACATGAAAGCAGTTTCCATAACTGCAATTGCTATAACCTCCCTCTCATCCTTGCGTATATGCAAAAAGCTTGCTCTATAAATAGAAGGTAAGAGTAAAGAGGAGAACTTGGAGGGAGAGTTTTGAAGAGAAGACGCAGATGTCCGCCGCCGACGTAACAAAAGACAGCTGATCCAAGTATCCCCATGAGCTCCTCGGAATGGTCCGCTTCGGGGTCCCCTACCTGCTCGACCGTGCCCGCTTCACCGCCGTTTGCAAGTCGTGGCACACTGTCGCGACGCAGCACCCGGCGCCGCCCGCTGTCCCACTGCTGCTCCTCTCACCGTACCATAGCAACTCAAGGAACACGAAACGCCTCTACTACCTTGAGGACGGTCATGTCCTCCACGTTCCATACCCAAGAAAGGAGCGCATCAAGTGGCTCATCAGCTCTTACGACAGCGGATGGATCGCAGCATCCAATGGGACACTCGTGATAGTCAACCTCTTCTCCGGTGCCGAGGTGGCGCTCTCCGACAAGCAAAGAAATATCGTCTACAGGTGCACTAACGGACCGAACATCAACTCGTCGGATTACTTCACCAGCCCGTTCATCGTTTGGAAGATGGTCTTCTCCGAATTACCCACCTCGAACGGCTGCATCCTCGCCGCCATCACTAGCATGTGCGGCATCACTCTCTGCAAAGTTGGCTATCAGGACGTCGGGTGGACCACAGGAGGATGTGGCAAGAGGCTCGGGGACATCGCCTTCTGCATCGGAAAGCTCTATGACCTCACATCCTCCTGTGGTTCACCCGCCGTCCTGGCAGCCAACTCTGAAGAGAGCGACGCCGCACATGCTGGTGATGGCAGCGAGGATGCAGCCGCTCGAGGTGTGTAATTCGGAGAAGACCATCTTCCAGACGATGAACGGGTTGATGAAGTAATCCGACGAGTTAACGTTATGTCCATTAGTGCACCTGCAGACAATATTCATTTGCTTGTCAGAGAGCGCCACCTCGGCACCGGAGAAGAGGTTAACAATCACGAGCGGCCCATCGGACGCTACGATCCACCTGCCGTCGTAAGAACCGATGAGCCATTTGGTGCGCTTCTTGCTTGGTTATAGAACATAGAGGCCATGACTGTCCTTGAGGCAGTAGAGACGTTTCGTGTTCATTGAACTGCTGTGGCACGGTGAGAGGAGCAACAATGGGACAGCGGGCGACGCCAAATGCTATGTCGCGACGGTGTGCCACGACTTGCAAACGGCAATGAAACGAGCGCGACCGAGCAGCAGGGGACCCCAAAGCGGACCATTTTGAGAAGCTCATGGGGGCACTTGGACCAGCCGTCTTTTATTCCGGCGGCGGCGGCCATTTGCGTCTCCTCTCCAAAGCTCTCCCTCCAAGTTCTCCTCTTTACTCTTACCTCCTATTTATAGAGCAAACTTTCTGCACGTACGCAAAGATGAGAGAGGTTACAGCGATTGCAGTCGCGGCAGTTATAGAAACTGTTTGCACGTACGCAAAGATGAGAGAGAGGTTACACGTGGTCAGCATGAAAACTGCTTTCACGACTCTCTTACTTAATTAAATATAAGTGATTAATACATACAATGCATTTTTGCTTCACTGCATCTAATTCAGTTACTAACTGTGAACATGTATATAAACTGATCACATGCTGTGCTATAGCCGAAAGATGGCCCCATTAGCCATTTTTTTAATCAATTTCTAAAGGTGATTAGCACTCGCACGTCGATATGACCCGGCCACATGTACGTCATCCAGTTCTTAACTAATAAATTAAGTTAATAGAGCACATAATTTATGCGTGCATGAATGAATTTATTGAACCAACTAGAAATGTGTACGCAGCGTGTACGCGGCGACACGCCGCGGAAGTTAACGTCTGCAAATAATATAGAAACATATGAAATGAGGTAATAAGATAGAATAGTAATGTATTGAAGAAGAATGTGTCAAAAAGAACATCATGGGAATAGGCTCATATATGTAGCAAACAAACCTAAAGCAAATATCAACCTTATACTTAGAAATAGTAAATTATCGTAAGAGTACCGTAATTTAACCAAAGAAGCACATGTGTACTATAATATATCATATGAGCACACACTAATAGATTTCCTGTTTATTGGTAATAGTGGAAGGTAACAGTAAAATACCATATACAAAGCAATTTTGGGCCTAAGAAGTTGTTGGAGCACCTCTACCAGAAAGGCACAAAGGAAACAATATTTCATAGTTCATACTGCGAAAAAGTATTATATATCTTTTTATTTTGGCAATATAGAAAACAATCAGATTTGAAATAAGCAATAAACTAATGATTATATTGTGTTTAATCAAAGGAATACACATATTAACAACATTGAACAAGCATGTGAAGGCTGCGATAGGAATGTATGCTAGTGATAGGGCAGGGTTAGAAACCATACTCACTGTCCTTTTAACATTGAAAGAGGCAGCTATATTTTTTAATTCTGGAGTGATGAAGGAAAAAATTAAGCGAATCATACTACAAAATACGGTAAAGGAAGCATGCTTTTTATTATGCAGAATATATCAAGTTAGGAACAAGGAGATAGCAAACTGCAATGAAGACCCAACCTAAAATAAACTCAATCATAAATCATAATACATACACAGTCTGTGCAACACAAGATCTCAAAGTAAGCTCTTATCTCCTTGCACTTACCAGCTCATAGGTAGGCGGCATGTACATGGAGTCATGGATAAGATATTTCACAGTTGTTCAGGAAATAAAATCAAAGCATCATTCTCTGCTCTTGCAATGAAAGAAGAAGCAAAGCACACTCTTTTATATTTGAGAGGAAGCAACTCACTTGGGTGTTATGAGGCTATTTTCTGGTTTTAGATCACAATGAATAATGCCAGAATTTTTCATGATAACCAATGCATCCAATAACTAAAAAAAACAAAGCATATATAACATGGCAACCAATGCATATAAAATTCATGCAACGTATGAAAATGACATCTAACCTGTCTTGAGAAAGTTCGGACATATTTCAATTGCAAACCTCTTAAGCTGTTCCTTTTTAATAGCTCATATCTACAAATGCGGGAGTTTACGTTACCACATGAATCTAATTTAACACAGAGAACAGTTATATTATTGAAGGCAAGATCCCGGAAGATTCTTACAGGTTATGACCATGCATTTCAAATGCTATACACAAATGATTTTGACATAGAAAAAAATCCAGCATCCGGACAATATTGTGTTGATCATCAGGATCAAATTTCTCATTTAGTTCCAAGTTTATGTAACCATAGTTGTGATGCCAATTTTTATATACATCTAACCAAATAAGCAAATGCTAGGTAGACTGTTGTACCAAGCTCAAAATGAAACCTCCGAGATAGGTTGCTGATAAAAGGTAGGCTGGTTTTCTATAACCTTCACTGCAACATAATTGTTGGTTTCTGCATCCCAGCATTTAGCAACCTGCCCAAAGGTACCTTGGCCAAGCATTTCTTTGACAATGTACCTAATTAGCAAAATAACAAAATAAGCATAGTATAATCCAATGTTGTCCATAGTTTAACAACCTGAACCCTGAAATGAAAAAATCAGCAAGAAAAGCTGAATTGGATGGCCTTGGGTCTATCACTTTTTCCCATACTTTCTTAATTCTCATTAATACTGCATCCCAGCATTTAGCAACCTGTCCACAGGTACCTTGGCCAAGCATTTCTTTGACAATGTACCTAATTAGCAAAATAACAAAATAAGCATAGTATAATCCAATGCTGTCCATAGTTTAATAACTTGAACCCTGAAATGAAAAAATCAACAAGAAAAGCTAAATCGCATGGCCTTGGGTCTATCACATTTTCCCATATTTTCTTAATTCTCATAAATAATTGGGGCCTCAAAGATGCAGACAATTTCTAACTTTTAATATAAAAAATCAACTTTGCTCAAAAGTGAAACCTATCTGGCAAAAATGAGCGCAGAGTCATTAAGAAACTATCAAGGAACAAAAATGTTAAAGCTGGTACATGGGGAAACAACCTAGAGGAAAAGTAACCTCCGGTATGACTTTTTATTAACCAATTCGAAGCTAAGATACAAGATGAGATCAGAATTTGCATTATCAAGGCCATCATTGTGAATTGGAACCTCCGGTATGACTTTTTATTAACCAATTTGAAGTTGACATACAAGATGAGATCAGAATTTGCATTATCAAGGGCATCTGAAATGCCCCAAAATTTCAAACCCTAATTGCAACCCTAATTCGGAGTTTAATTGGTTTTAATCGCGTTCTTCGTTCTTAATCCCGTTCTTGGATTTGGGGAGATTGGATGGGGGTAGTTGGAGACTTACCTGGTCTCCCGCTCGGTCCGTCGGTCCACCGCCTGCTCCAACGTCGCGTCGCCGGTGTCCCGTCGCGCGGCCTCGTCGCCCTGGCGTCATCCTCGCCCGTGTGGGTCGTCGCCGTCCCGTCCTCGCTGGCCGCGCCCGCGTCAGCTGACCTGCTCCCTCTCTCTCGGGTCGCCGCCTCTGCCCCCGTCGCGCTCCGCCTCGCGTCATCACCCTGCCCCGTGCCGTTGCCTCGCCTGTCACCCCCGTGCCGCCGAGCGGCTATAAAAGCCCTCGCGCACGCCCGTGCATCCCCCTCGCCCCCACTCTTCTTCTCCCCAGTGAGAAACCCCCTCGCCTCCCTCCCCATCATCCTATCCATCTCCGGCCAAAGCCGCTCGCCACCACCTCGCCTCCACCGCCCGCCGAAATCCCTAACCCTAACCCTAGCCCGCCCTTTCCGTCTCCCCCGTTGAGCCCTTTTATCTTCCCCGGCCCCGAGCTACCCTCTCCTCCCCAGGCCCCGGCCACCCTCGCCCTCGCCGCCGCCTTGCCTCGCCCCGTTTTTCCCCTCTGGTGGAACCCTAGCGAGCCCGATCGATATATCGATCGATCGATTTTTTTTTATCGCCGCCAACCGGACCCCACCGGTCAGCGTCGCGTAACCCCGGGCCCACCTGTCAGCCGCCCCGTCTCGCTGCCACTGGGCCCCGCGCGTCAGTCGGCCGGCCGCGCGGGATTGGGCCGTCCCAGCTCTCTCTCGCGCGCGCGCGTGGCCACCGCCTGTTAGGCCGTTTGGGCTCGGCCCTGTACGGCCCATGACTGTTTTCCGCTTTTTCCTTTTCTTTTCGGATTTAATAAATCCGAGAAATCCTTCTAAATACTCTGAAAAATCCCGAAATTCCCCGGAAGCCCCAAAAATACCCAAAATATACCGTTTCCACCGTTTTGAGCCACTGAATCCAAATACGGCATCCGTTTGGCTATTTGAAGTCCACAAAATTCTAAGATGCCCAAAATGCCCTCAAACTCGCCTCTGGCCTTTTCCTCTCAATCCCTTTTTGTTTCTCCTTTTCTTGTTTTTCTCTTTTCTTTTCTTTTATTATTTTATTCATTTATTTATTGCTCGCTCGTTATGCGCTAGATCCGATCAACTGTTGGAACCCGTCCCGGAGCAGTACGAGGAGTAGGAGCAGGACGCGACCGGCCCCGAGTTCGACTACGTCGACGACGACCTAGGACTTCCCCTCGTCTCGCAAGGCAAGCCGCACTCCTTGAACATGTTGGACCCATAATAATAATTTAGTATTAATTATTTCAATATTGCATTATGTTCATATGTTAAATGCTAGAAATGTTTATTTTAGAATGCCATGATGACATAGCTAGTACCTAGCTTGATTAAAGACCCACTTTGTATTGTTGTGACATATTTGCTTTGCAAACCTTAGACTTAGCTATTGAACCTCATATACTAGTAAGTAAATAAATTAGTTGAGCATTAAATGTCTGCGTATTAAAATAAAACCGTCAAGCGGCAGGCTTGATGTAGACTATATTCAAAAATATGCTACGGTGAGAGGACCTTGGAGGGCAAACCACTAGATAGCTACATGCCCGAACCTCGACCGATGACGAGGCCAATGTGAGTGGTGTGGATTGTTGGTTTGGAATTGGCTAAGTCTTAGGCATAATTTAAGTAATCACAACATTGGGCAAAGTAAATAACTTAGATCCCGCTCAACCACAAGTTAAGTTGATCAGCCCTTGACTCGATCCAACCTAGCTCGGTACTTGAACTCCCCCTTGGAATACTTATAGGGTGAAGCCACCATACTGTGTGTTTAGGACAAGTATGGACCGCGGAGCAACGGGGTGGAATGGAGGTTGACCGGTGGAGTCACCTGCAGATTCTCACAACGGTAGACACCCATAGTATCGGATCGCGTCTCCCGCCGTGGCCAGTGGGTCCCGAGTACTGTGTGGTTTTGAAAACTACCGGGTAAGTGCTAAAGAGGGGTAGTTCAACGAAAGGCTTTGATAATCTCGGCCCGGACGCATGCATTTAAGTTGCATGTCTGTAGCGCTTGGCATTAACGGCCGTAGAGATCTTGTGGGTAAAGCTGAGCAACTCTTCAGAGTCATGTTTAAATGGTATTCAAATACGCTGTGCTTCTGGTAAACGAAGCTAAGTTTGAATTGGGGTGAATCCCGTAACCTAACCCAAGTAGACATGTCATTTCCAACTTGACGTAATGACGAACTTGTGAAAACTCAAAACTTTGCTTATTTCTATTATGTACGGTTTGTGTTTCAAATGTAAAATGACTTCGAAAACAAAACTGCATCCACAATAATAATAACATTATTGCCTCTTCCTTTGTGAATATCCTCGCATGTAGTATTCAGAATTCCTGTGTGGTTTGTTGAGTACTGTTGCGTACTCAACCTTGCTTCTCAACCTATTTTAGATTTTGAAGACGCCGGAGAATTCCAGAAGATCATAGATGGCGAAGTAGTCTGGTTTTAGGGTTTTTTTTCTTTGCTCAGGCCTTGCCTGTGTGGTCTTTTGTGATGTATTATATTGAAGCTCACCGCTTCCTTTTGTAAACTCTGGCCATTAGGCCTTATTTGTATTAAAACAGATGTTTCGTTCTTATGCTGGCAATGTATGACTTGGTTCCCGACGGCTAATCTTCCTGGGTAGCCGTTGCGGATTTAAACGCACCCCCTGAAAAGGGCGGTCCTTCACAGCATCATTGTGAATTAGAACTGCAGGATTGGTGAGAAAGCGCCTGGGATTTAGTGACTCTGAGTACCTAAACTCATGATTGCATTTTTCAAAAGTTTGAACAATATTTGTTGGACAAACAAGTATCTCTAGGTAGTCCTGTAAGAGGGGAAGGCGAAGGAAACGTACAGGCCTCTTTCTGACGGCGTGGAGGTTGCTTGAGCGGGCAGCAAACCCATTGGCCCGGGCGGGCTGCGATGCCTCTGCCAGGTTCCCCGTCGTCACAGTGAATAAATGGAACACCGTAGATTCGCTCTGCGCCCACGGTGGCCCCGTCGCATCCTCCCCCCTCCCAACTCCTCCATATTATGCCTCACGCAACCACCTCCCAGCGACGGGGAGGCCGAGACAATGGTCAGGCACCCTTATCTGCAGCCCCTCCAGTGTCGCGGCCACCGCACCCGTCGATGCGGTGAGTTTGGGGTGGAGACCGGAGGCTGGAGATGACGGCGACGGGGATGGCGTGGACCGTGGATGTGATGAAGAGCGACGGCGGTGGCGGAAGCGGCGAGTTTGACGCGGGCGGAGGGGAGCACGGACGGAGGAGGGTAGCGCGATGGTGACGGGGAAAACAGATATACCGATCTAGGGGAGGAGGCCACCGACCAAGAAGAGCCAGCTGGAGACGACGGCGATGGGGATGGCGCGGATCGTGGAGGTGATGGAGAGCGACGACAGCGACGGAAGTGGCGAGTTCGACGCGGGCGAAGGGGAGCATGGACGGAGGAGGGTAGTCCAATGGCGGGGAAAACATATATACCAATCTGGGGGAGGAGGCCACTGACCGGGAAAAGCGAGCGTGTGGGGAGGAGCCGCAGAGGCGATGGCGTGTCAGGACCTCAAAATCAGAGAACAATCTGAATCTCTAGACTCGCGATGAGAAACGGCAAAGAACTTGAAGAAGAAGAATGAGAAAGAGACGTCCAGAAGATGCTAACGAACTAACAAACTAAAGTAACAAAATATGCCAAAATCTGCTTTTTCATTTCTTCCAACTGGGTTTTATACCCCTGGCATATATCCCGCAAAAATATTATTTACAATTCAGGTTAATATTTTTTTTCAGAATTATGCGGGCCATCAATAATATTTTTTTTATGGGCAATATTTTTGGCTGTCGCATACGGTCATCACATATTTAGGTGGTCATTAAATATCTTTTTCAGCGACAATCTAAAATTCATTTTAAAAAAAAACACTATAGTACCGAGGCTTGCAGTGGTATGGATCAGGTGCATGTGGTTTGCAGCTATTCCTGCCTGCTGTATAAGGCCTACAGCTGATCCAAGCGCAACATGGAACTATTTTTGTAAAAATTAGATAAATCTGAGAAAATAATTTATTAGAGAATACAGCCGTGAAGAATTTCAGTTCTCCAGCAACAGTGATGTTGACATGAGGGAAAAGCAGTGCGGATGCGACTGGATGGGGCGGCAATTCAATGCTTGGCAGTGAAGCACGGTAGAGCATGGTGCATTCAAATTTTTTTACTGTTCTGGTCCTATTCGCCGAAATTTTTTCGAAAATAGCCGCACAACGAATGAAATAATAGAAATAGCCCCTACACAGTGACATCCAGCGGATCCAATCCGCGGCAAAAAAATTTTAAAATTTTTCCGGCCGAGCCCCGCGGTTCCAGTCCGCTGAATTTTTTTTCTTTTTTTTTATTACCTCGAGCGGATCCAGTCCGCTGGATCTCTTTTTTTTTACCGGTTGGCCCATAAAAGCGATTTTTTTTTAAAAAAAAATGGAATAACCACCTCCAGCCGATCCAAACCGTAGAGGTGCATTAAAAAATGGAATAGTCATATCTAGCTCTCCCACTTGGCTGGAGGTGTCATTTTTTTGTTATTTTTCCGGTGGAGCTTATTGAAATGCAAATAACTTTCGCTATACAACTCCAAATTCAATGAGACAACTTTTTAAATTTGTATAAAATCATGTGGATTATGAATATGCAAAAAAATTAGTTTTGATTATTGTGCAGTAAACGATGTCTAAGTCACTGTAAATTCGGATTTTCTTCCGTACCCGGTGTGGCTATATTATGGATAACAATTATGAATTTTTGTAATTTTCGGTTTTTAACTTTTGGTTACTAATTTTTTTAGACTGCATAACATAAAATTTCGTATTTACTACAACTTTTGATTCGTGATACAAAAGTTTCGCGTATTTAATACAACTTTTGACTCGTATTTTCAAATTGCGTATTCGGACCTGCAAAAACTAGACATGTAGTATTTTCGAATTTTAAATTCCTTGTTCGGTTTTTAGTTGTGATTATTGGGGTTGCTTGTGGATAATTGCAATGAGTTAACAAATAATATCCATCAATATTACAATAACTGCAACATGTACATCACTAATATATAAAATTTGAACTACTCTTGATACCAACGATACAGCATTAGAACGATCCTGAGGTACATCCCGAACTAAAATTTTTCGAAGATGAGGCTGTTGATATTGTTAAAAATAAAAAATTACAAAAATTCATAATTGTCATCCATAATATAGCCACACCGGGTACGAAAGAAAATTTTATCGTGACTTGGACATCATTTTCTGCACAATAATCAAAACAAATTTTTTTGCATATTCATAATCCACATGATCTTACACAAATTTAGAAAGTTGTCTCATTGAATTTGAAGTTGTATAGCGAAAGTTATTTGCATTTCAATTGGTTCCACCGGAAAAATCACAAAAAGCAAAAAAAAAAAAGGCACCTCCAGCCGAGTGGGAGAGCTGGAGGTGACTATTCCATTTTTTTTAATGCACCTCCTGCGGTTTGGATCGGCTGGAGGTGGTTAAAAAAAAGAGATCCAGCGGACTGGATCCGCTGGAGGTAATGAAAGAAAGAAAGAAAATTTCAGCGGACTGGAACCGTGGGACTCGATCGGAAAAATTTTAAAATTTTTTTGCCGTGGGCTGGATCTGCTGGATGTCACTGTGTAGGGGCTATTTCTGTTATTTCATTCGTTGTGCGGCTTTTTTCGAAAAAAATTCGGCGAATGGGGCCATAATAGTAAAAAATTCTGGTGCATCTACGAGATGGCGCGAGCTTCATGGAGACAAGATGGCAACGAGATGGTGCCGTGGCAGTGCTAGGCAGGGTCAATGCCTGTTGTGTCAAGTATTAGTGGAGGAGGGTGAGAAGTAGGGGTGAAACGAATCGGATATGGATTGAAAACTATTTATATTGTATTTGATTCATATAATTTTATCGGATCGAATTCGGACATGGATAGTGTCGGATACGGATTCGGACACGAATAGTGTCGGATACGGATATGGATAATATTCGAACGAATACGGATAAAATAAGTTCGGATAATCATCGGAACAGATATTTTTTGAATAATACACATAAACACTAAATACAAACGGAGTGATAAGCTACAACGAATATTGTCGATAAGAAACCAACATAAATTGCATAGGACATTGAGAGATCAAGACCGTTAAAACTATACAGTTTATAGTAATACACTGAGTCACATAATAGAATTGCACTTGTACATCATCCATAGAAGTTGCACACCATTCATAGAAGTACACAAAAGTAACAAACCACATGCATGGCACTAAGCATCAGTCAGGCTATCCGAGATATCCGTATCCGTATATGTATTCGGGATATTTTATCCGTATCCGATCCATATCCGAACAAAATATCCGGATATCCAAAAAATTATCCAAATTGCTATCCGAGGCGTTTCGGTCGGTCGGTCGATCGGAAATTATCCATACCATTTTCACCCCTGGTGAGAAGGCTTTCACGGTGAGGAAATGCACAGGATTCGGTTGCCACGGCAGGAGTTCGGCAAGGGACTTGGCTGCCTCGTGCAAAGGCAAAGGGAGTGGACACTGACAGGTGGCCAGGGGTGGCTATAGCTGCCAGTGGTCCAGTGGCATCAGACACATAGTGAGTTAACCAGCTGCCTTTTGGGGCCACATGATAGAGAGACGAGAGGGAAAAGGAAAAACTCCCAATGTAAATTGCTGGCGGCCAGGGTTTTCCTATTTATTTAGGATCCATTTGAAATTTTTTGTGAATGGTTCTAAAAGAATACTAAAGCTCTCATAAATATAGGGGTGAAAATTGAGCCAAGTCCTTATTTTTTCGAGTTTGTTTTGAAATTGACACATTTTTTATTTAATATCATTTTACTTATAGTTTAGATGTATTTTTAGAATCGAGCTAACGAGCCGAACCAAAGTAAAATCTAATTTTATTCGAAATTGACTCATTAAATTTTTAATCAATAAATGAGTGTAATTAGATCAATTTTGAACTGAGTCATACGAACAAGCTTTTTTTTCAACCTACATAAATATTTCATAGGATGATCACTCCTGTACAATTTCATAAGGTTCTAACAAGGCTACTGTCCTATTAATATCCTTTCTGTTTTTGAGTTTTTAAAGGCAATAAATAAGGTTCAAATCTTTGTAAATTTTACTGAAAAGATATGAGGTGTTGAAGATGATGCTGTAAAATTTTTAGATCATGATCAAGCTCGAGTATTTTTATAAAATTTTGACAAGGTCTATGTTCCCAATTTCAATTTGCTGTTTTTGATTTTTATTAAGTTGCAAATGGATTTAAAACTTTATAAAACTCTTAGGTGGTGATATTGGGAGTATTTAGGATTTAAATAGATTATTTCCAGAGTTTGTAGTGTTTAAATATTTGGAATTTGAATTTCATAGCCCTCTTTTAGGTTATCAGAAATTATTTTCGTTAAATGCAGAAAATCTAGAAGTTCCAGAAAATGGTACAAATTCCAATGTAAGCCAAAGGCATCACAGATATTTGAATTCCATTTTTTATTGAATTTTGGGATGTTATATTTCCAGAACACAGATATGATTTTTTTTGGGTTCTAAATAATCTCAGGAGCCTCTCCCAAAATTTTCATAATTTTTGGAGTTTATTTGCTAATTTTAAAATTCAAACATGTTTTCTATGATTAAGTTAATTGGAAAACTTGTTCTTTCGTTCGTCTTGGCCCATCGCTATTGAGGCTCGTGTTCAGCCCTGTTGCCAAACCTCCACGCTGCTGACGCCCCAGGCCCACTCGTCAATCGTTGTCCTACACGAACTCGCATCTGTCATGCGATTAGGACTGGAAATTAAGCTCGAGGCTCGCAGCTCGGCTCGGGCTCGGCTCGGCTCGAAGCGGCAGTGAGCCGAGCCCGAGCCTACTGATTGGCTCGCTCAGCCAATGAGCCGAGCCCGAGCTGGCTCGCGAGCGGCTCGTTGGCTCGTTACCAGGAATACCCCACCTTAGGGGTGAAAACGGGTCGGGTAATTCCCGAGCCGTATCCGTATTTGAAAGAAAAACTATCCGAAACAGACGAGTAGTATACCTGTACCGAAAATAAACGGGTAGTATCCGTACTGCCGATCGGATGCATACTGCAGGTAGGATCTGGATGAGCAATACCCGTACTATCCGAGATAAAACGGGTCACGGCACCGATCTTTTGCATTTTCGGTGCCGATTATCGTAAAGAGATCCAACAGAAACCAGGACGCCTTGGTAGGCAGCCCAATAACTGCGCCTCCGGTCCTACTCACCTGCGCCTAACCCTAAAATTCCTAACCTCTAATGCGTCTTTGTTGGACTCTATGCGTCTTGTTGGGTTATGTATTAATTGGACTCTATGCATCTTGTTGAACTCTATGTTGGATTATGTTTTACTTGATCGCTATATGTTAAACTACATGATTATTGAACTATATGTTTTATCACTTGTTCTCATTCTACCTATTTCGCGTACTATCCGACAAAATATCCGATACTGCTTTTACCCGCTCGTTAATACCCTAGTATCCGTTGTTTACCCGTTCTATAAATACCGTATCCGCATCTGGCCCCGTATTTTCATTACCGTGCACTGTCCGTATCCGGAAAAAATATTAGGTAGGATATGGGATAACCTATTACCCGCCGTCAGATCCGTTTCACCCCTACCCCACCTGGTACAAAGATAGCGAATACCGTGAAAGCGAGGAGATACACCTAGGCCCGAATGCAATGGGTCATTATAGTCTGAGACACACATTAGCGCCACTCACCGGGATAGTTCGGGGTCGGGCGTCGGGGCTCGACCGCTCGAGCATCTGGGGACGGCCGGACGGGGCGTCGGGGCGGAGCCGCGGAGGAGCCAAGGGAGCCGGGGCCGGGGGAGGCGCCGAGGGCCTAAGGCGGCGATGGAGTGGATCCGTGAAGGGAGGGGTGGAGAGGAGTCACTGGGGAGTAGGATCGACGCCTCGACTGGCCGGCTGGCAGAGTCCCGGAGCCGGGGAGGCTTGGGGATTTGGGGATTTGGGGGAGTTCGGCTTCGATGGATTGGGGATTTGGGGGAGTTTTGCTTGGCAGAGGAGACGGGAGAGTGGAGACGAGCCTTGAGGAATCAGTCGGTTGCGATTCGGTGGACTGGTGCAACGCCGACTCGCGAGCCTCAACGAGCCGGCTCGAGGCTCGACCGAGCCCGAGCCGAGCTGAGTTTATAGCTCGATTCATAATCCGAGCCGAGCTCGGCTCGGCTCGATTATCGGCGAGCTCGACCGAGCCTGACTCGGCTCGGCTCGGCTCAATTCCACCCCTACATGCGATAACTCCTGAGCTGCTGTAGCATCCCCAGATTTTGACTCATCACCCATCGATTTGTACCCGCAATGCACACCAAGAGAGCCCGCAAGCTCGGCGTCCATCAAAAGTCATCCTTGCATGTTCTATCGGCAAAAAATATCCCTATATTTGGTCAAAATTAATAGAGTTTGATTATATTCTAGGACGTCACTCTTTTGTGATTGAAGGGAGCAATTAAATAAGGGCATTACAGTTAATTCCCCTTCCATTTGTTTCTAGAAAGAAAATATAGGAGATCATATAGAAAAACAAATTTTACGTAGTGCCTTGATTTCCAACACGTCCATACTCGGTGTGTCCTTGTTGAGACTGGAGCGCATGCCTACCGAAAACAACACGACCTGAAATTGCACTAACATTGACTCCCATGACAATGGATATCAAACCATTCTGGAAAAGTATAACCATTACATTGTACATTAGCCCATCTTATGGATCCTTTCCAACTTTTAATTAAACTGGTTAGTCAAATTCGTCAACCTAGTCTTGCACGCCACACGGCGAATGCCACGTCTTGCACGCATATCATCCCTCCCTTATAATCGGGAGAAAGGGAGCTCAGAGAGCCCCTCCACCTGTCCCACCCCCCTCTCTCTCCTCTTTTTGCAAAAAAACCTCTCTGATTCTTGAAATTACAGATAGATCCTTTTAATTTGCGTAGGGGTCCTTTGTGATTTTCTGTGAGGGGGAATTTTTTTCCTCGATTCACGTTTAGGTCCCTTGCTCGCTGTTTTGCAAAAAGAATCTTCCGTTAAATACGAATCGCGGACGAGCCCTTTTATAGTTTTTCAAAATAGCGAACAGGTTCAAAATCATAACAAATAAGTCCTTGCACTTTACGTTCAGGTCCTTTCTCCGTTTTGCCCGAAAAAATGTTTTCGTGGTCCGTTTTTCCTCCGGAGCATGGGAAAAATATTTTCGTTGTCCGCTTTTTCCTCAAAAAAATGTAAATTCGTTTTCCGTTCGACGTTTCTCCGTTTTTGTTGGAAAGAATATTTTCGTTGCTCGCTTTATCTCCGGAGCATGCGAAAAACAACATAATTTTTTCCCCGTTCACGTGCGCGGCGGTCCTTTCTCCGTTTTGCCCTGAAAAAATGTTTTCGTGGTCTGTTTTTTCTCCGGAGCATTGGAAAAATATTTTCGTTGCCCGCTTTTTCCAAAAAAAAATGTAAATTCGTTTTCCGTTCTTCGTTTCTCCGTTTTTATTGGAAAGAATATTTTCATTGTTCGCTTTTCTCCGGAGCATGCGAAAAATAACATAATTTTTTTTCGTTCACGTGCGCGGCGTGCCACCGCGCTCACTTTCCTAGTTAACTCTTATATGGGAAGAAAATGGAGGCCAACCGGGCCTCCACGTCATTCCCATTGGTATTTGCAAAAAAAACCCCTCCTTCTTCTTTAAATTACAGATATGTCCTTATAAATTACACAGATATGTCCTTATAAATTACAGATAGGTCCTTCGGGATTTTTTGTGAGGGTAAGAAAATCGTTTCTAAATTGCGTTCAGGTCCCTGGTTTGTTACTTTACGGAAAACCCCCCGCTAATACAAATCTCGAACGAGCCATTTTCTATTTTTTCGGGATAGCGATCAGGTCCAAATTAACTCCCTTATATGGGAAGAAAATGGAGGCCAACCGGGCCTCCACGTCACCCCCTTTGGCATTTTCAAAAAAACCTCTCCTTTTTCTTTAAATTACGGATATGTCTTTATAAATTACAGATAGGTCCTTCGTGATTTTTTGTGAGGGCGAGAAAATCATTTCAAAATTGCGTTCAGGTCCCTAGTTTGTTACTTTACGGAAAACCCTCCGCTAAATACAAATCTCGAACGAGCCCTTTTCTAATTTTTCGGGATAGCAATCAGGTCCAAAAATGTAACAAACAGGTCCCCGTCCCTTACTTTCAGGTCCTTTCTCCGTTTTTCCCGGAAAAAAGTATTTTCATCAACAGAAATATGTGTGCAGCTCTATCTCTGGACTTTTTTCCCCCAACTCGATCTCTAATCTTTAGAATTTTTTCCCAACTCGATCTCAAATTTTTTCCGAAACATGTATTATTACTCGGTGAACGCATATAGTGTTAAACTCGACAAAAAAAAAGTTTGACATCTCTAATATTTTTCAGAATATGTATTACCCGGTTAACGTATATGGTGTTAAACTCGGCATCTATATATTGTTTTACAACTCGATCTCTATTATTTTTCCAAAACATGTATTATTACCCGGTGAACACATAGGGTGTTAAACTCAGTGTCTAATATTTTTTTGGCAATTCAAAATCTAATATTTTCCTAGACGATCTCTAATATTTTCCAGAACATGTATTATTACTCGGTTAACGCATGGGGTGTTAAACTCGGCATCTAAAATTTTTTTTGCAACTCAATCTCTAATATTTTCCAAAACATGTATTATTACCCGGTGAACGCATAGGATGTTAAACTCGGCGTCTAATCCTTAGACTTTTTCCCCTAACTCGATCTCTAATCTTTTTCGAAGCATGTATTATTACTCGGTGAACGCATAGAGTGTTAAACTCGACAAAAGAAGATTGGCATCTATGATATTTTTTCGGAACTTGTATTACCTGGTTAACACATAGGGTGTTAAACTCGGTATCTATAATTTTTTTTGCAACTCGATATCTTATATTTTCTAAAACATGTATTATTACCCGGTGAACGCATAGGGTGTTAAACTTGGCGCCTATAATTGTTTTGAGAACTCAAAATCTAATATTGTCCAGAACGATCTCTAATATTTTCCAAAACATGTATTATTACACGGTGAACGCATAGGGTGTTAAACTCGGCATCTAAATTTTTTTTTGCAACTCGATCTCTAATATTTTCCAAAACATCTATTATTACCCGTGAACGCATAGGGTGTTAAACTCGGCGTCTATAGTTTTTTTTTGCAACTCTAAATCTAATATTTTTTGGAACATGTATTATTCTTTTTTTCCCAAAAAGGCCCGTTATTTCATAGATTCGTCAACGGTTCTTACCTAGCGTATTTTTTTTCCAAAAAAAACCCAAGCAAACAAAAAAACGCTTGGATCTTCCTGCCTTCTTTCAGAAAAAAAAACTTGGATCAAATTTCGCACGGCACGGCGGAGCATGCAAATCTTACTAGTGGACTATATGGCATCAGGAAAAGGAGCAAAACTGAAAATATGATCACCAAAAGGTGATGTTAACACTACTACACAAATGTTCATTACAGATGATTTTGTGAACCGTCTGTAAACATATGTCAATAATAAGAAGGGCACATCACCGACGGTTCCAAAACCATCGGTAAAAATTAACATCAGAGACGACTATAACTAAGAACCATGATTGTATGGACATCACAAAGTTTTCTTATTTATAACCGTCTGTGATGCATTGAACATCATAGATAGTTTTGAATAATAACCGTCAGTGATATGAATGGTAGTCATCATTGACGGTTTTTTGCTAAAACGTCAGATTAGCCAAACATCATAGATGAGGGTTCATATTATTGGCGGTTTTAACCAAAAGCCGTTAGTGATGATAGTTTTGGATAAAACTGTCAGTGATGAGGTGTTATCACAAACGGTTTTTCAAAATCGTCATCTATGAGGGGTCTAATATAAACATTTTTGTAGTAGTGTGATTTTCGGGCAGCAGCTACACTTAGAATTAATTGAGGTACTGAAATACACTAACAATTTTTGGGAACTTTTATCTAGAATCCTAAGAGCATATCTAAACTACCATAAAAATTTCAAGTAATGATTATACTCCAAAAATTCTACAAAAATCTGACATGCAAATTGTTTAACAATATGCTGCTGTTTTTTATTTTCTAAATGCAATAATTCAATTCCAATTTTTCTAAAATTTTGCAGAGATGACCTATATATGTTTTGGGATTTAATCAATTTTTTTCTCAAATTTTATGTCCACTGATTTTGAATTTTAAGGTTAAGATCTTAATTCTAGGTTAAACCAAAAGGGATTTATTGATATCACAAATTCAAAGAAAATCACAAAACAACATAATTTCAACTTAAAGACTCGAATCATATTGTAAATTTAGTTTTCACTATCTTTTAACTTGAGGATGTTACATATCGTTTCTGAGCTTAGAACCGATAGAGATAATTGGTCTTTTGGGTCTATTTCGACCGACCCAAATGATGCTACACTACTACAGGAATATACATCACTATCGATTCTTTTTCATCATCACTGTCAGTTTTGGTAGCGGCACAATGTCCTTAGACAGTGATAAGGAGGCTCTATCACAGTCGGTTCTCGTGCGATAGTGATAATCATATTATCACTATCAATTCTCAACTAGAACAGACAGTGAGAAACATATTATCACAGTCACAATATATATAGAACACAAACACTTTACGATACACATATCATATTCATTTACAATATAGAATATAGACATACTTAACAATCAGTAAACATACATCCATCTACCCATTCATCCAATTAAAAGACAGTGATACACTTGACAAAATATTGTGCACATGTTTATGAAACTTGACAGCATTTTATAGAGCTAGTGATGATTCCAAATCCCATGTCTGCATTGTACTTAGTCTACACCACCTCCTCGGCTTTGTAGCCATGCCCATTTGCCATTACCATGAATCTGGAAATGATTGGGAAATCAATTAGTATAGGATATAATGAGCAAATAAGAAAATAAAGTTAATTTGGACAAGAAGAAATCACATTACATCAAAGTAAACACATATTCTTCTTGAGGTTCTGTCAGAGAGCCACCCAGATCGTCCTCGAGTTGTTGGATGAACAGTCACTCCCATCGGATTTGGATCCTAGCAACGAATCACCGAAGGTGATCTCAGTGCTAACACCCAAGCCCAATCGAGACAACTCCAAGAAACATCCTAACAATTCGACAACCATCCCTTATTCCCCGGTATGCGACCGAACTCGCCAGATCGCCCCGCATACCGGTTCCAACACGATATCAACTCAATTTGCATAAAGGGGGCAACGAACTCGAAACTTTCGAACCAACACGCAAGCGGGAAACAACGGCACAAAGACAAACCCGACAACCACCAAACCAAGATCAAAACAACACCAAGACTCTAAACTAGGTAAGAACGGGGAAAAAGACCAAGACTCCGAAATCTGGAAAATTTTGGCATGACCATTCTAGATTCTACGGACATCCACTCAGCAGACAAGGAAAATAGCAGTTCATATATAAATATCCAAAAGTAATGCAACAACCACAACAGCCATACAACCACAAGTAGAGAAAACAACTCACGGGATGACGATAGAGACTTGAACAACGACGAAACACAAATTAGAAGACTAACTATACAACAAAAGTGAATCAGATCGCAACACATAGCAAAATAAAACTACTCCGGAAGTGTTCTGCCTCAACACTTCCGGCGCAGCGATGTCGCACTAAGCCTCTACTCGGTGCCCCGCCCGGTCACCGAGAGGCAGTAAGGGCAGAACTCGCATCCGCCCACCTGATCCTCACCTGAAAAACCACAAAGCAGAAGCATGAGTACGAAAGGTACTCGCAAGACTTACCCGTGGGTCTATATATGACCGACTCCAAAGTTGATGCATTTGGTTGTAGCAAAGAACCAGGCTGAAGGTAAAAGTGCAGAAAGCTTAACATTTGTTATATTAATTACCTAACTACTCAATTCACAAGTTAAGCAGTTGTAACAGCGCCTACTCCTAAAATGAAGTTGCAATCATTAATTCACAACAATTAATCTCATCACCAATTTAATTGGGCTCAAGCTCAACGGCGAACCTCGGTTCAAGTTCTTACTACGTGACTGTGCGATGAAAGAGCTTGCTCATATCCGAGAGCGCGGCAATTCGAATCGCTTAATTAACCCTGCAGGGAAGCATTGATCGCACGACACTTACCACAAGGGCCTAGTGTCAACCCCCTCCCAATCATACCCAATCGCTGCCCTCCTCCGTGGACCGAAAACCTAGCACCCTCGAGCAGCCCCAAGCCCGGCTTGGCGCTCGAGAGTCGGCCTAAGCCTCGCCCTCAACCACGCCCAACCACAGGAAGTTACGGTCCATCGATTCCGTATGAGAGAAAGAGTGGCTTACCGTACCATAATCGGGCATGCGACCAACCGGGGTGTGCTCAATCAAAGGGCAACCATCGAATCGGTCCTTAATCGACTCAGACGGGAACTACCACATCGGGTCTCCTTACCCAATGTCCCAACCTTCCCGCCCGGTCTCCAATTCATCTTTTCTTTTCCAACCACCCATCCATGCCCACTCTTTTTATCATGGGTAAGGTAACGACCTCAAGCGACTTTAACCTTCCGCTACTTGGCCCAAATCCCGACCTCTAAGCAATTCTAAGCAGTGACTCATTTAATACCCATACTAGTTCCAACGGAAGTATTCACAAATCCAAGGGACGAATGTGCAGCAAATAGGATCTAACCCTAACCCAATTCAATTCCTAATGCAGACTTATTTCACCAATTAAGCAGTTTATTCACAAAAATACAATTAATACGGGTTCAAGATGCATAGGTGCTTGCTCGATGCTTCACTGAGTCTCAAGAACCACCGCTCACCGATATCCCCTCGATCGCGGCCACGCTACCCTCCGTGTTCGTTCTCTACACGATTACAATGCATGAATAAGATGCATGCCATGCAATGAAATGAATCACAAATGGAAAACCCCGACGAAACAACGCGACCGAACAACTCGCCCCAATACAGACAGATCAGGTGAACCCGGACAGTCCGGGTATTTAATCCGGACAGTCCGACCAACCCGGACATTCCGGACCTTTTGTCCGGATACTCCGGCCTAGGGCGGACACTCCGGACTGGTCGTCCGGACACTCCGGACCTAGCGAGTTTTACCCAATAACTCGATGGATCGAGGTGCCGCCAAGTCCTATGGCATCTCGGGGACCCGATCCACGACTTTCCTACACGTGGTCGAGCTAGAGAAGCTCCAAGCTAAGCCTAACCCACGACGAACGGGCTCATTCTTAACATCTCTAACCAACCCAATCCGATGCTTAGAACGGCTCTATCTAACCCCGATCCACAACCCTAATACCCAACATTGTCCAAACCAACCCACAACCAACCAACAACCAACCAACCCCAAAAACCCTAACACTCCCAAAGTTTACCCCCAACCCCAAATCTACAAATCCTAGCCCCAAAACCAACTCCTAAGGAAACCCTAGAACTCAAGGACCCACGAGCGGATCCCAAGAAAAAGGTCTCACCTTCAATGGGGATGAAGGAGAGGGAGAGGAAGCCGGGTTGAACTAAGAGGACGCCGGCTTGGGGAGGAGCTTGAGGCCACTGGAATGGAGAAGCCACCAGGGAGGAGCCACGGAGGTTCACCGGCCGGTGGGGCTCGCCGGAGTGGAGCTCGGGGTGGAGGAGACGCACGGGAGAGGTGGGAAAGAGACCAAGTGAGGTGGGGTGAGTGGAGGGCCACGAAATGGGACTTTTATATTAAACCCCAGCAAATACCGGACACTCTAGACTCTAACCCGGAGACTCCGGGTTGGGGTCTTCGGTGGAATCAACCCGGACACTCCGGATCTTCAACCCGGACACTCCGGGTTGAGGCCTTCGGTCAGGCCAATCCGGATACTCCGGACAATATATCCGGACATTCCGGGTTGTGTCCGGACATTCCGGGTTGTGTCCGGACATTCCGGATGTTAATCCGGATACTCCGGATGTCGCAGAGTTTTTGGAACCTGGGGCCTTGACAGGTTCCTTACTAGTACAAGAAGAGATTGTGACACCACGGAGTGTCGAAACCTTATTTAATGTGAATGTTGAGCTCAAAAACCTTATGAAATATGGTATTGGAGGTTGAAACCATATGGTATGAGGTTTAATTGCGTTTCCGGGAGTTTGGGCCTTTCCGGGGGAGTTTGGGCCTAAAAGAAGGGGTGGTGGGCTTTGGTGGAATGGAGTATGAGTCCATTTAGGACTAGGATTCCTGTTTGGGCTGGTTATTAGAGGTCCCCCCTGCCCTAGCTTGCGCCCCCAACCAGCCTTGTGCGCCCCCCACCTCTCCCTTGTGCCCTAGCCGCCCCACCTCCCTTCCTCCCCCTTGGCCGTGCGCTTCCCCCCCATTGCCCCCATTGCTCCCCACCTCTCCACCACCTCTCCTCCACCCCTTGCTGCTCTAAGGTAGCCTCCCCACCCCTGCACCTCGAAGATCCGTCCCTTGGAGCGAGGAGCGAGGAGCGATCCGGGGGGAGATCTATTGGGTTTTCGTACGTCGGGCGAAGGTATGGCCATGGGGATCCTTGGGGTTGGTCTAGGTACTGTTCTAAGGATCTTTATCATGTTTTTAGGTCAATTGGTGGTGCTAGAATTGAGTAGATTAGATGAAATCTAGAAGTTGCCACGTTCTCTGTTTCGGGCAGCATGAGCAGTCGACCTAGGGTTTGAGTTTTCGTCAATTTAGAGTCCGAATTTGGTCGGCCTCCTGTTCAAGAAGTTGTAGGTAATTTCAATACCTTTCAGTGGGTATAAAGAACTTGAATTTCCGATCAGCCGTTTGAAAGTTATGGCTGTTTTACCAAGCGTGTTAAAATCTGTGACGTGATTGGAACAGATCACGGTATTTTGTAGATTAAACAACTTTAGAGTCCGAATCAGTCTTTCCCTATACCTAGAAAAAGTTAGGAAATTTCCTAAGCTACGCGAGGATGTACTCGTTTAATTGATTCGAAGTCTTAGAACCCGAGTTATGCCTTTTGGAAGGCTGCTGTCCCGACGGGACAAAACCTCTGTTTTTGGGTTTTGCGAGTAGTTGGCAATGTCGAGGTAGATGAGGGTTTGCGTACTGTTTTGTGGACATGATTGTGAGTGTGTGGTACCTATGTGCAGGCGGTGTGACCCCGGGAGTGCCTTCTACTTCTCGCCAATCCGTTGCCCATGGTTGAGGTAAGTGTATTGTAATGGATAGCGGTTTGTAGGTTGCTTGTTGATAATAGATGAAATTGATTATATGATATGATCACTTGCCATGCTTTAATGATTGCCAATGTTATGATGAGCATGTTTACTATGTTATGATGCCATGTGTTAATGTACAAGTTAATTATGATGTTGGCATATTTGCATACATGGCATGTTACATGGCCCGGGCGGTGAGAAAGTCATAACTAGTCCGGGGAAGGTCGGTGAGAAAGTTATGACTATTCCAGAGAGCCAATGAGTAAGTCCTACATCGTGATTCCATTCACCGCGGTGAACGGAAGCGAGGAGTAGGCACCCTCCATCTTCGGGATGGAAGGGGGGAGAGGGTGCACACCGACGGGTGTGTACTCAACCATACTGGTATGAGTTTCCAAGGAGACATGAGCATCGCATTGCATTGCATACATAATGATGAAGATAATGTTATGTGTTCATGAATGAGATGATATACATGATGTGAGATATTATTTCCATGTAATTGTTCTTGTTGTCCATTGCAATATGCTTGCTGAGTTTCGAACTCACGCTTGTGTTTTCTTGTTGTTTTAGGTACCATGAGATCGGCATGTGGGGAAGGGAAATAGTCACACTTCCGCACATAGCTTCACTCATTTGATTCCACAAGTCATTCAATTAGTTTTTTATAATAAACTGTGTGTGATGGTTATCGCTTTAAGGTTTAGCTTTGCTATATGAGAGTCTTATGGTTCGTTTGATTCTTGGAGACATTAAATGCTTGCAAATGGACTTATTTTGTCGTTAAGTCTTTAATTATTGCTGTTTTAGTTGTCTCTCATATTGCCTTATATTGCTATACTGTTGTTGCTCCTTCAAATCATGTTAAAACAAATGAGATGTTGCCGAAATCTCGGGTTTTAGCATTTAATCCTTTGCTGTAATTTACCTTAATTCATGGTATTTAGATGTTGTTTAGCTTTTGTTTGGTAGCATTCAGGCATATTAAATGCCGGGGTGTTACAGAGATAAAGTATAGGGCTTTTAAACTATGTGCATGAAGTTCCTTACCAGTACACACCTATTTTCATAAAACCTTCCTGCAACCTAAAGTAGAAACATACATAAATTACTAACAAAGTGCTCCATGCAGTGATTTCTTTCAAAACAAAGAAATGCAAAAACCAAGATTCACACTTTGTAGGGTCGAGGATACTCCTAGGAGGGGTGAATAGGTGATTATAAAAATTTTATCTCTACAACTAATCAAGATACGCCTAATCAATCCTATGTTAAAACCTAAATAAATTGTGGAAGCGTAAACTACGGTTTTCACAATTAAAGCCTAAATCAACTAGGCTCACTAGTGCACTAGCTAATTATGTCTCTAACTAGATTTGCATACTAATTAAACTAGCAAGACTAAACAATTCTAAATATAATCAAGCAAGAGATAATATTGCAATAAGGTAAATGCTTGAATGTAAAAGAGACAATGAACACGATACTTTTTACCGTGGTGTTCGGAGACTTGCCGGTCTCCCCTAATCCATGTTGAGGAAGTCCAACTCACTTTGGACCGGTTCACTCACTTGAGCTTTCCACCTCAAATCCACTCGTGGTAGATTTTCACCCCTTCGGGTAGGCTAATCTCCAACCTTCATAGACTTTGTCGGGGCTTCTCACAAAACTTGAGAGCTCCCCACGCACGACTCACTTACGTCGTCTAGGAAGCGGCAACATCCAAGAGTAACAAGCCAAGCACTCCACTTGAACTTCACTTAGCGCAACACATGCGCAAGCGGTGATCACCTAAGTGTAACACATGCACAAGGATCCTCTCAATCACACTCTAATTGCAACACATGCAATTAGTCTAACTCTTGAGCTCAAAAACCAAATCAATGTGTGCAACACATGCAACACCCTCACAAAAACACTCAAGAGCAAAGCCAAGGCTAGACTAATAGCTCATCAACCAGCACAAGCCCCCCAAGGGGTCCTTTTATAGCCCACAAGCCAAAACTAGCCGTTGGAGATACAATCTCAGAAAAGTCAGCAAAACCGGCACTACCGCACTCATAGGGACGGTAGTGCAGCCCTCAGCCCCAACGGTCGGCTAACGACTATAAATCCGGTATTGCCGGCCTCGAGCGGCACTACCGCTCTCCAGGGGCGGTAGTGTCGGCCTCGGGCGGCACTACCTCTCTTCAGGGGCGGTAGTGCCACACTTTTCAGACTAAAACGGTCACAACTTTTTACTCCGAAATCCGATTTAGGTGATCTTGGACTCTATGGAAAGCTTATCAAGAGGGCTATATTTTTCACCCTTTTGTCAAGATTTAAGCAATCATAGATATTTTTCAAAATCACAAAAACTCCGAAGTGGCCACTCAAGTGTAAATATGATTTTCTCGAAATCCCTCACATAGATATGATCAAAAGTGTGACCACAAGCTAGCAAGAGTCAAGAAGATTAAATCTTGAGCCATCTGATGATCAACTCATCATCAAAACAATGTGAAAAAGACATTTGCAAATTCTATTCACATGCTCCAAAGAATTTCATTCAAACTCCAACAAATTTGCGAAAACACATTTCGCAAACAACTCAAGATATATTTGCAAAAACGTATTAAGCAAATAATCTCGGAGTCTATGAGATTAATCCTATTAGCCATGTGATGGTCAAAACCAAGACCAACTCAACTTGCAAAAACCATGGTGCAAGCCCTATTCACGTGCTCTCAGGATCTCGGACTCATAGACCTCTTGTTTGTTCGCACAATGAATTTGCAAATAAACAATTAATCCATTTCATGCTTGAGCATCCTCGCTTTGCAACACATGCCAAAGCCTAGCTCCAGGCAACCAAATCAAACTCAATTTGCTTGAGCATCCTTGTTTGCAACACACGCAAAACCCAGCTCCAAGCAACCAAACCAAAACAACTCAAATGCATGAGCTCTCTAATTGCCACACATGAAATTTTCTAGCTTCATGCAAGGCACTAAATCACAAACTTGCTTGAGCTCTTTCCTTTTGCAAACCACGCAAACTTAGCTCCAATCAATGTGAATCAAACTCAAATGGGGATTTTGATTTAAAGAATAAACATGAAGTTCAACAATTTGCAACATATGCAAAACGAACTTCATGCAAAAGCCAACGCATTAGCTCGTCCCGTTTGTAAGACATGCAAATCAAAGCTACTATGCGAAAAACCAAAGCATATGCTTATCCTATTTGCAACACATGCAAATCCAAGCAATATGCTAACATCCAAGCACGAGCTTCACTCATTCGCAACACATGCCAAATGGTTAGTTCTATGCAAAAAACCAAATAAGAAGATACTTGAGCACGAGTGACTATGGATTGAGTTCATCACCATGATGAAGTTCAAACTAAATACTCAACCCCTCTTAATAGTACGACGATAAAATACTAGACACAAAGCTAGGAAACATCCTTAGCCTATCTAGTTATACCTTTGCGCCGCACGCGAGCGATCCCCTTTGGGGTCTTAATATCTCCAATCTTTTTCTTCCCTCAGGAATGACACCTCGCTTTCTCTCTTGAAGTCTTCATGATCTTCAATCATTATTTCTTCAAGATCGTCACCCAACTCTACTTCTCTTTTCCGGGATCATCACCCAGTTCTCATAACATCTTGTTCATCTCCTCTTGATGAACCTTCTTCTTCTCATCCTTTGGACCTAACCCTATTTCATTACAATTCATAGAAAATGGTTAGTCCAAAACACGTGGTTGTCTCAATCATCTCTTGCACTCCATTAACTCATAATGAATGCCACTTATATCGATTGAGCACAACCTAAATCAATTTAATGAATTAAATGTGTCTTAAGCACAATAATGCAATACATGCTTCATTATACTTAAGAGCTATCCATTTATCCTTGATTAATCAAGGAACACCATCAATACATGATGAAGTGTTCGCTATTGATAAATACAACAAATGAACTCAATTTAGATTTTCATTTAAATTGATATGTTTTAATGTATTGATCCTTTATATATGAAGTGAAGAACAGATTAATACTAAAGAAACTTCAAGTTAAAGCTCGACCCCCGCTAAATATTTGCATCCATGTAATATATGGATTGGAAAACATAATGCACATTTTGTGGTTTAAGCAATTGAGAAATTCATTCTTTAACTTGAATCCAAAGTATGCAATGGATAATAGAATAAATGCGCTCACATACCTTGGGTTTTTCATTTTCCATCCAAATATGAGACTACTAACAATAAGCTCAATAAACATGTTAGTCTCATTAAAGATTAGGTTTGTCATTAAACAAGATTAAGTATTAATCTAACACAAATCACCAAAGCTAATAGAGCTTGAACTTACAATCTCCCCCTTTTTGGTGATTGATGACAAACCCACTAAACCACTAATGATTCCCTATTTGGATGAAAAACAATGCAAAGGGTTTTGAAGATCAAAACGAATAGGCAATAATATTTTAAAATTTCACAAAACCCTCTTTTGCAATAAACACTTCCCTTTTTGAAATAAAGCTCCCTCTTTATGAAAAATACTCCTCCTTTTGCAAAATAAACAAATTAAACACAAAAGAGGTTCTCATACCATTAAACTCAAAAAGGAGTGACTCTAAAACCAATTTCAAATTCCTCCCCCCCCCCTTTTGACAAAGAAACAATTTAAACACAAAGGAGGCTCTAATACCATTTGAACAAAATACCAATTGAACACAAAACAAGTAAATGGCTTTAACATCAATTCTACTCATAATTTTACTAATTATCCCCATTTTGAGACAATGCAAATAACAATCGGTTCCCACCTAGAACCGCTCGCACCCAAATTTCATTTTGGCGGGACTATCCTGAGCACATCACAATCGGTTCCCACCTAGAACTGACTATGATGAGGAACTCATCTGTGTCGGTTCTAGCTAAGAACCGACTGTGATGAGGCACACCCATTATCTGTATCGGTTCTAAGAACCGACACAGATAAGGGATCCCCCTCATCTGTGTTGGTTCTAGCTAGTTAAGAACCGACACAGATTAGGGATCCCCTCTTATGTGTTGGTTCTAGCTAGTTAAGAACCGACACAGATTAGGGATCCCCTCATCTGTGTCGATTCTAGCTAAGAACCGACACAGTTAAGGACCCCCTCATCTGAGTCGCTTCTAGTTAAGAACCGACTGTGATGACAGACCTCATCATAGTCAGTTCTAGCAAAGAACCGACTGTGATAAGCCCCTCATCCCCATTTCACTATTGTTGATTGGTTTGCAGTATGCATATCACATTCACAATACTATTGTTGATGTGGTATTATCTGTGTCGGTTCTAGCAAGGAACCGACAGTGATGATGGTTCTTATCACAATTGGTTCTTGTCTAGAACCGATTGTGATGACTTTGCCTCAAAAATTTGTGACATATTACAATCGATTTTTTTCGTAAAAGTTTGGAACCGACACAGATGAAGCGATAGTGATGTCTTATTTTGTAGTAGTGCTATATCTCTATCGGGTGAAAAATGACCGTGATAGCCGCTCGTCATCATTGTTTAAGGACTATAACGCCACCAAAACCGATCCAGATGATAAAAAGAACCGACCCAGATGACTATTTCTGTAGTAGTGCTTGTGTGGCTGAATAATTGTTAACTTGACCATAAAGTCTCAATGTTGATACTGTGTGTACTGGTATGATCTCTAATATTTCTATTATTATAAAGGAAGCTTAGAGGACATGCCATGATGCACCAGAAAAGAAAATATTCGATTGAAGTGTATTAGAATAGTTGGTTTTTTTTCTCCTTCTCCTTATCGATTCGTTTTGCACAAGATTTTCTATTTTCTATTTCTCCCTAATCCCGACGTAAATGGAATTAGAAGTTGAAAATTGGTAGGATTCTACGTAGCTATATGGAGTGTCGTTCATCTATAGTATCTATTTTTACGATAATTTTTTCAATTAATTGATTTGGTGCTTGAAATAGATGGCACGAAAAGGACGAGTGCATGAATTGAGGTGTACATAGCATGTTGCCTGTCAACGCAATAATCTGGTTAAACATGGCGGTCAAACCTGGGCAAGCAACTATCGTCGTTGGTACAAACACACACCACACACTGACCATGTCATACCTGCGGGCACGGGTGCTATCGTCAGTCTGCGCCTGACTGTTCTGTTACGGTCCTACGATAACTCATTAGCTAGGTTTATTTTTTGAGAGATCAAAAGGTAGATTTCATGAGTACCACACAAGCTGAAGAAGGTGACTCCGAGTCTCTGACTGCTCAGCAGTAAGCCAGTAAGTTCAAGTTGGAAAATTTCCTCTTGGCACACCTTGCACGCCATAGTAGAGCTGCGCATAAGAATCATGTCCGCTCACACAAAACGAAAACATATATCCTTCGTACTACCTGCGAGATTTCGTCATCTCTCTCGTAAACCTATCTCTGAATATTTCGATGGAGCTTGCCATATCTGCTGTCACGGGTGATCTCGCGAGTCGATTCATCTCTTTTTTGATGAACAAGTTGTCTAATCATGCATGCTCGGAGGAGAAGGTGGAGAGGTTACAGCAGCTCCTGCTGAGAATTCACACGGTGGTCGAGGAGGCAGATGGGCGACACATCGCCAACTCTTGCATGCTCATACAGTTGAAGACGTTGGCGGCAGCCATGTACCAAGGCTACCATGTGCTGGACGCCATCAAATACAGGCAACACAAGGAGGGTGCCAAGGAATTGGTAAGCGACTCATCCTCCTCATCTTTTGCTACTCGTGTCAAACGTTCCCGCACAATCACTGGTATTACAGAGAACAGGATCTTCAACCTGGAGTTACAAAGTGTACTGGAAAACCTAGAAACAGTAGTTGCTAATATGACAGAGTTTGCCATACTTTTGGGTGGATGCGAGCGCATCTCCCGTAAACCCTATGATACCCATCTTTACATCGATAACTTCATGTTTGGTCGATATGCTGAAAAACATCAACTCATCAACTTCTTATTGCAACACAACCCTCCTGGCCCTCCTGCCGTACTCCCAATCATTGGTGGGCGCGGAGTTGGGAAGAAAACTCTTGTCGCGCATGTATGCAACGATGAGAAGGTGCGCCCTCTGTTCTCTTCAATTCTGCACGTCATTGGGGATGATTTTTTTAGAACTATTGACCACGAAAGGCTGTCAGGGAGGACATTGGTAGTTGTTGAGTTTGTTTCAGATGTAGACGACAAGGACTGGACAACGTTTTGTACATCTCTTGCTGAAGGACCATGTGGAGGTTCATCCTTGTTTGTGATGAGTATTTGACTTGTTTTGAGCTTGGGTTGCTCAGGTTTGAGTTTGATTTGATTTGGATTTGACATGGATTTCAAATTGAAAGTATTTTATTTTGCGCCGGACCAAGGAACCAAGTAACAGAGAGTTTTCCATTTGCGTCGGACCAAGTTTATAAATGACCTATGTTTGCGTCGGACTCAGTTAGGAATGACTTTACACTTGTCCCAGACCATCTCTTTTGCATCGGGTCAAGAAACAGAGAGTTTCATGTTTACGACGGACCAAAAAGGTTTGCAAACAGAGAGTTTCACATTTGCGTCGGACCAAAGGGTGAAAAATCATGTGTACGTCGGACCAAGTGGTTTTACAAACAGAGAAAATCGCATTCGCGACAGACCAGTCTGTAATTCGCAATTTTGGAGGTCTTCCCGTGCTCGAAAAATTATTTGGTCTACATGAAAGTTGTAGATAATTTCAAGGCGCATCTTTTTCATGTTGACAAGTTTTTCATTTGAGCAACATAAAAAATCACAGAAAATCGGGAAGGCAAGTGCATTTGCGACGGACCCGAAAATCGCATTCACGACAGACCATTCTGTAATTCGCGATTTTGGAGGTCTTCCCGTGCTCAAAAAATTATTTGGTCTACATGAAAGTTGTAGATAATTTTAAGGCGCATCTTTTTCATTTTGACAAGTTTTTCATTTGAGCAACATAAAAAATCACAGAAAATCGGGAAGGCAAGTGCATTTGCGACGGACCCGAAAATCTCATTCACGACAGACCGTTCTGTAATTCGCGATTTTGGAGGTCTTCCCGTGCTCGAAAAATTATTTGGTCTACATGAAAGTTGTAGATAATTTCAAGGCGCATCTTTTTCATGTTGACAAGTTTTTCATTTGAGCAACATAAAAAATCATAAAAAATCGGGAAGATAAGTGCATTCGCAAAGGACCAAAAATGATGGTCTGTCGTAGATGCTTTGTGCTCTGTTTGAGCTTTGACGAAAATTTAATATTATTCTTGAGCAATGCTATGTGATGTGTTTTCCTTGTCTATGATGGATGCAGGGCTCTGTTTGGTGGTCATGGTGAGGCGAAGGGAGGTCGGAACTAGGCAAGCGTTGCCGGAGGTTCAAGATGGCCGGTGGTCGCCGGAAGATGGCCGGAGATGGAGCTAGTGCAGTCCAAGGAGGCAAGGAGACAAAGTGTCTGCTAAGCTTGAGGCTTTTTAGGTCTAGTAGATCAAGGGGTTGTTGGTCTTTAGAGCTAAAGTAGTGGTCAAGTTAGTTTCTGTGAGAGGGTTGTTGGACTGATCACTTAAAGATGCTTTGAGAAAGCATGTGTAAAAGTGAAGCAGTGCAACCTATGGGAGAGAAAGTGTGGGATCAGATCTTGACCCTTGGAAGTTAGCTTAGGGTTGAAGCAAGACATCCAAGGGTGGGAATTGATCCTAGAACACTATAAATAAAGGGGAAGGGGTGCCCTTCTTCCCTGAAGTTTGTGTGTGCTCCTTTGAGCTTTGCCCACATGAAGTGAGGCTTTGTAAAAACTTCCAAAGAAAAGAAATACAAAAACATTCTCTCCACTCTGAATTTAAATTCTACATTTATATTATGTCTTTACATTACGCAATTTAAATTCAGTCTTTACATTATGTAATTTAAATTCAGTCTTTACATTCTCGCAATTTAAATTCCGCAAGTTGGATTTGTCTCCCCTCCTTCTACTTGCTTCTGGTTCTTAGTGCCAAGGATGAGAGATTGATTGGATGAGTCTTCACTTATATCATATCCCAATCCTCTAGGCATTCCTTGTTCCGAGTTTTGCGAGAAACCGATCTCTTATGTTTCCATTGATGAATCATTGTTTGATCGTGTTTTGATGGGTTTCTTTGTGACCTCTAGCTTGCTGTGACTCGTGGGAAGGTATCCAAGTTTATCTTGATCTTCAAAATCCCACGAGCAAGTCTAGATCACATATTTGCTCTTGTGCTCCAGGAGAGAATTTTTGCTCCAGGTTCTTTATTCCTTGTAAGAGAGGTTTTTAGTTGGATGCTATTTGTCCAGTAGGTGGGGAAGTTTTATTTTGGGATCATTCACCCCCCCTTTGATCGCCATTCCGATCTTTCAATTGGTATCAGAGCCGGTTTTGCTCTTTTATAGATCTTGACCGGTCTCAAGAGCCATGGCGACGGACAAGTACTCAACTAAGCCTCCAATTTTTGCTGGAGTTGATTATCCATTCTGGAAGGTTCGGATGGAGACATACATCACTGCCCAGGGCTTTTCTTTATGGCAGAAGGTGAAGCACCCATATGAGGTTCCGGCCGATGAGAACGTCAACGCCGCAAACATGGCTGACGTTGAGGCAAACGCTAAGGCCAAGAACCTCCTCATACAGGGACTTAGCCGCACTGAGTATGATCGCGTCTCTCACCTACGATCGGCTCACGAGATTTGGGTTACCCTCAATGCTTACCATGAGGGCACCACTCAGATCAAGTCCGTGAGACAGGATCAATTTAAGCGTGACTACAACAAGTTTGAGCAGCACGCTGGTGAGAGCCTCGGTGAGTGCTTTGCCCGTTTTGCAAAGATTCTCAACAATCTTCGGTCAGTGGGTTGTTCATACACTGATTCGGAGAATGCGAGGCATTTTCTTTGAGCACTCGATCTGAGGATTTGGGAGATGAAGGTAACCACCATCACGGACCATACGGACTTGTCGACCTTGACTCTTGACGGGTTGTATTCCCGCCTCAAGACTCATGAGCTCGACATCGTCGCTCGCAGGACGAAGTCCCAAACGATGGCATTGGTTACCGATCCCATTGGGTCTTCCTCTTCTGGACCCCCTCTTGACTTCTCTTCTGGTTTTTCTCTCCCGCTCTTTGCGGCGTAGCGATGACATTCTCGAACAATTTCCGGAAGATTTAGCTTGCTCTTGTCGCTCGAACATTTTCGAACATTTACAAGAGGGTGAGAGATAGGAAGAGGAGTGGCAAGTTCACTTGCTTTGAGTGTGGTGGCCCCAACCACATTCGGGCAAACTGCCCCAAGCTGGAGAAGGGCAATAATGAACAAGGCGGTGCGGGCAAGAACGACTACATCAACAAGAACCGCAACAAGAAGCCTCCAGCTCGCGAGTCGGCGCAAGAGAAGAAACACCGCAAGTTCGCCAAGGGCAAGAAGCTCTTTCACCGCGTCCTCGCCGCGCTCGACGACCTTGACCTCTCCGACACAGAGACATGGAGCGACGAGGACAAGGATGAACCACAAGAGAAGGCGAAGGGCGGCGATGACTTCTCCGGCATGTGCTTCATGGCCTCCAATGCCATGGAAGTACCCGACACCGAGCTGTACAGCGACACGGAGGAGGTCCGTAGGACAGGGAAGGAGGAGGTTTGGATTGTAGACTCCGGCTGCTCACGTCATATGACCGGAGACTCCCGTTGGTTTTCTTCCCTAGTCCGAGCTCCCGGTGATGAGGTCATCACTTTTGGGGATGCTTCTTCAGGTAGAGTCATCGCTAAAGGTACCGTTTGCATTAATGATAAATTTGTTCTTAAGGACGTTGCCTTAGTGAGTAAGCTGCATTTCAATTTGCTTTCTGTTACTCAGCTTATCGATGACCATATCGAGGTAAGCTTCAAGTTTAGTGGCTGTAGAATCCTCGATTCTCATGGGGAGTTGATTTGCGGGATTTCTCGTTTTGGGAGAGTCTTTCGTGCTGATTTTTCTTCTTCTTCTCGAGACTCTCTCCATTGTCTTATTGCTTCAGAGTCCCGTGATCTCTCCTTTTGGCATAGGAGGCTTGGTCACATTGGCTTTGATCATTTGACCCGAGTTAGCGACCATGATCTCATTCGTGGCTTGCCCAAACTCAAGATGGTCAAAGATATAGTATGCCCTCCTTGCCGACATGGCAAGATGGTTGCTGCTTCTCATCCCCCAGTCACCCGAGTGATGACTGATGCACCAGGACAGCTCTTGCATATGGACACTGTTGGTCCAGCTAGAGTGCAGTCTGCGGGAGGGAAGTGGTACATTCTTGTCATTGTCGATGACTTTTCGAGGTATTCTTGGGTATTCTTCATGGCCTCGAAGGATGAGTCATTTTCTCACTTTAGGGGTTTGGTTCATAGGTTGTCTCTTGAGCTCCCAGGTGCTTTACGAGCGATCCGCAGTGACAATGGCACAGAGTTCAAGAACTCCTACTTTAGTAGCTTCTGTGAGGAGTCAGGCATAGAGCATCAGTTCTCTTCTCCATACGTCCCTCAGCAAAATGGCGTAGTGGAGAGGAAGAACAGAACCCTGGTTGAGATGGCCAGGACGATGCTAGATGAGTACAATACTCCTAGGAAGTTTTGGGCTGACGCTGTAGCTACGGCATGCCATGTTGCCAACAGAGTTTTTCTTAGGGCACACTTGCACTGCACTTCTTATGAGTTGAGATACGGGCGAAAGCCTAGTGTATCTCATTTTCGTGTTTTTGGTTGCAAGTGCTTCTTCTTGAAGTCTGGGAACCTAGATAAGTTCGAGTCACGGTCTGCTGATGGGATCTTTCTGGGTTACTCGACTTCTGCTCGTAGCTATAGGATTTGGGCTATAGACTTGGGTAGGATCATAGAGACCTGTGAGGTGACTTTTGATGAGGCTAGCCCTGGAACTAGACCTGACATTTCAGGCTCTTCTCCTCTTTCCCAGTCTATTTTCCCTGAGGATGATGATGACGGAGATGAAGGCGTCTTGCCTGATCCAGTCACCATTCCTACTCCCGAGGTGCCTCCCACTTCCATTTCTGCACCTCAGGGAGATCAGCCCTTACCCTCAGACTCTTCTGCAGCCAGTGGCTCTGTTCCTACTTCTCCCATACGAGGAGTAGAGGCCACGTCTGCTTCTGGACCACCCCGATATATACAAAGGCGTCATCCATCTGATCAGATGATCGGCGATTTGTCCGAGCGTGTCACACGCTCGAAATCGGGTCTGTCTTCGTTCTGCCTTCACTCTGCCTTTGTTGCCTCTTTTGAGCCGAAGGATGTTTCTCATGCATTATCCAATGAGTCGTGGATTAATGCTATGCATGAGGAACTTGAAAATTTCGAGAGGAACAAAGTCTGGAAGCTTGTCGAGCCCCCCTCTGGTCACAACATCATTGGGACCAAATGGGTGTTCAAAAACAAGCAGAGTGAGGATGGGGTTGTCATTCGAAACAAGGCTAGACTAGTCGCTCAGGGTTTCTCTCAGGTTGAGGGTCTCGACTTCGAGGAGACTTTTGCCCCTGTAGCTAGACTAGAGGCTATTAGGATCCAGCTCGCATTCGCGGCATCCAAAGGCTTCAAGCTTTATCAAATGGATGTCAAAAGTGCATTCCTCAATGGTTTCATCGAGGAAGAGGTGTATGTCAGACAGCCTCCAGGATTTGAGAACTCCAAGTACCCTAACCATGTCTTCAAGCTTTCCAAAGCTTTGTATGGACTTAAGCAAGCTCCACGAGCTTGGTATGAGAGGCTTAAGTCCTACCTCTTGAGTCATGGTTTTCATATGGGTCAAGTGGACAAGACTCTGTTCGTCAGACATTCTGATTCATATTTTCTCCTAGTCCAAATCTATGTCGACGACATCATTTTCGGTGGTTCCTCGCATTCGCTCGTTACTCAGTTCTCAGATGTGATGAGTACTGAGTTCGAAATGAGCATGATGGGCGAGTTGAGCTACTTCCTTGGCTTCCAGATTAAACAGACTCAGGAGGGTACATTCTTGCATCAAGGCAAGTACACTCGAGACCTCCTGAAGCGCTTTGATATGTCTGATGGGAAGCCAGTTATGACTCCTATGGCCACCACTGCTGTCCTCGAGCCTGGCGAGGATGGTGAGCCGATTGATCGAAGGAGTTCCGAGCATGATCGGCTCCCTCTTGTATCTCAACGCCTCGAGACCCGACATACATTTTTCTCGTGTCTTTGTGCTCGATTCGAGCTTCTCCTTGCGTCTCTCACCGCCAGGCCATGAAGCGCATCTTCAGGTACCTTCGAGCTACCATTGACTATGGTATCTGGTACTCTTCTTCCTCCTGTCTATCTCTAAGAGCCTTCTCCGATGCAGACTTTGCCGGCTGTAGGATAGATAGGAAGAGCACTTCTGGCACTTGCCAATTCATTGGTACTTCTCTTGTTTCTTGGTCGTCTAGGAAGCGATCAGGTGTTGCCTGATCCACCGGCGAGGCCGAGTATGTTCTTTGACCGATTCTTTGTAGCTGTGTTCTCTGGATGAGATCGACCTTGCAGGACTTTGGGTTAGTAGCAGATTGTGTTCCACTTTTCTGTGATAACACGTCTGCCATTCACATTGCTAAGAACCCATGCAGCACTCTCGGACCAAGCACATTGACATTCGCTATCACTTCCTTAGAGACCATGTGGAGAAGGGTGACATAGTGCTCCGCCAGGAGAGTGACCACCAGTTGGCTGACATTTTCACCAAGCCTTTGGATAGCTCCAGGTTTGCTGCCTTGAGAGGAGAGCTTGGGATTATGAGCCCCTATGGCATATCTTGAGGGGGAGCTGGTTTGTATTATTTGTTTATTTGTATATTCAGCATTTCCTCTTTCTGGGTATCTTTGGGATG
This sequence comes from Rhipidocladum racemiflorum, assembly GCA_036346355.1. Classification (NCBI taxonomy): domain Eukaryota; kingdom Viridiplantae; phylum Streptophyta; class Magnoliopsida; order Poales; family Poaceae; genus Rhipidocladum; species Rhipidocladum racemiflorum. The sequence continues at coordinate 11,069,807 of CM070584.1, forward strand.
GTTTTCATTTGGTTGAGTCCACTTCACCTAGACTACTGGCATGCCTCGGCATGGACCTCTCACCTTATGCTTTAGGGTGTTATTCCTCTCTTCTTCTCGGTTGAGCTCACTCACAGTCTTTTAGGTTTAGCAGGTGTTGGGCCCCCTGGGTAGACAGGGTCTGTGTTTGCTCCTGGGTTGGAGTTAGAGATGTAGCTTTCCTATATAAGTCATATGGGGAAGGTGAGAGCGAGTCTAAGTGTCCGTGTCTCTTCATGTTATATATGCTCCTAGACTACCCATTTGTCAGTTTCTTGATTCCTTCTCCTCATTTCTGTCTTTCTGGTTTCAGTTGAGTTCAATTCGTCTTTTTGAATCTAAAATTGCTAATAACTCAACTTGAATCAGATTTTGTGCTTAATCGACTCACTTGTTGAGGGGGAGCTTGGAATTGATTCTCTTACATTGCATATAGACTTGTTTTTCATTTAGGAGCTTTGTCTATTATGCAATTGATAAAATTGAGATATGTTGCACCTAGCTACTTTTCTGAAGATATCCAATTTGGTATAACATGTGAAACTAGCCAACATTTTAAAATTGAGCTTTCCTGAAAACTTGATGAAACTTGGCTTTTACTTGCTATACTTCTTCACTAGATGGTTATGCCATGCTTATTGAAATAATGGGTTTCTACTAGAGTTCCTAGAGCAACTTGGGTTAGCTACATTGTTTCATTCTAGATTCCTCAACAATGCTCATGAATCTAAGTGCTGAAAATATAAATTGACTCTTTTGTGCTAAAATTGAACTCAACACTCTTCATTCACGAGACTGCTTCCCATTGCACTTGGGATGAACTTGGAATGAAGTGTGTATGACCAAAACCACTCTTTTAAGTTTCTTGCTTGAGATGGTTGCTAATGGCTTGAGTCAATACACTGAAAAATGCAAAAAGAACTAGATGAAGAGAGTGATGTCTAGGAGACCTATGTCGATGGCTCCTAGTCGAGGTTGTGTTTCTCTAGGATAAACTCTCTAAACCCTTAAAGGTGTGTGGAGGAGAGTGAAGCTTAGGAGGCCTTTGTCGATGGCTCCTAGTCGAGGATGTGCTTCACTAAGCCTAACTCTCTCATACCGCTTGATGAGCATTAATCTAAAAATTTGCATTGAAAGCGATAATTGAGCATGAGGCTTTTCTTATGGACTTGTAGATTCCCAAAGTGTTGACTAGGTTGAACTCTAGTATATCCATTTGCTCATCTCAATGGATTTGCTTCTAGTCTTGAAGTTATGCTAAGTGTTGCTATTGTTGAGGATTTGCTATTGTTGAAATCATGCAAAAGTAATATAACTTCTTTTGAGCTAGTTAGCAAAAATTGCAATATACCATTAGATATGACTTATGATGACATAATCTGAACTTGAGTAGCTTGGTGTCATACTTTGTCTAAGTTGTCATTTACATAATCCTCAAAGCTCTTCTAGGTTGCATTTCATCCGAAAATTGCTCTCTTGATGCCTATATTACCAAAAGGGGGAGAAAACGTAGAAAAGGCATCTTAGAGGGAAGAAAAATTAAAAAAAATGCTTTCTCATGATCATATTGAACAATTGTCCTTGCATTTGGATCATGAGCATTTTTGAACTTCTTGAAAGATTTCTTGGTTTTTAGAGCTTTTGTCGAAAAACTGTTCCATCTTGTGTTGAGCTCTGGAATTTTTTTATCTACTTGGTCATGAACTTGATTTCTATTTCTAATGGATCAAGTATGATCTTTGGCAGTCAAATTGCTTACTTTCTTTAATTTCAAACTCAAATTATGCCTTTCGTGTGATTTGTCAATATACTCATCAAGGGGGAGATTGAAGGACCATGTGGAGGTTCATCCTTGTTTGTGATGAGTATTTGACTTGTTTTGAGCTTGGGTTGCTCAGGTTTGAGTTTGAATTGATTTGGATTTAACATGGATTTCAAATTGAAAGTATTTTATTTTGCGCCGGACCAAGGAACCAAGTAACAGAGAGTTTTCCATTTGCGTCGGACCAAGTTTATAAATGACCTATGTTTGCGTCGGACTCAGTTAGGAATGACTTTACACTTGTCCCAGACCATCTCTTTTGCATCGGGTCAAGAAACAGAGAGTTTCATGTTTACGACGGACCAAAAAGGTTTGCAAACAGAGAGTTTCACATTTGCGTCGGACCAAAGGGTGAAAAATAATGTGTACGTCGGACCAAGTGGTTTTACAAACAGAGAAAATCGCATTCGCGATAGACCGGTCTGTAATTCGCAATTTTGGAGGTCTTCCCGTGCTCGAAAAATTATTTGGTCTACATGAAAGTTGTAGATAATTTCAAGGCGCATCTTTTTCATGTTGACAAGTTTTTCATTTGAGCAACATAAAAAATCACAGAAAATCGGGAAGGCAAGTGCATTTGCGACGGACCCGAAAATCGCATTCACGACAGACCGTTCTGTAATTCGCGATTTTGGAGGTCTTCCCGTGCTCGAAAAATTATTTGGTCTACATGAAAGTTGTATATAATTTCAAGGCGCATCTTTTTCATGTTGACAAGTTTTTCATTTGAGCAACATAAAAAATCACAGAAAATCGGGAAGGCAAGTGCATTTGCGACGGACCCGAAAATCGCATTCACGACAGACCGTTCTGTAATTCGCGATTTTGGAGGTCTTCCCGTGCTCGAAAAATTATTTGGTCTACATGAAAGTTGTAGATAATTTCAAGGCGCATCTTTTTCATGTTGACAAGTTTTTCATTTGAGCAACAGAAAAAATCATAAAAAATCGGGAAGATAAGTGCATTCGCAAAGGACCAAAAATGATGGTCTGTCGTAGATGCTTTGTGCTCTGTTTGAGCTTTGACGAAAATTTAATATTATTCTTGAGCAATGCTATGTGATGTGTTTTCCTTGTCTATGATGGATGCAGGGCTCTGTTTGGTGGTCATGGTGAGGCGAAGGGAGGTCGGAACTAGGCAAGCGTTGCCGGAGGTTCAAGATGGCCGGAGGTCGCCGGAAGATGGCCGGAGATGGAGCCAGTGCAGTCCAAGGAGGCAAGGAGACAAAGTGTCTGCTAAGCTTGAGGCTTTTTAGGTCTAGTAGATCAAGGGGTTGTTGGTCTTTAGAGCTAAAGTAGTGGTCAAGTTAGTTTCTGTGAGAGGGTTGTTGGACTGATCACTTAAAGATGCTTTGAGAAAGCATGTGTAAAAGTGAAGCAGTGCAACCCATGGGAGAGAAAGTGTGGGATCAGATCTTGACCCTTGGAAGTTAGCTTAGGGTTGAAACAAGACATCCAAAGGTGGGAATTGATCCTAGAACACTATAAATAGAGGGGAAGGGGTGCCCTTCTTCCCTGAAGTTTGTGTGTGCTCCTTTGAGCTTTGCCCACATGAAGTGAGGCTTTGTAAAAACTTCCAAAGAAAAGAAATACAAAAACATTCTCTCCACTCTGAATTTAAATTCTGCATTTATATTATGTCTTTACATTACGCAATTTAAATTCAGTCTTTACATTATGTAATTTAAATTCAGTCTTTACATTCTCGCAATTTAAATTCCGCAAGTTGGATTTGTCTCCCCTCCTTCTACTTGCTTCTGGTTCTTAGTGCCAAGGATGAGAGATTGATTGGATGAGTCTTCACTTAGATCATATCCCAATCCTCTAGGCATTCCTTGTTCCGAGTTTTGCGAGAAACCGATCTCTTATGTTTCCATTGATGAATCATTGTTTGATCGTGTTTTGATGGGTTTCTTTGTGACCTCTAGCTTGCTGTGACTCGTGGGAAGGTATCCAAGTTTATCTTGATCTTCAAAATCCCACGAGCAAGTCTAGATCACATATTTGCTCTTGTGCTCCAGGAGAGAATTTTTGCTCCAGGTTCTTTATTCCTTGTAAGAGAGGTTTTTAGTTGGATGCTATTTGTCCAGTAGGTGGGGAAGTTTTATTTTGGGATCATTCACCCCCCTCTGATCGCCATTCCGATCTTTCACTTGCAAGCATGGATAGAGGCAGCAAGGTTATCATCTTAAGTCGAATTCAAAAACTGTAGAGATTTGGAACCGTCAAGCCCATTTTTCTTAATAGGCTGTCATGTGATGAGTACTGGTACCTATTTAAGACACTCGCATTTGGAAGTGCAAACCCGATAGACCATCCACAATTAGTACCGCTACTGGAAAAATTTATCATGCCGTTGGGAGGGTCAATTGTCACAGCAAACATGCTTGCAGATGTATTGAGAAGAAACTTGAATCTTCATTTCTGGCTTTGCAAATTGAATGGGATCAGCGTTACAGTTAAGAAGAGTTTTTCCAACTTTGGCGTCCATCCACAGGTACTTTTCGATCGAGGTCATCCAGTACACCTTGGGGATCACTTCGTTTTGTCTCGTGATGCTCCAGCGCACCTCATACCCTCTGCTAGTAGCACAGCTTCCGAAAAAGGATTTACCTAGGCTAATATTTGGAGACATACTAGCAGGTCATATTGTTCCATCAAAGGGAGATTTTAATCTAATTTCATGGGAATCAAGGCTGCCACCTTACACTTCATTTGTTCACATGGTTCACTTTGTTCATAGTTGTGTTGGTGACAAGCTTCGAACACCGTTGCCAGGGAGGAAGCGTCCGGGACTATTTGCCTTTTCTGTATGTGACGATGTATTTGGCGCTGACAGGTGGGCCCTGTGAACACAAGCCAATGACATATCGATGATATTTTTCAACTAGAATAACCTTTGTGATGGGCATGGAGCAATTCGCCCCTTGAGATTTTAAATACTATGGTGTGCTAATAGATGTATAAACATAGTTACTGTACGAACGACAGTGCATGTAACAATATCTATTCCAAACTGATCATAATCCTCCTCCATGTATATTTCAATAACGTTTTGCTAAATGGGTTATCACAAACGGTTTTTCAAAACCGTCATCGATGAGGAGTCTAATATAAACCTTTTTATAGTAGTGTGATTTTCGGGCAGCAGGTACACAGTACACTCGGAATTAATTGAGGTACTAAAATACACTAAATTTTTTGGGAACTTTTATCAAGAATGCTAAGAGCATATCTAGACTACCATAAAAATTTCAAGTAATGATCATACTCCAAAAATTCTACAAAAATCGGACTTCACAAGGTTTAATTAATATGCTGTTGTTTTTGATTTTCTAAATGCAATAATTCAATTCCAATTTTTCTAAAATTTTGCAGAGATGACCTATATTTGTTTTGGGATTTAATCAATTTTTTTCTCAACTTTTATGTTCCCTGATTTTGAATTTTAAGGTTAAGACCTTAGTTCTAGGTTAAACCAAAAGGGATTTATTGAAATAATAAATTCAAAGAAAATCACAAAACAACATAATTTCAACTTAAAGACTATTTGGTTTTCACTATCTTTAAACTTGAGGATGTCACATATCGATTCTGAGCTAAAAAACGATAGAGATAATTGGTTTTCTGGGTCGGTTTCGACTGACCCAGATGATGCTATATCTCTATCGGGCAAAAAACGGCTGTGATAGCCGCTCGTCATCACTGTCTAAGGACTATATTGCCACCAAAACTGACCCGGATGACAAAAAAGAACCGATCCAGATGACTATTTTTGTAGTAGTGCTTGTTGTGAAATCATGTGCTGAAAAATTGGCTTAATGATGATTTTGGTATTGCGAAATGGTTGTGCTCATAGCATGTGTGGTTCATGTGCATGTGCTGTTTTAGATGCTTAATTGATATGCTTGTGATAGCATGGTAATGGTTTTGCTTGATGCAATGCGCTCGTGTGAGTGGTTGCATGGATTGATATTGAGTCAAGTCGTGGACTTGTGCTCATACACGGTTGTGTGTTTGTTCATGTGCAGGTGTTGCTCGAGGGCGAACATGGTCGATGAGAGGACCGAAACTAGGTTCATGGAGGAACTGAGGTTCGAGACTAGATTCAGGGAGGAATCGAGGTCTGGGTGGTCAAGGATGTCATGCGGGACGTTAGGGCTAGAGGACGGTGCACATGAAGAATGGTTAGTCACGTGAGTATGGCATGGTGACTATACGCGTGCAAGAGTTGTTAGTCACATGAGTATGGCTGGGTCGCCATACGCATGCAAGAGCTGTATTTGGCCAGGTTGGGCCAAGTGGAGTTGTGTTGAATACAGACTCCTTCTAGGATTAGAAGTGGGACTCCTTCTAGGATTAGTAGTAGGAATTGTATTCAAGACTTTATGTGTTTGCTCTGTATAAATAGGGGGAGGCGCCTCCTGTTTATGCATCAAGTCTTGGGCAGGTTTTAGGGTTGTACTCTTTTGTTTGGAGTGCTGTAACCAGATCAAAAGGAGAAATAAAGATCAAGTTCTTCAAATCTCTCGGCGAGCTACAATTCTAGTTAGATATATTCTCGTCATCTTCTGTCATAGCAAGCTTGCGAGGTTCATAACTTTTGATCCATAAATCCGATCGAGTTGATCTAGTTTTTTGTGTCCAAATTTCAGATCGATCCGAGGGTTGGATCTCTAGGAATTCCCATTTTACCGAACCTCTATTAATCTATTTTTGTTGATTACGAAACAAGTTTTTGAATCTTTTTGGGGGTGAACTTTTAGTAGATCAAGAATTTGATTTTAGCTTCCGCACAATCATTCACCCCCCTCTAATTGCTATATTCATACATATCGATCCTACAAGTGGTATCAGAGCGAGGATGAAATATGGCGTCACATAGGTATGTTAATCGTCCTCCTATGCTTAATGATTCAAAATTTTCTTATTGGAAGAGTCGCATGCAATTATATATTAAAGCTCAAGGTAATGATGTTTGGTGCAAAGTTTCTACTGTTTTTGATGTTACTAATATAGTCACCAATGATAATAAAGTAGACGTTGATCTGAATGCTAAAGCTAGAAACTTGATTTTTCAAGGAATTTCTGAAAAAGAATTTGATCGAGTTTCTCATCTACGTTTTGCTTATTCTGTTTGGAAGACATTATGTGACTATCATGAAGGTTCCACTAAGATTAAGAAAGTGCGCAAAAATATTTACCAAAAATACTTTTCTGATTTTGCTATGAGACCAGGTGAATCAATTGATGATCTTTTCTCTCGATTTGAGAAAATCTTGTGTAATTTGCGTGGTGTTGGAGTTACTAATTCAGTTGAGGATAACGCTAGTAAAATTTTGAGATCTCTTAGTCCTGAATGGCGCATGGTTGTTATTGCAATTAATCAAACTGTTGACTTGGAAACTTTGACCATGGATGATCTTTATTTTAGACTGAAAACTTTTGAGATGGATTCTTTATCACCTAGTGATAATAAATCCTCTACACATGCACTTGTTGCTAACCCCAGCACTTCGTCTGGATTACCATCTTTTGGTTCCTTGTCTGCTTTGGCTTCTTTTTCAAATGAACAGTTTGAGATGCTTCCTTAAGAAGATCTTGTGCTCATCTCCTCACGTGCTTTTAAAGCCCTCAACAATGTGAGGATGAAGAGGCATGGAGGCACAACTTCGGGGTCCTTCAACTGTTTTGAGTGTGGCCTTCCCAGGCATATTAAAGCAAACTGTCCCAAGTTTAAGAAGAAGGAAGAAAGCGAATCGGCACAACGCAGCTCAAGACGCACTACCCCTAGGCGCCCCAATTTTTGAAAAGTTGCTAAGAAAGTCTTAGCCGCCATAGAGGAGTGTGATCTTAGCGATGTGGACTTTGAGAGTGATGATGAGCTACATGACAAGAAGAAGGACAAGAAGGGAGATTCTGATGATGACTTCACCGGGATGTGTTTCATGGCTAGAAGGGATAGCGACAACGACTCCGTTCTTGAAGAGGTGAGACCTTCTTATGATGAGCTTGAGTATGCCATGGTTAAATTAGCTTCAGAACTTAAAAAGTCTAAGAAGGCTCTTAAAGAAAAAGATCTAGAAATTGATAGTTCCAATTATGAAATTGCAAGGCTTAGATCTTTAATTCCTGATGATGATTCTTGCAAATCTTGTGATGTGCTACAATCTGAAGTTATTGCTTTAAGGAATGTTCATGCTTCCCTGTTGCATCAAAATGAGAAACATGTTAAAAATGCTAGTCGTCTAATCGATATTTTGCATGATTCAATTCCTTGTTCTAAATGCTCCATACTAGAATTGAAGTTGCATGATGCAGATGCTAAGATTTCTCAATTGTTTAATGATTTGCTTACACATGAGGTTCTTTGTCGGGACCCGAATTTGCAAATCCGGACCCTCTGTGTATTCAGCACTAGTCCAGGAACGCGCTAGTGCACACAGTCTTAACATCGATGAATATCACAATCATACCACTCGATACTAATAAAGTACTTTAATTAAATAGTCAAACTGGTTACTCGACCTTATAGTTAAGTTACAAATATACGCCACGCAGGGCGAAACTTATTAAGAGAGAAATAATAGCAGCGGAAAAATAAGATAACTTCGTGGCGCCATCCAGTATACCACAGGCAACTGACTGGGCTCGCTCCCTAAGTAGACGGTTCCTCTTGGAGCTCCTCCTCCAAAGCTGGTGTAGTCTCCTCTTCAACTGGTGTTGTATTGTGGCAAGGGTGAGTACTTGGTACTCAGCAAGTCATGCACAGAATGCAGCTAATATACTACATGCATGGCTTAATACAAAGGAGTGGCTCAAGGTATATTTGCAGTAAGAGCATTTAACAAGTATCATAAGTAGATTCGAAAGCAGTAGTAACAAGTAAAGCATAAATAACTTTTCAAGGAGTTTACTAAACATCTTTCCCATCCTAATCCACGTTTCCATCAACATCATTATTAATCCAACCCAACCTTTCCAATCCAAGTTACTTTTGAGAAAGTCTAACCCTTGACTGTAATTCCCGAGCGATGTCCAATACCGCGGACACGGCTATTCGAATAGATTTTACACTCTGCAGAGGTTATGCACTTTACCCACAAGATACAGTCAAACACCACAAAGGCGAGTTCCCATAACAAAGTCTTTCGGAAACTTCTAACAATACAAGTAGTCCTCCCCGGTTGTTGCACACTAACCCTTCCCTTAGCTAAGGCGAAGTTTAGGCCAACCAACCGTTAGATGGGTACCTGGCCGCAGCTCTGCACGCTCCCCCGCACAACTTACACAAAGGGTGTAGTTGACCTCCTGAGGTCCCACAGGTACGTTATCAGCAACTTAATCAACTAGGTCCGTCCCATTACAGACATGTGTTTGCAAGATTGACTCAGTTCAAAGGCTTGCAAGGTGAAGTCCTTAGGGTGACCAGGGCAAGACTACCCGAAGAACCAAAACAACATTCCCGGTGCCACAACTGGCCCACCCGATCGTTCTTGCCACATGCCCTGGTCAAAAGCTATTTATCAAACCCCAGTTGGTTACCATGCACCACGTGCCATCAACATCACATGATACCTTTCCAAAACAGGTTCAATATGTCATTAAGTCAATATTAACGTTTGAGTGTCCAAAATCATGTCATGAGCACGTAGCAGGTCTAAGCCATATACTACAACGATCTACAAACCCATGTTGGCAATTTAGTAATGTCCAACTAATAATCCACAACTAGGGTGACAAGGGTCATGGCACATATTTAAGTAATCAAGGTGTCATACAGCAATTAGGCATTTATCTAATTACCCATAATTAAGTAAAGCATTTTCTATTTGAACTTAGCATGCAATAATTTGAACCAAAATAGGTTTCAAAATAGGATCAACATGGTCAAAGCATAACTTGCCTTCAAAAAGTACTTGTTCTTGGTCTTGAGCTGGCTCCTGGGTCAACACTTCTCCTTCGAAGCCTTCGGGCACTTCAACGTCTACTCGTAAAGCGTGCAAATAGCAATACACGAATAAACAACAGGCAAAAAGTGTTCAAACATCCAAATAAAATCCATAAACAGAGAGAACTTAATTTTTTGAATTTTTAGGAACTGGAATCGTTCAAATCGGAGTTGAAATGCAAAAGTTATAATTATTTAATGTTTAAATAATCAATTAAATAATATTACAGAGAAAAACTTTAGTCCAAAAATTAAATAAAATTCATAATTAGGTAGATCTCAATTTTATACAAATTTAGAAATTTGAATCACTCAAATCGGAGTTGAAACGCAAAAGTTATAAGCGTTTGAAGTTTGAATCAAAATCTGAAATCATTATTTCGAATTAATAAATCATTTTCTTTTTCGGAAATTAATTATTGCGTCAGCGAGGACACGTGGCAGCCTCTGATTGGTCTGCTGACGTCAACCGGTTTATGGACGTGGTCCATGGTTTGGCTCGGGTCTACCGTGGACCCGGTCCACGGCTCACGTGAGATCGGCGGTGGGACCACTTGGGTAGCGTCATTCTTGGCGTCGGCCGCTCGGCCCGGTCTTGGCAGTGGGACCGGCTGACGTCATGGGTGACGCCATCGCGACGGTTGGGGTGGCCGCCGACATGCGGGCGCCATGACGTCGGCGTGGCGTCATGGTGCGATGTGGGCTGGCGGCCGACATGCGGGCCCAGCGTGTCGGCGTCACGCACGCTGTGGGCGGCATCGACCGCGGCGGTCAGTCTCCCGCACACGTGGCTAGATCTCGGCCGTTGATTTGAAAATCAACGGCCCGGATTGGATCTGGACTCACGCGTTTGGGGTGAACGCGTTTGATCTGGACCGTTGGATCTAGATCCAACGGTCGAGATTGGATCTGGGATTTTTGGACGGGATCTCACCGTGAGATGACGTGGCGTGATCTGGGACGTTGGATCTGGATCGGACGGTTGAGCGAGCTCGGGGTCCGGCGATGGCGAGCGGCGGCGCTGGCTTGCCGGGGTTGGGGACGACGACCACGGCAACGGCGTTTCGGGCGCGCTCCGGCGACGTGGGTGGTGCTCACCGACGCGGCTTGCTCTCACGGTTCCGGATCTGGGGTCAACGGCGACGGAGGACGACGGAGACGGCGGCTATCGGCGAAAAACCGCGGCGGCACCTTCTCCTAACTCCGGCGAGCTCTAGCGGCGCAACCACGGCGGCTCAGGCGAGGTGAGTTAGGGCTACGGGTGCGCAATGAAGCGGGCTTCACGATGGCGGCGACGACGCAATAAATAGAGCCCTCGGCGTCCGTGAAACACACGGAAACCGAGACCTGCTCCGTTGCGGCGGCGGAGTCCGGCGGCGACTCGGATTGGATGACATGGCACGCGCACAGCCGTTGGATCGAGATCCAACGGTGCGTGAGTTTGGGTTCGGGTCGGACTCGGGCGAGCTGGCTGGCTTGGTCGGGCTTGGGTCCGGCGACGTGGCTCAATCGTGGCCGTTGGATCTTGATCCAACGGTCACACGCGTAGGGTTCGACCGAGTGGGTTCGGCTCAACCACGGGCTCGGGTCGGGTTCGGGTCAGACTCGAACTCGAGTCTGACTCGGGCTCGGTCGGAGGAACAAGATAAGGACCGGTTCGATTTTCCAGCGATTTAATATTTAAAATAATTTCCAGTAATTCATTTAATTCAAGAAAAATAGCAAAATACTCAGAAAAATTCCAGAAAAATTCTGGAAAATACTTTGGGGCATTTTGGACTCAAATAAAATATTTCCAACAAAATTTTATTTGCAAAGTTAAATTCTTTAATTATTTCAAAATGGAATAAATTCAAATAAATTCCAAATAAATCCAAATAATTTCCAGAAAATTCCAAAAATTCACCAAAGTGCCAAATCACACATAAATTTAAGAAAACAAAAAATTTGGGGTGTTACATTCTTTCATGCTCAACTTGTCGCAAGCAAAAAGGAAAAGTGGATGTTCCCTGCAATAATTGTTTAACTCTTGCTAATAAAGTTGATTACTTGCAAAATTCTTTGGAACGGTTCACTAATGGCAAGAAAAACTTGAACATGATTTTGGATAAATCAAAGGTCAACTCAAATAAGAAAGGTTTAGGTTTTGATCTTCATGCTTCATTTGAAACTAAACCTTGCACTTTTGTTCATGCTCCTTGCAATGACAAAATTGAGATTCTTAATAAGCCTAAGAAAACTATTTTTAAATCTGCTGGTCTTTTATCTTCCTCTATAATGAATGCAAAATGTTCTTCTACTGTTAAAGCAAAACATCATGTTATGTACACTTGCACTCATTGTGGTAGAGATGGACATTTAGTAGATTTTTGCTTTAGACTGGCTAAACAACAAAAGAAAGAAAGAGCTAAGGCTAGCTCTAATTTCAATGTGACACTACGGTTTGGTGTGACGTTATAGAAGGTGAAATTATAGAATAAAACCTTTCGGCTTGAGGTTTACTCGCGTTTTTGGGCCTTTTGAAGCGTTGTGACACCACGGAGTGTCGTAACCTTATTTAACGTGCATGATAAGGTTAATAACATTATGAGATGTGGAATTAAGGTTAAAACTATAGGATATGGAGGTTAATAGCTTTTCCGGCCGCTTCCTGGTTTTCGGCCTTCCCGGGGGAGTTTGGGCCTTGGTGGGCTTTGGTGGGATGGAGTAGGTCTCCGTAACGGACTAGGATTGGGTGTGGGGGCTGGTAAAAGGGCTCCCCACCAGCCTTTTGGGCGTGCTCCCCCTGCCCTTGGGCACCCCCACCTCTCCCTCCAAGCCCTAGCCGCCACCCCCACCTTCCCCTCTCCCTTCCTTGCGCCTCCACCTCCCCCATTGCTCCCCATTGCTCCCTATTGCACACCACCTCTCCTCCACCCCCTTGCTGCCCTAGGGTGGCCTCCCCACCCCTGCATCCTCATGGATCCTTCCGAGGAGCGAGGAGCGAGGAGCGAGGAACGAGGAGCGAGGAGCGAGGAACGAGGAGCGAGGAGCGAGGAGATCGATTGGAGTTTTCGTTCGTCGGGCAAAGGTATGATCATGGGGATCCTTGGAATTGATCTAGGTACTGTTCTTAGGGTGATTATCAAGTTTTTAGATCAATTGGTGGTGCTGGATTGGAGTAATTTGGGTTAGATCTAGACGTTGCCACGTTTCTGTTTTGGGACAGCATGAGCAGTCGACCTAGGGTTCCTGTTTTCGCCAAATTAGATTTCGAAAATTACTGTACGGACTCTTAAGAAGTTGTAGATAATTTTATTATCTTTCCGTGCATATAAAGAACGTTAAATTCTGCCCAGCCGTTTGAAAGTTATGACTGTTTTACCGAGCGTATTAAAATCTGTGACGCGATTGGAACATATCTCGGTAATCTGTAGATTAGACGACTTTAGAGTCCGAATCAGTCTTTCCATATACCTAGAGAAAGTTGGGAAATTTCCTAAGATACGCGAGGATGTACTCGTTTAATTGATTCGGAGTCCCAGAACTCAAGTTATGCTTTTTGCAAGGCTGCTGTCCCGTCGGGACAGAACCTCTGTTTTTAGGTTTTGCGAGTAGTGGGCAATGTCGGGTTAGATGGGGTTTTGCGTACTGTTTTGTGGGTATGATTGTGAGTGTGTGATGCCTATGTGCAGGTGGTGTGACACCGGGAGTGCCCTCGACTTCCCACAAATCCGTCGCCCGCGGTTGAGGCAAGTGTGTTGTAATGTATAGCGGAATCGTAGGTTGCTTGTGGAGATTAGATGAAAGATTGAATACTTGCTATGATCACTTGTCATGCTTGCTGTTTTCCAATGATATATTGAGTATGATTATCATGATATGATGCTATGTGTCTATACTTATCATGATTCGATGCCATGTGTTTATGTGTACTATGACATGATGCCATATGTTTATGTACAAATGAGATATGATAATTGGCATAGTTGCATGCATGTCATGAGATGGGGCGAGGCGTGAGAAAGTCATAACTAGTCCGGGAAGGTCAGTGAGAAAGTTATGACTAGTCCGAACGCCATTGAGTAAGACCTACATCGTGATTCCATCCACGTGGTGAATGGAAGCGAGGAGTAGGCACCCTCCATCTTCGGGATGGAAGGGGAAAAGGGTGCACGCCGACGGGTGTGTACTCAACCATACCGGTATGAGTTTCCAAGGAGACATGAGCATTGCATTACATCGCATACATATTGATGATGACAATGTTAAGTGTTTATGAATAAGATGATTTACATGATGGGAGATGTTATTGCCATGTTGTTGTTCTTGTTGTCCATTGCAATATGCTTGCTGAGTTTCGAACTCACGCTTGTGTTTTCTTGTTGTTTTAGGTACCATGAGATCGGCATGCGGGGAAGGGAAATAGTCACACGCCCACACGTAGCTTCACCTTAATGATTCCACAAGTCATTCTATTAGTTTGATAATAAATTGCGTGTGATGATCATTGCTTTAGTGTTTAGCTTTACTATTTGAGAGCTTATTTGTTATTTTGACACTTGGAGACATTAAGTGCTTGATGTTAGTCTTATATTGTCGTTAAGACTCTATTTATTGCTGTTTCAGATGTCTCTCATATTACCTTATAATGCTATACTGTTGTTGCTCCTTAAATCCATGTTAAAACAAAGGAGGTGCTGCCGAAATCTCGGTTTTTAGCCTATGCACCTTTGCTGGATTCAGGTGCATATGTTCAGGGGAAGAGTATCTTTGTTCATGAAGACGATGACGATGATGATGTTCAGAATGAGGAAGACTGGATATACAATTGGCTATGTGCTCGTTTTCAAGCTTCCCCCCGTGCTTCACATCGACAAGTTGTCAAGCTAATTTTCAGGTATCTCTACGGTACTCAAGATTTTGGCATTTGGCTTTCTGCTTCCTCAAGCATTAGTTTAAGAGCTTTTTCTTATGATGATTTTGGAGGATGTAGAATTGATAGAAAAAGTACATCTGGTTCATGCCACTTCTTGGGTAGTTCTCTTTCTTGGGCATATTGAGATTAAATTTCACTTTCTCAGAGATCATATAGAAAAAGGAAATATTGTGCTTCATCATGTGGATACTGAACATCAATTGGCAGACATTTTCACAAAACCTTTGTCCTCTTCTCGTTTTGCTTTTATTCAGGGAGAACTTGAGATTGTTCATCCAATGGGTTTATTTTGAGGGGGAATTTGCTTGCCAAGTTCTTTCACTTGATGAGCTTACTTTATCATATTTCTTTATATATTATGTAATTGTACTAATATATGATAATCTAAATTGTTCCACTTGAACTAAAAATGACATTGCGGAATTCCTTCGTTTGATTGTCTATAGTTAATACTCTGTGATATCTTTGCTCCAATAGGCCTGATATTGAATCTTCTTGACAAAGCTGGGCTAAAGCATGTGTGTTCAACTTTACTCTTTCATAGACCATTTAATCACTTTTGCATGTTTACAATCAAAGTAAAAGTAAAGAAAAGGGAATCATAAAAAAAGGTTATTAAAAGCAAAGGCCTCAAGTTATGTGCTTCAGGCATGCTTTCCCTAAAAAGATAAGATGTATGATTCAAGCATGCTATTCCCTCAAAGACAGGATGTATGCTTCAAGCATGACACTCCTAGAAAATAAAAGAAGTATGCTTCAAGCATGCCACATGCAGTTTATTGTTTAAAGATTAAATTGGTTTACTAGATTGGAGTTGAAACTACTTGCTCGCCCTGAGTTATTAGTTGCTTCAATTTTGAACCTTGCTTTTCTGCTGAGATCTTGCTTAGTACTTGGCTATAGTTGACCGAATTGAGGTTGAGATGCATGTCATTCCCTAACTTGTTAAAATCACATTAAGTTCATGTATTTTGCATATTATGTGATATATAAGGTTATATGATCGAATGAGCTCATATTTTCCAATCTTGCACTCCCTTGTTTTCTCTTTTGTGAAATCATAGCTACAGGAAAAATTCTGAACTTGTTTTTCTCTCTTTTGTACTCTTGATGAATCCATTGTCAAAGGGGGAGAAGTTTAAGGAAAAATGAGGAGAAGTGTTTGGGAATTTTGAGAATTTTTGGAGATGCTGGGAGAATTTTGGAGTTTTGGCACATTGTACATTCACACAAATTTTTTTTTCTTAGGGGGAGATTTTTTCGTATTTTCACCTAAGGGGAGTTTTTGTGTTTTTCACTTTGGTCTGTTCAAAAACCTTCTTGTGAAGTGAATGCCAATGTTCAGTTCTAAGTGGTGTTGCCAATGTTTTCATCAAGGGGGAGATTGTGAAATCATGTGCTGAAAAATTAGCTTAATGATGATTTTGGTATTGCGAAATGGTTGTGCTCATAGCATGTGTGGTTCATGTGCATGTGCTATTTCAGATGCTTAATTGATATGCTTGTGATAGCATGGTAATGGTTTTGCTTGATGCAATGCGCTCGTGTAAGTGGTTGCATGGATTGATCTTGAGTCAAGTCGTGGACTTGTGCTCGTACACGGTTGTGTGTTTGTTCATTTGCAAGTGTTGCTCGAGGGCGAACGTGGTCGATGGCGGGACCGGAACTAGGTTAATGGAGGAACTGAGGTTCGAGACTAGATTCAGGGAGGAATCGAGGTCTTGGTGGTCAAGGATGTCATGCGGCACGTTTGGGCTAGAGGACGGTGCACATGAAGAATGGTTAGTCACGTGAGTATGGCATGGTGGCCATACACGTGCAAGAGTTGTTAGTCACGTGAATATGGCTGGGTTGACATACGCGTGCAAGAGCTGTATTTGGCTAGGTTGAGCCAAGTGGAGTTGTGTTGAATACAGACTCCTTCTAGGATTAGGAGTAGGACTCCTTCTAGGATTAGGAGTGGGACTTCTTCTAGGATTAGGAGTAGGAATTGTCACTACTACAAAACTACACATAAGAGATGCCCTATCAGTGGCGGTTTGTCTGGAACCGACACTAATTGTAACACCCTACAAATCGAAATTGTCATACAAGAAAATTTCGACAGCATCTCTCCTAAAATTAGGACAAAACGGAAGCGACAACAAGATTCATAATAACCATTATAAACAGGAATAACATAAAAGCATCAATACTAGAGATAACAAGTCTAAATCAACCAGAAAACAAACATAAACGTAAAACAGCTCCAAAGAGGACATCAACAGGTCTATGATTAATAAAATTTCAGCAAGCTAATGAATTATTAAATGCACTAGTCCATGTGATTCGTGATGACCCCGAAGGGTTGATTGTGCTACTAAGCCCACCCTTCAAGCTTACGACTCGCGAGAACTACTCGAAAACAAAAATAACAAGGGTGAGATTGGGTAATCTCGCAAAGCGGAACAACTTCTAACGAATAACACAGCCACAATAAAACTAGCATACCAAATTCCTCATGTCCAATACCACATTATAGAGTCCACACAACCTCAGTAAAATGCATATGATTGTGCACATGCTTATGCCATGATCCTTCTCACCGTGCCCTTTCTCAGGAACACACGGTGTTGTACTCTGATCGCCACAGATACCAAGGCGTCGACAAACTTCCAATGCATGATTATGCAGTTAATGCTTCATGCATAAATACATTCATAACTTCCCACTCTGAATTCACATGCTTGCATACCATCAAATAACATGGATAGAATGCGAACATCATTGAGATAGAATATCTTCACAATTCCTCTTGCAAACAACATCTTTCTTCATTCTTACTCATGATTCAAAAGCCAAACAACCACATCACAATGCAGGATAGGATATTGTAATCTCATAAACAAGTAGTTAAACCATGTAGGTGTGCTGCAATTAAGGTTTATATTGAAGACGAAACAAATAGCGAGTTATAGTTTAGCAAGACCGCTACTTCCACTTGCCTTTACCAACGTGGATGACGAACCTAGTTGCGTCCAGAAGGGGCACCACCTGTACAAGTATTATTTCAGTACATAGCGACATCACAAATGATCACACAACTCGAACACACGCTTCCTAATCCCCGTTCCCTTCTTAAGCGCCAAAAACCCCAATCTGTCCGGGTCAAACAGCAGCACCCTCTCTTCACAATTTCGTATCTTTTTTTATACAGATCATAAAAATACAAAAAAATTAAAGTAGCTATATATTGACGAGATCTACAACTTTCATGAAGATCACAAATTTCAATTGCACTGTTAAATATGCCTAAACAAACGTCCAACACAGTGGACAAAATCTGTTTCCAGATTCTGTCCATCATCTTGCAACAGCGATAACTCTCAGACCGACGCCCCAAAAATTCTGAAAACATTACAGAAGCTAGATCCGGTCGTTGTCTACAACTTTCTAGTTATAGGTTTTTGCAGAAAAAATCGTCTATGCCACGTAAAACGCAAAACAATCCGCGCTGCACAATCTCCCCTTCCAAAAACAGCACCACGTGAACATCTACCCTTCTCCCCCATCAAGATCCATCTAAATCACTCACCACCAGATCTAATACACTCATAATCCCTAGGTAGAACAGGGGTAAAAGATTGGGAATTTTACCTTGAGTTCTCCCTTGAGAACCCACGAAAAACGCGCGACGATTCCCGAAACGGAAATCTGCTCTTCCTCCACGCCTCCACGGATCCTCTTCTCGCTTGCTCCTTCGCGTTTCACGGTGGATCTTGAGCCACCACGCAAGGGGAGGAAGAGGAGGGGTCGTGTGGCTGCTAGGGGAGGAAGGGGGGCGCCCTAGGGCTTTTGGGGGTGGGGGTGACACCCCTTTTATATGGTGGGCCGGCCTACTAGGGGAAAAGAGAGAGAGGTGGGGAGGGGATTCGCAGCCCAGGCCCAGGTTTTCCTCGGCCCACTGTTTCTAGCCCGACAACTCCAAATTTAATATTAATACGCCGGATAAACTTCAATTATTTCATCCCCCGACAAATCCTTCATTCCTCTCCCGAAACAAAACCAGAAAAAGGAACCCTAGAATCGCTCTGACGCTCTAAGGCATCACATTCTCCCCTCCTTAAAAGGATTCGTCCCCGAATCTACTCCTCTCTGCTACGGAACCTTAAAAAAAGGAAGGCAAAATGGTAATCAACACTTTACCTTCAGTATCCTCAAAGAGTGTAGGATACTTCTTCCGCATCTGGTCCTCAAGTTCCCAAGTTGCATCCCGCTCAGACTAATTGGTCCACAAATCTTTCATTGGACACTAACACGAACTATTCCCTTATTAAATAAAGGACACCTATTAGGTGAATCTGGTATCGATCTGGAATCTCAACTCCCACTTCTCTCTTCAACCCGATCGCGAAACTCCGCATTCCAATCTCAACTCCTCTACTACGCTCGTCGCATTCGGACGACGCGAACCATGTGAGACACAACGCTCTAGGTAAGTCTCTAAATCAACCCAAACACAAACTCCTATCTCCTACAAGTGATTGATCTTTTACAAAAAGAACCAATATCCACCCTAACCAACGACAGAGATAGCCTACTTTACAACCAGGGTCCGTAAATCCAGTAAACAATAACAACCGAACACAATCACTACGGTTGACACAAACTCGCTCGAACCCAGCGACAAAAGTTCCAAAAATTAATGTAATTACCTGCAACTTCCAAGTTGTCCACTACTAAATTAAGCAACCCCACCGAGGAACACATCAATGAAAACAATTCTCCAAAAAAGGTTTGAATTGAGTCATACACAACCTTCCTTTACTCTTCACTTTTAAACTACTTACGATCAGCGACCCACACTAGTTTTCCCTTGTAAGAAGGTTTCGCCTTCACATTCTTCCACCCAAGGACCAGGGCAAGGAGTACAATCCTTGAATATACTCAACCATAACATAAACATTCATTTTCTTACCCCCAAGCTTGAACTTAAAATAAATCTTAATTCTCACTAACACAACGAACGACAATCACCACCTTTAAACCAAAGGGCTGAAATTCACATACACGGGAACTCAACTTGGAAGAGGAACTCCATAGAACCAAAAACACCAAAAAAAATTTCTTCGGGGAGAAGCTCTATTCAAAAGAGAAACACCGCGAAAGTCTTCTGCAAATGCATTTCACTTTTACCAAAACAAATCATCTCACTTTTATCCAAGACCAAGCCATTCAGAAAAAAGAAACCGATCAAGGAATTAAATGCTTCCACACAACCACCATCTCTTTTTCCTTAAAAAGGAACCAAACTCACTTCCCAACAGAAAAATTGTTTCAACCACGAATATCATTCACGTCACAACCAGAAGAATCGTCTCTTAAACAAAAACTGTCAAACACCTCAGATCATGAAGTTCCAAATCTTACATTGGATTAGCTACTTCTTTTGATCAACAATGCAACCGATAACTCGACCTTGAAAACTACGGTCACAGTCAAAGCATACATCCTTGAGCATAAATGTCGCATTCATAACTTAAGCTAGTTTTCTTATCAAAGATGAATGAATGACGATATTTAATAGAATAACATTCCAAAATCTCCACAAATTACTTCAAGGTTAATCATTCTTTTATCCTTGTTTTAAGCCTCGAAATTAACCCACATTTGGCGTAATCATTCTAAGTTTAGGGAAACTCAAACACAACACAAAGAATACTTTGACCGAAAGTATTCAACCCAAATATCAAACAAACAAACCAATCCATATGAATTTTTAAACATAAGTTCAGATAACTCCAGCCATCTATAGCATTCCACTACCCTTACCATTTAGATTTCAATATTCCCTATTTACTCATTGAGAAGGCCCATCAGGATTTAACAACAACTACACAACAAATTCTTACTCTTATTACCTTTTCCACAATTATAAATAAAGTTCACAAAGTGCTTATCAAAAACACATCCAACCAACACTACCTCATCAAGATCCCCACTGAGCAAAACTAACATATATCATCATATTCTAAATTTGAAAGGCGATTGCTTCAACAAGTCTTTCAAAGCATGATGAACCTATAAATTCCATACCACATACGCGTCAACATCTCGACAATGGAAATTTATTCACCTAAAAGATGACTCAACAAGTAAATATTATCTCAACAAGGCACCAATCGTAAATAGAAGTTTAAAACATACATTTATTAAGGACAAAATCACGCGTCATGCTAACTATCCCTGGTTCACTCCATCACAACATGTTACAATTTCCACCATTTTAACAAAGGTTTTCAACAATTAATCTAATCAGTTACCACTACTACTAAGTCATCAATATCAATAATTGGCATAATTGTAAAACAACAACATTGCTTTTAGTTACCCTATCCATAGGCTATGACAAACTGTCACTACACAACATACTCCAACTATGTAAAATAGATTGAATAATTTAAGCCATCCAAAGCTCTTATAACAACAACGCTAAATTAAATTAATTTTTTTTTAATTTTTTTTAGCTACCCTATACACGGGTTATAGCAAAATTGCCACTCCAAGACATACTCCAGACTTTTTTTTTTTTAAAGTGAACTGAATAGGTGAAATCATCACAAAGCTCTTACGGCAATGGCAAAAACTTATGTCTTCCCAATTGATATCGATACTAGCATTATTGGAACGCAACTGCATACTTCCGAATCTACTAATAGTTTGCAACGTCATAAATATCAACTCTAATCAATTTCCAAGTTAAAGTCACTAGCCAACACGATTAAATTAGAACATCTTTAAACAACCAGCATGGTTTCTTTAACAATATCGGTAGTCCACCATTACAATTAAATTGTTCTACCGACCTTATATTAAAATGTCTCTAAATAACCCACTAATTTTCTATTACCTTCATAGTAGTTTACATCATCGTAATGTTCTAACTACGCATCAAGATTTAAAGCTTTAAACATTGTCCATGGTCAAGGGCACATTAAAATAATGCAATAAATCCTAAGCATGCACATTAACACATTCAATCATTATCGCTATAGAGCAATCTACAATACTAGAAGTTTATTTAATCTCAAGCTAAAGATAACAATTACATTTTAATTGATTCAACTCACAAATTAACTTAGAAGTACATCATTCCATAAACCACATTGTTACATACTACGTAACACAGACATAAAATTTCTAAACACCGTTATGGGTCACCTACCCTTGACAAACAGGAGGCAATCCCAAACATTAAAAGAAACAAACACAGTTCTAGATCAAGAACAAACACCGATAAAAATTTCTTCTTTTCAGGCAAGGAAGAAAAGCAAAATCCAAACATAAATGCAAGAGAGCTCGACCCTCAAATGTCCAATCATAGTAGCCAAAACTCTTCAAGAAATCCAAAACCTACACTTTCCACAAAGGAAGACGGATGCAAAAGGGAAGACCAAATGCCCAACTAAAATTTTCCGATAAAGATTCAAACTTAGCTCCATCCAGCTTGATCTGCAACAGGAGAAACTCCAACCCCCTTCTTTTTTAAAAAAAAATCGGAAACAACAACCACGTAAATTTCCTCCCAACGACAGTCCATCACAATAAATCAGTGCCAAAGCAAAATTGTGACCAAAAGACGCATAACGTAGAACTCTTCTTCTCGTGTCTTCACTCAAAGGAGACAAAACCACAAACCGCCAAAAGGACAAATCAGCGAGTGCTCAAAACTAAGCATTTTCCTCGGTTTCAACCAACCACATACCCGTAAAAACCAACCAAAACCGACCGTCAGCACGGTAAAGAACATCCGAAGGAATCCATCACCAACCTCTTCTATTTGACTCCAGTCACTACCCGATCTACGACAGACACGGATAAGTCCTCTTTCCCTACAGGGGTTTAATAGTTCTTCGGTGGTGACTCTAGCTGGCCACACCGTCAAACCACAGCCTCACTACAAACAAAAGGTGACCGAAACCCTTCGGCACCACAACCACACTTTATCACAAATGAAGCAACTCAATCAAATCTATCATAAATATAGCATTATACATCATCAAAAGTAGCATTCAACAACAAAGCTTAAATTCAACCTTTAAGCACAAGGCAACGATACCCATACCCTTTCCTACTGTGCATCCATGTGTGTCAAATTTTAAATTAGTGATTCCACTTACACAAGTTTTAATGTTGCTATCCTATGACAAAATTTTAGTTAAAACCTAGGCCATGCTTCTAAGTTATTCCACATCACATTTTAGTTGTATCCTATAGTATGACACTAAAAATAGACATTCCAAGGACCTACAACGCCTCGATACCAATTGTAACACCCTACAAATCTAAACTGTCATACAAGAAAATTTCGACAAAGATCTCTCCTAAAATTAGGACAAAGCAGGCGACAACAAGATTCATAATAACCATTATAAACAGGAATAACATAAAAGCATCAATACTAGAGATAACAAGTCTAAATCAACCGTAAAACAAACATAAACGTAAAACAGCTCCAAAGAGGACATCAACAGGTCTATGATTAATAAAATTTCAGCAAGCTAATGAATTATTAAATGCACTAGTCCATGTGATTCGTGATGACCCCGAAGGGTTGATTGTGCTACTAAGCCCACCCTTCAAGCTTACGACTCGCGAGAACTACCTGAACACAAAAAAATACCAAGGGGTGAGATTGGGTAATCTCAAGAAGAGGAACAACTTCTAACGAATAACACAGCCACAAGAAACTAGCATACCAAATTCCTCATGTCCAATACCACATTATAGAGTCCACACAACCTCAGTAAAATGCATATGATTGTGCACATGCTTATGCCATGATCCTCCTCACCGTGCCCTTTCTCAGAACACACGGTGTTGTACTCAGATCGCGTCTGTTGGCGTCGACAAACTTCCAATGCATGATTATGCAGTTAATGCTTCATGCATAAATACATTCATAACTTCCCACTCTGAATTCACATGCTTGCATACCATCAAATAACATGGATAGAATGCGAACATCATTGAGATAGAATATCTTCACAATTCCTCTTGCAAACAACATCTTTCTTCATTCTTACTCATGATTCAAAAGCCAAACAACCACATCACAATGCAGGATAGGATATTGTAATCTCATAAACAAGTAGTTAAACCATGTAGGTGTGCTGCAATTAAGGTTTATATTGAAGACGAAACAAATAGCGAGTTATAGTTTAGCAAGACCGCTACTTTCACTTGCCTTTACCAACGTGGATGACGAACCTAGTTGCGTCCAGAAGGGGCACCACCTGTACAAGTATTATTTCAGTACATAGCGACATCACAAATGATCACACAACTCGAACACACGCTTCCTAATCCCCGTTCCCTTCTTAAGCGCCAAAAACCCCAATCTGTCCGGGTCAAACAGCAGCACCCTCTCTTCACAATTTCGTATCTTTTTTTATACAGATCATAAAAATACAAAAAAATTAAAGTAGCTATATATTGACGAGATCTACAACTTTCATGAAGATCACAAATTTCAATTCCACAGTTAAATATGCCTAAACAAACGTCCAACACAGTGGACAAAATCTGTTTCCAGATTCTGTCCGTCATCTTGCAACAGCGATAATTCTCAGACCGACGCCCCAAAAATTCTGAAAAAATTACAGAAGCTAGATCCGGTCGTTATATACAACTTTCTAGTTATAGGTTTTTGCAGGAAAAATCGTCTATGCCACGTAAAACGCAAAACAATCCGCGCTGCACAATCTCCCCTTCCAAAAACAGCACCACGTGAACATCTACCCTTCTCCCCCATCAAGATCCATCTAAATCACTCACCACCAGATCTAATACACTCATAATCCCTAGGTAGAACAGGGGTAAAAGATTGGGAATTTTACCTTGAGTTCTCCCTTGAGAACCCACGAAAAACGCGCGACGATTCCCGAAACGGAAATCTGCTCGTCCTCCACGCCTCCACGGATCCTCTTCTCGCTTGCTCCTTCGCGTTTCGCGGTGGATCTTGAGCCACCACGCAAGGGGAGGAAGAGGAGGGGTGGTGTGGCTGCTAGGGGAGGAAGGGGGGCGCCCTAGGGCTTTTGGGGGTGGGGGTGACACCCCTTTTATATGGTGGGCCGGCATACTAGGGGAAAAGAGAGAGAGGTGGGGAGGGGATTCGCAGCCCAGGCCCAGGTTTTCCTCGGCCCACTGTTTCTAGCCCGACAACTCCAAATTTAATATTAATACGCCGGATAAACTTCAATTATTTCATCCCCCGACAAATCCTTCATTCCTCTCCCGAAACAAAACCAGAAATAGGACTATTAGTGGCGGTTGTTCAGCTGAAATCGGTGTAAGGATAATTAGTGGCGGTTTTTATTCCAAGCCGCCACAGATAACGAACTATCAGTGGTGGTTTTTTGTATACTTGTGAAACTATGAAATGAATTTTCTGTTCTTCTCAGTTGAAGATATTCATGCAGTTCTGTTCTATATGCACAGGTCAATGATGTTAAAGGTGACCTGTCTCAAATTGGTTTTGACATCGAATCAATTCAACGAATGGTAGCTGGATTGGTGAGTTCAAGCATCCTATGAACTTTGTCAAAACCATTTGATTATCCTGACTATTTTATTATCATTATCAGGAAGGGAAGATCGAGTTACTTGACAATAAGCAGGTGGATCCGATAAATATACGCATGAATGTTGGTGACCACGCTAAAGTTCTCTTTGTCCTAACGTTTGATTTACTTAGTAGCTTGCAAATAAAGATACATTTCGTTTCTTGTGTGAAAGAAAATTGATATATACCAAACAGTTTAGAATCATGTATGCTGGTATATCTATCACTTTCCTGAGGCTGTTATTTGTGTGCTGTTTCAGAGGGCATGACTAGCACTTTCCTGAGGCTAGCCAGAAATGCTGATTTTTTTTATTGCCGGACGGGGTTATCAATGGCGGTTCCAACTAAAAACCACCATTAATGGTGCCATACCAGTGGCGGTTCCAATTAAAAACCGCCACTGATATTAGCATTATCAGTGGCGGTTTTTAATTGGAACCACCACTGTTATGGCACCATTAGTGGCGGTTTTTCTCTCCAACCGCCACTAATGATTATTATCAGTGGCGGTTTTCAAACTGCCACTGAAAATCTCCAATTATCAGTGGCGTTTAATCTGTGGCAGTTTAAAAACCGCCACTGATGTCTCTTCCGAACTGCCACTGATGTCCCTCTCCATAGTAGTGTGTATTCAGGACTCTATGTGTTTGCTCTGTATAAATAGGGGGAGACGCCTCCTGTTTATGCATCAAGTCTTGGGGCAGATTTTAGGGTTGTACTCTTTTGTTTGGAGTGTTGTAACCAGATCAAAAGGAGAAATAAAGATCAAGTTCTTCAAATCTCTCGGCGAGCTACAATTCTAATTAGATATATTCTCGTCATCTTGGATGACATGACTGTGAAGCAAAACTATGGGAAGAAAGTACTCATTCAGTTTGAGGATTTTGCCAACCATAATGCATTCGCACTCCTTGCAAAATATGGCACAACTCACATTGTATTCAATGATGATATTCAGGGAACAGCTTCAATGATGGCATCAGCTGCTTATTTTGATGACCCTAATGCTAATGTCCTCATCAAGATGTTGGGAGACTTTCCTCTTAAAAGGCCTTGGGATCTGGGTGTTCAGCTCTTTCTTATAGTGCATGTGGCACGTTGCTGGGGTGGTGGAATAGTAGAGAGGCCTGATTTTTTTTATCATTTTTGTGATGTCTATGGTTGGATGGTATGGCAGGAATTCTGGATAACTGGAGATGTTGATGGCCGAGGAATGCCGATATCAAATCCAGATGGTCCTTTGGACCATGATCTCTTCCTTCTATGTGCTAGCAATACCGTCAATTTACACAGGAATCATGCTAGTCTAGCTCTATGGGTTGGTGGTAATGAGCAAGTTCCACCAGTCGACATTAACAGAGCACTGAAGAATGATTGGAAGCTGCATCCTATGTTTGTCAGTAACCAGACAACTAAAACTCAAGGAGTCAAGGGAAATATTCATCAGAAAACTCAACTGACCCTAGTAAATACCTTGATGGTACTCGGGTGTATGTCCAAGGATCACTGTGGGATGGTTGTGCTAATGGGAAAGGCAATTACACTGGTGGTCCATATGAGATTCAATATCCAGAGAGCTTTTTCAAGGACAGTTTCTACAAATATGGGTTTAACCCTGAAGTTGGATCGGTGGGGGTTCCAGTTGTTGCAACAATCAGAGCAACAATGCCTCCAGAAGGATGGAGCATTCCAATTTTCAAGAAGAGAATTGATGGGTATATAAAAGAAGTTCTAAATCCAATATGGGGTTACCACAAGTACATTCCCTACTCAAAACAAGGGAAAGTCCATGATCAGATTAAGGTATATGGCCATCCAAAAGATCTCGATGATTTCTGTGAAGAAGCACAATTGTGTTCAGTACAGAGCACTTCTGGAAGAATGGACTTCTTTCGATGGATGCACTGGTGTTAGGCCTGGAGATAATTCAATTGCTTGGGGACAAGCAATTTCTCATGAGGGCGGTAATGTAACACCTATGGATTCTTGAGACGGGGGTTCCACATGGAAGAGGCAAGGAGGAGTACTATTAAAGGGGAGAGACGGATGGTATCGGTATGGAAAAAAATGCATTGAATCAGAGTTTACCTTTTCCCCAGTTTTCTTCTTCTTCCTCCTCAAGTCTTCTTTCCCTCGGTGGATTCGTCTCATGCCTCGGCGATTCTCGTCGTCGGCCAAGGGACATGACATAGCATGATCCCTGATATTTCTATTTTTATAAACGAAGCGTAGAGGACATGTCATGATGCAACAGAAAAGAAAATATTCCATTGAAGTGTATTAGAATAGTTGGTTTTTGTTTTTTGTTTCTCCATCTCCTTATCTATTCGTTTTGCAGAAGATTTTCTATTTTCCCTAATCCCAACGTCGATGGAATTAGAAGTTGAAAATCGGTAGGATTCTACGTAGCTATATGGAGCGTCGTTCATCTATCGTATCTATTTTTATGATAATTTTTTCAATTAATTGATTTGGTGCTTAAAATAGATGGCACGAAAAGGAGTGCATGAATTGAGGTGTACATAGCATGCGCCTGCATGCATCCTTTCAGTCAACGCAATAATCTTGTTAAGCATGGCGGTCCAACCTGGGCAAGCTACTATCGTCGTTGATACAAATTAACACACACCACACACTGAACATGTCATACCTGCGGGCACGGGTGCTACGTCAGTCTGCGCCGGACTGTTCCGTTACGGTCCCACGATAACTCATTCGGTTTATTTTTTGAGAGATCAAAAGGTAGATTTGATGAGTACCACACAAGCTGAAGAAGGTGACTCCGAGTCTCTGACTGCTCAGCAGTAAGCCAGCAAGTTCAAGTTGGAAAATTTCCTCTTGGCACACCTTGCACGCCATAGTAAGAGCTGCCATGCATAAGAATCATGTCCGCTCACACAAAACGAAAACATATATCCTTCGTACTACCTGCGAGATTTCGTCATCTCTCTCGTAAACCTTTCTCTGAATATTTCGATGGAGCTTGCCATATCTGCTGTCACGGGTGATCTCGCGAGTCGATTCATCTCTTTTTTGATGAACAAGTTGTCTAATCATGCATGCTCGGAGGAGAAGGTGGAGAGGTTACAGCAGCTCCTGCTGAGAATTCACACGGTGGTCGAGGAGGCAGATGGGCGACACATCGCCAACTCTTGCATGCTCATACAGTTGAAGACGTTGGCGGCAGCCATGTACCAAGGCTACCATGTGCTGGACGCCATCAAATACAGGCAACACAAGGAGGGTGCCAAGGAATTGGTAAGCGACTCATCCTCCTCATCTTTTGCTACTCGTGTCAAACGTTCCCGCACAATCACTGGTATTACAGAGAACAGGATCTTCAACCTGGAGTTACAAAGTGTACTGGAAAACCTAGAAACAGCAGTTGCTAATATGACAGAGTTCGTCATATTTTTGGGTGGATGCGAGCGCATATCCCGTAAACCCTATGATACCCATCTTTACATCGATAACTTCATGTTTGGTCGACATGCTGAAATGCATCAACTCGTCAACTTCTTATTGCAACACAACCCTCCTGGCCCTCCAGCCGTACTCCCAATCATTGGTGGGCGCGGAGTTGGGAAGAAAACTCTTGTCGCGCATGTATGCAACGATGAGAAGGTGCGCCCTCTGTTCTCTTCAATTCTGCACGTCATTGGAGATGATTTTTTTAGAACTATTGACCACGAAAGGCTGTCAGAGAGGACATTGGTAGTTGTTGAGTTTGTTTCAGATGTAGATGACAAGGATTGGACAGCGTTTTGTACATCTGTTGCAAGCATGGATAGAGGCAGCAAGGTTATCGTCTTAAGTCGAATTGAAAAACTGGAGAGATTTGGGACCGTCAAGCCCATTTTTCTTAATAGGCTGTCATGTGATGAGTACCGGTACCTATTGAAGACACTCGCATTTGGAAGTGCAAACCCGATAGACCATCCACAATTAGTACCGCTAGTGGAAAATTTTGCCATGCTGTTGGGAGGGTCAATTGTCACAGCATACTTGCTTGCAGATGTATTGAGAAGAAACTTGAATCTTCATTTCTGGCTTTGCAGATTGAATGGGATGAGCATTACAATTAAGAAGAATTTGTCCAAATTTGGCGCCCATCCACAGGTACTTTTCGATCGAGGTCATCCAGTACACCTTGGGGATCACTTTGTTTTGTCTCCTCCTGCTCCAGTGCACCTCATACCCTCTGCTAGTAGCACAGCTACTAGTGTTCCGAAAAAGGATTTACCTAGGCTGATATTTGGAGACATACTAGCAGGTCATATTGTTCCACCAAAGGGAGATTTTAGTGTAATTTCATGGGAATCAAGGCTGCCACCTTACACTTCATTTGTTCATAGTTGTGTTGATGATAAGCCTCAAACACCCTTGCCAGGGAGGAAGCGTCCTGGACTACTTGCCTAATCTTTATGTGACGATGTATTTGACGCTGACAAGTGGGCCCGTGACCATCAACTCGAAAGACCTTTGTGATGGTATGGAGCAATAATTTGCCCCTTGAGATTTTAAATACTATGGTGTCCTAATAGATGTGTAAATATAGTTATACTGTATGAACGACAGTGTAATAAGATCTATTACAAACTGATCATAATCCTCCTCCATGTATATATATTTTGATAATTTTTTGCTACATGGGTTAAAGCTAAGCCCCCCACGTCCGTTGGAAAGATCAACAAGTTGGAAAATACCACCCAATATGTCACTGCATCACATATGGCCATGAATCCGACATTGTTTTCACAATCGGTGGTATTTTCCAATTTACACCTCTTTTCGATGGTACTGTGCTTATTTTCTCAGTAATTTAGTGTATTACCCTCCACAGCTTAGGTAGGAAATTTTGCCTACACGGATGCCACAGCAATCTGTATTTATGGTACGTGTGTTTGGTTCATAGGATAAGGTTGAATGGGATAGGATGTTCCTGTACTATTTGTTCCATTATTTTGGATAAATGAGATGGTTTAGCATCTAGAGGGAATATTCCTCAAATTTGTATCTCTTGATCCAGGATGGGATGGTTCCATTGACCAAGCCTTTGGATAGCTCTAGGTTTGTTGCCTTGAGAGGGGAGCTTGGGATTATAAGCCCATATGGCATCTATTGAGGGGAAGCTGATGTGTATCATATGTTTATATGTGTATATTCAGCATTTTCTTCTGTTTCTCCTGGGTATCTTTGGGCTATTTTTCATTTTGTTGAGTCCACTTCACCTAGACTTCTGGCATGCTTCGGCATGGACCTCTCATCTTATGGTTTAGAATGTTATTCTCTTCTTCTTCTAGGTTGAGCTCACTCACAGTTTTGTAGGTCTAGTAGGTGTTGGGCCCTCTAGGTAGACAGGGTCTGTGTTTGCTCCTGAGCTGGAGCTTGAGAGTTAGTTTTCCTTTGTAAGTCATATGGGGAAGGTGAGAGAGAGTCTGAGCTTAGTGGTCTCTTCTCTCTTTCTATGCTCTTAGATTACCCATTTGTCATTTTATTGTTTCCCTCTTCTCATTTTTGTTTCTGATTTCAGTTGAGTTCAATTCTTTTTCTTGGAAATCAAAATTTATAATGACTCAACTTGAATCAGATTTGTGCTTAAAATTGACTCACTTGTTTAGGGGGAGTTTGGAACTGACCTTCTTGCATTGCATATAGACTTGTTTCCATTTCCGAGCTTTGTCTTTTATGCAAATGATAAAACTGTGATATGTTGCACATAGCTACTTTCATGAAGATCCTTGCTAATCTAGGTCATATCTAATCTGGTGTATCTTATTTAAACTAGCCCTCATTTAAATTGAGCTTTCTTGAAAACTTGATGAAACTTAGCTTTTACTTACTATATTTCTTTACTAGATGCTTATGCCATGCTTAGTGAAATAATGGGTTTCTACTAGAGTTCCTATAGCAACTTGGAATAGCTATACTGTTTCATTCTAGAATCCTCAACATGCTCATGATTCTCCGTGCTAAAATGATAAAAATTGACTTATTTGTGCTAAACGTGAACTCAACACTTTCCATTCTCGAGACTGCTTCCCATTGCACTTGGGATGAACTTGGAATGAATTGTGTATGACAAAAACTACTATTTTAAGCTTCTTGCTTGAGATGGTTGAACATAGCTTGAGTCAATAAAATTGAAAAATACAAAATAGACTAGAGGAAGGAAGGACGCCTAGGAGACCTATGTCGATAGCTGTCGGGACCCGAATTTGCAAATCCGGACCCTCTGTGTATTCAACACTAGTCCAGGATCACGCTAGTGCACACAGTCTCAACATCAGTAAATATCACAATCATACACATCGATAATAGTAAAGTACTTTAATTAAAATAACCAAACTGGTTGCTCGACCTTAGGGTCAAGTTACAAGAGTACGCCACACAGGGCAAAAACTTATTAAAGGAAATAAATTGCAGCGGAATAAAAGCATCAACGTGGTGCCATCCAGTATACTACAGGCAACTGACTGGGCTCGCTCCCTAGATAGACGGTTCCTCCTGAAGTTCTTCCTCCAACGCTGGCGTCGCTTCTTCTTCAACAGGTGTTGTATTGTTGCAAGGGGTGAGTACTTGGTACTTAACAAGTCATGCACATAATGCAAACTAATATTCTACATGCATGGCTTAGTACAAGGAATGTTTCATGGTTCATTTGCAGTAAAACAGCAAATAACAAGTAGCATAAGTAGATTCGAAAGCAATAAAAGTATAGATAATATCAATAACTTTTCCAGGAGTTAAGTAAACACTTTCCCTTTCCTAATCCACATTTCCATCAACGTCATCAATAAATCCAACCAAACTTTTGAAGTCCAAGTTGTTTTCATGAAAGTCTAACCCTTGACTGTAATCCCCGAGCAGTGTCCAGTGCCGTGGACTCGGCTATTCGAATAGGTTGTACACCCTGCAGAAGTTATGCACTTTACCCACAAGATACAGTCAAACACCACAAAGGCGAGTGATTGTAATTAAAGCCTTTCGAAAACCGCAAACTATACAAGTGAACCTCCTCGGTTTTTGCCATACACCATCCCTTCCCTCAGCGGAGGTGAAGTATGGTACCGACATACCGTTGGACGGGTACCATGCCATAGCCCTGGTACGCTCCACTTTCAAGCTACACAAAAGGTGTAGTTGACACCCCGAGGTTCCACAAATAAATTATTAGTAACTTACTCAACTAGGTCCATCCCATTACAGACATGTGGTTGTACGTTTGACTCAGATCAAAGTCTTGCAAGGTTAAGTCCTTAGGGTTACCAGGGCAAGACTACCCAAAGAACCAAAACGATATCCCCGGTGCCACTCATGGCCCACCATATCATTCTTGCCACTTGCCCTGGTCTAAATCTATTTATCAAACCCAGTTGATTACCATGCACCACGTGCCATCATCACCATCACAACACATGCTACTTCTCCAAAACAGGTTCAATATCTCATTAAGTCAACATTATAATTTGATTATCCAAAATCATGTCATGACTACGTGGCAAGACTAAGCATTATACTATAATTGTCTAAATACCCATGTTGGCAATTTAATAATGTCCAACTAAATAATCCATAACTAGGGTGACAAAGGGGTCATGGCACATAATTAAATAATCAAGGTGTCATACTGCAAATCTGGCATTTATGTAATCTCCCAGAATTATTTAGAGCATTTTCTATTTAAAGTAGCATGCAATAATTTGAATTAAATTAATTTCAAAAGTGAGATCAATATGGTCAAAGCATAACTTGCCTTCAAAAAGTACTTGTTCTTGGTCTTGAGCTGGCTCTTGGGTCAAAACTTCACCTTCAAAGCCTTCGGGTACTTCCACGTCTACTCGTAACGCGTGCAAATAGCAATAAATAATCAAACAGTGGACAAAAAGCATCCAAAAATTTGAATCGTCCAAATCGGAGTTAAGACGCAAAAGTTATAACCGTTTAAAGTTTGAAATATCAATTAAATAAATATAAACAGAGGAAAACTCATGTTAAAAAATTAAATAAAATTCACCACTAAGTAGAGCTCAATTTTATAAAAAATTTAGAAATTGGAATCACTCAAATCGGAGTTAAAACGCAAAAGTTATAAAATAAAATTCACCACTAAGTAGAGCTCAATTTTATAAAAAATTTAGAAATTGGAATCACTCAAATCGGAGTTAAAACGCAAAAGTTATAAGCGTTTGAAGTTTGAAAAAACAAATAAAAGAATAAACCGAATTAATTCATTTATTTTTCTATTGAAAAATCGATTTATTGCGTCATCATGACACGTGGACCAATCAGAAGCCGCCACATCGCGTCGGGTCCATGGACTCGGCGCACGGCTCGGCTCGGGTCCACCGTGGACCCAGTCTACGGGTACACGTCTCACTGACATGTGGGACCTACTACTGACATCATTGCTGACGTCAGCAGGGCTCGGCCGAATGGCTCTGACTCGCGGGCCCCACCATGACGTCAGCGTGACATCACGGATGACATCACCGCACGGTGGGTTGAGCCGCTGACACGCGGGCCCCACGATGACATCACGCGTGACGTCAGCGACGACTGGGCGACGCTGCGCTGACCGCGTCGGTGCGGCTCCTGGCCACGTGGCACGATTTGGGCCGTTGGTTTGAAATCTAACGGTCCAGATTAGATCTAATCCCGCACGTTGCGGTGCAATGCGGTTGATCTGGACCGTACGATTTAGATCGGACGGTCGAGATCCGATCGGGTTTAACCGCGTCGCTGGGGGGCGACGTGGCATGACCCGGCGCTCGACGTGTGGCACAATCTACACCGTTCGATCTCGATCGGACGGTCACGATTGCATCTAGCGCTGCAACGCGAATCAAACCTAACCGTCTGATCTAGATCTAACGGCTGAGATCCAATCTAGCATGGTGCGATCTAGGGGCTACGTGACTTAATCTAAAGCGTTGGATCTAGATCCAAAGGTCGACATTAGATCTAAAATCAAAACGTGGATTTACACGGGGGTGACGTGGACGAACCTGGGCCCTTGGATCATGATCGGACGGTGGCGGTGGCGAGCAATCGCGCACGGCGGCGTCTTGAGCTCGGTGGCTTAGGGCAATGTGCACGCACGAAAACGGGGAACACGGCACGGGTGGCGGCACATTAAATAAGGCCCTCGGTGTACGTGAAAGCCTCGGAAACCAAGGCCCACACGCGCGCAGCGGGGGAATCCGACGGCGGGTCGGACTGGGTGACGTGACACGATCCTAGCCGTCCACGTGTCCACGATCGACGGCCATGATTGCGTCGGCGCGAGCGGGTTCGAACGGGACTCGGGCTTGGGCGACGTGGCACTATCACGGCCATTGGATCTCGATCCAACGGTCGCGGGGGTTAGGGTTTAGTCGGGCTCGGGTCTGGCTTGAACGTGGTTCGGTCGGACTCGAGTCAGACTCGAGTCTGACTCGGGTCGAATGAACAATGCTAACCCAGTTGGATTTTCCAGCGATTTAATATTTGAAAATAATTCTAGTAATTCAAATAATTCAAGAAAAATAGCAAAATAATCAGAAAAATCCCAGAAGAATTCTAAAAAAATACTTTGAGACATTTTGAACTCAAATAAAATATTTCCAACAAAATTTTATTTATAACTTTTAATTATTTAATTATCTCAAAAGGAAATAAATTCAAATTAAATCCAAATAAATTCAAGGAAATTCCAAAAATTCTCAAAAGTGTAGAATTTCACTTAAATTCATGAAAAGCAAAATTTGAGGTGTTACAAACCTCCCCCCTTAACAGAATCTCATCCCCGAGATTCAGGGCTGACTAAGGAATAGGTTTGGAAACTCCTTCTTCAATTCCTCTTGGCGCTCCCAAGTTGCTTCACTCTCGGAGTGGTTACTCCACTGGACTCTGCAGAAGCGGGTTGACTTATTTCTTATCTCTCGATCCATGGTGTCCAGAATCTTTACAGGGTGCTCCTTGTAGGTCAGATCTTCCCGTAGCTCTATTGAGTCTAGTGGCGTCTGTTCGTCTGGCACTCGGAGACACTTCTTCAGTTGGGATACGTGGAACACATCATGCACTCCTGCCAACGACTGCGGCAACTCCAATTGGTGGGCAACTTCTCCTCTTCGGCTTAGGACCTTAAATGGCCCAACATAGCGCGGTGCGAGTTTCCCTTTGGCATGGAATCTCTTAACTCCCTTGAGTGGTGTAACCTTGAGATATAAGAAATCTTCCGGTTCAAAACTCGTCTCGACAACGGTTATCAGCGTAACTTTTCTGTCTCGACTGAGCTATCTTCAGTCTTTCTCGGATCATGGCAATCTGTTCTTCAGCTTCTTGAAGAATATCCGGTCCAAAGACATGTCATTCACCCATCTCATTCTAATTCTATGGCGTTCGACAGGGTAGACCATACAGGGCTTCAAAAGGTGACATCTGTAGACTGGCCTGATAGCTATTATTGTAGCTGAACTCAGCATGCGGTAGGCTCTTGTCCCAAGAGGTAGCGTAAGCCAATGCGCAAGCTCTTAGCATATCCTCCAAAATCTGGTTAACTTTTTCGGTCTGCCCATCTGTCTGCGGATGATAAGCGGTACTGAAGTTCAAACGGTTTCCCATGGCTTCATGCAGCTTATTCCAGAATCTCGAGGTAAATTGGGTACCTCTGTCCGATACGATCTTCTTCGGCACTCCATGCAAACAAACGATCCTAGTCATATATAGTTCTGCTAGTTTATCTCCCGAGTAAGTGGTCTTTACAGGAATGAAATGAGCGACTTTAGTCAAGCGGTCCACTATAACCCATATGGAGTCATATCCTCCCTGAGTCTTTGGCAAACCGGTAATGAAGTCCAATCCGATTTTCTCCCACTTCCACTCAGGAATCTTCAACGGCTGCAGCAATCTGGCTGGCCTTTGGTGCATTGCTTTAACTCTTTGGCATATATCACACAACGCAACATGCTCGGCAACTTCACGTTTCATCTTGGCACTTTGGTGCATTGCTTGACCACCAGAATCTCTCCTTCAGGTCTTGGTACATCTTGGCACTTCCTGGATGAATGGAATACTTGGAGTCATGGGCTTCTTCCAGAATTAACTGTTTCAGCTCCTTCTTGTTCAGCACACAGATGCGATCCTTAATCCACAACGTGCCCTGTTCATCCAGCTTGAAGTCTTCTACCCTGCCTTCCTTCATCTTGTACTTAATCCTTCGAATCTTGTCATCATCCTTGTGTCCTTCTCGGATCTGATCCTCCAAGGTAGGCTTCACTTCTAGGGTAGCTAGGAATCGTTCATGTACAACTTCCAATTCCAGTTTTTGTAACTCCCTACATAGCTCGTCCTGGCTTTCGGCTAGCAACACATTCACGGTATGCCTCTTCCGACTCAAGGCATCGGCCAACACATTGGCCTTTCTAGGATGGTAATGGATTCCGACATTGTAATCCTTGATCAACTCCAACCATCTCCTTTGCCTCATGTTCAGATCCGATTGGGTGAAAATGTATTTATGACTCTTATGGTCGTGTACACTTCACATCTGTTCCTAATCAGATAATGATGCCACAACTTCAAAGCATGCACTACGGCTGCTAACTCCAGGTCATGCGTCGGGTAATTTTCTTCATGCGGCCTCAGCTGCCTTGATGCGTATGCAACGACCTTTCGGTTTTGCATCAACACGCATCCAAGTCCCTGGCGCGATGCATCACAATAGATATCAAAGCTCTGATTAACATCAGGTAGGACTAACACCGGTGCTGATGTCAGTCGCTTCTTCAGCTCTTGGAAACCTTTCTCACATTCCGGTGCCCAGTTAAACTTCTTCTCCTTTTTCAATAATTGCGTGAGAGGTCTCGCAATCGTCGAAAAGCCTTCAATGAAGCGGCGGTAGTAACCAGCCATTCCCAAAAAACTACGGATCTGAGTTACTGTCTTCGGCTGTTCCCAATGTAACACAGCTTTCATCTTGGTTGGGTCAACTGCAACTCGTTCTGCGGTCATCACATGTCCAAGGAATTCTACCTTGTCCTTCCAGAAGTCACACTTGCTGAATTTGGTGAAGAGCTGATGTTCCCTTAGCTTCTCCAACACTAGCCTCAGGTGTTCTGCATGTTCTTCCCTTGTCTTGGAATAGACTACGATGTCATCTATGAATACGAAAACGAACTTGTTCAAATATTCCATGAAAACCTTATTCATCATATTCATGAAATATGCGGGTGTATTCGTCAGTCCAAAGGACATAACTGTAAACTCGTAATGTTCGTATCTTGACGAGAATGCGGTCTTCGGAATATCCTCCGATCAGATCTTCAGCTGGTGATATCCTAATCTCATATCAACCTTGGAGAAAACTCCGGCTCCTCTCAGCTGGTCAAACAGATCATCGATCCTGGGTAGCGGGTACATGTTCTTCATGGTGACTTCATTGAGTGCACGGTAATGTATGCACATCCTGAAACTCCCATCCTACTTTTTGACGAACAGGACTGGTGCTCCCCATGGCGACGAACTCGGTCTGATGAATCCTTTCTCCATCAACTCTTCCAGTTGTTTCTTCATCTCCACCAATTCTTCGGTTGACATCCGATAGGGTCTCTTTGCTATCGGTGCTGTTCCAGGTACTAACTTAATCACAAATTCTATGTCCCTGTCTGGCGGCATACCAGGCAAATCTTCAGGAAAAACATCAGGATACTCATTCACCACTGAAACATCCTCTATGCTGATTGCCTTCGCACTGTTGACCATCAACTGTCCATCACAAACGGCGGTAGCTTGAAGCTCTACTTTTCTTCCACAAGGGCTCTCCACAGATATAATTCTTCTTCCACAGTCGAGCACAGCCTTGTGCTTGGACAACCAATCCATTCCCAAAATGACATCTAATGTCTGGGTTCCCAATATGATAAGGTTCGCTAGGAATTCTACCCCATCTATTAGTACTCTCACCCCAGAACATCCTACTTGAGATCGGAGTTCTGACCCAGGGGTTTGAACTATAAACATGCATTTAAGATCCACAATCTCCAATTCATTCTTAGAAACAAAATCTCGAGAAACAAACGAATGCGAAACTCCAGAGTCGAACAATACTGTTGCAGGTACTGAGTTGACAAGTAACTTACCCAGTATGACGTCCGTGGCATTCTGAAGTGTATCTGCGATCACGTGATTGACTCGGCCTCTCACCACAGTTTGGGGCGCGGCTCCTGGCTGTGCTGTCCCGCGGTTTGCTCCTGGTGCATGTGTCTTGACGGGTGTGGAGCCCAGGTTGAAGCGAACTGGGGTCACTCCTGCTGTCTTCTTGGGGCAGTTGTTGGAGAAGTGCCCTGGTTCATTGCATGTATAACAACGCCTCACTGTTCCCTGCTGGTTGCTCGCAGCGGCGTTCCTGGCCGAGCCGTGTGCAGTAGTTCGTTGGCGTGTCTTGGTGTCGGGCGACGATGTTCTTGCAGCATTCTGTGGATAGAATCTGAAGAATTGATTTGGTGCAACTCTCAGGCGTTACCCTCCTTGGTGTGCTCACTGCT
Source organism: Rhipidocladum racemiflorum (assembly GCA_036346355.1). Taxonomy (NCBI): domain Eukaryota; kingdom Viridiplantae; phylum Streptophyta; class Magnoliopsida; order Poales; family Poaceae; genus Rhipidocladum; species Rhipidocladum racemiflorum. Next base: position 11,108,644 of record CM070584.1, read on the forward strand.
GTGCCATCCTGCGCTTCCGGTTGTCGTCCAATTCCTTGCGCTTGTCCTCCAGGATGAGCGCCTTGTTCACAAGCTCTTGGAAGTCAGGAAAGGTGTGGGTAATCAGTCCCACCTGTAGTCCAGAATTTAGTCCCTTTAAGAAGCGAGACTGCCTGGCCTTGTCTGTTGCTACGTCTTCAGGTGCGTAGGGAGCTAGCTGAGTAAACTTATTGAGATATTCAGCCACTGACTGGCTGCCCTGTTTTAAGGCTCTGACTCTTCCTTCTTGAGGTCCATTATGTTATAAAACAAGTCGTTCCCCATGTCAAACACCGGCAATCAACAAGAACACAAGAACAAGAGACACAAGATATAGGGTGTAGCTCTCTCTTCTTTATTGATCAAATCGTCGATTACAATGGGAGGCACCCGGTATATATATAGCAGTCCCCTCAAGGGGAGTTCAGATTCGCCCACATAATAAGAGATAGACTCCTAACCGAATACGGTTAGGCGATTATCTCATAACACTTCCCCTTGGGCGAATACCGCGTAATGCATATGTCTCGTTAAAAACTCCACTCAAAAACCCAGTGGGAAAAAAGAGATGGAGAAAAGAGTACATCGCACTCGCTCTTTATGTTGCGTTTGTTGCCTCATTAAAAACCTTTATGTGAGAAACATCAGGAAAACTCACAAAGGAAAAAGAGTACAACTTATGATCTTCAGGATCATGCAAAGGGATTATGGTTCAGGGGTTTACTTCCCCTGAACTATGCAAATCTCTAAGTCGCCTCATTCCAATGCCATTAACATACCTTTGGGAGGTGGATTTGGTAAAGATTTTGTGAATTAATCTGCTAGGTTTTCACAAGACTTAGTTTGCATTATTTTTAGCTCACCATTCTTCTGGAGTTCGTGAGGATAAAAGAACTTAGAAGCAATATGCTTTGTGATATTGCTCTTTACATAACCCAATTGCATTTTGCAACACAAGCATCATTATCCTCATAGATAATAGTAGGGGAATTGACGGTATTCATACCATATAACTTCTGGACATGGTTGATTACCCGTCTTAGCCAAACATATTCCCGTGAGGCTTCCTTTATAATCTCTGAGTGGCTGTACCACCATAGAGGAAAATAAAAATCCATTTTGGGATTTATTCATGAACGCACAGGAACATTATTCCTTCAGGAACCATATTCCTTTTCCAGGAGGAATCTACTTAGTCGATTGTACCGCATCCTTATCGACTATTTTTAATCCGTATTCAGTGACCCAAATACATATGCAGTCACTACAATCATCAACTGTATTGAAAAGTTTAAGCTTGCTGCCATCAATATTAAATTTCGGAACGTCATTTCACTCATTTCAGGAGAACAGATTTCATCGTAATCGATGATGGGTCTCTGCTAAAACCCTTGTGCTACAAGCCTCGCTTTATATCTCACCACCTGGATATTTTCATATCTCTTCAAGATGAAAAATCCATTTGATCCTACAATGAATATTTCAGGAAATGTTCTGTCAACAGGACCAAGAACTTTCCTCTCATTAAGCGAGCGCTACCTCAATTGCTTTTTCAGGTGAACCTAGATGAGTGCTTTTGGCACTCTGCCATGGACTTTGGTTCTGGATCCAGATTTTAGCAAATTTTTTTTAGAGGCAAAATATGTCGACAATTGTAGTCTTTCTTTATATATAATTCTCCTGCATCACTCCAGGGATGTCTCTTTATCAATTTCTTCCAGCTTCTCGTGATTTCCCACAACGATGAAGTCTGGGTGTTCCGACTTCCCAGCGTTAGATTGTGTGCACAAATATATGCTGGGGTTATCATCTTCAGGATGGATCACTTTAGGGATGTTACCATCTTCTAGATGGCTCACTTCAGGGATTTCCTCAACATCAGGTTGAGCTTCTTCCACTATCATGGGTAGTGATCTCATTTATTTGGTTCTCCTTTTCTGCGGACGTCTCCGCGGAATTGAGTCCCGTGCACCTGGAGGCCTCCCCCTCATTTTATCATGAGGGTTAAGAGTGGGATGAATATCCTTCTAGGATATTTCCACTTTTTCAGGTGCATATACTGCAGGTATATGAGATCTTTCCACTACCTTATGATCAGTGAAGGCATTTGGCAGATTATTAGCTTATTTGTTGTAGATTTATTTCGAACTTCAAGTTCGGTCTCTTTAGTGCGTGGATCTAAGGACTCGGCATTCTTTAATGTGGTACTTATCTTCCCCTAATGCCGAGATATGTCCTTAGTACAATCAGTATACCAAGTTGTGTACAGATCCCCAACTTCTGGTGAGGTCCCATCATGGTACGCTATGGTGGAGAGATTGGCATGTATACAACACAACCAAATTTTCGCAGATGGGAAATACTTAATTCTCTTCCATGCACTGTCTGCAACGGGTAAATTCCATTATATACAGTTGATTTGAGTTGAATTAATATCGCAGTGTGCAGCACTGTGTGGCCCCAACAACTGGTGGGTAGCCTACTATTCTGCAAAGTGGTCAAGCAATAAATTTTATTCCCTTAATAATGACTCTGCAGGGCCATTCTATTATGTGGACATGAGGTATTAAAAGCTCTACATTAATTTCCAAAGCCATATAATGCTTTTGAGGTAAACTCGTTAGCATTGTCCATTTGAATGGACTTGATTCTTTCTTCTGGAAAAGAGGTTCACAAAAATTGGGCAATTAATTTATGTAGAAGCATGGTTCCAACAGGGGTTGAAAGGTCCACAGATATCACTTCGAATTCATTTCAAGGGATTCAGTTATTCTTCTACAAGTTAGATGATAAGAAATCTTTAGGTCTAAGGAAATCTTTATGCTATGGCCAGCAGAATTAGTAATTATTTTATCATAATATTCAACTCAAGGTTATTGCAATGCCAACTTCAGGTTGCATAGTATACCAACAACATTTATTGCAGCAAGGAAAAACATAGCACAAAATATTAAATATTCTGGAAAACAATTTATTTAATTATCACTGATAATTGCTCAACAGGAGCATAGACCAAATGTTCATGCAGGAACATAATTATTCAAACTGATGAGGCTCTTAAGGAGGCTCAACTAATGTAAATGCGACATATAGCAAAAGGGGTGTTGGGAGACTATTCCAGATCTCCATACAAGTCATGTTCCATCTCCTGGGAAACATTGGTATCTTTCTGGAGCTCCATAAGCTCAGTGTCGAGGAGGTCATCCTCATCCATGGGCGAGTCACCATATCCGAGAAGGCTTTCCTTGAACTCGGTTGTAGGGTTAGTGACATTGTCTTCTTTCTTTACACCGTCTTGCTCAACATCTGGTAGAGCGGTGTAATGTGCCTCAACCTTCTTTTCTTGATTCTTCTGGAATCTCCCAGTAGATTTCATGTATAGTTCTGCCAAATGCTTCGGGGTGCGACAAGTGCGTGACCAATGGCCAACGCATCCACACCTAAAGCATTTTTGAGAGTCAGGTGCCTTATTGGTTGGACCTTGCTTCTGGAAGGTTTCTGTACCCTTCCCTTCACCTTTCCATTGGGATTTTCCTTTTCCCTTTTGATTTCTGCCATTCTTCCATTTATTCCCCTTGTACATTTGGTCCTTTCCGCGACCATGGCTACTACTAGCCTGCTGAGCAGTAGCATGTGCTTCAGGCACTGCTTGACTTCCATTAGTATTTGCATGATGATTCTTCATCAGGAGTTCATCATGTTTTTCTGCTTCTAGCAGAACACTAATAAGCTCAGAGTACTTCTTGTACTTTGCATGACGGTACTGTTGTTGTAGTATCATCATGTTGGAGTGGAAAGTGCACAAGATTTTGTCGATCTTCTCAGCTTCAGTAACTTTCTGGTTACAAAAGGTCAATTTGGCGACAAGTTTGTGCATTGCAGAATTATAAGCTGCCACAGATTTGAAATCCTGAAAGCGTACGAGGGTCCATTCGCGTTGTGCTTCTGGCAACAACACAGATTTTTGCTGGTTATAGCGTTCCTTTAGGGAATTCCACAATACCAGCGGGTCCTCCTCCATCAAGTATTCGGCCTTCAGATCCGAATGAAGGTGGTGCCTCAGGAAATGTAAAGCGGCGCATTTTATGGGTTCAGGCACTTCGATTGCACCGGCTTCAGGCCGAACAATGGCAACTCCAAGTCCTCTAGCTGTTAGGTTGATTTTGGCATCCATTGCCCAAGTGAGGTAATTGCTGCCATCCAGGGCAAGCACAACAAATTCTCTTTTTGCAATGTCAGACATATCCTGTATGCAAGCAATAAGAGGTTTTACTACAGGTAAAATATTATATTGCATGCATCTTCATTTAATCAATAAAGTTTTGGTCTATATCTATTCAATAGATAATTATCACTCTTTTTCCAGAATTTTTCTAGTATTTAGCAATTTTCAGCATTACTAAATAACAGAAAATAAAATCCAATATCAATTAAACTTGGCATAAGTCTAATTTCAACTCATGTAATTCTTATTGGTTGGGAGCGAAAACGAGTAATGAATATCTCCGTCAATTTGACTCATGGCCAGGTCAACATGCCCCTAGGGCTCACATGAGGGAGTGTGAAATCATGTGCTGAAAAATTGGCTTTGAACTGAAAAATTAACTTAGATTTGAATTTGCAAAATGTGTTTGTTCATGTGTTTTGACAATTTGACAAGAAACAGTAAGTTACGCATTAGCGCCGGACAAAGTTCTCAAGAAACAGTAAGTTTCCCATCTGCGACGGACAGTGTTTTTGGGTCTCATAGAACATGTTTTTGAGCCCATGACCAAGTCATTTTCACATGTACAACGGATGCTTTTTCTTGGTCCGTTGTGAACAAGCTTTTTCGGTTTGGATAATTTCTTGGAACCAAGATTTTCACATGTACAACGGACTAATTCTTTTTGTCCGTCGTGAATGGACTTTTTCTAGGATTTTACTTTTGTGAAACCGAGCGTGGCACGTTTGCGCCGGACAAGCTTCTGGGGTCCGTTGTGAACTTGTTTTGAGCTCATGACCGAAGCCATTTTTGAATGTACAACGGACCAACTTTGTTTGTCCGTTGTGAACGTGTTTTTCCGCGTTTGGTTGGCTTCTTGGAACAGAAACTTTTCCTTATACAACGGACCAACTTTGTTTGTCCGTCGTGAATGCGTTTTCGCTCAATTAGGGTTTTGAGCGATTTGGATTTGAATTTTGAATGTGAATTTGAAATTTGTGATGATTTCATGATGTGTGTTTTGAAGTGGACTTTATGCAATACTCATGTGAGTAGTTGCATGGATTGACATTGAGTCAAGTCGTGGACTTGTGCTCGGATTTGTTTTGTGGTTTGTTCATGTGCAGGTATTGCTCGAAGACGAATGTGGTCGATGACGGGACCGGAACTAGGTTCATGGAGGAACTGAGGTTCGGGACTAGGTTCAGGAGGAACTGAGGTCTTGGTGGTCAAGGATGTCATGCGGGACGTTCGGGCTAAGAGAATGGTGCACATGAAGAATGGTTAGTCACGTGAGAATGGCAGGAGGTCATTCGCGTGCAAAGTGTTAGTCACGTGAGTATGGCAGGTGGCCATACGCGTGCAAAGTATTAGTCACGTGAGTATGGTAGGGTTGCCATACGCGCAGTAAGAGTTGTACTCGGCCTGGTTGGGCCAAGTAGAGTTGAGTTGGATCACGGATTCCTTCTAGGAATAGGAATCGTATTCAGAACTCCTTGTGGGTTGGTGCTTTAAATAGGTGGGGGGTCTCCTGTTGAAAGGCACCAAGTAGAGCTGAGCGCATCAAGCTTTGAGCTTGGTTTTAGGGTTTGTACTCTTTTGATGATAGTATTTTAGACAAGAAATAAAGATCAATTCTTCCAATATTTTTTGCGTACTCAAGAACCACGTCGCTACAAGATTTTCTGTTTTGGTTCTTGTTTGCATGCTTGTTCTAGTTCTAGATTGGTTTTTGTTCTTCAAGTTTTATCTTGATTTGATCCATCAAAAACCTCTCTAGGGTATTGATCTAGTGTTTCTCAAAGTCTAGTTGATCAATCTTTTGTCGTTCTTGTTTAATCTTGAAGTTTTGATTAGATTGATTCTCGTCAAGTTCTGGATCAGCAAGCTTGCGAAGCTCATAACTTTTGATCCGTAAGTCCGATCGAGCTGATTCTTTTTGGGTTCGATTCGTATTGGAATCTAGTTTCTTGTGTTCAAAGTTCAGATCGTTTCGACGGTTGGATCTTCGGGAATTCGCGTTTTACTGAACCTCTGTCATTCTGTTTTTGTCGAAAACGAGGCAATTATTTGGTTCTGTTTTGGGGTGAACTTTTAATAGATCAAGAATTTGGTTTTAGCTTTCGCACAATCATTCACCCCCCCTCTGATTGCTATATTCGTATACTTCGATCCTACAAGTGGTATCAGAGCAAGGTTTTTCTAATCTATCTTAATCGGTGATTAGATCAATGGATCATTATTCGACAAAACCTTGTGTGTTCAATGGTGTTGATTTTCAGTTTTGGAAGGCCAAGATGGAGGCGTTCATCCAAGCTCAGGGATTCGCAATTTGGGAGAAGGTCTACAAACCATATGATGTCCCTGCAAACGACAACGTCAACGACACCAATCGCGCACATGTTGAAGCAAATAGTAAGGCGCGCAACTTGATCATCCAAGGCTTGGGACGTAGCGACTTCGATCGTGTGATTAATCTTCGATCTGCATATGAGGTATGGAAATCTCTTTGTGATTACCATGAGGGTTCTAACACTATTAAAGAGGTTCGTCAAGATCTTTACAAAAAAGAATACATGCGATTTGAGATGAAACCCGGTGAGTCGGTAGATGACTTCTTTGCAGGTTTTAATAAGATTCTTAGCAATTTGCGTCTTTGTTGGAGTTAGCTTTGATGATGCTGCTAATGCTAGACAATTGCTTAGTGCTTTGGACATGTCGGTGTGGGAGATGAAAGTAACATCTATACAAGAATCTACTACCATGAGTACACTTACTTTAGATGTTCTTTATTCTAAGTTGAAAACTCATGAATTAGATGTTTTTGCTAGAAAGAATGATCATAAATCAATTGCTTTGACATCTCAATCTAGCATATCTCATAATGGTGTCGCTTCAAGTTTTGCTCTATCTTTCTTGTCTTCACTAACCGATGAACAGATTGAGCAATTCCCGAGAGAAGATTTGTCACTACTCTCTTCTCGCTTTAACAAAGCTTTGCAAAATGTGATAAAGAGAAAGAGAAGTGATGGTGATCCTCCAAGATGCTATGAGTGTGGTGATCTCGACCATATTCATTCAAACTGTCCAAAACTTGCAAGTAAAGCATCAAGGGAGGAGAAGGACAACGACAAGAAAAGAGAAGAAGAAGTTCTCTCCAAGTGATAGAAAGAAGAAGAACTTCATCAACCGCAAAGTTGTCCATCGAGTTCTTTCCGCTCTTGAACACGTCAATTTGAGCGATGTGGATTCGGAGAGCCGCGAGGATGATGCAACTCCAAGCAAGCATGAGTTGACGGGGTTGTGTCTCATGGCCAAAAGCAATGACAGCTTCACCGAAGCGATCATGACAAATGACTTCAATGAGGTAGATCCTTCTTACGATGAATTAGCTATTGCGTTGCTCGTCTTGGTAAATTGCTTGATAAACGTGACAAGAAAATTAAGAAACATGATTTTGTTGTTGAATCATTGAATGCTGAAATTGCTAGACTTAAAACTTTGATTCCTGATGATGATGCTTGCAAATCATGTGACTTAATTTGGAATGAGCTTACTTCGCTTAGGAAAGAACATGCTTCCTTGATTGAGAAAATTAATGCTGAAAGTGAGAAAAATGAGAAACATATTAAACATGCTAGCTGTTTCACTGATGATTTGCATGGTTTAACTTCTTGTTCTAAATGCTCAACTCTTGAATTAAAATTAAAAGATGCAAATGCTAGGGTTTCTCAATTGACTGATGATTTGCTTACACATGAGGTTCTTTCATGCTCAACTTGTCGTAAGCAAAAAGGAAAAGTGAATGTTCCTTGCAAAAATTGTTTAACTCTTTCTCGAAAAGTTGATTACTTGGACAAATCATTAGAACGTTTCACTAAAGGAAAGAAGAACCTAAACATGATTTTGGATCAATCAAAAGTCAGCACTCATAACAAAGGTTTAGGTTTTGATTCTTATGCTCATCATAAATCACATGCTCCCACTGTTGTTAAAACACTTGACGGAGGAAAATTTGAAATTGTCAATGAGCCTAAGAAAACTGTCTTTAAGTCTGCTGGAGTGTTATCTTCTACTATGATGAATGCAAATGTTGCTTCTACTTCTAAAGCCAAACATCCTGTTAAATACACTTGCACTCATTGTGGTAGAGATGGACATTTAGTAGATTTTTGCTTTAGACTAGCCAAACAACAAAAGAAAGAAAGAGCTAAGGCTAGGTCTAATTTCAGAAAGGCACGCTTTGCTTCTCACTACGTGCCTAGGGTGATGCAAGCACCTTTTGTTGCTAGAAACACGGGAACAGGCAAAATTGATTTTGTGCATAAGACTGCTCGTGTTGTGCCTACTGTTGTCCGTCGTGTGTCTCAGTACTGGATTCCTAAACATCTTATTTCTAACCCCAGTACCGAGACCTCGACACTTTCTGCTTCTATGTAGGCTTCTCACGCGAGGAGGGAGAACATGTGGCTAGTGAATTTCGGATGCTCACTTCATATGTTCAGTGATAAGATTTGGTTCTCCTTCACTCATGCATCTCGTGCTAAAAGTTTTATCTTCTGAAGATGCTTCTTCCACTCCTATTTTCGCAAAAGGCACTAGTTCAAATGATGCAGGTACAAGTGCATATGTTCAGGGGGAGAGTGTCTTTGTTCATAAAGATGATGATGCTGTTGACGATGAGATAATTGGAGGTTTACATGAGAGACTCTTCCCACGTGCTTCACATCAACAAACGGTTAAGTGAATTTTCAGGTATCTCCATGGTACTCAAGATTTTGGCATTTGGCTTTTTGCTTCCTTATGCATTAGTTTAAGAGCTTATTCTGATATTGACTTTGGAAGGTGTTGAATTGATTTGGTTCGTGCCACCTCTTGAGTAATCCTCTTTCTTGAGCATTTGATATTGGATTTCACTTTCTTAGAGATCATGTTGAAAAAGAAAATATTGTGCTTCACCATGTGGATACTGAACATCAATTGGCAGACATTTTCACAAAACCTTTGTCTTCTTCTCGTTTTGCTTTTATTCGGGGAGAACTTGGGATTGTTCATCCAATGGGTTTGTTTTGAGGGGGAGTTTCCTTGCCAAGTTCTTTCACTTAATGAGCTCACTTTATCATATTTCTTTATATGTTATGTAATTGAGCTAATATATGATAATCTAATTATCTCACTTGAACTAAAAATGACATTATGGAATTCCTGGGTCGATTACCTATAGCTAAATACTCTGTGATATCTTACTCTTCTAGGCTTGATATTGAATCCTCTTGACAAATTTGGGCTATGAAGCAAGTGTGGTTTCAACTTTACTCTTTCATAAGACCTTTTAATCACTTTTGCATGTTTATAATCAAAGAAAAATGAAAAGAAAAGGGAATCAATAAAAAGGGGTTGTTAAAAGCAAAAAACCTCAAGTTATGTGCTTTAGGGTGCATTCCCTCAAAGATAAGATGTATGCTTCAAGCATGCCACTCCTAGAAAATAAAACAAGTATGCTTCAAGCATGCCACATGCAACTTATTGTTTAAAGATTAAATTGGTCTACTAGATTGGAGTTGAAACTACTTGCTCGCCCAGAGTTGTTAGTTGTTTCAATTTTTGAGCTTTTGTTCTTCTACTGAGATCTTGCTTAGTACTTGGCTATAGTTGACTGAATTGAGGTTGAGATGCATGTCATTCCCTAACCTGCTAAAATCACATCAAGATCATGTATTTTGCATATTATGTGATATATAAGGTTATATGATCGAATGAGCTCATCTTTTCCTATCTTGGCACTCCCTTGTTTCTCTTTGTGAAATCATTGTTTCAGGAAAAATTTTGAACCTGTTCTCTCTTTTACTCTTGATGAATCCATTGTCAAAGGGGGAGAAATTTGGAAATCTTTCTTTGAAAAGTTTAAAGAAAAAGGGAGAGTTGTATTTGGAAATTTGAGAATTTTGGGAGAAGTTTGGAGAATTTTTGAAATTTTTGGGCGCATTGCACATTCACACACATTTTCATTCTCAGGGGGAGATTTTGTTTTGCATTTTGGTCAAAGGGGGATTTCTGTGTTTTCTTACTTTGGTCTTTGATCCTTTGGATTTCAAAATCTTTGGTAAAGTGAATGCCAAATGATCAATTCTAAGTGGTGTTGCCAATGTTTTCATCAAGGGGGAGATTGTGAAATCATGTGCTGAAAAATTGGCTTTGAACTGAAAAATTAACTTAGATTTGAATTTGCAAAATGTGTTTGTTCATGTGTTTTGACAATTTGACAAGAAACAGTAAGTTACGCATTAGCGCCGGACAAAGTTCTCAAGAAACAGTAAGTTTCCCATCTGCGACGGACAGTGTTTTTGGGTCTGTTGTGAACATGTTTTTGAGCCCATGATCGAAGTCATTTTCACATGTACAACGGACAGTTTTTCTTGGTCCGTTGTGAACAAGCTTTTTCGGTTTGGATAATTTCTTGGAACCAAGATTTTCACATGTACAACGGACTAATTCTTTTTGTCCGTCGTGAATGGACTTTTTCTAGGATTTTACTTTTGTGAAACCGAAGGCGTAGCACGCTTATGCGGACAAGCTTCGGGTCCGCTAGAACTTGTTTTGAGCTCATGACCGAAGCCATTTTTGCATGTACAACGGACCAACTTTGTTTGTCCGTTGTGAACGTGTTTTTCCGCGTTTGGTTGGCTTCTTGGAACAGAAACTTTTCCTTATACAACGGACCAACTTTGTTTGTCCGTCGTGAATCGCGTTCGCTCAATTAGGGTTTTGAGCGATTTGGATTTGAATTTTGAATGTGAATTTGAAATTTGTGATGATTTCATGATGTGTGTTTTGAAGTGGACTTTATGCAATACTCATGTGAGTAGTTGCATGGATTGACATTGAGTCAAGTCGTGGACTTGTGCTCGGATTTGTTTTGTGGTTTGTTCATGTGCGGTATTGCTCAAGACGAATGTGGTCGATGACGGGACCGGAACTAGGTTCATGGAGGAACCGAGGTTCGAACTAGGTTCAGGAGGAACCGAGGTCTTGGTGGTCAAGGATGTCATGCGGGACGCTCGGGCTAAGAGAATGGTGCACATGAAGAATGGTTAGTCACGTGAGAATGGCAGAGGTCATTCGCGTGCAAAGTGTTAGTCACGTGAGTATGGCGGTGGCCATACGCGTGCAAAGTATTAGTCACGTGAGTATGGTAGGGTTGCCATACGCTGGCAGTAAGAGTTGTACTCGGCCTGGTTGGGCCAAGTAGAGTTGAGTTGGATACTGATTCCTTCTAGGAATAGGAATCGTATTCGTAACTCCTTGTGGGTTGGTGCTTTAAATAGGTGGGGGGTCTCCTGTTGAAAGGCACCAAGTAGAGCTGAGCGCATCAAGCTTTGAGCTTGGTTTTAGGGTTTGTACTCTTTTGATGAGAGTATTTTAGACAAGAAATAAAGATCAATTCTTCCAATATTTTTGCGTGCTACAGTAACCACGTCGCTACAGTATTTTCTGTTTTGGTTCTTGTTTGCATGCTTGTTCTAGTTCTAGATTGGTTTTTGTTCTTCAAGTTTTATCTTGATTTGATCCATCAAAAACCTCTCTAGGGTATTGATCTAGTGTTTCTCAAAGTCTAGTTGATCAATCTTTTGTCGTTCTTGTTTAATCTTGAAGTTTTGATTAGATTGATTCTCGTCAAGTTCTGGATCAGCAAGCTTGCGAAGCTCATAACTTTTGATCCGTAAGTCCGATCGAGCTGATTCTTTTTGGGTTCGATTCGTATTGGAATCTAGTTTCTTGTGTTCAAAGTTCAGATCGTTTCGACGGTTGGATCTTCGGGAATTCGCGTTTTACTGAACCTCTGTCATTCTGTTTTTGTCGAAAACGAGGCAATTATTTGGTTCTGTTTTGGGGTGAACTTTTAATAGATCAAGAATTTGATTTAGCTTTCGCACAATCATTCACCCCCCCTCTGATTGCTATATTCGTATACTTCGATCCTACAGGGAGGGAGCACTTCCCGTTTCCGGGCGCCAATTAAACAACCAAGCCTCATGTGTGTTTTTCTAGACACCAATTGTCTCATATCTGTTTATTCATTACCGAAATCAAATCCCAACCACACAGGTTCTCATAAACTGTTGTATGAGAAATTTTAGAATTTTCTTAGCATTTTTCATAATTTCTGCTAATTTCCAAGCAATTTTCAGAATTACTTTACAATAGTAAAAAAGAATTTTAGCAAATATCAACATGACATAATGCGAAGGGAAAAATAAAACCAGAGCCAAGGCATGAACAAGATGTCCTCATATTTTTCTAGCAAATTTCACAATTTTGTGTTAATATATGAGCAATTTCAGAATTACTTCAAATAACAGAATAGAATAATTAACCACATATAAAACGTGGATAAAGAGCTAGAAAATAAAAACAGAGCCATGCAATTCACTGGGTTTTTCTAGCTATTTTTCACATTTTTCGGGCAATTTTCAGAGTTCTCTGGAATTTTCTAATTGATTTTCTGAATTTCTAATCATTTTCGAAAAGAAGAAAATAGAAAATAAAAATTAGGGGCAAGGGGGTAAAATCCCCCTCCCCCGTGCGCCAAATCCGGACTCAATCCGATTTTATTGGGGATGGTGCGCCCAACCGGTTGAAAACTGGATTGAATAAAGCAAAGCAAGTCTATTTATTAATGCTCTGGACTTCGTGCCCATCTTTTCATGCGATCTGGACTTCATGTCCAGGAGGCAAATAACTCCATGTCCCAAAAGGCAAAGATTCTAATCATGTTCTAGTGCGGCTGGAGCTTCTCGTGTGCGTGCTGTGGTCCAGCGGCCAACCGAGGTAGCGGCCGAGCACGGCACAAGGGCTCGGACGTGCGGCGCGGTGGCCCGGGCGTGCGATGCGGGCCCGGCAGCTAACAATGAGGCGGAGGTGCGCGCGATCGGGGTTACGTGCAGCCGCGGATCGGGCGCAGATCGTCGCGGCGAGGGGCCGAGGCCGGCTTCGAGCCGGTCGATGCTTGCAGAGCGCAGCGGTTTGGCACGGGCGGACCGACGCAAGCAAGTGGGCACGCGGCGTCAAGATGGCGGACGGCATGGACTGGTCGACGCGAGCAGGGGCCCGTGGCGTTGGCGGGAGCGGCCGGAGTCGAGCTGGCCGAGTGCGGCGCCTGCGGGGCGCATCCGAGCAGCGGCTTCAGGCGTGGTCGAATGGCGGCTTCGGGCGCGGACGAGCGGCGACTCCGGGCGCGGATAGGGGCGGCCGGCTACAGGGTCATGCGTGGCTGGCGGCAGGAAGGTCGTCGACTTCTGGCCGAACCCGGAGTCATGACGCCAGATTAGATCTATGCGTTATAACAATCAATCTAGTTCTCTAACGGTAAATTAGAACAATCAATCTCCGTTATCTAACAATAGCTTAGATCTATGGATATAGCGAAACAATCTGTAGGATTTTTCGACTTACGTTCTTGATACCGGAAGCGTTGGCTATCGCGTAGGATAGAGTCGCGTATGACTTTTTCGGCAATCCGAGTGGATGCCGGCGTGGTGACGAGTTGATTGCAGATCAGATCGGGCGATCAATCACCGGTAGTAGTCGTTTGTTGTCGTCGACGATCCTTCACTTCTTGCGGTAGAGGCTCATGCTGATAACGTGTTATAAAACAAGTCGTTCCCCACGTCGAACACCGGCAATCAACAAGAACACAAGAACAAGAGACACAAGATATAGGGTGTAGCTCTCTCTTCTTTATTGATCAAATCGTCGATTACAATGGGAGGCACCCGGTATATATATAGCAGTCCCCTCAAGGGGAGTTCTGATTCGCCCACATAATAAGAAATAGACTCCTAACCGAATACGGTTAGGCGGTTATCTCATAACACATTATTCCCTCCGGCACATGATACCGACGGAAGGCGGCAGTGAACTCCTCCCAAGTGATATCTTGTGGGTTTTCCTGTGTAGCGCAATAATTCTCCCACCATTCTACTGTAGTCCCTTCTAGCTGATGAGAGGCGTAAAGCACCCTCTCATTTCCCACACATTGGGTAATGTGTAGCTTCCTTTTTATTGACATCAGCCAATCATCCACCTCCAGTAGATTGGCGTTCCCGGAGAATGTGGGTGGATGAGTCCTCATAAACTCTGACAACCTTGAGCCGACGCTACACCTGATTTGCTTAGTTAGCAGCGGCCTGTGCGGTGGCTTGCTGCATCTGTTGCATCATAGCATGCATTAGCTGGGTTTGTGCAGCAAGGAAAGCTCCAAATTTCTGCACGTCAACTGGCGGTGCTGGCTGGGGTGCAGGTGCTCCATCGTTGGGGTTTCCAGCTGGGCGAGAACCACTTCCGTTGCCTCCAAGGTTTCCGCGAGTGTTCATCATCTGTCGATTCCTCCAAGGTTTAGAGATGAGAGGGGAAACAAGCATAGATAAGTAATAGAGAAAACTTATGCGGGGTGAAAGGTGTAACTAAAAATCTAATTTTATTATTTAATAATAACTTGGTATGGTTACAATGCCTAAGGGCCTTGCAACACATACTGCACACTCAGCAATCAATGAAAATCCAAATTAAACTAACACTGGAGTCTAACGCTTCTAAGGGTGACTCTTTATTCTTAGACGCGACTCGACGAAGGAGTCTCACTACTAATCATGAATGCTCACTCATCAATCCAACCTCCACTGCCTCCTTTTCGGGGTGCGGCGGCATCGGCGCGAAGCAATCTCCGTGACCAACAACAGCTGTGGTCAACGACGCGACGTCCTCCTCTGGCTCTGGTTCTGGCTCAGGCGCGAGCTGTGGCTGTGGTGCGGGCTCCTGCTCCTGCTCCTGCTCAGATGATGGCTCCTCCGGGTCTGGGGCCTCCAACTCCAACACTGGCTCCGGGCCCTGCCCGTACAGTGCTGTCTCCAGCTCTGCGATCCTCTATGTAGCGTAAGCGACATACTCGCGAGCATTCTCCAGGTGTTTCTTCCCTTCCTTGACCTCCTCGCGAGCCTTCTGCAATTCCTGAACTGTGTCATCAAGAACATCCTCCTGGGCTACGACGAACCTTGCCAGGTGCGTGATAGTGGCATCCTGTCTTTTATTGGCTCCCGGTCAATCTTGTTGTCTCGGCGTGGGTGGTCACGAAACACTGTGCCCTCCAGCTCTCTGGAGTAGGTGCGAGCGATCTGCTTCATCGCTCGACACGACACCTCCTGGATTCCCATCTCAAATGTAGACCTCCTGGTCGTGAAGTGAAAAGGTCGACTGAACTTCGTCTTCTCTCGAGCACACACTGTGATCTTGACGTGCCATGCCTTGACCAATCCAGCCTGCACTACGGTAGTCCCCTGGTAAAGTGGCCTCTCGAAACCTCCAAGCACCTGTAACATACGCCATAACTCAGCGTCGTAGCCTCCCTCACGCTAGGCTGAGATCCAATCTAGCATGGTGCGGTCTCGGGGCTACGTGGCTTAATCTAAAGCGTTGGATCTAGATCCAACGGTCGACATTAGATCTAAAATCAAAACATGGATTTACACAGGGGTGACGTGGACGAACCTGGGCCCTTGGATCATGATCGGACGGCTGTGGGAGTTCGTAGTTCTAGCAATGTCGCGGCGGAGCTATGGTGGCCGGAGTTGGAGACGATGACACGGCCAACAACACTTTGGGCACGCTCCATCGAAGTGAGTGGTACCCATCGACGCACCCTAACGCGGGGAGTCTGGATCTGGGCTCGGTGGCAGCGGGGAACGGCGGACGCGGCGGAAAACTGCGGAAAACCGCGGCGAAGCTCGATTCCAACTTCGGCGAGCAATCCTGGGCGAACGGCGATGGCTTGAGCTCGGTGGCTTAGGGCAACGTGCACACACGAAAACGGGGAACATGGCACGGGTGGCGGCGCATTAAATAGGGCCCTCGGCATCCGTGAAAACCACGGAAACCGAGGCCCACATGTGCGCGGCGGTGGAATCCGGCGGCGGCTCGGACTGGGTGATGTGGCACGATCCTAGCCGTCCACGTGTCGACGATCGATGGCCACGATCGCGTCGGCGCGAGCGGATTCGAACGGGACTCGGGCTCAGGCGACGTGGCGCTATCACGGCCGTTGGATCTCGATCCAACGGTCACGGGGGTTAGGGTTTAGTCGGGCTCGGGTCTGGCTCGAACGTGGTTCGGTCGGACTCAAGTTAGACTCGAGTCTGACTCGGGTCAGATGAACAGTGCTAACCCGGTTGGATTTTCCAGCGATTTAATATTGAAAAATAATTCTAGTAATTCAAATAATTCAAAAAAATAGCAAAATAATCAGATAATCCCCAAAAAATTCTGAAAAATACTAAAAATAATTCTAGCAATTCATTATGCTATCTTGACTTGTTAATATTATTGTTGCTTCAATTCATGGAAAAACAAAGGAGATGCTGCCGAAATTTTCGGTATTAGCATTTGCTCATTTGCTATAATTTACTTGTAATTGTGGTATTTAGAGGTTGCTTAGTCTATGTTTGGTAGCATTCGGGCATATTAAATGCCGGGGTGTTACAGTTGGTATCAGAGCAGGCTATAGGTCCTTGGAATGCATATTTTTAGTGTCATGCTATAGGGTACAACTAAAATGTGATGTGGAATAACTTAGAAACATGGCTTAGGTTTTAACTAAAATTTTGTCATAGGATAGCAACATTAAAACTTGCAAAAGTGGTATAACTAATCTAAAATTTGACACACAATGGATGCACAGTAGGAAAGGGTATGGGTATCATTTCTTTACGCTTAAATATTGTATTTAAGCTTTGATGTTGAATACTTCATTTGATAATGCATGTTGCTATGTCAATGAGATAAATGATTGAATTGTTCTTGTTGTTGTGATAGAGTGGGGTTGTGGTGCCGAAGGGTTTCGGTCACCTCTTTTTGTTCATACTAAGGGTGTGGTTTGACGGTATGGCCGGTTAAAGCCATCACCGAAGAACTATTAACCCCTTGTGGGGAAAGAGTGCTTACCTTTTCTATCGTAGATCGGGTAGTTGACTAGAGATAAATAGAAGAGATTGGTGGTGGATTCCTTCGGATCTTTTTTATCGTTCTGTGGTCGATCTTGATTGGTTTTCTTGGTTTTAGTTGACTGAAACCAAAAGAAAAGTGTTTGGTATTGGATTTTCGCGGATTGTTCCGTATGTGGTGTGTGGTTTTGTCTTCCTTGGTTGAAGACGAAGAAGAAGAGTCTAGTGTTGCGCTTCTTTTGGTCGCCTTTCCAGCTTTGATGCTTAGTTTGTTGATTGCTTTATGGGGAAGAAGCATTCAATTTATTCCTGTGTTTGTCTTTCTCCGAGGTTAAAGGAGCTATTGCGGTGTTATGCCAAACCTGGTTGTCAGGGCTGAAGTTCTGTAGCTTTGTAGGAGTAAGTGGTGTGTGATTTTGTCATTTTACTGGTTTGAGAAATCATCTTTGAAACCCTTCTTGTTTCGTTAAAGGTTGGGGTTTGTTGTTAAGGTTTTATTTGAAAAGGATTACTTGATCGCTGAGTCCTTGAGATTGAAAAGTGTGTTGGAGAATTCCTTTTGCATGACCAAGTTTGGGTTTGTCTCATTGCAATTTTGAGAGTCAAGTTTCCTTATGAATTTGGGATGAGTTTTAAAACTAAAATGCTGCCAACAAAGTAAGTAGTCTTTTGACTGAAATCGTTTGTCCCTAGTAAGAATTGTTGTTTAGCATGTTATGTAGCATGTACCAATGTGGTTTATGGGATGACGTATTGTTAAGTTAATTTGTGAGTTTAAACAATTCAATGCGGTTGTTATCTCTAGCTTGAGAATAAATAGACTACTAGTGTTGTAGTTTACTCTGTAGCGAGAATGATTAAATGGGTTAATGTACATGCTTATAATCTGTTGCTTTGCTTTAAAGGTGCTTATGACCCCCGATTATGTTTAAAGTTTTAAACCCTGATGCATAGTTAGAACATTAAGATGATGTAGACTGCTGTTATTGTTAAAGAAACTTTACTGGTTGTTTAAAAATATTCTAATCTAACGGATTAATAGAAAAATTTAATCGTGTTGACTAGTGACTTTAATTTGGAAGTTGTTTAGAGTTGCTATTTATGTTGTTGCAAACTACTAGTATATTTGGAGGTATGCAGTTGTGTCTCTACAATCTTAGTATTGATATCAATTGAGAAGACATAAGACTTATTGTTAATGATGTTGTTAAGGGCAGTGTTAATGCTAGTATTCAATCTATTTTAAATAGTTGGAGTATGTTGTGTGGTGGTAATTTTGTTATCACCTCTGTATAGGGTAGCTAAAAGTAATGTTGTTGGTTGATGACTAAGTAGTGGTGGTAACTGTTTAGATTACTCGTTGGAAAACCATGGTTAAATAGAGGAAAACTTTAACATGTTGCGATGGAATGAGCTTTGGATAATTAACATGATGAATGATTTTATCCTTAATGAAAGTATAACTTAGAGTCTCACTTACAAATTCTTCCCTGTGGAGATAATATTTACATGTTGAAGTCGCTTGTTAACTGAATAAGTTTCGATTGTCGAGACGTTTACATATAGGTGGTATGAAATTTATTGGTTGATCATGCTGAAAGATTTGTTGAAGTACTATGTTTCAAATTTAGAATAAGATGTATTATGATTTGGTGATCCGTGGGGATCATGTCAATGTAGTCTTGGTTGGGTGCCTTTGTGATAAGCATCTTAAACCTTAATTAAAAGTGTTGGGAATAGTAACTAGAGAAAGAAATTGTTATGTAAATTTTGTTAATTCCGGTTGGATTCTCTTGATGAGTAAATAGTGATTATTGAATGCTTAAATGGTAAGTGTAGTGGAATACAAGTTATGGTGGGATTCATGCTGAGCTAGTGTTTAAAACCCTTTCAACTGGTGTGGTTGTTTGCCATTTTGGTTGAATGCATTCGGTCAAGGTATTCCTTGTGTTGTGTTTCCGAGTTTCCCTAAAACCCGTAGCTATTGGTGCCAATCTTTGGTTTTGGCTATTTTGTTTAATTTGTGTTATGAGTATGGATTTACACCCAAAAGTTTTTGAGTGGATCGCGCTCCTTCGCGTTCACCCTGAATTATCTTTGGAATAAATTTTAATGTATGTAGATGGACATAGTGGGTTGTGTTGGAAACTCTTGAGATTTAATTTGTAACTCTTTTTGACTGGAGTTGGATTTATTTGCATAACGTGTGCGGTGTTTGCAAGTGCTCTAAAAGGTGGTTTTTATGAGTAGACGTTGAAGTACCCGAGGGCTTCGAAGGTGAAGTTTTGACCCAGGAGCCAGCTCAAGACCAAGAACAAGTACTTTTTGAAGGCAAGTTATGCTTTGACCATATTGTTCCCACTTTGGAAATTATTTTGATTCAAATTATTGTATGTTAATTTAATTAGAAAATGCTTGGATTAATTCTGGGAATTAGCTAAATGCCAAATTGTTGTATGCCACCTTGACATAAATAATTGTATGCCATGACCCCTCGTCACCCTAGTTGTCTGAATATTTAGTTGGACATTATTAAATCGCCAACAAGGGTAATTATATGGATGTAGTATAATGCTTACCCCTGCCACGTAGTCATGACATGATTTTTGATAATTACATGTTGATATTGACTTAATGAGATATGAGACCTGTTTTGGAGAAGTGTCATGTGTTATTAATGATGATGTTGATGGCACGTGGTGCGTGGTAATCAACTGGGAGTTTGATAAATAGATTTAGACCGGGGCAAGTGGCAAGAATGATCTGGTGGGCCATGAGTGGCATCGGGAATGTCGCTTTGGTTCTTTGGCAGTCTTGCCTTGGTCACTCTAAGAACTTAACCTTGCAAGCATTTGAACTGGGTCAAACATGCAACCACATGTCTGTAATGGGATAGACCTAGTTGAATAAGTTGCTAATAACTTGCTTGTGGAACCTCGGGGTGTCAACTACACCTTTTGTGTAGTTGTACGGGGGAGCGTACCAGGGCTGTGGCTAGGTACCCATCTAACGGTTGGTTTGCCTAGACTTCACCTTTGTTAAGGGAAGGGTTAGTGTGCAATAACCGGGGAGGTCCACTCGTATAGTTAGAAGCTTCCGAAAGACTATTACGAACACTCGTCTTTGTGGTGTTTGACTGTATCTTGTGGGTAAAGTGCATAACCTCTGCAGAGTGTACAATCTATTCGAATAGCCGAGTCCGCGATATTGGACACTACTCGGGGATTACAGTCAAGGGTTAGACTTTCATGAAAATAACTTGGTTTGGAAAATGTTTGGGTTGAAATGATGAATTGGACTTAGGATTGGAAAACGCTTTACTTGTGACATCCTTGTGGAAGTACCCCATTTATTATTGTTTTACCGCTTTGCAATCTATTACCGTACTTACACATGCTGCTTTTCTGCAAATAAACCTGTTAGCCTATCCTTTGTAATAAGCCATGCATATAGAATATTAGCTTGTATTCTGTGCATGACTTGCTGAGTATCAAGTACTCACCCTTGCCACAATACAAACACCAGTTGAAGAAGAATCGACGCCAGCTCTAGAGGAGAAGTTCCAGGTGTGACACCACAGAGTGTCGTAACTTTATTTAATGTGCATGATGAGGTCAAAAACATTATGAAATATGAAATTTGAGGTTGAAACCATATGGTATGAGGTTTAATTGCGTTTCCGGGCCGTTTCCGGAAGTTTGGGCCTTTCCGGGGGAGTTTGGGCCTAAAAGAAGGGGTTGTGGGCTTTGGTGGGATGGAGTATGAGTCCATTTAGGACTAGGATTCCTGTTTGGGCTGGTTTATAGGGGTTCCCCCTGCCCTAGCTTGCGCCCCAACCCCCCTTGTGCGCCCCCACCTCCCATAGTGCCCTAGCTGCCCCCCACCTCCCGTCTCCCTCTTGCCGTGCGCCCCCCATTGCCCCCATTGCTCCCCACCTCTCCACCACCTCTCCTCCACCCCTTGCTGCCCTAGAGTAGCCTCTCCACCCCTGCACCTCGAATATCCATCCATTGGAGCGCTCCACGATGAGGAGATCTGGTGGATTTGGAGCGAGGAAGGAGATCGCGCAAACCGGGAGGAGATCCATTGGGTTTTCGTTCGTCGGGCGAAGGTATGGCCATGGGAATCCTTGGGGTTGATCTAGGTACTGTTCTAAGGGTCATTATCATGTTTTTAGATCAATTGGTGGTGCTGGAATTGAGTAGATTAGATTAGATCTAGAAGTTGCCACGTTCTCTGTTTCGGACAGCATGAGCAGTCGACCTAGGGTTTGGGTTTTCGTCTATTTAGATTCGGAATTTGGTCGTACGGCTATTGAAGAAGTTGTAGGTAATTTCAATACCTTTCAGTGGGTATAAAGAACTTTAAATTCCGCCCAGCCGTTTGAAAGTTATGCTTGTTTTACCGAATGTATTAAAATCTGTGATGTGATTGGAACAGATTACGGTATTTTGTAGATTAAAAAACTTTAGAGTCCGAATCAGTCTTTCTGTATACTTAGAAAAAGTTAGGAAATTTCTTAAGCTACGCGAGGATGTACTCGTTTAATTGATTCGGAGTCCCAGAACCCAAGTTATGCCTTTTGGAAGGCTGCTGTCCCGACGGGACAGAACCTCTCTTATGTTATGAAATATTTTGCTATGATATTGCTATCGTTCAAATCATGATAAAACAAAGGAGATGCTGCCGAAATTTCGGTGTTTAGCATTTGTACCTTTGCTAAAATTTGTCTTCATTTATGGTATTTAGTTGATGTTTAGTCTATGTTTGGTAGCATTCGGGCATACTAGATGCCGGGGTGTTACACTAGGAGGAGCCTACTGTGGCGACAATTGCCGCCAGGGATTTCTCTCTCTCTCTCTTTCTCTTCGTTGGACTGTTTCTTGTCTTTTTCGGGGAACCTCCTTCTACCCTGTCTTCCTCCCCGCTTTATAGGGCGGGCCTGGGATATGCCCGTATTGATTGGCCTTCTTTTTCTTTATTATTTCTTGCCAAGGGCTAACCTGAATTTTTTATTGACTCACGTCTCTCATACGTTGGGTTTTTTGCCCTCTGTTCGTACACCTTTTATAGGGGTTCGACGGGAATTTCACTTGTGTTGGGGTCTCAGATTGCCTGGACACGTCACTGTGTACTTGGGAGGAGTTGTTGGGGGGTGTCAGGCCTTGGAGATTGACACTAGGTTCACGTCAGAGGGAAACACGGCTGGGAGTGATTTCCTCCGGTTTCTCCCCTCGCCACGGAAGGGGGTTTCCCCTCGTTGCGGAGGGGGGGGGGAAAGGGGCGATTTTTATCCATCATCCCTTTTTACCGGGGGATGATCCCCTAAGGTATGGACTTATGGCTTTATCGAAGGAAGAGGCCGACGTTTATAAAACCATTCATGCGGGTCACTAGATACGTGGTGCTTCATTTAGTTAGCCGAGGGGGAGGGATGAGCCTGGCCGGTCCACCACACTAGCCCCTCATGTCAGCGGGTAGATGTCATTCTGCTCGCTGGGATGTAATAGTAAACGTCCGAGAGTTGTTTTTTTTTTTGCGTACCCTGTAGAGATAGGGTTCTCCGACGGTGGCGAGGTTCATTCTCTAGTGCTCCGCATTTCGTCCGTTTTCTCTTCTCGTTCGTGTTCTCCTCTGGCATCTGTCTTCCTGATCTTCCACCTACCTAGATCTCCATGGGTCCTAGGCGCCCTCCTAAGATAAAGCCGGTTTTGAGCAAGGAGGATGCCGCGGGATTATCCCCCATTTTGGGGCGGTCGGCGTTGAGCTCTGCCGATCTCGACGCATTAGCGGCTGATTTCGGGGTAATACGCCCTTCCATGCGCCTCCCGGGTGATGAAGAAACCCCTCAGCCTCAGGCGAATGAAGCAGTGGTATTCGCGGCATTTCTCGGCAGGCTTCGCTTTCGTCCGCCTCTTCTCGCGTCGCTGTTCGGTTTTCCATGCAGAGCTTTCACGGCTTACCCCTAACGCTATTGTGCGATTGGCGATCTTTGGAATGGGCGTTCCGTCCGGCTGGGATCCCCTTGACTGGGCGCTTGTTTTCTCTCATAGAAGATGCGTTTTGGCAACCGAAGCAACAGAAGACAGGGAACGAAGGCCGCAAGTCATGCTTCGGTTCCCTGAATTTTCAGACGAAGAGGTCCCTTATAAAGGAAATCCCAGTAGCGGCCGCCAAGGGGAAATGGGACTCAGGATGGATGTCACGGTGGTATTATCAAATTCTCGTGGGTGCAGACTCTCCCCTCCATACTTCGATGGGTCCAGTCCGCGCGATTCGATCCCCTAATTGGAGCGCGACCGCAGAAGAAATTGGATATCTGGATTATCTGAAGGCTCTTCGTGCCCAGAGTACAATGCGAGATTTGGTGGAGGAATATTGTCTGTGTCGTATCGACCCTTTGGCCAGGAGCTCTCCCGTTACTCTGGAGCGGTCGCTGGGAGGCACGGTGTCTGTGATTCGACACGAGGGGGTTCAAGACCTGGGGCGCGGGGCGGCCGAGAGATTGGCTCGCAAGCTTCTAGGCCCTTGCCAAGCAATGGAGTATGAGGCCGCGATGGGCGCCATAGGGGTCGCCCGATGCTCTCGTTTTACTGACTGGGGACGCCGCGCGCCCCCTCATCCCCGAGGGTCAGCTGGTTCTCCCCGTCCGGCCAAACGAGCAAGGTTAACTCGTGTGGCGCCGCCCCAAGCTGCTGCCACTTCGGGTGGGAGCGAGGATTTGGGGGATGATGATGACGAGGATGCGGATTGGGGTGCAGAGGAATCCAGCGATGAAGGTGATTCCTCCGGCTCTGTGGCGATTACGTCCCACCTGCCGCCGCCCCCTTCGGATTCTGTTGAGGCGGGGGGGCCTCCGAAACGATCCCCTTGGATGTTGCGGGCGAACCCTCAAATAAGCCATCCGTCCCAGACACGAACTTTCCCGAGACCACATCAAGTCCAGCTGGGATGGGGGAGGTTCCCTCTGCCCCCCCGCTTGATTCTTCCGCAGATGTGCATGTTGACGGGGGTCAATCCCCCGGGTACTCATTTTTAGGGATTCCCGGAGTGGAGACTATCGATGTGTGTGACGAGGACGATGGTGATTTTCCGGCTGCAGAGTGCGCACGGGGGGAACTTGAAGGTGTGGCCGTCCCCGTGGCAGGGGAGACTCGGGGTTTGCGGTTAAGCATTTCCACTCCTGACACCCCCACCGGGGGAGAAGGTCTTACTCCTGACACTTTTCCCCCTGCCCCGCATCGACCAGCTGGTTGACTCAACCTCTGGGTCAGAAAGGATGAGCTTCCTTGACGCATATTCCGGTTATCACCAAGTATATATGCAGGAAGGAGATGAAGACAAGACGGCGTTTGTTACTCCCTTCGGTACCTATTGCTTCGTGCGAATGCCTTTCGGGCTCAAAAACGCGGGTGCTACCTTCGCTCGACTCATCACGAAGATTTTCGCCGACCAGTTAGGAAGAAACGTGGAAGCTTACGTTGACGATATAATTGTCAAAAGTAAAAAGAAAGAAGATCATGTCGGGGACCTCCGGGAAACCTTCAGAAATTTGATGAAAGGAAAGGTGAAGCTTAATCCGGCCAAATGTGTCTTCGGTGTGGACGCAGGAAAATTGCTAGGGTTCCTGGTCTCCCAACGGGGCATAGAAGCGAATCCGGAAAAGATAAGAGCTGTCCAAGACATGGCTCCACCAAGAAACCTGAAGGAAGTGCAACGGTTGGCGGGGCGAATAGCAGCGCTCAGTCGATTCTTGCCAAAATCCGCAGAACGAAGTTTGCCGGTCTTTAAAGCCTTACGCACGAACGATAGTTTCGTCTGGACAGGAGAATGCCAACGCGCCTTCGACGACTTGAAGCAGAGCCTCATGGAGATCCCTGTCCTGCAGAGCCCGAAGCAAGGAGAGGAACTTCTGTTATATCTAGCAGCTAGCCCCTTGGCTGTAAGCGCTGTGCTAGTGCGGCCCCTGGGCGCCAAACAACAGCCGGTCTACTTCGTTTCTGAAGCCCTCCAAGGAGCGAAGCTACGATACTCGGAAATGGAAAATCAAGCGACGCTGTTAATGGCATCTCGAAAGCTCCGGCATTATTTTCAGGCCAACCGCATCAAGGTGCCGACTACATATCCTCTAGGGTCTATGCTCTCCAACAGGGAAAGCACTGGGCGCATCAGCAAGTGGGCAGTCGAGCTAGCTCCCTTTGAATTAACCATAATTCCTCGCATGGCAATCAAAAGCCAAGCCCTCGTCGATTTCATGGTAGAATGGACTTCCCCAGCCACAGAGAACAACCAAACCCCAACGATGTGGTCCATCAATTCCGATGGATCTTGGGGAGCGAGCGGAGCGGGAATAGCGGCGGTGATACACACGCCCAGCGGAGAAAAAGTGGAGTTCGCAGCAAGGCTGGAATTTCCTTCTACCAACAATATAGCCGAGTACGAAGCGCTATTATTGGGTATTAGAAAAGCGAAGATCATGGGAGCGAGAAAGGCGATAATATACACCGACTCGAAACTCATTCAGGGGCACATCACCAAAGAATATCAAGTGAAGGATGAACAGCTCCAGAAGTACGTCGAGATGGTCCGAACCATGGAGAAGGGTTTCACCGGGTTCACCGTTAATGCAATTCCCAGGTCCCAAAATGAACGCGCCGACGAGCTAGCCAAGATCGCAGCCGCCGGAGGAAGTCTACCTTCGACAATCTTCTACGAGATACTTCGCACCCCCTCCATTCCTTCTCAGATAAATCTCATTGTTCGAGCAGTCAGTGAAGACTGGAGGAACGAAATATTCTACTACCTCCTGGAGGGAGTTTTACCAGATGAGGAGGCGCAAGCGAGGCGCGTCGAAAGGCGAGCAAAGAAGTACGCCATCATCAACGGCTTCCTATTCCGTAGCGGCCTTTGCGCTCCGTGGCTACGCTGCATTTCGCGAGAAGAGGGAGTGCAAGCTTTACTCGAAGCGCACCAGGGAGATTACGGGGCACACCAGGCCCCTAGAAATCTCGTGAGAAAGTTATTCCGAATGGGGCTCTACTGGCCTTCGGCGTTGCAAGATGCAGAGCATATGGTTCGACACTGTCATGCGTGCCAATGGATGACCAAGCAAACAAGGGCCCCGCCCAACGAACTGCATGCGGTACCCCCGGTCTGGCCCTTCGCCAAGTGGGGAATAGATATCGTTGGGGCGCTTCCTAAAGCTCGAGCAAACCTTCAGTTTGTAATCGTCGCCATTGATTACTTCTCCCGTTGGATTGAGGCAGAGCCGGTTGCAAAGATAACCGCAGAGGCCGCCGTCAAATTTCTATGGAAAACGATTATCTGCAGATACGGAGTCCCTTACCAGATCGTGACCGACAATGGGTCTCAGTTTGACTCCTGGAAATTCCGCGATTACTGTGATAATATCGGAACAAAGATCTGCTTCGCCTCAGTGGGTCATCCTTAGTCGAACGGGGCAGTGGAACGGGCGAACGGGTTACTTCTTGATGGTATAAAGAAAAGGCTTTACGGCTCTAAAAAGGGGCTTTGGCCCGGCGAGCTGGACCACGTCTTATGGGCAACCCGCACTTCGGCCTCAAGAGCGACCGGGTTTTCCCCCTTCCGCCTCCTTTTCGGGGAGGAAGCCGTTTCACCGGCGGAGATCCGTGCAAAATCCTTGCGAGTAATCAAAACCCCGACCCACGAGGCAACCGACATCACATGCGATCTAGAGGAAGAACGCAAGCTTCAAGCCTTGAAGACCATGAGAGCCTATGCGGAGGCGTCAACTCGAAGCTTCAACAAGAAGGTGAAGAAGCGTGAAATACACCCTGGGGACATGGTGCTCAAGCGGGCCGCTCCAGCCTTCGCAAAGCTGGAAACGACGTGGGAGGGACCATACATCATCCAAGAGTCAACCGCGAAGGGAGCGCACAAGCTCATTTCCCCCGACGGAGAAGAAATACCACGGACATGGAATACCGACGCACTCAAAAAATTTTACCCGTAGGTGATGGAATCCGAAGGAAAGAAATGTACCGATCCTTATCAATAAAATAAAGGAAAGACATTGCGAGCTCGAGCCATCTCCATACTCTCCAGGACTCAAATCAAGAAACCTGTTGCGAGTTCGCGGATGCTTGGTCGGGCAAAAGTCCCACCCATCCCTCGCTCCGGAGACCCGTTGCCTCGCGCCGGGTAGGAGTTCGCGGATGCTTGGTCGGGCAAAAGTCCCACCCATCCCTCGCTCCGGAGACCCGTTGCCTCGCGCCGGGTAGGAGTTCGCGGATGCTTGGTCGGGCAAAAGTCCCACCCATCCTCGCTCAGGAGACCCGTTGCCTCGCGCCGGTAGGAGTTCGCGGATGCTTGGTCGGGCAAAGTCCCACCCATCCTCGCTCCGAGACCGCTGCCTCGCGCCAGGGTAGGAGTTCGCGGATGCTTGGTCGGGCAAAAGTCCCACCCATCCCTCACTCCGAGACCCGTTGCCTCGCGCCGGTAGGAGTTCGCGGATGCTTGGTCGGGCAAAGTCCCACCCATCCCTCGCTCCGAGACCCGCTGCCTCGCCGGGAGGTATTTGCGGATGCTTGGTCGGGCAAAAGTCCCACCCATCTCTCGCTCAGGAGACCCGCTGCCTCGCGCCGTAGGAGTTCGCGGATGCTTGGTCGGGCAAAGTCCCACCCATCCTCGCTCCGAGACCCGTTGCCTCGCGCCGGGTAGGAGTTCGCGGATGCTTGGTCGGGCAAAAGTCCCACCCATCCCTCGCTCCGGAGACCCGTTGCCTCGCGCCGGATAGGAGTTCACGGATGCTTGGTCGGGCAAAAGTCCCACCCATCCCTCGCTCCGGAGACCCGTTGCCTCGCGCCGGGGAGGAATTCGCGGATGCTTGGTCGGGCAAAAGTCCCACGCATCTCTCGCTCCGGAGACCCGTTGCCTCGCGCCGGGCAGGAGTTCGCGGATGCTTGGTCGGGCAAAAGTCCCACCCATCCCTCGCTCCGGAGACCCGTTGCCTCGCGCCGGATAGGAGTTCGCTGATGCTTAGTCGCACCGACACTACAATTCGTTCGTTGCCCCGGTTTATCTATTCACGAAATAACCGGCTGAGTTAAAGTGCCAACCTCCCCTTCGCTCCGAAGGACCGGAGAACACACCATGTTACACTAGCCAAGCCATTGAGAAAATACGCCCAAGCCGGTATCCCGTTTTTTCCTCGGCAAGGAAGGAGAGGGTGCTTACGCATTACGCGACTATACCTATTCTCGCGTCCCAACCCGGAACTGGGCTGGGTAAAGAATCGAGGCCGTTCTACGATTACCAATCAAGGTACGATAGGAAGCTAAGAATGCATGGCCGGAAGGAATTCAAAACAAGGAGGACGAAGAACAGATATAGGTAAGAATCCCCCGCCGGGAGTTACATAATATCATCCCAATCATACATAATATGGAAATCCAACAGAAACTCCTATACTAAATATGGCGGACTTAGACGCGATTAGCACGCATCACGGCTTCCGTGAGGGCATCCTTGGCTTCCAGCAGCCGCGGCACCATCCCGATCAGTATGTCGAGGTTGGCGAGGTCTCTGGCAAGCGCCTCCTCTGCGGCCATTATCATGTCAAAATCCGCCCATAGACCTTCAATGAAGGCCTCGAGATCGTTGGCGACTGGAAGACCCCCGGGAGCGAGGGCGTCACCCGGAAGGTCAAGAACCATGTTAGGGGCTCCCTCCTCCCCCAGCAGCGGTGGGATCTCTGCCACAGGCGGCCCCTCATCTAAGTTGGCGAAAATAGGGTCTTCTTCCATGGCCTCACCGGGGATGTCAGCCATTGAAAAAGCAAGGGAGAACAGGGATAGAGAGTGATCGTCTACTCTAAGACTAGCAAGGTGGGCGAGGAAGGCAAAAAGGGCCAGTGTTAAATAAGAACGCGGGAAGCCCAAGCGCCCCCACGTCCCCCGAGAAGTTCACCAAGTCATTAAGTCCCTCTAAGTACTCGTCACTGACGTCTGGTCTCCGTCGGGAGAAACTAAACGCTTTTCGGACGAAGGGACCCGTGGAGCGAACGAACACGCCTAGTCGTTTGGTAAAATGGGAAATATAATTCAAGTGTTTACAAAAATTCCCTCACACAAAGATACACGAGCTAAGGAGGAGGCGGCTTCTCTTTGCTTTTCCCTGAGTCGTGCATTACAAAGACGAGCTCGGCCTTGCAAACTCCCCTCGCGGTGGGCTCCCCGTGCCGCCTTCAATCTGACATAAAGCTTGACGACAGCCGAGACGCGGCGGAGGAAGGCTTCCCCGACGAAGGGATATCTCCGAACCCTGGTAACGACGGAGCAGCAGAGGAAAAACCGAAGTGCTCACGTATGTGAGAACATCCCTTCGCCTCCAACAACTGAGCAGTTTTGACGGAGCCCAGTCTCGCGCAGTAGTCGCCGAAGGTCAGCGCAGAATCCCCAAAAATCTTAGTAGATTTCTCAAGGAAGGAAACGGCTTCCAGGCTGGAGGAGGGGATACGACTCGGAGCTGCGTCAATACCGAACCGAGGGAGCTGCTGAAGGAAGGCCTCCGTGGCCCTATGAATCCCCGAAACAACGGACCCCAATTCCTTCTGAATCATGTCGTGACACTCCTCCGCTCATTGTGCGTTACGAAGATGAGCTTGAGCCTCGCTTCGCGCCGTTGCGAGTTGAGAGGGGAATTCTTCCAGTTGCTTCTTCAACATGTTCTTGCCCTCTTCTGCAACCACCAATAGGTTTTTCAATTCTTCTATTCGATCATCCTTCTTCTTCTCGTTTCGCTCCGCCGCCATGCGAGCTCGCTCCTCCTCGGCGAGACGATCCCGCATCAGGGAAATTACTCCCTCGAGCTCTGCGTTTTTCGCAGCCAAATCCCGACTTTGAGCTGCTTCGGCCTGCACCTTGGCCAACGAGTTCTCGGAGTCCTGAAGTGCCCTTGAAAGATTAGCCTTCTCCGCTTCTAGTTCCACTACCCGTCCCTTCGCAGCATCGCAATCCTGGACCCCCTTGTTAAACTGGCCCAAGTATGTCCGAAATTGACGCGATATCTCTGAAGCGAGTACAGCCCCCTAGAAATGGAGAAGGAATGAAGAAGGGCGTTGAAAGACACAGATACCAGTAAGATAAGCTCAAAAGGGAAGGTACCTTTAGATGATGGTCCATCGAGATCTCACAGAGAGAAAGGTCATTGACTTCCTCAAATAAGGCCACGGATTTATTGTAAGGAGAAAAAGCCGCACGCATCTTTCTTAAAGATGGAGATACTGAGCCCCCTCTCAAAATCTGAGGTTGAAAAGTCCGACAAATCAAAGCGGACAAAGGAGGAGCCCACACCACCCGCAGGGGCTGGTTGGTTCGAAGGTAAAATCCCTTCACCCGGAGGGAGGACGCCTTGAGTACTTGGAATCGGATGTTCTGGATCCTCCTCCTCCGCGACAGGCGAAGGAGAGGCGAGCGCCTTAGTTTGGACCTGCTCCAACGGTATTAAAGCCCCCGCCTCCTCCGCATTATTACCTCCTGCATCAACTTCGTCAAAACCTGAAAGAACATCGCACCCTAACGAGCTGGCGGGAAAAGTGTCAGGAGTAAGACCTTCTCCCCCGGTGGGGGTGTCAGGAGTGGAAATGCTTAACCGCAAACCCCGAGTCTCCCCTGCCACGGGGACGGCCACACCTTCAAGTTCCCCCCGTGCGCACTCTGCAGCCGGAAAATCACCATCGTCCTCGTCACACACATCGATAGTCTCCACTCCGGGAATCCCTAAAAATGAGTACCCGGGGGATTGACCCCCGTCAACATGCACATCTGCGGAAGAATCAAGCGGGGGGGCAGAGGGAACCTCCCCCATCCCAGCTGGACTTGATGTGGTCTCGGGAAAGTTCGTGTCTGGGACGGATGGCGTATTTGAGGGTTCGCCCGCAACATCCAAGGGGATCGTTTCGGAGGCCCCCCCGCCTCAACAGAATCCGAAGGGGGCGGCGGCAGGTGGGACGTAATCGCCACAGAGCTGGAGGAATCACCTTCATCGCTGGATTCCTCTGCACCCCAATCCGCATCCTCGTCATCATCATCCCCCAAATCCTCGCTCCCACCCGAAGTGGCAGCAGCTTGGGGCGGCGCCACACGAGTTAACCTTGCTCGTTTGGCCGGACGGGGAGAACCAGCTGACCCTCGGGGATGAGGGGGCGCGCGGCGTCCCCAGTCAGTAAAACGAGAGCATCGGGCGACCCCTATGGCGCCCATCGCGGCCTCATACTCCATTGCTTGGCAAGGGCCTAGAAGCTTGCGAGCCAATCTCTCGGCCGCCCCGCGCCCCAGGTCTTGAACCCCCTCGGGTCGAATCACAGACACCGTGCCTCCCAGCGACCGCTCCAGAGTAACGGGAGAGCTCCTGGCCAAAGGGTCGATACGACACAGACAATATTCCTCCACCAAATCTCGCATTGTACTCTGGGCACGAAGAGCCTTCAGATAATCCAGATATCCAATTTCTTCCGCGGTCGCGCTCCAATTAGGGGATCGAATCGCGCGGATTGGACCCATCGAAGTATGGAGGGGAGAGTCTGCACCCACGAGAATTTGATAATACCACCGTGACATCCATCCTGAGTCCCATTTCCCCTTGGCGGCCGCTACTGGGATTTCCTTTATAAGGGACCTCTTCGTCTGAAAATTCAGGGAACCGAAGCATGACTTGCGGCCTTCGTTCCCTGTCTTCTGTTGCTTCGGTTGCCAAAACGCATCTTCTATGAGAGAAAACAAGCGCCCTGTCAAGGGGATCCCAGCCGGATGGAACGCCCATTCCAAAGATCGCCAATCGCACAATAAGCGTTAGGGGTAAGCGTGAAAGCTCGCATGGAAAACCGAGCACCGACGTAAGAGGCGGACGGAAGCGGCTCTGCCGAGAAATGCCGCGAATACCATCGCTTCATTCGCCTGGTGAGGAGTTTCTTCATCACCAGGGAGGCGCATGGAAGGGCGTATTACCCCGAAATCAGCCGCTAATGCGTCGAGATCGGCAGAGCTCAACGCCGACCGCCCCAAAATGGGGGATAATCCCGCGGCATCCTCCTTGCTCAAAACCGGCTTTATCTTAGGAGGGCGCCTAGGACCCATGGAGATCTAGGTAGGTGGAAGATCAGGAAGATAGATGCCAGAGGAGAACACGAACGAGAAGAGAAAACGGACGAAATGCGGAGCACTAGAGAATGAACCTCGCCACCGTCGGAGAACCCTATCTCTACAGGGTACGCAAAAAAAAAAAACAACTCTCGGACGTTTACTATTACATCCCAGCGAGCAGAATGACATCTACCCGCTGACATGAGGGGCTAGTGTGGTGGACCGGCCAGGCTCATCCCTCCCCCTCGGCTAACTAAATGAAGCACCACGTATCTAGTGACCCGCATGAACGGTTTTATAAACGTCGGCCTCTTCCTTCGATAAAGCCATAAGTCCATACCTTAGGGGATCATCCCCCGGTAAAAAGGGATGATGGATAAAGATCGCCCCTTCCCCCCCCCCCCTCCGCAATGAGGGGAAACCCCCTTCCGTGGCGAGGGGAGAAACCGGAGGAAATCACTCCCAGCCGTGTTTCCCTCCGACGTGAACCTAGTGTCAATCTCCAAGGCCTGACACCCCCCAACAACTCCTCCCAAGTACACAGTGACGTGTCCAGGCAATCTGAGACCCCAACACAAGTGAAATTCCCGTCGAACCCCTATAAAAGGTGTACGAACAGAGGGCAAAAAACCCAACGTATGAGAGACGTGAGTCAATAAAAAATTCAGGTTAGCCCTTGGCAAGAAATAATAAAGAAAAAGAAGGCCAATCAATACGGGCATATCCCAGGCCCGCCCTATAAAGCGGGGAGGAAGACAGGGTAGAAGGAGGTTCCCCGAAAAAGACAAGAAACAGTCCAACGAAGAGAAAGAGAGAGAGAGAAATCCCTGGCGGCAATTGTCGCCACACCTACGAACTAGGGGCGAGCCTAGTCAGTTGCCTGTGGCATATTGGTTGACGCCATGCGTTTTCTTTATATTCCGCTGCAAATTTATTCGAGTAAGACTTTAGCCCTGCGAGGCGTAATTTTGTAACTTGACTATAAGGTCGAGCAACCAGTTATATTTCCATTTTTAATAAAGCACTTTACTATTTCGTTGAGTATGATTGTGATATATACTGATGTTGAGACTGTGTGCACTAGCGTGATCCTGGACTAGTGCTGAATTCGGGTCCCGATAGCAATCGACGATGTCGAGGTGCCATGTAGATCATATCACTACTACAGATATGGCCTTCAGTACCGGTTCACAACGGCCATCAGTACCGGTTGGAGGCTCCAACCGGTACTGATAAGCTATTGATCAGTACCGGTTGGAGGTACCAACCGGTACTGATGAGCTACACGAAGATTTCCATTTCCCAGGAGGTCACTCATCCTCACTCCCGCCCAAGCACGTACCAACTGGTACTCACCCATCATAGTACTACTCTCGCCTAAGCACGCTTAACTTCGGAGTTCTTATATGATCTATGACTGTAGTGTTGGTATGATCGTATTTTAAATACAACGCGTCCCCCTCCCCTTAACCTTACAGAGCACCCGAACACTGTTTTTAGTATTCTCCTACTGCGAACTAAGTTTTCAAATTTACGATGACTTGAATGTATGAAATTTATCTAAGTCTTCAAATTTACCATGACTTGAATGTATCAAATTTATCTATTTGAACCATCCAAGTCATTGGTAAAATTGAACATTTAGCCAAAATTTGAATCATCCAAGTCATAGTAAAATTGAACACTTATTCAAAATTTGAAACATCTATGTCATGGTAAAATTGAACACTTATTCAAAATTTGAAACATCCATGTCATGGTAATTTCGGAATATGAGAATACTAAAATAGTGTTCGGGTGCTTTGTAAGCTTAAGGGGAGGGGGACTCGTTATATTTCAAATGCTATCATACCGACACTATGGTATTAGATCATGTAAAAACTTTGAAGTTAAGCGTGCTCAGGCAAGAGTAGTACTCAGATGGGTGACCTCTTGGGAAGTGCGTTAAAATCGATGATAGAACTCATTAGTTAAGCATGCTTGGGCGAGAGTAATACTAACTAGGATGAGTGACCTCTAAATCTCTTCGTGTTGTTTTAAAACCGTCAGAATATTAAATATAAACATTTGTGGCGGTTTTTGGCTAAAACCGCCACTGATAATTATCAGTGGCACTATATCAGTGATGGTTCAAAAAACCATCACGGATGACAGTTATGAACCGCCACTGATGTGTAGTTTTCTAGTAGTGACTCCATAATGAAACATTCGAACTGGTTAACAGAAGGTAATACGTCTTTGTTCATGTAATTACGATAACTTTGTTTATCGGTTTCCTAAATAAATGTTACGACTTTGTTCATTTGGTACGACCTGATTGTGAAACATATTGTCAAGTGACATTATTTTAAACTGGTCCCTGATCCAATAATGTGGACACATGTTGAAGAACATTACGAGGAGCGGTGATGATTTGATCAGCACATGTATTGATTGATGGTAATGTTTCACATACCATAGATATGGAGATATCAAACCAATAATGTAGACACATGTTGAAGAACATGGATAGTCAGACAAGACTCACTCCGAGACGCTGTGAGTTGTTATCTCTTATAGTGCCATCAACGTATAGTCTCAAGTGCTATATGCCTATATGGTCCTTAGAGCATCTCCAGCAAGGGCCCATAAAACATGATCCCTATTTTGGATTTAGAGACTCCCCCTATTTTTTAGGGCCCTGTTTTCAGAGCAAAAGTTCAGCAATAGCCCCTAAATCTCAGCCCCTATTTTACTTTTTCTCCTATTTTGACATATCCGCTATGTATAATCTTCATTTGACACCACTAAAATTCAATCAAAAATATTTGTAATACATAAAACATAAGCATGTTAACATTTACAATTTAAAAATATGATATTTCAAATTTAAATTTAAAAATTTCAAAACATGATAAATAGATAAATAGAAAGTCCGAACAATGAATCAAACTACGAAGCGCTGTGAATTGCCCACAAATGCTCAATAAGATCTTCTCGAAGCCTCTCATGTATTTCTCTGTCTTCAATAATAGGGGATGTACTCATGTCCCTGGGAATTGGGGCTGAGGAGGCAAATTTAAGGGCTTCCTAATTTTAGGGGCTTGAGTTGGGGCTCCCTGGGAATTGGGGCTGAGGAGGCAAATTTAGGGGCCTCTTAATTTTAGGGGCTTGAGTTGGGGCCCTGTTGGATCTATTTTTTTACTACACTTCCTATTTTAAGATTTAGGGGTTAGTTTAGGGGCTTTGCTGGAGATGCTCTTAGACCTGAGATTGTCATGGATGCCTAGCATGTAGACTAGTATGCTTTTGTGTCACCAGACGCTACACCGTAACAAGGTAGTTATAAAGATAACTACTGGGTATGTCACGATACATCGCCAAGGGTGTGATGATCAAGATGGGATTTGCCCCTCCTAGATAATGGGAGAGATACCTTTGGCCCCTTGTGTGGATGGATAGGGAAGCGCACGGCTATGCTAAGATAACTAAGGAGTTAGTCATGATTTGTATCCATCACACTGCCGACTGAAGTGGTCTAGCTATCAACAAGGGTGGCGCACATCTCGCCTTGGCTTGACTGGTATCGTGTGGCAAAGGGATCGGTATGTGAGAGTATCAAGTTTCAACCGAAAATTGATTTTGTGCATTCGGGGGTCAATACGTACTGCTAGGTGCCGCTGTTGATCAGTGGATTGGAAACAGGTTTCTGGATCCACGTCCGACTTGCATTGAACCTAACGGGTCACACACTTAACGAGTTGGAACTGTTTAATGGGTTTGCGCGTGGATGAGATCTGCGTTGGAGATGGAACCCTAGAGGGCTTCGGCCCACTAGCGTCTTTATAAAAGGCGAGGCCAAGAACAGTGCGTGGTGTCATTAGAATCCTCACTACGTTCAGCCGTCGCACGCCCTTCCTGCTCCCCAAAAACCCTAGCCATGTGGGGAGGTGCTAGCACACCCCGCATGGCGTTCCTGCTCAGTACGTGTGGATACCGATAGATGCGCTGTCGCACATAGACGCGTTGTTCGGTTGGATCTCCGGCGACTTTCGGTGATCAACCCCAACCAGATTGGGAACTCTCGGCCCTGATTGGGAGCTGCTCGACGTTGATCAGGACGTGAACGACTACTTCCTCTACGCGCATGTATCTACTTCCGGTGCATCGGTGCGTCAAGGGTAACGATTCATGATCCCCTACTCACTTGTGATCTTGGATGATTCATGGTAGAGAAAAAATTATTTTATGCTCACGTAGCCTACCCGTACACCTTCATTAACCTATCTATATTTCGGCAATGCCACCATTATCCATAGACCACTAACCTATGCGGATTCTACGCTTGCCACAACATGCAACCCCTCGTTGGTTCAAAGAAGACCAATGACATAGAGGTTTGTCAATCTTGAAACAATTGTTTTGTGAAGACCCTCCCTTTTATGATACAGTGTATCATAAAAGACAGGTTCTAATGCGCTTCTTGTGCTAGTCCCTAGATCAGTAGCTAGCACGCACATACAAATGAAAATCATAACCATACAATTTATTATTACAAAAACTATAATCTTACAAATCAGAAATATACAGCGGAAGAAACAGAAGTCTTGTAGTATGCCCATCCAATCTCTTAGGCAACTGACAGGGTATAACTCTAGATAAAATCATCATCATTACCCCGTAACCTGCGTTAAGTACGATCTGTCGGGATATTCACCTAAAAACAACAATGATAGCAAGGGTGAGTACATTGCGTACTCAGCAAGACTTAAAGTGTTTGTAAAACCTATGATATATGCAAGCTGATTCAACAGGATGGCTATCAGGGTTATTTTGTATAAAGCCAAATTGAATTGTAAATATTGAATAATAGATTGAAAGAGAAATTGAATAAAAAGCAATTTGACAAGTATATAAAATAATGAACTGGTAAATGAATAAGAAACATCTCACCATTCCTCTATGAATGTGAGAAACAATATATCCAATGCCAATACATGGCATGAAACCAACGCCAACACATGGCAAGAATTTATCCTATCTGCCAACACATGGCACGATAGCTGAACACAATCTTGTCAACACATGACAAGTATTGAGTCATCTGTAGGGTAACTTCCATTACCAAAATCTTTATTTCTTTCTATTTTTATGAAAATTTCAAAAACATCTAACTAGTGCAAGTTCACCAAGTGTTCATAACCGAGAGCGCGGCTAATCGATTAGTTTTTACTATTTAGAGTTGTACAGCTTTACCCACAAAGAATAATTTTCTCTTTTTGCAAACGTTATTAACACACTTCCTTTGTGTGCCGTAGAGAAAATCATATATAACCTTTTACATTACTTAATCCTGATTTTGCACCAGTCCGGTGATGTTAACCTTTGCTATGGCGGCAGAAACAACTCACCCAAGTCATAACACATACATCTCATTCACACGGCAGTATATCCCTGCCAAAACCATTTCTCTCCATAGCAAAGCGTACACCGTTACATCGACAGGCGTTATTCCCAACACCTCGGTGAGGGCAGCCCTTCGAGCAACTTAAATCTAGAAGCCCGTGTTACTACGACCTTCCAATATGCAAAATCAGTTTTAAGCAACTTAATTAGTTATAGCTGACCCATACCACCATTGTGGTTGCACGGTGTTTCTTGGATCATACAACACTACGTTCGGTCCTTAATCTGATGCGGGCGATAGATCCCCTATCTACATGCAAGTATACCCTCGCACGTTCGGCTATTGCCAGTACTCACCCACGTCCAAATCATAGATTTATTTTCATTTTTACCAACATATCGGTATCCTTTATTATCATATCCAACCTTTTTAAATCTTATAAAAGTTCAAGTTAATCATTCTAAGCACAACTAAGCATGTGTCATTATACGGCGATTATACTCATTTTTCATGTTCATGTGTCATTCCATAAGCTAGGGTTTCAATGGATCATATTGAAAAGTTGATTAAGAAAATCCATATTGAAGGGTTTAACTACCGTATCCCACAAAATAACATTGTAGAATATACAGCATGCATGAAAACAGTTATGAAAACATTTATGAAAACTGGGATCAACATATTAAAGGAGGTGCTTGCTTTGCTATTCGTTGTTTACGACGAAAGTGAAGACGCAACCTGGAGTAGTCGGAGTTATCGTTGAGTACACGCTCGGATTCGTTCAATGGTAGCGTCGGCTATGCCAAGCTCTACTCGTCATATCACGATACATAGCAAAGAGCAAATTCTAATAAGGGCAAAAAGAATACAGATAGAAAAACCAAATATAAACCCATCACATTGAACATGAGTGATTTAGGGTTACGGTTGCGTTATAATCTATCTTTTTATTTGTATTTCTTACTAACGGTCTAGGCTACACTATTACTCACTTTTTATGAATTTTTTATTCTTATTTTACGAATTCAAGAAGCTAAGATTGTTTGGATTAATAGAATTAAGACATTATCTAACGCACTTATCATTTCCCGGCAGTACCGATTCTCAGGCCGCGGTATTACCGTCCTTCGGTAGCACCGACCTTAAGTATTAAGAGAGTGTTTACTGGATTAGAGTTACTGGCTGATCCTACATGGTTTTGATGATTCCTACAGCAAGGGTTTTTTTAGTTAAAGGCTATTTGATGCTCATTTATTCTCAACATGCGGTGTCGAAAACTATAACTCTTAGGGTTATTTCTCTAATAGGATTAAGATGCAAAGCAGGTTGTA
Source organism: Rhipidocladum racemiflorum (assembly GCA_036346355.1). NCBI lineage: Eukaryota > Viridiplantae > Streptophyta > Magnoliopsida > Poales > Poaceae > Rhipidocladum > Rhipidocladum racemiflorum. The sequence goes on from CM070584.1 coordinate 11,147,697, forward strand.
AATTAAATATTTTCTCGAAATATGGTAGTCCATATACTAAGAGCAGTTCTGGGCTATTTATCCTAAAATTCTTATTAAGACGAGATATTCTGTGGGCTGCTGAAAAGGCCTAAGTGTTACTAAAGTCTACACGATAACATTTCAGTTTTCGTTTAATATTTGCGACTGCACCTTAAAGGATTATTTAATGATTCTTTAGGAAAATGGTAGGGGATATCTCTGTGAGTGTTTTAAAGTAGGTTACGCGGCACTTCACCTTAACCCACGATGTTCTTCAATTAAAAGGGTGTTAAAGCCTTATGTGAACTTAACCTTTCATTACATGCATAAGAATTATTTTCGCGAGATTAACTAGTACTGAACTAGGGGTATTTAAATACAGACTTTACAAGAATTAATACTAATACTTATTTCTACACCTAAATTTATATTCTAATTATAGGTGCATTAAGGGCAAGGTTATATGCAAACTTAGTTCCATTCTTGCTAAAGTTTATTTGAGTGTCATTTTATGCTAGGGACATACATATTATTTTCCATTGTTTGTAAAACATTACTTTAAGGGCAATATGTAGAACAACGCGGTATGTTACTCTAGCGCAAATTAAAATTTCTACCGCATAACCAAAAAGCTACTCGCAAGAAGTGGATCACAGATTAGATTACCACTAGACGCGCAGTTGCGGAATCCTTCACGCTTTGATGTAGTGGATCGTCCTCGCTTCGGATCATCCTCGCTGCGGATCGTCGTCTCCATGCTGCAGTAGCAGCAGCGTCACCATAACAGTTCACACGTCCGGGGATGGAGCGCCGTGCATCAGCGTGCAAGCACCGTGTTGCTCGGCACAGGCAACGAGAGGTAGAGGCTAGGGTTCTGGATGTAAGGTCTGTATGGCGCCCACCCTTCTCCTCTCCTTATATAGCCACGCGACGAAACCCTAAGCCAGGACCCATCAGCGCGTTAAGCCCACGAGGTCCATTAATTACGAATCCAATCCGAATTAATGCGTCCCAACCTGTTAAGTGTGTGACCCTGTAGGTTCATACGCATTTGGACATAGATTCGAAAAACCCTTTTCTAATCCAATAGACGGTAGTGGCTCCTTGTAGAGCATGCCAACTCCCAAACGCATATGATCAAAGTACTAATGTAATAATCCCTTTGCCAAACTATATGAAGATCGAACTCAAGGCGAGAAGCATGTCATCCTTTGACAGTTCAATCCATCTCTCGTATTCGTGATATATTAATGTTGTGTTTGACTTCTCAATCACGGCATGGCTATGCACTTCCTTAATCATATCACATGAGTGGCCTAGATATATATCTCCGTTACACTAGAGTGGCAAATTCCATCTTGACTGCTCACTTCCCTCTGCATGTTTCATAGTAAATATGAAAGCTCCCTTTATAACTATCCGGTTAGAAAATAGTGTTTGGTAATCTCATGGTAAACTATTACATATGTAGGGAATGTGACAATCTCAGGTCTAAGGATTATACATCTACTATGATCATACATCTACTATGTATAAGATACACTGATGATATATAAGAATGTAACATTCTCGCAGTGTCCCATTGCGGGTCTATCTAACACATGTTCTTCAACATGCGTTCATAATATATTGATTATATCTCCATATCCCATGATCTATGAAACATGATCATCATTCAATACATGCGCTGATCTATTCATCGTTGTCCTATACAATGATACCCGATCAGAGATTATATCAATGAGTAGAGAGTTTCATAAGCAATCACATACTTGCTGATCAATATAATGATATATATTCATTGGACCAATAATCATATTATCATTCATAAACAACGTTATGTTACAATCATCTATATGACTACCTCAAGGGCATAATACTAACACAATATTCCTATGTGTGGAAGACGAAAACTGTTATGAACCTAATTTGAATTAGACCTTTTGGTCGATTAATATGGTCTCGACCTTAGTAACACCTTGAGATTAATTCTATATGACTTAATACTTATTCATGACATTTTACTTATATATATATATATATGTTTATGTTTTCAATTCTCAAATGCATCTATCACATGAAAGCATGTGTTGATTAACAGGCTAAATACATATTGTGGCTAGTTACAATGGGTTTCGCATTATTAAGTGGTTTTGATCTATAGATCTTAAACCAATAGGTTTTTATTATACTTGCACTATACAGCTATATACCAGTTACATGTGTTTAGTACCAAAGTCTTTCATAAATTAGTGTGAACTGAATTAAATATGCATCATTTCTGCATAATTAGGTGTATTGTGGTCCTAAGAAGACTTAGAAACTCATCTTCAAAATTTTAAGAGATTAATAGCTATGGTTAACACTATATATATTTCTATGATTAGAATCCACCCAACATAGAAACTAATACAGATTGGGGGCTAAATTTATTCACTTCGTAGCATTCTATGATCATATCCCCTAGATTATATATTTTATATGCCCTGAATATCTATATATTTAGGAATGCTAGGGTCCTACTTGGGTCTAGAAATTGTTCATATCAAATTATGAATTGAAGATATGCTGATCAAATCTTCTCTAACGTTAAAGGTGACTAATTAAATATCCACCTAGTTAGTTCCACTAAGTAAAAAGGAGTTTTCCTAAAATTACCTAGCTCTTTAATTCGCAAACTTTGTATATGTTTCTGTACGAATACTGGTACAAATGGAATAAGAATTACTTAACTTAGGGCCCTCATTGTTTGAATGTGCAGATCAATTGTTGTTGCTTCCTGCTATGAATTCTTAGCTATACAAGCTTAATCACTTACCTCTCCTGGATTCCTACCAATTAGTTAGTCTTCGAAAGAAAATCCAGCCCCACCTGCCAAGGAGTACATAAGGCACTAGCATTACTAGTCCTGATCCAATCGGTATCCATCCATTAGAGGGGAATATACTGAAGAGAAGAAACAGAGCGGGGGCGTGCGCAGGGGGTCTTACTGCGACGGCTCTGGTGTGCAAGTCCGGCGAGGGGAAGGGCTGGAGGCTGGCCGGCTGGCGGTCCGGCTAGGTGGAGGGAGGCCGAGAGAGATCCAGGAAGTGCTCGGCTGGGCTGGGGCGACTTGAATCAGTGGCGCGGCAGTCCAATGTGACGGCGGCGAGCTGCACACCCATTGGCAAGATGAGCAAGGGAACTGTGACCGAAGGCCAAGAAAGGAAGAGTGAACTTTCCTGATGCCAAGGAACTCCTTGGCCGGAGTTGCGACGGCCCGAGGTGGCAGCTCGGCGAAGAGATGCGGAACCGACGGCGGGCTCCAGTGGCGGCGATGCACAGGTAAAAGAATCGCAAAATTGTTTGAGGGGCTTTGGTTGTTAGTGTTTGATGATCCTCTCTACGAATTTAATTGGACTGTGATGCATCATGGAAGCCAAATTGCAAATTCTCCCTCTTATTGCTTGGCTCGGCAATGGAAGCAATGGTGGCTGTGGCTTGGCTGGGAAGATTGGGGATGAGGTCTGGACATGAAGAATAGAATGGAGGAAGTGGATTGGATGCTTCAGTCGGGCCAGTGGCGGATCTAGGATTTTAAGTTAGGGTATGCCGAGCTAATACTATAATATACAATTCGGTAAAATCCAATGAACAATTTGGTAAACAACTACAAATATTGTTGAGAAATTCGGTATACGAGTATAAAATAAAATAACTAGAAACAAGATAATACAAGTATAAATTACAATATAAATAGTTCAAACAAGGGTGAGTATAAATACGAGTAGAAATTATCTTATACAGTCAGTTTGTAAAGGCCATAACTAGAAACAAGATAATACGAGTATAAATACTTTTTGTCGAGGTATTCACCTAAAAACAACAACGATAGCAAGGGTGAGTACATTGCGTACTCAGCAAGACTTAAAGTGTTTGCAAAACCTATGATATATGCAAGCTGATTCAACAGGATGGCTATCATGGTTACTTTTGCGTGGAGCCAAATTGAGTTGTAAATACTGAGTAATAGATTGAAAGCGAAAATTTGAATAAAGTAAACTAGATGGATAATTAAAATAACAGGTGTGTAAATATAATAAGTAAGGATCACATAACAGTAGTAAACAATTCACAGTTCACCGTGAGTATCGAATCGTCCATTCCCAACAATATCTAGAATCAATTTATTTTGTCCACACAGGGCACAACAGGTGAATCCAACCTTGCCAACGAATGTCAAGAATTGAATCATCTGTAAGGGTAAGCTCACTAATTCCAAATTTTATCTTCTCAATTAATTTTATAAAAAGACAAGAAGCTTTCTAACTAGTGCAAGTTCACCAAGTGCTCATAACCGAGAGCGCGGCTAATCTATTAGTTTTAACTCTGTAGAGTGGTACAGCTTTACCCACAAAGAATGACTTCCCTTTTTGCAATCGATAGTTACACACTTCCTTTGGTGTGTCGCCAGGGAAAAATCATATATAACCTTTACATTACTTAACCCAGGTTTTGCACCAGCCCGGTGATGTTAACCTTTGCTATGGCGGTAGAAACAACGCACCCAAGTCACGATACACAAGTCATTCATACGGCAGTCCATCCCTGCCATCCATTTCTCCCCATAGCAAAGCGTACACCGTTGCATCGGCAGGCGTTATTCCAAACACCTCGGTGAGGGCACCCCTTGGAGCAACTTCAATCCAGAAGCCCGTGCTACTACGGCCTTCCAACATGCAAAACCAGTTTTAAGCAACTTAATTGGTTATAGTCGTCCCATACTGGCATTGTGGTTGTACGGGTAATCTTGGATCATACAACACTGAGTTCGGTCCTTAATCCGACCCGGGCGACAATCTCCACCTAACTACGTGTGAGCACACCCTCACACAACCGGCTATTGCCAATAAGTCACCCGCGTCCAAACCATAGTTTTATTTTCAGAAAAAGAAACATCAATATTCCAACATGTTCATAAATAAAGTTCATCATGTTCAACATTTGAATATGTCAAATTTTAAGTTCATTACGAACAGTAAACCATCTGTTCGCATCCCAATCTAAGCATGGCTAAGCGTATGCATGTAATAAGCGATTATACCCTTATTTCACCATTTATCCAATGTCTAGGGTTATCAAGGTTCACATGTCAACATTGATTATGGAAATCCCATAATGAAGGTGATATCTACCATAACCCAAAATTACATTCTATAAAACATAAAGCATGCATGAAAGATTTGACAAAGGAATATCTGAACATTTGGGTTCAATATGATCAAAGGGGCTTGCCTTGCTATACGTTGTTTTACAACGAAGTCGAAGTTGTAGCTCGTGTTGTCGATGGAGTTGGAGTTGTCGTCGAGTACGCGCTTAGACTCGCTATCGGAAGCGTCGGCTATGTCGGATTCTACTCGTCATACCGCGAGAACATAGCAAATAATAATAAACTCCAATAAGATAAATTCCAAAGAGGCAAAAAGAATACAGATAGAAAAACCAGATAGAAATCCAAGTAATAGATCATCACACATAACAAACATGATTTCTGGGTTTAGGTTATAAGATTTCAAGTATACGCGTTAATCTATCTTTTCTCCTATATCTCTCACTAATGATCTAGTCTACACCCTTACTCACTTTTTATGAATTGTTTATTCTTAGTTTATGAATTCAAGAAGCTAAGATTGTTTAAATTAATTGAATTAAGACATTAGCTAACGCACCTATTGTATTCCAGTAATACCGACTCTCGGATCGCGGTATTACAACTTTCTGTAGTACCGTTCTCGAGTTCCGGTAGTACCGACTTTTAATATTAAAAGGGAGCTAACTAGATTAAAGCTATCGACTGAACTTATAAGGTTTTCGCATGATTATTACGACACGAGTTCTTACGCTAAGTACTTCTTATGCTTGTATATTTGCAATATACACTATCGACAAACATAATACTTAGGGTTTTTGCGCTAATAGGATTCAGATGCAAAGCAAGAAGTAAATTAAATATTCTTCCAGACTATGATAGTCTACATACTAGGGAGTGATTCTGGGCTATTCTTCTTAACATTCTCATTTAGACGAGATATTCTACGGGCTACCGAAAAGGCTTAAGTGTTATTAAAATCTACGCAATAACTATTCAACTTTCGTTTTACATTTGCGGCTACACCTTATAGAGTTCTTTAACCATTTTTCACGGACTAGCTGGGGGTATCACTAAGAGTGTTTTAAAGCAGGTTCCGCGACTTTTCACTTTTACCCGAGACATTTTTCAACTAAAGGGGGCATTACAACTTATGCAAATTTAACCCTACATTGCATGCAAATGAAGTATTTTTACAAGATTAACTAGTATTGAACTAGAGGTATTTAAATACAGATTCGGCAAGAGTTAACACTAATGCTTATTTCTACACTTTAACCCATATTCCAATCGTTTATACATTAAGGCAAGATTACATACAAACATGAATTTAACTTAAGAAAACATGGAATATGGTTGTGATAGTCTAATCTGGACCTAGGGATCATTTTCACTATATTTGGAATCTGCACAATTTGTTTATCACCATTTAAGCTGCTAATGCATTAAAAAGCAACATAATGCAAACTTAGCACAACTAATCTCAAATCTAAACATTTTTACATACATGCATTGCATAAGATCTAAGGAACCTAACAAGATTTGTTTCAGCAACTTTGGAGTTCATTTACTCTAATTCTACACATGGCATATTTCAAACCTAGCATTCAAATTTGAATCTACAATTTAAACAGAAGACACATATTCAATAATTTGCATAAAAAGGTTATCTACTGTCGAATCGACACTAGGAAATTTGGTTGCACTTAAATTAAACCTTAATTGAACAAGTTATGCCTTTATGAATATCTAGCGCAAGGAAATCAAATTTAACTAAAAACAAATCTAAACCAAGTTAAAACTTAATTACTTTTACATATTTGGATTTCTAAGATCATAAGGATTCTAACGGAATTGGTTTCACTCTAATTGGAGTTCATTTGCACAATTTTAATACTTAGCATCTTTAGACCTTACTCTTTGAATACAAATTTAAATTTTGAACAGAGATCAAACATTCAATATTTTTGCACAAACAGAATTAGAGATCAAAATATGAATTTAGAGATTTATTTTGTTGAATTCGGAGCTTCCTAGCAAAAGATATGGAGGGTTGAATATAGAGCAAAAATGAAAAAAAACTACTTGGCTGAACCGGGAATCGAACTCAGGACCTACTGACTAGAGCGCGGTGCCAAGGTGCTAAGTTGTTACTTGGGTGCACAAATTTAGCAACAGTATTTTAAGGTGCATGCTGCAACCATCCACTGAAACGAGAAAACAAATCGCCAGAATAGTTGGCTTAGGAGGAATCGAACCCATGACCTCACGGTCCAGGCAGAAGGGTGCCACTGGGTCATGAGACGAGGTTGTATGGCCAAGTATTTGAGCTCACCTTCCTTCTGTTACGGTTTCGGCTGGGAGTTGTCGTAACGTCTACAGTGTCTCCCAATCGGTGACGACTGCTGCAAGCGATAGAATGGACAAGGGGACGGCGGTTCAGATCATTGCGGCTAACAATTATAGCACAAAAGTGTAAGAGATATGATCAGAACCCGCCTGGAAGGGAGGATGGTGGTAGGTCGAATGCTTCAGTTTGTCGGTCTTCTCTGAACTTCCCTCCTGAATACAGCAAGCAGCCGACTGGAACTCGAAAGAAGTAAGCGATCTTGACGTAGAGTGGTGCTGCGAGCGATTCTTCAGTACACAGTCCCCTGACCGGCAATGGAATTTGGGAAGAAGCCCGGCTAACGAGGGAAGATGGAAGAGTCCTGGAGGTGATTATATAGCTCAGGAATAGCTTGGAGAGTTTTTATAGATGGCTCGAGCTGTGGGAAAAGTTGATCGGTGTCCAGACAAGAGCGGTGACTCGGGAGACTTCAGCGGCGCCAGTGCGTGGGAACTTGAGACTGGTGTGAGGGCTTCGGCCGGTTCTATAAGGGCCTTAAGGTGGCTGGTGAAGTGAAGCTCTACACAAGTTTGATTGGACTATAATGGCTTGAATCAATTTTTGACTGGTGGAGGAGCTTTGCCTGCTTGCGTTCGGATCAGGAAGAACAGAGAAGAAGCAAAGAATGAGGGAACCTGGCTCTGGACCTCTTCGAGAAGAAAGGAGAAGGAGGTCCTAGTGAGCTCAAACCAAGTCGACTGATGCAACAAATGGAAGGGTCCATCATGCAGTCAAAGAAGGAGGATGAAGAGGCGACGTGACCTGTGGCGTGAGGGCAAGGGGGAAAGCCAAAGAAAGGAGAGAATTCCAGAGCTAGTGCTGGCGTCGAGTGTGTGTGAGAAGTGCCAACCTTGACCGAATACAGAGAGGAGTCATGGCATTTTGGTCCGACATGGTAAAGTGCTCAATTGAAGCTGACGTTGCTGGGCTTGTACAGTACTGTCCACAGTGCAAGGTATGGGGGGAGCAGTACTATGCCAGGCACATCATTTCCTTCAAGAGAGTGAGGCGCGACAGAGAGAGAGAGGTTTCCAGGTTGCAGTTCCTTGCGACAGCAGAGAAAAAAGAATGCATTTAAATCTTGGGCCAAAACAATTTAAAATATTTTTAAACTTCTTAAATTAAGTTATTTGTAAAATTTTATTACTTGCGTAAAATCTTCAAGAAAAAACTCCAAGAAATTTTATTTTAAATAAAAGTGACAAGATTGACATGATAATAAAATTTTATTGTTTTTAAATCCTTTCTTTTTAATTAATGCATTCACTTTTACTTTTTGACTTTTGGGAAAAAGTTGATATTGACCGTATTTACTTTACTGTAAATATCTTATTACTATTCTACTTTTACACTTTCACTTTTTACCTCTTTACCATTTTTACCAAATTCAATTATTTCTTTTCTATTTGAAACTAAGTCCAAACTAAAGAGCTAAACTTATAAATTTAGATTTTGGCTCAACCAGAATTTGAAATGCACATTTCCTGCTAGGCCTATTTTCGGGATGTTACATACATGCATGTCTGAATACTCTTTGCGATAGAGTATACAGTCGTTTGGACATGAATGTATTCTTTCTACTTCTAATTCCAAGGAAATACAACCTTCTTTGCAAGATATGTTGTTTCAGGCAATATGTTTCCCTCTGGAAGCATGTTAGTTAGAGATGTAACAACACCGTGAAACTCTTATCAGACCAACCATTGCTTGCCTTCAATTTTAGTAGTGAAAGCACAGTGTGCAACTTTGTGTATTCCTCCTTGCAACCTGGGAACAAATGTTTGTCCGAGTTCTCCATCAAACCCTGGAATTGATTAAACTCTCTCTGATTAGTGTAGTTCCCTTCTGCATCGCGCAATATCTGAGCCAGATTATTGTCATCATCGATGAGCAACCTATTATCATCGGATCCGTAACTGATGTCAGCTAGCATGTTGCTAGCTCCGTCATTGATGACGTTATCACCTTCATGTATGATCTCTTCTTCACCGTGCCTTGTCCAGTATGTATAGCCAAGTAAAAAACCCCTTCGAATCAAGTGCAAGTGGATATGCTATTTGTCTGAAAACATCTTCTCATCTTGCAATCAATACATGGACAATGTATATATTCCTTTTTCTTTTGCAACTTGTCCTTCTCGGCGAATCTTAGAAAAGCAGAGACGCCGTTGATGAATTCTTGACTGTAACGGTCTGCACTGTACATCCATCTCCGATCCATTTACAATTAATTAACATAAACGATTATCAATAAAAACTAACTAAATCTAAACTTTAATTTGAAAAATATATAAACTAACCTTAATTGAACTAGTTCTAAGCAATAAATTTCCACTAGATCACTACAAATAAATGCTTATGAAAATTAACAATCTTAATATATTAAATTCAATATATACTTAATAATAATTAATTAGGTAAAAATAATATATGGACATAATTTTAATTTATATTATATAAAGCTAGATCGATAAAAACTAACTAAATCTAAACCTATAATTTGAACTACATATAAATTAACATTAATTGAACTAGGTCTAAACTTTAAATTTCCACTAGATCACTACAAATTAAATAAATGCTTATAAAAATTAAATATCTTAATATATTAAAGTCAATATATGCTTAATAATAATTAATTAGGTAACAATAGTAGATGGACATAGTTTTAATTTATATTATATAAAGCTAGGTCGGTAAAAATACTAAAACTAAACCTAAATTAACCTTAATTGAACTAGGTGTAAACATTAAATTTCAACTAGATAGCTACAAACAAATGCTTACGAAATTTTAATATTTTAATTAATTAAATTTAATATATGCTTGTTAATAATTAATTAGCTACCAATAGTAGATAGACATAATTTTAATGTAATGAAGCTAGGTAATAAATTCATCATCTGTAAAATGATAGATAAAAAACAAACTAAATCTAAACCATAATTTGAACTACTTATAAAATAACCTTAATTAAACTAATTTTAAACATTAAATTGCAAAAAGATCACCACAAATCAAGAGAGGGGAACAAATTACTCACCTTAGAACACCTAGAGGATGTACAAACAAAGAAATCACTGCAAATAGAATCTGGAATTTTTGGTGTTCGGTTTGGTTTCGGGAGAAAAAAGATCGGGCATGGAGCTGTAGCTTCGAGGTGGAGGAGTATATATAGGAGTTACTATTAGTGTCGGTTTTTTTATTAGAATCGGCACAAATATTACTATTTGTGTCGGTTTGTACTAATAACCGACACTAATAATTCCTTATTAGTGTCGGTTTCAAATACAGACTGACATAAATAACTCGAAAACCATTAGTGTCGGTTTGTACTAATAACCGACACTAATATTTTGATATCTGTGTCGGTTCTGTTTATACAAACCGACACAAATAGTATTTGTGTCAGTTTCAGTTACAAACCGACACTAATATGAAACTATCTATGTCAGTTGTAATTACAAACTGACACAAATAGTCTTTCCGCCATTTTGAGTTTTAAAACCGACACAAAAAATATATCTGTGTCGGTTCCAAAAAAACCGATACAGAAAGACCAACACCTATTAATTAGGTGTTTTGTACTAGTGTCTCCAACTAACCTAGTCACTGTCAAACATTGCTGACATGCACATGGGCCAAATTGCTGCTATCTATAAATTATCAAGGCCGTACTTTGCTGAGATGCAGATGGCTGCTATCTATAAATGATTTGTAAATTATCAAGGTCGTCTTCTTGCTCTTGTTTTAGGCGCTGTCGGTGTTGTCGACAGCAGCGCTATTGCCAGCCGGGACACTCTTCCTCACTTTTTTGTTTTTATGCACAAATCACGGTCAAACTTTGCTGACATTCACATGGCTACTGTATATAGTATACGCTGTGAGTGCGTAGTGTAAGAAACGTAATATTGAAAATAAAATTCGTGCAAACCTAGGCAAATTAACTTGGTCAAAAGTTCAATGTGGAAGGAACCTTTGTTGAGCAGAGAGATGAGTGGCAGGCATTGGGGGCTATAGCCAGAGATGAAAATGACCAAGTTATAAGTACCACCCGGACCCCGCCACACAGATATAAGTACCCCTTCCCCCTCTCTATCTAACACACACACACACACACACGCACACGAGATGGACAATGCCATATCTGCAGTTACAAACGACCTAGTAGGCCGTTTCATCTCCTTTCTCATCAGCAAGTTCCCAAACCAAGCCAGTCACGAACAGAAGATGGAGAGGTTGCAGCAGCTGCTGCTAAGGGTTCACATGGTGGTCGAGGAGGCAGACCGGCGATACATCACCAACACTGCTATGCTGGTCCAGTTGAAGATGCTCGCGGAGGCCATGTACCGAGGATACCACATCCTTGACACCTTTGAGTGCAGGCACCTTAAGGAGGGTGCTGAAGAGGAGGTGAGTGAGGAGTCATCTGCCTTGTATTTACCCACTCCTCTGAAACGTCTTCGCTTAGTCGCCGGTAGGGCAAATCGCACCACCATCAGTCATGAGCTACGATGTGCCGTCGATAATCTTGAATCTGTTGCCGCTAATATGACGGAATTTGTTGTATTTTTGGCGGGATGTGAACGCATGTACCGTAGGCCCTATGACTCGTATATTTACACAGACAATTTCATGTTTGGTCGTCATAGTGAGAAGCAGCAAATTATAAACATCCTGTTGCAGCACAACCCTTCCGACACTCCGACTGTGCTTCCAATTATCGGTGGATCTCAAGTTGGGAAGAAAACTTTGGTCGCGCATATATGCCACGATGAGAGAGTCCGCTCCCATTTCTCTTCAATTTTTCACTTGAATGGAGAAAATATTTTGCTAATGGATTATGAAAGATGCACATCTGGAAGGTCTTTGTTTGTTATTGAGTTTCTTTCTGATTTGGGGGACGAGGATTGGGAAAAGTTTCATTCATCAGCAATTTGGACTGGTCATGAAAGCAAGGTTATAATTATTAGCAGGCTAGAAAAATTAGCAAGATTCGGAACCGTGAGGCATATTCACCTCAATAGCTTATCATACGAGGAGTACAACTACCTCTTCAAGACACTAGCATTTGGAAGCACAAACCCAAAAGACCATCCACAGTTAGTATCAATAGCAAGAGAGTTCCCGACAGTGTTGAATTGCTCCCTTGTATCAGGATATACATTTGCCGATTTGTTGAGGAAGAACATGGACGTTCATTTTTGGCTTGAAATGTTGAGGAGATGCAGGCTTGTAGTAAAGAAAAACAACTCCATGCATGGCAAACACCCAATACTTCGTCTCTATGAATACCGTCCAATCGACATAACGAACTTTGTACCATCTTCCCCTACTCCACTACTACTTATGAATGGTAGTGGTCAAACCGATGTTCCCAAAAGGAAGCTGCCCAAGGTGACGTTCGGAGACCTAATCCTAGATCCTACTATTCTACCCAAAGGTGAGTTTGATCTGGTGATGTGGGAATCAAGGATACCTCCTTATGCTAATACTATTCATTTTGTTCCAACTTATGCTGAAGAGAGGTCTATGACATCGTCACTGGGGAGGAAACGTCGAGGGTTATTTGTCTAGCTTAATTTATAGATTGGTGTACTTTGGTGAAATCAGATATATTCTAGCTGAGTCTAGTGCAAACGTGGTCATCCCCGCTGTGTGTTGCTTCGAAGAAACACTCTGTAAATTATCTGACCTATCTGTACCAGGCATATATAATGTTAAATGAAGGAACAGTTTACTTGGACTTTCGTCCTCACTTTGTCTAAAAGGGTTAACATGGACATGCTAATGAGTTCTATCGCCGATTTTAACGCAACATGCACGAGCACTTCCCAAGAGGTTACCCATCCTAGTACTACTCTCGCCCGAGCACGTTTAACTGCGGAGTTCTTACATGATCTAGTACTGTAGAGTTGGTATGATTGCATTTGAAATATAACGTGTCCCCCTCCCCTTAACCTCACAAGCACCCGAACAATGAGTTTGGTATTCTCATACTCTGAATACGGTTTGGAGATCACGGTTTGGAGAAGAAAAATGCTAGCATGCCAGTATGAGCACTGCAAAAACCGAATGAAATACATATGGTTCATCCTCAGATTTTCAAATTTGCTATGAATTGGATGGCTCAAATTTTGGCTAAGTGTTCAAATTTACCATGACATGTTTTAAATTTTGGCTAAGTGTACAAATTTGCCATAACTTGGATGTTTTAAATTTTGGCTAAGTGTTCAAATTTACCATGACTTGGATGCTTCAAATTTTGGCTAAGAAAAACGTCATGGCAAATTTTGGAGACTTAGTCAAAATTTAAAACATCCAAGTCATGGAAAATTTGTACACTTAGACAAAATTTAAAATATCCAAGTCATGGTAGTTAGAACCGTCCGTGATAATAATATATCACAAACAGTTCTATTTTAAAACCGTCTGTGATATCTACAGGAGTCATCACAGACGGTTTTATACTAAAACCGTATGTGATATTGCTGTATATCACAAACGGTTTTGGTATAAAACCATCGGTGATATTGCTGTATATCACAGACGGTTTCTATATAGAACTGTTTGTGATGTTGTCACTAACGGTTGCACTATAGAACCGTCTATGATGAGAAATATCAAAACCGTCTGTGATGAGACGTCTAATATAAGCCTTTCTGTAGTAGTGTGATACTTTTGACTAGGAGCATCCTTAGTTATAATAGATGAACCCCTAAGGACTCACTACTACAGGAATGTACATCATAATCGGTTCTTCTTCGTCATCACAGTCGGTTTTGATGGCAACACAAATTCTTTAGACATTGATGTGGAGGCGCTATCATAGTTGATTTTCACCCTGATTATGATAATATAGTCATCACAATCGATCTGAGCTAGAACCAATTGTGATGACGTTCTAGCTCAGACTGATTGTGATGATGAGACACATCACAATCAGTTCTAAGATGAAACAATTGTGATAATTGGGGTCATCATAATTGGTTCTAGCTGACAACCGATTGTGATGACCCCATTTGATGATCTGTACATAGTCCAAAAACATTTCTGAATTACAGATTACATACATTCATAATATCTAACACAATATCTCATAACATTCACAAAACATAATATTGTTTCCATAGCACATAACATTCACAACACAAACATATCAAATTCACAGTATACATATCACATTCCCATGATATAATATTGTTTACAACATATGGACTAGTAGAAGCCTGTCAAGTCTCTAAACCTAACATCCTTCACTATAACTTCTATCCAGTACTACTGGATATGTGGTCTCGTATGTTGTTGAGATCTGTAAGGCCCCCATTTTTGGTACAAAATACAAACAATGGGTTACATGTGCATATTGTGCTAGTCCCATGATCAGTAGCTAGCACGGACATTTACAAAGTTGAAATCACATCCATACACAATATATTACATATAATGGCGGAAGCATTTATACAATCCCTAGAAAGCTCATCATAAGATTACCCGTATCCTATGGTATAAAAAGTATCGTCGAGCTTTTATGTACCTTCACCGTTTGAGTACATTTTGTACTCAGCAAGACTTGAGTGTTTGATTATGCAGGCTATTCCTAAAGTAAGGCTTTATGTTTATTTTTGCGTAAAGCCAATTTGAATTATAAATGCTGAATAATAAATTGAAAGCAAAAGTTTAGTAAAATTAATTTTGACAGATATAAAATAACAAGCATGTAAGCATAAATGTAACAAACAACTCATAGTCCTTCATGAGCACTAATCGTCCAATACCAACACATGTCATAATATTTGAAAATAAATTTTGCCAACACATGGCACAACAGTTGAAATCAACGGCCTTACCAACACATGGCGAAATATTGAATCATCTATAGGGTAAACTTACCAACCCCCATATATCCATATTCTAGTGTTCAATTCATTTTATGAAAATATGAAAACATCTAACTATTGTCAGTTCACCAAGTCTCCCATGACCGCGGGCACGGCTTTTTGAAAAGATTTAAACTCTGCAGAGGTGTACATCTTGTTGTGGAACAGATAGGCTATTATAGCAAAAAATCAAAATTTTCTACCCCATAACCCAGGAACCGTAGCCGAAGTAGAGTTAATGTAGCACGTCCCACGCTGACTAGTTCACCAACTAGGTCGGATAAGCTCCGACCAGCTTCCCAATCAGAAACTATCAGTACCAATTAGTCTGCTGACCAGGTTGGATCAATCTCGATCAATCTGCCGACCAGATCAGATCAACCTTGACCAGTCTGTCGACCAGATGACATAGACTTGCGGCTCCTTCAAGAACCTTTTGTGATGGACTCAAGTTGCGGATTGTCCTAGAGTTGAAGCCTTGAACAACTCCTCCAAGGTATCCACATGTACAGGGAGGAACACCACATGTCGGAATACTAGTTCCGACTGTGCGGATTAGACAAGAAGGGAGAGTGGTGGCTAGGGTTTCAGGAGTTTCGAATTCCTGATGTGTTTAACACAATTATCTTCGTCCACCTCATTAGCCACCACCCCTCCATATAGATGTCCCATAATGGGCTCTAATTAGAAGCCCATTACGAACTCTAAACTCAGGCGAACTTGCATCACCATCTAAATTCTATTCCAACTCTGATCACCATCAGAGTTTGGTTCCAACCCCTTAAGCGTGTGACCCCATAGGTTCACATGTACTTGAACATGGCCCAAGTACTCCTACTCAACCAATAATCGGTAGCGATCCCTAGTAGAACGTGCTGACTCCCAAGTACACATAAATATGACATCGGATAAACATTAACAATATTCAGTCATATGCATTTCCCTCTACCTAATGATATCGGTCAAGCTCAAGGCGAGTATATGTCATCCTTGTTTGGATAGCTCCGACCACTCTTTCTTGATCTGTCAATCAGAATCCTCAACCATGGTTAACTCTTGACCGCAAGTAACATGCCCATGCATTTTCGTAATCCGATCACTCAAGCGGACTAGAGATATCTCCCCCGTTGTATGGAGGGGAAAATCCCATCTTGATCGACCACATCTTGCAGCATGCTGCATGACAAACCCGAAAGCTACTTTTATAACTACCCAATTACGGAGTAGCATTTGGCAGCCCTTAAGTAAATCATTACATATCTCAAGAACATGCGTCAATCACTGGTCTAAGGATATAGCATACACATTGTTCTGAGACCAATTGATGACAAGAAGAATACAACATTCACGCAGTGTCTCAGGGTGGGTCGATCAAACTCCATGTTCTCTAACATGAGTCTATATTATTGGTTTGATATCTCCATATCCATGACCTGTGAAACATGGTCATCAACCAATACATAAGCTAGTCTATGCATATGTGTCCTCATATGATTATCGATTAGGGATAACTTTAGAATAATCATCATGTGGACATTATAGAGTTTCACTAACAAGTCACATACTTGCTAAATCAATAATGATGAGATTATTCAAGTAACAAGATGATAAATCATGAACATTAGGAAATATAATCATTTCTATGATTGTCTCTAGGGCATATTTCCAACAATCTCTCACTTACACTAGAGTCAATCATACAAGTATCTAATACCCATAGCTCTTATGTGTGCCTCATGCTTAGGCTGTGGGAGAGGCTTTGTCAACGGATCTGCAACATTTGAATTCGTGTGTACTTTGTACATCTTTACATCTCCTCTATCCACAATATCGCGGATGAGATGAAAATGCCTGAGTATATGTTTGGACTTTTAATGGGACCTTGGCTCCCTAGCCTATGCAATAGCTCGACTATTATCACAATAGAGATTTCATTGGGCTAGATACACTAGGGACCATACCCAATTCAGAAATAATTTTTTTTTTATCCAAACACCCTCAGTTGCAGCTTCTGAAGCGATAATGTACTCGACCTCTGTTGTAGAATTAGCAACTGTGTCTTATTTGGAACTTTTCCAACTTACTGCCTCTCCATTTGAAATGAACACAAATCCAAATTGCAAACAATAATCATCCTTTTCGGTTCGGAAGCTTGCATCAGTGTAACCATTTACAATTGAGTATATCTTTACATATCCATGGTTTCATTTGTTTCCAGAATTTTATACATTAATATATATATATATATATATATATATATATATATATATATATACTTTAGTCCTATAGAAGTTGGTTCTTTCATATATGTGAAGCTTATTCCAAAAGACCTAACTAGCCTTAGGTGCTAATAGCAATTTTCTTGATTTAACTTTTAATCTAAATAGAGAGTAAATTCTACATATTTTTGTACAAATAGAGATTTCATCATCATGCATGTTTTTAGAAACTAATTTCATGAAATTTAGAGATTAGTTGCAATGGCTATGATTATTTGAACTTTCCAAAATGAGAAGAATCATCATATGTTATACTTATGTGTAAACAAAGTTTAACCTTAAATGTTCTTGTATAAATAGGCGGTTTATTATCCTAATAAGGATAGGAATTTATTTCACTAAATTTGGAATTTAATTGCACAAGTTATAAGCATTTAAATTTTAAGCATATTGAAGCTAATCTATTTAGGAAATGGATTTAAAATAAATTCAAATCTAAATATTTTTGTATATTTGGCTATTTATGATCTCAAAAACATGATAAAAATTGATTAATTCAGTTTGGAGTTCATGTGCACAAATTTTATAATGAGCAGGTTCTAGGTCTTTAGACTAATTCGAATTTCAAATATGTACATAAGTAAGTTTTAAAATATTTTTTTGTATATTCCAAATATACATAATTTTAGACAAATTTAGAAACTTGTTTCACTGGATTTGGATCTATGATGCAAAAGTTATGATTATTTGATTGTGCTCGGATAAGAAAATCAGTGAAAATTGAAAAATACACTTCCTGTGAATTGAAAAGGTGTTTCTTTATTTTTGGATTTTCATGGGATTTTTGGATTTTCTACAGGAGCGGATGAAAGGGTGTTTCTTTATTTTTGGATTTGCTACAAGAGCCGACATGTGGGGTCACTTTGCTATAGACACAAGAATTAATACATGTTGTAAATAAAACATTAAATGGCTGACAAGTGGGACCTAGTCGACAGACTCAACTGAGATGTGGGAGACTGATGGGATGTCCCCACCGGTCGGTAGCATGGGGCAGGGGGCAGAAGCTGAGCTTGCCGGCAGCAAGGCAATGGTGGCGCCAAACAGGGACTTGGTGGGTACCAGGGGGTCATGGCGAACCTAGGGCGATGACCGGCGATGGCAGTGCAGCACCAAGACAGGCCAGCAGTGGTGAAGGGCGACGCACAGCGGTGATAGTGGCCAGGAGTGAAAGAGAAAGCAATTCAAACTCGAAAATCTAGGAATTAAGCATCAAGGGACCATGTGAGCTTCGATTTGAGGTCATACCATGAGGACGGAGGACCGACAGAGCTTGTTACCGTGCGCGAGCTAGGGAAGATGAGGGCATATTGTGGCAGAGCTATGGGTGAAGGCAACTGAAATTGACGTTGGGAATGAGCTCACAAGACTGAGAGGATTCTCTACGTTCGTTTAATTGCAAAATGGTTTACCGCGTAGGCCGATGGGCATAATTTGGCCCTTTCAGTGCTTGGCGGCAATGGTAAAGACGGAGGTGCAATTAGGCGACGCTCTATGTAGTGGAGAATGGAGGGGATTGTGTGGTTGCTATGGGAACCCTCGGTGGCTATAAATAGATGGATTATGGCTGTATCTAGAGGGTTTGACCACGGGAGAATGCGGCGCCACAATCTTTGGCTTGGAACTGATGATGGCGCTCAGTTTTATGCTGCAACGACGAGTGCAGGGTATGGGCAAGGTGTTGCCGTGGCAGGTTATGGTGACTGAGCCTGGGTAATCACAGAGTTGAACTCTCGAGAGATCTCGGCTGGACTGAGCACAAAGCGAGGAGAATGGCAGCGCTTGCCGTGGTAGGGTTTACACTGGCTTTTGCTTATCACAGCATGAATTGGGCATAGAAGTGTTTAGCCAAGGAGGGGCAAGGTGTCCAGGGCAGTGAGGAGACACTAGAAAGGAGCTGAGTTCACAATGAGTCAGTGCTACAGTCTTGCGCATGGGCTGAGACGTGGTGACGTGATCACCCTGTTGTGGCAGTGAATTGTTAGGTAATAAATCTTGTGCTCGGTCAACATTTGCATGCTCACGATTTGCGTGATTGCATGCCCATGTTAGGGGGAGATATATTTGGTAATATATCGCCGCCCACAATATGTTAGCTGACAACGAAAAGAAACCGAAAAGCTGCAATTTCAGAGCAGCACAAATTGCTTGGTGTTTCATCCATTTCATGTGTTTTTCGTGTCTTCGTGTTCTGCGATTTCTCTAGTGCTTGCCGCCGAGAGAAGTCTAACAATTGGTATCAGAGCTTCGGCTTTTGATCCAACCCGGTGATGTCTCAGTCGAGTAGAAGGGAGGAGCGGGAGGAGCGTTCGCTGACGCCGCCGCGGGTGCGGCGCGGACGCTCTCCGACGCTGGTAGTCCGCGTCGCCGAAACCACAACGACGATGACCGACAGCTGGTCTTGCACCGTGTGGTCAAGGAGGCGGGCAACCCGGCGAACTACCCTCTTCTCACGAAGACGAACTATAACGACTGGAGTCTGTTGATGAAGATCAAGCTGCAGGCGTGCTGCCTGTGGAACGCCATTGAGCCCGGCGGCATTGAGCTGCATGAGGATCGCGTGGCGCTGGATGCCATATGCAGCGCGGTGCCACTGGAGATGATCTCCTCCCTGGCGACCAAGCCGTCGGCCAAGGAGGCGTGGGAGAGCATCAAGAAGCTTTGCATCAGCGATGATCGTATCCCCAAGTCGAGCGCGCAGAAGCTGCGTCGAGAGTACGAGACAATGGAGTTTCATGACAGCGAGACGGTGGAGGACTTTGCCATGCGCCTCACCGGCGTTGTCAACCAGTTGGCCACTCTTGGCGATCCAGAGGACGATAGGAAGGTCGTCAAGAAGCTGCTTCGCGTCGCGCCTCCTAGGTTCAATCAACTCATCCTCTCCATTGAAACGTTGCTTGACATGTCGACACTCTCGGTGGAAGAGGTCACCGGGCGACTGAAGGCAGCAGAGGACAGGCTCCAGCCTCCGTCTTCCTCGGGTGTCGACAACAAGCTCTACCTCATTGAGGAGGAGTGGCTCGAGCGATGCAAAAAGAAGGAGTAGGAGGCAGGGCAAGGCGGCAGCAGCTCTGGTGGGCATGGGAGGCGCCGCGGTGGAAAGGGTTGTGGCCGTGGCGGCAGGAGTGGAAGTGAGTATGGCTCACGCTCCGGGCCAGGCCGTAGCAACGACAAGTGCTATAACTATGGTAAGATTGGTCATTGGGCCAAGGAGTGCCGCAGCAAGCACAAAAGGGAGGAGCAGACCCATGTGGCCCAGGACAACGAGCCCACTCTCATGTTTGTGCAGGGAGAAGAGGTGTGCCCTGTCCCAACAGAGCTCACCCATACAACGACCGCGCTGTCTACATTGACTCCGGTGCGAGGCGTGGTCGAGATGGTGGAAGAAAAGGTGTTTGCGGCGTTGAGCGGCGTGGAGGAGAAGGATCCTCGATGTTGGGTCCTTGACACCGGGGCCACCAATCATATGACAGGGTCCCGAGCGGCATTCTCCCACATCGACGCCAGTATCACCGGCATGGTGCAGTTCGGCGACGACTCAGTCGTGCGAATCGAGGGGTGCGGGACGGTGCTGTTCGCATGCAAGAACGGCGAGCACCGCACCCTCTCCAAAGACTACTTCATCCCATGCCTCACCACCAACATAGTGAGCCTTGGGCAGCTCGACGAGGGATGGTGTCAGGTGCTGATTGAAGATGGTGTGTTGCAGATCCGTGACGAAGATCGACTCCTCCTCATCAGGGTACCGCGCAACTCCAGTCTGCTCTACCTCCTCGACGTTGATATCGCGAAGCTGGTGTGTTTGGATGCACATGGGGGCGAAGATGCATGGCGATGGCACGCCCGATTTGGGCACATCAACTTCGCCGTGCTGCGTAAGATGGGAAGAGAATGGCTGGTGCGCAGGCTGCCGGTGCTATCGCAGGTGGAGCAGGTCTGCAAAGCCTATCTCGCTGGCAAGCATCGACACGCGCCCTTCCCGAATAAAGCACTGTACCGCACCACCGAGCCATTGGAACTGCTGCATGGCGACCTTTGAGGCCCGATTTCACCTACAACACCTAGCGGCAACTGCTACTTTCTGCTGCTCGTCAACGACTACAGTCGATTCATGTGGATAGCCCTACTTCCCACCAAGGATGCTGCCTCAACTGCCATCAAGCGAATTCAAGCCGCGGCCGAGAGGAAGAGTGGGAAGAAGCTCCGGACGCTCTGCACGGATCTAGGGGGAGAGTTCATCGCTGCTAGCTTTAACGAGTACTACACCGAGCTGGGTGTACGACGTGAGCTGATGGCACCCTACACACCTCAATAGAACGGCGTCGTCGAGCGCCGAAACCAGTCGGTGGTCGGGACAACGCGGAGTATGCTCAAGGCAAAGGGCCTGCCTGGTATGTTTTGGGGGGAGGTAATCAATGCTGCGGTGTATATTCTGAACAGATCGACGTTCAAGAGTATCGGTGGCAAGACTCCATACGAGCTCTGGAACAGGAGACCGCTGGCTGTACACCACCTTCGCATGTTCGAGTGCGTGGCGCACATCAAAGTCATGACGCCGAACGTGAAGAAGCTCGACGATAGGAGCCGGCCCATGATCTTTGTGGGCTATGAGCGAGGGTCTAAGGCATACCGCGCTTACGATCTTGTCACCGGGCGCGTCCACATCTCCCGCGACATCATCTTCGACGAAGAGGCATAGTGGAACTGGGGTGAAGATAGTGCCGGCACCGACAACGATTTCACCATCGAGTATACCACCGTCAACCAGCTGGGTGTGGTTACCACAATCTAGCTAGGCGCTGTCAAGGCGGCTGCATCAACACCACCACGAGCATCACCACCGAGTCCATGTACGCCTACGGCAAGTCAAACGACGATATCAAGCACGCTGTCAGGTGGCGCGACGTCGGTAGAGTTTGTCTCGCCACCTCCTGACAATGTGGAGGACCTCGACGTCGACCACGACGATGCACCGCTCCGCTATCGCCATGTAGACGACTTGTTGGGTCCAGACTCACCGCCAGGACTGGCAGTCCAGGAGCTGCAGGAAGACCTGCTGCTGGTGAGTGGAGAAGAGCCCACTACATTCACGCAGGCGGAGCAGGAGGAGGCATGGTGGCGGGAGATGCTGGATGAAATCGCGTCAATCGAAGAGAATAAGACTTGGAGGCTCGTCGATCTCCCACCAGGCCATCGCCCGATTGGCCTCAAATGGGTGTACAAACTCAAGAAGGATCCCAGTGACATGATCGTGAAGCACAAGGCAAGGCTCGTGGCAAAGGGCTATGTACAGCGGGCAGGCATTGACTTCGATGAGGTGTTCGCGCCCGTGGCACGCCTTGATTCTGTCCGCTTGCTAATCGCACTCGCCGCGCAAGAAGGGTGGATGGTCCACCACATGGATGTCAAGTCTGCTTTCCTAAACAGGGAGCTCGCCGAGGAGGTTTACATCGTCCAGCCTCCTGGTTTTGTCCTCGACGGGCAAGAGGACAGTCTACCAGCTCGACAAGGCACTGTACGGGCTTCGACAAGCACCACGATCTTGGAACATCAAGTTGGATCGCACGCTAAAGGGTCTCGGGTTCGAGCAGAGCCCACTGGAGCATTCTTTGTATGCGCGCGACGACGGGCAAGCACGGCTGCTAGTGGGAGTCTATGTCGACAATCTTGTCGTCGTGGGCAGTGACCAAGGCGTGGTCGAGGAGTTCAAAGCACAGATGAAGTCGGAGTTCAAGATGAGTGACTTGGGGCCGTTGAGCTTCTACCTAGGAATCGAAGTGTGCCAAACTGGAGGTGAGATCTTGTTGAATCAGGTGGCGTATGCATCGCGGATTGTGGAGAAGGCGGGGCTTGTGGTGTGCAATTCCTGTGCGACGCCCATGGAGCCCCGATTCAAGCTCAGTAGGGACAGTACATTACCACTGGTCGATGCCACAGAGTACAGAAGCTTGGTGGGGAGTTTGCGGTACCTGGTAAACACCAGGCCGGACCTTGCCTTCTCTGTCGTCTATGTCAGTCGCTTCATGCAGAAGCCGACCACTGAGCATCTCGCGGCGGTAAAGCAAATCATCCGATACGTGGCA
Source organism: Rhipidocladum racemiflorum (assembly GCA_036346355.1). Classification (NCBI taxonomy): domain Eukaryota; kingdom Viridiplantae; phylum Streptophyta; class Magnoliopsida; order Poales; family Poaceae; genus Rhipidocladum; species Rhipidocladum racemiflorum. Next base: position 11,171,455 of record CM070584.1, read on the forward strand.
GGGATGATCAAGTATGGCTGTCACTTCGCGAGGGGGGAGAACAAGAGGCTACTCGACTACAGCGACAACGACATGGCCGGCGATCTCGACAACCACAAGAGTACAACAGGTATCATGTTCTTTCTCGGGAGTAACCTGGTGAGCTGGTAGTCTCAGAAACAGAGAGTTGTTGCACTCTCATCATGTGAGGCAGAATATATCGCCGCTACCACAGCAGCGTGCCATGGCATTTGGCTTGCTCGACTTCTCGCTGCGCTCAGGAACACGGAGCCTAAAGTTGTTGATCTGAGGGTGGATAACAAGTCCGCCTTAGCTCTTATGAAGAACCCGGTCTTCCACGATAGAAGCAAACACATCAACACGAGATACCACTTCATCCGTGAGATCATGGAGAATGGGGACATCAGTGTTGGATCGGCTCAAAGGAAAATCATGCGATCAAAAAACTCAGACGACGGACTAGCAACAATAGCAATTAACCTTCATGCATGCATGCCTGGGATCTCTTTGAAGACAGCACGGATGGAGCCAAGTAAACAAGACTTTTTTATTGCTTTGCTTCCATTGCATTGTTCTGTATTGCTTTGTCCTGGTGATGGTTTACATGACTCAACTAGGCCTTATAAAGGCGTCAGTACTTAGCCGACTCGGATGCAGCAACTCAAACTCTACTCGGACACGGCCACGGAGACAACTCAGACACAGACTCCGTATAGGATACGGCGATGTATACAAAATTAGTTCCAACATCCCCCCTAATTTTGTAACGCTTAATTTCTAATTTGTTGAGGTAATCGGTCACAACTACGATTTGCCCAACTTTTATCCGACACTGGATGGAGAACGCATCTCTTCATCACCCCTGTACTCAACTTACTGAATTCAAGACGGCGAACACATCTCTTCTACGTCTTGGACGCATCTTCGACGGACTTGAGTTTGGACAACGAACACACCTCTTCAACACCCCGGACTTGACTCTGACAGACATGAGTTTTGGACGGTGAACATACCTCTTCAACGCCCCGTACTCGACTCTGACGGACATGAATTTGGACGGCGAACGCATCTCTTCAATGCCCCAGACTCAACTTTGATGGACTCGACTTTGTACGGCGAATGCATCTCCTCTACGTCCCGGAGTCAACTCTCTTACTTGATAGAGCATCAAACCAACACTTGTCCCTTCTTACTTTGAACCTCGGCAAGAAGCGCCTTTTCCTCCTCCTTTACCTTGCGGCACTCCGAAGCAAAATGCCCATAATCATTATAATTATAGCATCTCACTTCTGCCTTGTCGAATCTCCGATTCTTACGGCCTCGTTGACCATCGCCTTTTGAGCCACCGAACGAGCCCTCGCCGTCACGTCTCAACGATCGGGCCTCCCATTCGGCTCGCGTCAGGAGTAGGTTTTCTTTTTTGCCGCTATCGGATCCCTTAATCCGTTCTTCATGTGCCTTCAAATGACCAATCACCTCCTCGATCGTCATCATCTTGAGGTCGCCGAACTGCTCAATGGTGGAGACGATTTGTAGGAACCTGCCAGGGACAGCACGAAGGAATTTCCTTACCACATAGCTTTCCTCCATCTTGTCGCCAAGCGCTTTGATTTTGTTGACGACCGTTGTCAGCCGGATGGCGAAGTCGTCAACTAACTCTGTCTCTGTCATGCACAGCCCCTCGAATTCAGCTTTCAGGGTCTATACCTTAGCCTCCTTCACACGATCAGCGCCAAGATGCAGTCTTCAACGTCTCCCACGCAGCTTTGGCTGTCTCCTTTTCAGCCAGTAGGAAGAGCGTTTCTTCTGGGATGCCTCCGAAGATGGCCGCCAATGCCATATGATCCTTGCGCACATCGACTTTGTCGTCCTCGATCGCTCCCCACAGGTCTTGAGCCCTCATGTATACCTTCATCTTGATTGCCCATGCTGCATAATTGCTCTTCGTGAGCATCGGATAATGCAGCGACATAGCGGAACTCTCCTTCGCCATCGCACTTGATATCGCCTGATCACTGGTGTCACCACCTCCCGGAGATTACAATATCTTCTTGGGCAGCAGATCAAGAACTTAGGCACCTGCTCTGATACCACTTGTTGGATCGGCTCAAAGGAAAATCATGCGATCGAAAAACTCAGACGACGGACTAGCAACAATAGCAATTAACCTTCATGCATGCATGCATGGGATCTCTCTGAAGACAGCGCACGGATGGAGCCAAGTAAACAAGACTTCTTTATTGCTTTGCTTCCATTGCATTGTTCTGTATTGCTTTGTCCTGGTGATGGTTTACATGACTCAACTAGGCCTTATAAAGGCGTCAGTACTTAGCTGTAACATCCCCAAAAATTTACTGAACAGTAAATTTAAAATATTAAAGTATAAATTTGATTTATTATTGTTTTTCCCGAACTTTAGAAGCTTTTAATAGATATCTTGCTTAAAGAATATTTAAATTATAGATTTTAGGGAAAAGAGATTGATAGGAGAAAATAAAAGTTTAACACGATCATGTTATGAATTATCATCTTCCAAATCTTTGTTGATAAAGGATTTACTCAAAGAGAATTGGGGGAAAAGATGGAAGTAAAGAAATAGAAGTAGAAGATAAAGATCTTCTTGTGAAAAGATAATGTTAAATAATTAAAAAGGTAATATGAGATAATTCTATAATGCCAGGATAACTGATAAACCTAACCTTACTTAATGAAAAAGAAAATTTTGGATATTATTTGTTTGACTATATGGGCAAATAATATTAAATCTTCTAGAACCTATTTGATGTAGTACGAATACATTAATTACTGATAAAGGATTGGATCAAAGAATTGAACTCCAACACCAATTTTATTGATGCATTGTAGTCTGCAATTACAATAAATAGGGAATACAAAAATCTTTATACTGACATACAACAAATATATGGAATACAACTTTTACAATCATTCGATTACATATGGAACCACAATTACATAAATGGTTACATTCTAAAAAGTAGGCTACAAGATTATAAACTACAGCTTCTGTGTTGACTTGATTTGCATTGTGAACCTGCATAATCAACTGCAACCGTATGAGTTTAAGAATGAACTAAATGCGTTAAATTAGATACAATAAATAGAAAGGGAAGGAATTGCCGTCAGCTAAATAATTGATTGACCGCTCAATGAGGTACCCTAGATTGTCCGGGGGCCAATCTGGCTCCTCTTGCGATTTGTTTTTGCATCATTCGGCAATTAACAAACCTGCTAAACAGTAGACGCGAGTATTTTGAAAATATCGCGAAGTAGAAATATTTCACCACAGTAAAACAGTGAAACCACAGTAAAGGGGAGATAAAGCCACGACACTGTGCAAGGGACAAAGCCTCGGCACAGTACCCACAGGTCAGCCCAACGCATTCTAGATTCAACCGAAGCACCCCTAGAGCACAGCTCATTCCAGTTCCCAGCCGAACCCTCCAGAGTGAGCCAGCCGGCTAAGGACAGAGATAAGGAGGATGCCCAACTGACCTACCCTCGAAGCTTCAGGAGCATGGGAACCAAAGGATATGGCAAGCCGAAACCTCTGAGAGCTCAAGCAAAAGAAAAAGCCACGACAGTCCAACCGGCCACATGAGCCACACCGACCAAGATTAGTGCACTGGCACGGAGTAAATGAGTAATCATTCCAGCCGCAAGAACAAAGGCCCGTTCAAACCCTATTGAACCTCCATTTCCATACTATATAAACCAGCTAAGACCCATTCAAGAAACCCCAAAAGCAAGGCACTTCCAATAGTTGGCAAAGTTATACTTAGTGGATCATAGAGAATGCTATTACCAGAACATACCCACTCAAGTAGAACCAGCCAGGAAGGATAGGTTCCGGAGGGTTTGCGCAAGGCACAGCCAAAAGCTAGGAGAATCGAATTCCAGGAGCAAGAAGGGGGAAAACCAAGCCGAACAGATATCCGTCCCTTCCCTCTTTTGACAAGTAAGTTTCCACAAATTCAATTTCATTAGAAGCACTATAGCATATCCAGTAAACATGGACATGAGCTAGATTAGAAAATGATAGTAGAAAGACAAAGGAAAAGTAGAGGAGAAGTGGCCTCAGTTTTTATGCATAACAAAACTACGAGGGTTGCGTCGTATGTCCCCTTGAATAACAAATACTCCCCCGGCGTATTGCAAATCAAGGTTGTCGCTATGATGCCATCCAACTCATAAGATTTAAGATGCATGAATCATCATGGGCCAAAGAACCATAGTTCACCCCTAGGTCATGGCATCAGTTTAATATTTACCATACAAATGAATCTTTGAGCCACTTTCAGTATGCTCTACCTAGACATTCAAGGATTATCCAGTTCAGCCTAGCATCAAATCTTTATCATTTGCTAAGCCAATCTATCCATGAAAGAAATTTTGTGAAACCTTCCTCCAGTATTCTCAGACCAAAGAAGGTGGCTCACCCATAAGACATGGTATCATTTCATCATTTACCATGTAAATCAATCTATTCCGAAACTCTATCATCATGCTATAGCTAAGCATTTAAGGATCATTAAGCACAATTTAGTATTAATCCATCATCTTCTAAGCTTTTCTATTCCTCAGTGGATTCAGAGAAATCAATTCTCAATTAAATCATCTAAACACATCACAGAGGGATAATGAAATCGCACAGCAAAGCATCAACTTCATCATGTGCTATGCAATCTAGTCGGAGCCATTACCAGCATCTCATCATTAAGCATTCAGAACGGCGAAACTAATAGAGCTTCAATCCTTCATGAACAAAACTTATCTACGCCACAACACCCTCAGTACCATTACCCTTCATCGTTCCATTCAAGCACATCATGGATCATAGTAGCATGATCTCAATGCAAACACATTTAGCATAACCCCATAAGCCATTTTAAAACAACTAGCAATCATGAGCTTCGGCAAAGAGAGGCAGAAGAAGGGAAAAGGGTAAAAGTTAGGGAGTACCAATCCCTAATAAGAGATGAGAGGAGAAGGGAATAAGGAGATACCGAACCCTAATCCTGAATCTGAGCCAAAGTCGAGGTGGTGCAAATGGAGAAGTAGCGCAGCAACCGTAGAGGATCGGAGCAGGAGAGGGAGACCGGTGTCGGTGGCGGTCGGCCGGCGCAGCCTGGGGGCGGCTGCGCTCGCTCGCGCGAGAATGCGCTGAGGTCGTCAGGAACCGGAGGATCGAGCGCGCCAAGGCCAGCGTAGGCAGCCGTCGGAGGCTGGCGGAGCAAGAGATTGGGAACCGCCGGGCGGAGTCGTCGGTTTAGGGCAGTAGATTTGGGGGGAGAACAGAGAGATTGATGAGACCCAGGGGAAACAATGAAGAGCCGATTTGAGGGAAAAGGCAGGAGAAAGGAAAAGAGGATTAGGTCAGGCAGCCGACTGGGAACTTAGTCATTCTAAGTAATTGGAATTTAGTCATTTGACGTATCGTCATATCCGATGCATACCTATACATTACTCATGTATTATATTTATACCCAGATACGATTCCTTGATTCATGAAACAAATTTTAAAAGTCTACAAGGTCTCAAATATTCTAAATAAATATATATATATATAGTACAATTACCTGGGACACCATGGTGCCTGGGCACCATGGTCCAAAACGGGTATTTTCCATATGTATTTGTATGCGAAAAAATTTGAAATTTTTAGGATGCTGAGTTCAACCAGTTTACTAACTAGTTCAAACAAGTTTGAACTGAAATTCAAACTAAAGTTTCCTTTTTTGATGGTAGTTTGAATGTAGGTATGTGTTGATCATACATATAAATCAGCAAAGTATGTAATCTAAATTCGTTCAAATCTTCAAATTTGAGTATATTTTTTCAAAGGTATGTGTTTTATTTGAATTTTTATAGATGGGTATATACCCTAAAACTGAAAGTTTTGAAAAATATATCCGAATTTGGCTTGATTTAACGCATTTAAAATCATGGTGCCCAGGCACCATGGTGTCCCATTCCGTCATCCTATATATATATATATATATATATATATATATATATATATACATACATTTCATAATTTATTAAAGATGAATTAAACTAGTAAATAACATACCCTTATAATACATGCTTAGAATGTAATCACAATGCATTCATGAGAAAACTTATACATTTAGCCTTCAACTGGCTATTGCCCCATTCAAAGAATAGGATAATAGCAATAGGCACTAATACCCATAAGATCAACCTTAGAATGTTCTCTGACGCATGACTGTCTTAATTAAAATAGGCATCTTCTTTTATAACTTGCTTTGCATTTGAATCCTATTTAAACATGACCCTACAAAGGATAAACCCTAAGGTCTATAGTAACGATACATATACCTAAGCCTAACCCTGCAATTTGCAGTTACTTTCACCCCTATTGTTTTATGTACTAATTCATATTAGTACAAGCAGCTTCACACCCTGACAATGAATTATAGTATATTAAATCTTACAATCTTAGCTTCCTGAACTCGTAAAATAAAATAAAGTGAATCATAAGGAATGAGTGACGTTTGCAATGCAACTCTTAAACTGCTGATCGATAATAAAGAATATAACGTAGAAGTGACACACTTAAACGTTCACAAAACCCTAATCCACACTACATACTTGTTTTGTGTAATATTTGTTATTTGATTTTCCATCTGATTTCCTTTTTCCCTTATTGAAAGTGTTATTTGCTATTTGTTATTCTTTTTCGTTATACGATGTGTAGAATCCGACGTCTCGGACTTCGTCGTCGACAACTTCAAGATTTCATCTTCGACTTCGTCGCTAAAGATAACAAATAGCAAGGCAAGCACCCCCTTTGAACATTTTGAACCCAGATTTCATAATCAACTAAAATGTGATTAAGAATCTTCCTGCATGCTCATATTTTGGTAAATCTCTATTTTGTGTTATCTGGTAGCTATAACCCATATTGGAGGATTTCCTGGATATTATTGACATGTGCTCCACGATAACCCTAGGAATGGGTAGATTCTTATGTCAAATGGGAATAACGTTTACTAATTGCATTTGCTTAGTAGTGCTTGGAACAATGTCAGCGACATTTATACCCACACACTTTTCTTTATGAAATCTTTTACAGTTTATTTGAACAGTAAAGGATACTGGTAGTTTGATAAAAATGAAAATAAAACTATTGTTTTGACGTGGGTGATTATTGGCAATAGCCGGATGTACATGTTTTAACGTGTACGTAGCTAGGGTGGAGTTATCGCCCATGTCACTTTAAGGACCGAACGTAGTGTTGCATGATCCAAGTATAACCGTACATCCACAAGTACTGGACTGGACAGTCTTAACTTATTAAATTATTTGGGAATTAGCTTTGCACATTGGTAGGCAGTTGTAGCACGGGCATTCTGGATATAGGTTTGCTCGAGGGAGGTGTCATCACCGAGGTGTTGGCATCTGCCATTGTAACGGTGTACGCCTGGTTACGAATTTGGGGCTGTTGTTATTCCTAGTGGGTCTTTGACTCCGGAATGTTTTTATTTACTTTTGGCTTCCATCGTAGTCAGGAGTAACGTCATTGGATTAGTGCAAAGTTAAGGTTCAAATAATCGAACGGATTCGTTATGAACTCTCTGGCGGCACACCAAAGGAAGTGTGCTAATGATCTGCCACAAAGGGAGAACATATCTTATGGGTAAAGCTGTACAACTCTGCAGAATCTAAAACTATTCGAATAGCCGTATCCACGGTCATGGATGACTTGGCTAACCAGCACTAGTTAGTTGTTTTCTATTTTCTAAAAACTCTTGATCAAATGACTTGGAAAATGATTCGTATTTGTTAAATGTCAGTTATTGGTATATTTACTCGTATAAGACCATGGAGGGTCTTTTTCGTTATTTTTACTCACAAAAAGGCCGTGAGTAACTTATTGTTATTTCTATCAATGTTTGATACTTTGATTATTTATCAAACTGTTTTAAATTCAGTTTATGCTTTCCATTACTATTCAGTATTTACAATTCAAATCTTCGCTTTATGCAAAACAACCGTAGAAACCCACTTTCTATTCAGCCTGCATCTATTTTAGGTTTTGCAAACACTACAAGTCTTGCTGAGTACGCAATGTACTCACCCTTGCTATTATTGTTGTTTTTAGGCAGGAAACCTCGACAGGTACTACGATGCAGGAAAACGGGATTATTAACGACGTTTCTTTCTAAGGCTTTACCTTGTCAGTTGCCTGTGGATTATATGGTAAACTACAAGTCATCTGATTCTTTTGCTATGTTTAGTCGACCTTGTCGGTCATACTGTATCAATAATTCCGCTGTAATAAAATATGAAACTTTTGTATGGTTGTGATTCCAGATTGTGTTTGTGCGTGCTAGCTACTGATCATGGGACTAGCACAGTATGCATATTAGAACCTTGCTTTTATGTTTGCACTGTAGAATAAAAGTGAGGGTCTTACATTAGCCGACTCGGATGTAGCAACTCAAACTCTACTCGGACACGGCCACGGAGACAACTTGGACATAGACTCCGTATAGGATACGGCGACGTATAGAAAATTAGTTCCAGCAATCAGACCGGACTTCATCGGCACTGAAGGTCAACTCGCAGACATCCTGACCAAGGCAGTGCCAAGAGCAAGGTTCCAGGAGCTGCGAGAAAATATCGGCATGGTTTCAGTAGAACAGGCACAAGCTTTAGGGGGAGATATGTTAGGTAATAAATCTTGTGCCCGGTCAAGATTTGCGTGCTCACGATTTGCGTGATTGCATGCCCATGTTAGGGAGAGATATATTTGGTAATATATCGCCGCCCACGATATGTTAGCTTATGTAAATGCACTCTGTTGCATTCTTTCTTTATAAATAGCAAGGAAAAGAATCCGAAAAGTTGCAGCTTCAGAGCAGCACAAATTGCTTGGTGTTTCATCCAGTTCGTGTGTTTTTCGTGTCTTCGTGTTCCTAGGATTTCTCTTGTGCTTGCCGCTGAGAGAAGTCTAACATGAATTGATCAGCATTCGTTTTCCGTGGTCAAGATAAGGCTAAGGCAGTGCAGCGTCAACTTGGCCAGTGTGAATGATGTCTTAGCTTTGGCAGCGGCAACGAATTCCCAGAGTCAAGCCGGCGCAGGGCATGGGCAATGCTGCCCTACACGCCGCAAGCTTGATGTTGGTTGCGGTGCTTGGACACTAGAACTTGCTGTTTGAATTGTGGCATGAGGTAGAGGGGATGAATTAAGTCGCCTGGAGAAGACGGCAGCGCAAGGGAGGCTGCCATATGCTGAATTGGGGTGGGGACGCATTTGTAAGTGAGATAAGGAAGACAACTAAAATTCCCTTCTTTGGATAGGATGGGGTATTGGCATTAATTGTGCGGTCAAGCTTGCCTCATGATTTTTGTAAATTTTTGTACGTGAACCTTAAGTAGTGTTTATCCTCTGGTAAAAATTTCAACTCAAAAACTTATGTGTGAAAATTATAAAAATTCTATCAAAACTCCTATTTAGATTTTCCCTTTTCTATTTTTGATTTTTCATAGGAATCAAGTGAGGTTCCAATTTCCTAAAACTTTTTCTATCTGTTTCCATGAGTTTGAGAATGTTAATGTAAATTTTTTAGATGATTTTCATTTACATATATTTTACAAAAATTCTGACATTGATTTTTTTGATTTTCTAGTGTTTCTATTTTTGAATTTCTAATGGCATCAAATTGGGTTTATTATTTTTGAATCTTTTCTTGCTAGTTACTATAAGGCTTTAGATGATGTTGCACAATTTTCAATATATGATAAGGTTTGTACAATTTTTAATAATTGACATGGCTAATGTTTTTAGTCCAATGCACTATTTTTAGTTTATTATCAGTATTAAATGTGTTCATATTGCTTTAGGGTTCAGCTAAGATGTTCTAGAGATTTCCTAAATTTTAAATATAATTTTTTTCCAAATTTTGCTACTATATGATTTTATATTTTGTAGTTTAAAATTAAACAATCAAATATTGAAATTTTTTTCAAAGAGACAAAAAATGCAAGAAAATAATAAAAAGAGAAATAAATCAGATCAAAACACAATGCCAAATATTTTTTTTTATTTTGATCATTTTTGAGTTTTTAGGATGTTAGATGGTTCTTATTAGAGACCGTCTAGGTAGTTTATTATCATAAACGATTCATAGTCCCAGCCGTCTGAGATGTTATTTTGTATTGCTGAAACTTTCTTTTGTTTATTGGCTAGCCTCATGAAATGCTAACCGCGCAACCTTAGCAGGAGATAAATTTTCACCTCGATGCCCTCCTCGTCATCATCTGATTAATTCTTATGCTTATACCGAGATGCATTGCACATAGAACATACATGCAAGTTTGCGTACTCCTTACGATAGAGGTTACAATTATTCAGACATGCATGTATTCTTTCTACTTCCATTCCCAAGGGACAGAATCTTCTTGGCTTTGTAGGTCATATTAGGCAAGTTGTTTCCCTCCAGAAGCATGTCCACTAAGAGACCTAACAGCGCCGTGAAACTCTCGTTGGACTAACCATTGCTTTCTTTCAATTTCAGCGGTTCAAACATGAATGATAAACTTGTATATTTGGACTTGTAGCCCAGGAACAAAGGTTTCTTCAAGTCCTCTATCAAGCCCCGGAATTTACCATACTCTCTATCATCACGGTTTTCTTCTGCTTCGTGCGTCATCTGATCCAGATTGTTATCCTACAATCTATCCTCACTAGAACCAAAATTGATATCACTCGGCATATCGTTTACTTCATTGGCGATGATAATACCACCTTCATGTATAATCTGTTCTTCACCGTGACTGGTCCAACACGTATACCTCTTTTGCAACCTCTTAGAATCAAATATGCTTCGATCTACACTGAGTTTCAAAATATCATTAGATTCTCGCAATCAATACATGGACAAGACATAAATTGTACTTCTTATTAAACACATCCTCCTCGGCAGCTCTTCTAAAAGCAGAGATTCCATTAATATACTCGGCACTCGCAAAGTTCTCAGCGTACATCCAGCTTCGATCCATCTACACTACGAATATAACAATTAGTGTTCAATATTGAAGTAGACTATGTATGATCTAAAGTAGCTAGAAAAATTTAATTAAATGATGTAGACTAGGAGTGCATGCACATGCACATTCAATTGGAGGGCAAATTAACAAGCTAAACATTACCCTAAATCATAAACCATGCTATATCTAAATAATCTTCTCTCTCTCTCTCTCTCTCTCTCTCTCTGTGTGTGTGTGTGTGTGTGTGTGTGTGTGTGTGTACCATGCTAGCTAGATCTAAATCAAGCATCTTCATTTCTCACCAAGGTAGCTACATCTTGAATATAATGTAACTAGAACTAATTACTATCTTATATCACAAAGAACAAATGAATCTACACCAAGCTAGGTCTAAACCATCTACAATTCTCTCTTTACCAAGCTAGATCTTGAATATAATGTAATTAGAACCAATTACTAATCTTAGAACATCAAGAACAAAGGATCTCCAACCACTCCACCACAATCTCCATTCACCAAATCGCCTCACAACACCCTCACCTTAAAGACAGATATGGAAACCTTAAAAACCTAAGTGGGTCAGGGTCTTATTAAATATTGGTAGGAAACATCAGACCGTCGGTGACGTGTTGCACACTGTTTTCTTCTTAAAATTGTTTATTATATATCTAGCCATATCACAGACAGTTATTCATACAAACCGTATGTGATACATCACAAACGGTTCTAGGGACAAACTGCCTTGGATATCAGTTTATCACATATGATTCTTAGCATATCCAATAACTTATACGGTTCCAGTAGATAAACTGCCTGTGATTATCATTAACACGGACGGTTTTTGAAAACCGTCTGTGATGAGGCGTCTAATATAGACCTTTTTGTAGTAGTGGGCCCAAATGGTATATATGGTGTTTTTTAAAATATTTTGCCTCAAAACCTGTGGATTTACATTTGCCCCCAAAACTTGGGGTTTTCCGAAAGATACTATTTTTATAAGGAGCTCGATCAAAGTAGTTAAGAGCACTACGGACTACCTCACCTCAAGGAGAGGAGTTCGTAGAGCCAAAACGTGCACGTTTCCTTTCCTAACAGATAATGAATGGATAATTTAGTAACATGAATTTCAAAAGAAGATGATAAGCACTATTATTGACCTAATCGTGGCCTACGTGCGGAGGACACTACTAGAAAACAGGATTTTCCTACCGACACATCAGTCCAAATTAGATTTGAACCGGTCTAATAAGGGTATCAGTACCGGTTCGTTTTGAACTTTCCTGATGTGAGGCATCAGTACCTCGTTTCATGAAAGTTCAAAAGGAGTGCATATTCTATGTATATTAGTGCGTGATGGTGGGTGAGTTCGTTAGAAGTGTGAGGCTGGAGTCACGAGGTTGCGCGTTCGAGTCCCGCTTCTCCTATATTTTGAAACATTTCTAGTACCGAACTGGTATTGATGCCATCGGGCAGTCCCGGATGGCATGTACCGGTTCAAAAAATCGGTACCGAAGGCCCTCACCAACCGGTATTGAAGGCTCTTTTTCTAGTAGTGGGAGGAAGCAAGAGATATGCAATGATGCAATGCTAGAGATGAAGGAGGCTGCTGTTCCAACAACCCTAGCTAGCTTCTTGTCTGACATTTTCCATTCCAAGTCAAACTATTAGCCGCCTCCAATTTTATTTAACACCAAAGTCAACGTCCCTACTCATTCAGAAACCATTAATGGCTGTTGCTGGCTGCAAATTATATATATATATATATATACACACACACAGAGAGAGATCTTTTGTAATGTGATATATATACAGTAGGATCCTTTCCTACTGTTCGATCGATCGATCGAGATCGAGAGAGACAGAGGGAACAATTTATCCACCTGGGAAAATGGAGGCTGCCATATCAGCAGCTGTTGGTGAGCTACTCGGCCGGTTGATCTCCTTTCTAGCCAAGAAGTACTACACAGATCAAGCATGTCGTGAGAAGGACCTTGAAAAGCTACAAAATCTCCTATTGCAAGTCCATACTGTTGTCGAGGAGGCGGAGGGACGATACATCACCAACTCCACCATGCTCATACAGCTCAACAAGCTTGTTCAGGGTATGTATCGAGGGTACTACGTGCTAGACACCTTCAAGTACAGGCCCCTTGAAGAGTTGATCAAGGATGAAGGGCAATTAAGGTGTTCTTTTTCCTTGTCCTGTTCGGCTCCGGCCAAACGCCTCCGTGCAACTTCTAGTACAACTAACAGGACTAGCGTTTGTGATGACCTAATAAGAAGCACACTGAAAAATTTAGAAACTATTGTGGCCAATATGACAGAGTTTGTCATACTTCTTGGTGCCTGTGAGCGTACGAGTCGGAAGCCATATGACACCTATCTTTACATTGACAACTTCATGTTTGGTCATGTTGTCGAAAAACAGAGGATCATCAACTTCTTGTTGCAAGACAGCACTTCTCTTGGTGCTCCAGTTGTGCTTCCAGTCATCAGTGGTCGTTCTACTGGTAAGAAAACTCTAGTAAGGTATGCCTGTAGCGACAGTAGAGTTTGCACCCAGTTCTCTTCAATTTTGCACCTCAAAGGAGATGATATTTGCAGAATGCACCTTGCACTCTTAGACAGTGTGAGAACTTTAGTTATCATCGAGTTTGTTTCAGACGTGGATGATGAGGATTGGGCAAAGTTCTGCTCATCAGCAACACAGATGGGTAGAGGCAGCAAAGTGATCATCGTAAGCAGGCATGAAACGATTGCAAGGTTTGGGACAGTAAAGACAATTAGACTGAACAAATTCACAAGTGAGGAGTATAATTACCTTTTCAGGGTTCTCGCATTTGGAAGTGTAAACCCCGAAGACCATCCACGGTTGGCATTGATAGGGATAGAAATGGCAGAAATGTTGCAAGGGTTACTCATATCTGGAAATGTGATTGCTGACATGCTGAGAAAGAACCTGAATGTACAGTTTTGGCTCCGTATATTGATTAGGTATAGAAATGCTCTTCATAATAACTTGTCTATGTTTGGCGAGCATCCGAAAGCTCTTCTAGACAAGGACCATCCGGTAGACCTCAGCAAGCTTGTGGCACGGTCTGCTACTTCTCTTCGTTTTATGCCTCCTCGCAGCAAGAGTACAAACGATGCTTGCATGGAGCAATCTAAGATAACATTTGGTGACCTAATGGCAGGTTGCAATGTTGTTTTACCTAAGGAGGAGGAGTTTGAGATAGTGTTGTGGGAATCAAGGATTCCCCCTTTTACTAAGTATGTTGCAACTTGTTTTCAGAGGAAGCAGCTATGTACAGCCACACGGAACAAAAAACGCAGACAGTTATAGACAAATAATGGAATCAATGAATGATGTATCCACATGTGCTAGCTATTTGTGCAAGAAAAGTAGGTATCTTCGACAATTTACATGTATGTGTAGATTTTCAATGCTTGTAAATTTGTGACATTATTCTCCCTCGCAATAAACCAAATTTGTGAGCACTAGCTGCTTAGAACTTGGCTAAAACTTGTCGAAACTTACTTGTGACATTATTCACCCTCCCAATTTACTTTCGCCATATCTATGTATCTATACTAATTAGAGGCTCTCCTTAAAGCCCCCATATTAATTCTAGAGGGTGGAAAAACTAGAAATTACCACATTAATCGTAGAAAAGAAAAGAAAATCTAAAAATTCCCACGTTAATCATAAAAAAAAAGAAAACATCTTGATTCTCCAATTTCTTTATGTATGGCTTAGATTCTATACTCAACATTGATATGGTATATCTACGGACACCTACAGAGAGGGCGAGAGTTTTATATGAATTCCAACAACGAAAACATGTCGAGTCCTAATCCGAATTAAACAAGGCATGCACACATATGTCCGGATGCTGGACTTCTGAACCAAAACAGAACAAGGAATGCATACATATGCATCTTAGATACTACTTGAATTTTATATTGTGTCGAATATCTAAATATGGGATCTGAGCATGTGTTGATACTATCGGGCCAGCGGTAGTACCGGACCCTAAACATTGGTACTGCCGGGGGTCCTGTAGTTTCAATTCCTTTTAACCCGATTAATCTTAGTTTCTTGAATTCGATTTGTTACATACTAAAACACGTAAGTCCCGCTTTCAAGAACCAAGATGCCGACCCTAACTCTAGATCGCTTTGTTCTTTGCGTAGGTCTTAATTTGCTTTTGCATCTGATTTCTTTTTGCCCTATTTTGATTCGCTTTTATTTGCTTTTGTTGTGGTTCTTGTCGCCTTATCGCGTAGACGTCGAGTTTCGGAGTCTATCGACACTGACCCTGACTTTGATTCTAGTAACATCCTCGTCGAAGAGCAAACAGGCAATCACCCTCCTTTGATCATATTGATCCCATATTTTATGTTGTCTATTTTGTTTTGTCAAACTATTATGTATGCCTGTACTTTCTGTAAAGTTGCTACATTATGGGAATTGGTAGTTATATCCTAAGTTGGTGGGATTTCCTTAATCACATTGACATGAAAATCTTGATGAACCCTATGCTAGGTTTAGACTTTCTATGAAATGTTACATAGTTATAAAGTGAATACTAGTTGCATATGCTTAGCCATGCTATAGAAGTTGTTAGAATGGGATACAACTTAATCAAAACTCTGGCTAGTGTTCAACATGATTAAAGTGGTGATTATTTTGGTAAAAATGAAAAAAATGTATGATTTAGACATGGGCGAGATATGCTCTGATTGGATGTACAAAGGATGGACTTGTACAATGCAATGGATGGACTTGCACATAATTAAAGGGAGATCTCGCCTGATTCAGTTAAGGACCGAACTTGATGCTATCAACTGAATCAATTTGTGCAACCACATGTGCTAGTATGGGATATGATATGAGGGATGCCTGACCTTCACGGCGTAGGATCGAAGATACTCGCAAAACCTAACGAATCTTGTGCGGCCAACCATTGCAAGCGAAACAACCTGCAGCACCGAGTTCGCCCAACCTCACGTTGTCCACTCAACCAAGTCAAGCGGATTACAATCATCTCTGCAATCGCAAAGAGCTTGCAAGAACAACGGGAAGGAATGCACAATCTCAAGTTTATTTCAGCTGGTGGCTTGAAATCTCAAGAACATGCATATAGCAGATCTGTTTTTAGTTTCAAATGGACTCTCCTCTCAATGAGGGGGGGGCTTCCTAAATATATGAGGAGGATGGAGAGGAAGCCCAAAAGTGTCTTGGATAAGCCCCAGGTCGCAGTACAAAGCTCAAGGGCCAAACATAAAGGTGGCGCAGCACCCAATGCATAGAAAATAGTTTCTAGACAGTTTCTGGTCACCAAAGTTTTTTGATGATATCTCTGTGCTCAGAAGGAATTTGAGGGTGAGGTTAGATCCGTTGAAAAGCTGAGCTCGTTATCTTTCTAGGTTGTGGTTGAACACCTCAAACGGATTCCGTTTGCATTTTCTATGCCCGTTTTTCTCCAGACTGGTCATTGGAGGCCGAGCTGAGCTCTTCTGCATTCATATCTTGCATGTTGACTTGTCCATGCTTCTCTTGGTCTTCACTAAGGTGTTCAGACCTCCTCACATTGTCTTCATACCTGAGAATAATC
Source organism: Rhipidocladum racemiflorum (assembly GCA_036346355.1). NCBI lineage: Eukaryota > Viridiplantae > Streptophyta > Magnoliopsida > Poales > Poaceae > Rhipidocladum > Rhipidocladum racemiflorum. The sequence goes on from CM070584.1 coordinate 11,188,112, forward strand.
AAAATACTTGCATTAGGTAGTAGTTGATTCTCAAAAGTGAAATAGTTCTTAGTAAGGAGCGAGTTCACCTGCTGATTGATTTGTTTAGCTCGTGCACGTGTTATTGGTCCTTGGAAATGATTTGGAGTCTCCTGAACAACAGTAGGGGAAGCGGATGATGATGGTGTTATGTTACCCGTATCAGGATAGCCTTGACTTAGTAAATTGATTGAAGTTTATCCTTGCACTTTGGAAGGCCGGAGTAGTATGGACACTCCGGGGAAATAGTGTCGTTCTAGGTGCTCCCTTATCAAGGCGTCGGGGTCGGAGTATGCAAATACAACGGTAAATGCCTTGCTATGGGGAGGACGAGGGCGATGCGTCTTGAGACCATCATGAGTACAGTGGGTACGGGTAGTGACTCCTGCTGCCATAGCAAGGGACGTAACATTACCAGGTTGGTGCAAGGGTAGGCTTTAACCATTTGAAAGGTTTCGTCACAATCTGGCAAAACGGGTACAGTGAGTGCCATGTGGGATAGTTGACATGATTGCTTGGAATGTGTCATGTGGGTAAAGTGTACACTCTCTACAGAGAATTAAACCTAATCAATTAGACATGCTCATAGTCAAGAGCAGCTTGGGACATAATGTCAAGTATAGTATTTGGTTTTGTTTTTGAATACTTTGGAAAATGAAGGTACGATGGATTGGTTTATTGGTAAGATGGATTGATGCAAGGGTATGATGGATTGGCTACGATACATTTGTTGGATTGATCACGAAATGATGTATATATGCTCTACATATTGTTAATACTTTCTTCTCAGGTGCTCTTTAAAATTCCGAATTGTTCTAAAGGTACTACTCATTTGCAAATAAAATTTGCTTCATGCTAAAATTGAAACTAGTATAGAAGCTTAACTCCATTAAAATAGCTTGCATGTACAATTATTTTCATACACTAAATTCTTGCGAGTACATATGTGTATTCCCCGTTTGCTCTCACTAATATTGTTTAGCCAAAGGAAACAATGATATGCCCGGTGATTCGTACTTTGTGTCGAAATACGACTTCTTGGATGGGTGAACTGGGTCCTTCCCCAGTCGGATGCCTTTGGGTTATGGACGGCACATTGCTACCCCAGTTGAACTTCTGCTTACTTTCTGCTGCATTTTGCTTTTCATGTGATATGAATTTGGCCGGTCGACCATGAACCTGTAATATTAAATAGTTGTAATAGCCCTAAGCTACATTTACGTCAAATACTCGTGTATGTGAATTGAATCATCTTGAAAGCGAGATATGTGGGTACTAGGCGATTGATCATGGGAACTAGCACTAGACACATATCAAGGTGCTCAAAATTGTTTTCAATCGCTTGACGCATGAACACGAGTGGTCATCGTTCCTTAACTACTGCGACACACACCCCGTAGTGGGTGTGGGCGGTACTAAGGTTCTGAGATAGGCCACCTGTGATGTGCCCAAACGATTGATCTCAATCCCGGTATGGTTTTCGAAAAGTGGTTGGAACTTTTTTGGTTGCGTAAGTGTGTACGATGGGATCATATGGTTTATATTTATTTGGGTGAGGACCATTTGATCAACATCTGTGCACGGGACTAGTTGATGACAATGAGCATACACTTAAATGAAGTATGTGTGTCTCTTTTAGTCTAGCGCGATAGAAAGATCCGATCCATGCTCCGGGGTGTCCACACCATCCTCATCAAATTTAGGTTTTGGCTTGTACGTACCATTTCGCTTTTCTTTGTTCTACAGTTTGTAACATTCAGAGATATCATGATTGTTTTTCTTGTAATACCTGCATAACTTCTCTTTGCCTTTGGACTTTGAGCGGCCCCTATAGCCATTCGAACTTTTCCCTCTATTGCCATTGTTTAATTTCTTGTGCTCGAATCTGCCACGAATAGATAAAGTTTCTGCATTGGGGTTTAAGGTAGAATCTTCCGATTGTACCACTGTTTTATTTTTTCCTTGGCTTGCATGACCTCATAAATTTCATTCATCGTTAGTGTAACATGACTATTGTGACACTACGGAATGGTATGAGATTATTTAATGTGAATGTTAAGGTCAAAAACTTTATGAAATATGGTATTGGAGGTTAAAACCATATGATAGGAGGCTTAATAGTGTTTTCGGGCCGTTTTCGGGGCGTTTCCGGGGTTTTGGGCCTTTCCGGGGGAGTTTGGGTCTAAAGGAAAGGGTCGTGGGCTTTGGTGGGATGGAGTTTGAGTCCTAATAGGAGTAGGAGACCTGGTTGGGGGCCTCCCCCAGCCCCTTTAGGCGTTCACCCCCTGCCCTTGCGCCCCCACAAGTCCTAGCCGCCCCCCACACCTCCCCACCTCCTCCTTGTGGCGCCTCCACCTCCCCCATTGCTCCCCATTGCTCCACCACCTCTCCACCACCTCTCCTCCTCCCTTGCTACCCCTAGGGGAGTTCTCCACCACCACACCTCAAAGATCCATCCGTTGGAGCGCTCCGCGATAAGGAGATCCGGCGGGATTGGAGCGAGGAAGGAGATCGCGCGAACCGGGAGGAGATCTATTGGGTTTTCGTGCGTTGGGCAAAGGTATGGCCATGGGAATCCTTGGGGTTGGTCTAGGTACTATTCTAAGGGTGTTTATCAAGTTTTTAGATCAATTGGTGGTACTAGAATTGAGTAGATTGGATTAGATCTAGAAGTTGCCACGTTCTCTGTTTCGGGCAACATGAGCAGTCGACCTAGGGTTCGGTTTTTCGCCAAATTAGATTCGGAATCTGGTCGTACGGACGTTGAAGAAGTTGTAGATAATTTCGTTATATTTCCGTGGATATAAATAAATTTAAATTCCTTCCAGCCGTTTGAATGTTATGGCTGTTTTACCGAGCGTGTTAAAATCTGTGACGTGATTGGAACAGATCACGGTATTTTGTAGATTAAACAACTTTAGATTCCGAATCAGTCTTTCCCTATACCTAGAAAAAGTTGGGAAATTTCCTAAGCTACGCGAGGATGTACTCGTTTAATTGATTCGGAGTCTTAGAACCTGAGTTATGCCTTTTGGAAGGCTGCTGTCCCGACGGGACAGAACCTCTGTTTTTAGGTTTTGCGAGTAGTTGGCAATGTCGGGGTAGATGAGGGTTTGTGTACTGTTTTGTGGATATGATTGTGAGTGTGTGATACCTATGTGCAGGTGGTGCGACCCCGGGAGTGCCTTCTACTTCCCGCCAATCCGTTGCCCGTGGTTGAGGCAAGTGTGTTGTAATGGATACCGATTTGTAGGTTGCTTGTTGAGAATAGATGGAATTGACTACATGATATATGATCACTTGCCATGCTTTAATGATTGCCAATGATATGATGAGCATGTTTATTATGTTATGATGCCATGTGTTAATGTACGAGTTAAATATGATGTTGGCATAATTGCATACATGGCATGTTACATGGCCGGCGGTGAGAAAGTCATAACTAGTCCTGGAAGGTCGGTGAGAAAGTTATGACTAATCCGGAGAGCCATTGAGTAAGTCCTACATCGTGATTCCATCCACTTGGTGTTTGGAAGCGAGGAGTAGGCACCCTCCATCTTCGGGATGGAAGGGGGGAGAGGGTGCACACCGACGGGTGTGTACGCAACCATACCGGTATGAGTTTCCAAGGAGACATGAGCATTGCATTGCATTGCATACGTAATGATGATGATAATGTTATGTGTTCATGAATGAGATGATATACATGATGTGAGACATTATTGCCATGTTATTTTTCTTGTTGTCCATTGCAATATGCTTGCTGAGTGATGAACTCACGCTTGTGTTTATGTTGTTTTCTTTTAGGTACCATGAATCCGGCATGCGGGGAAGGGAAATAGTCACACTTCCACATGTAGCTTCACTCTTTTGATTTCACAAGTCATTCAATTAGTGTTGATAATAAATTGCATGTGATGATCATTGCTTTAAGGCTTAGCTTTGCTAAATGAGAATCTTTTCATTCGTTTGACTCTTGGAGACATTATATGTTTGGAACTAGACTTACATTGTTGCTAAGTCGTTAATTATTGCTGTTTTTAGTTGTCTCTCATATTCCATAGTGCTATACTGTTGTTGCTCCTTCAAACCATGTTAAAACAAAGGAGATGCTGCCGAAATCTCGGTTTTTAGCATGTGCGCCTTTGCTGGAATTTATGTTTAAATGTGGTATTTAGATGTTGTTTAGCTTATGTTTGGTAGCATTCAGGCATATTCAATGCCGGGGTGTTACAGTTGGTATCAGAGCGGGCTGTAGGTCCTTGGAATGCGTATTTTTTTTAGTGTCATGCTATAGGGTACAATTAAAATGTGATGTGGAATAACTTAGAAAATGGCTTAGGTCTTAACTAAAATTTTGTCATAGGATAGCAACTTTAAAACTTGCAAAAGTGGTATAACTAATCTAAAATTTGACACACACTGGATGCACAGTAGTAAAGGGTATGGTTATCGTTCCTTTACGCTTAAATGTTGTATTTAAGCTATAATGTTGAATGCTTCATTTGATAAAGTATGTTGCTATGTCTATGAGATAAATGATTGAATTGTTCTTGTTATTTGTGATATAGTGGGTTGTGGTGCCGAAGGATTTCGGTCACCTCTTTTTGTTCATAGTAAGGGTGAGGTTTGACGGTGTGGCCGGTTAGCGCCATCACCGAAGAACTATTAACCCCTGTAGGAGAAGAGTGCTTACCCTTTTTGTCGTAGATCGGGTAGTTGACTGGAGTCAAATAGAAGAGTTTGGTGGTGGATTCCTTCGTATGTTCTTTATCGTTCTATGGTCGTTCTTGGTTGGTTTTCTTGGTTTTAGTTGATGGAAACCAAAACAAAAGTGTTTTGAAGAATTCCTTTTGCATGACAAAGTTTGGGTTTGTCTCATTGCGATTTTGAGAGTCAAGTTTCCTTATGAATTTGGGATGGGCTTTAAAACTAAAATGCTGCAAACAAAATCAGTAGTCTTTTGATAGAAATCGTTTGTCCTTATTAAGAATTGCTGTTTAGCATATTATGTAGCATGTACCAATGTGGTTTATGGGATGACGTATTGTTAAGTTAATTTGTGAGTTGAATCAATTCAATGATGGTGTTACCTCTAGCTTGAAAATAACTAGACTACTAGTGTTGTAGTTTACTCTTAGCGAGAATGATTGAATGTGCTAAAGTACATGCTTAGAATCTGTTGTCTTGCTTTAAAAGTGCTTATGATCCTTGTTAATGTTAAAAGTTTAAACCTTGATGCATAGTTGAAACATTAAGATGATGTAGACTGCTGTTATTGTTAAAGAAACTATGCTGGTTGTTTAAAGATGCTCTAATCTAATGGATTAATAGAGAAATTTAATCGTGTTGACTAGTGGCTTTAATTTGGAAGTTGATTAGAGTTGTATTTATGTTGTTGCAAAATACTAGTATATTTGGAAGTATGCAGTTGTGTCTCTACAATGCTAGTATTGATATCAATTGAGAAGACATAAGACTTTTTGTTAATGATGTTGTTAAGGGCAGTGTTAATGTTAGTATTCAATCTATTTTAAATAGTTGGAGTATGTTGTGTGGTGGTAGTTTTTGTTATCACCTTTGAATAGAGTAGCTAAAAGAAATGTTGTTGGTTGATGAACATGCCCATTTGTTGTTATTGATGACTAAGTAGTGGTGGTAACTGTTTAGATTACTCGTTGGAAAATCATGGTTAAATAGAGGAAAATGTTAACATGTTGCGATGGAGTGAGCTTTGGATAATTAATATGATAAATGGTCTTATCCTTAATGAAAGTATAACTTAGAGTCTCACTTACGAATTCTTCCCTGTGGAGATAATATTTACATGTTGAAGTCGTTGTTTAACTGAATAAGGTTCGGTTGTCGAGACGTGAATATATAGGAAGTATGAAATTTATATGTTGATCTTGCTGAAAGATTTGTTGAAGTACTATGCTCCAATAGAGAATAAGAAGTATTATGATTCAGTGATCTGTGGGGATCATGTCAACACAGTATTGGTTGGGTGCCTTTTTGATAAGCATCATAAACCCTAATTAAAAGTGTTAGGAATGGTAACTAGAGGAAGAATTCGTTGTGAAGCTTTTGGTTTAATTGTGTTGGGGCTTCTCAGGGAGTAAATAGTGATTATTGAAGTCTTTAATGGAAAGCGTAGTGGAGTACTAGAGATGGTTCTTTTTATGCTGAGCTTGTGTTCAAAAGCTTTTGGATTGGGTCGGTTGTTTGCCCTTTTGGTTGAAGGGTTTTCGGACAAGATGTTCCATATGTCGTGTTTGAGTTTCCTAAAACTCGTAGAAATTGGTGCAAATATTTGGTTTTGGCTAATTTGTTTAGTTGGTGCTATGAGTATGGATTTACACCCCAAAAGTTTTTGAGTCGATCGCGCCTTTTCGCGTTCGCACTGAATTATCTTTGAAATTAATTTTAAAAGGAAGCAGATGGTCATAAAGGGTTGTGTTGGAAACTTTTGAGTTAAGCCCTTTATGTGTAACTCTGTTTGGCTAGAGTTGGAGTCATTTGGAAAATGTGTCTGGTGTGCGGATGTTTCACAAGTCTGGTTTTTATGAATGTTTCATAAGTGAATTTGGTTAGTGAAGAGTTTTCTTTTGGGATTGAGTTTCCCTCTCTTTTGATAAAATTTATGGCGGTTGTGTGTGCAGATGTTTGACTTTGGAGTTGATGTTCTGTTCCAAAGGGTTGAGTTTGATTTTGCGAGGTGTTGCAAAGTTAGTTTTAAATGGATGATGGGTCTTCACACGATGTGGTGTTTTGTTGTTAACGATGTTGCCGTCATAGTCTATATGATTTAGCGCAACCGTCAGTGTTATGTGTATTCCAATCATGTGATACCGAGGAAGAAGTCTTTTTGTGAATGACTTTTCGGTATTGTTGTTATATGATGAATGAATGGTAAAAAGTAAACAAGACATCGTGTATAGATGTTAAGTGATAAAAGAGTCGTTGAGCCAGGTTGGTGAGAAAGTCATATATGGAGATATGACTAATCCGGAGTGCTCTTGAAGAATGTGCATTCATGTCTTGAAACGAGATTTCCCTTGCTTTCTAGTATGAAAAGAAACAATGAAGAATTTCTGGTGTTGGTTGTGGTGAAGGGATTTGTGTTTCCTTTGCGTTTTGGCTTAGGAAATTAAAATGAATACTCTCTGGTTGTTGTCGAATCCTTTCCAAAGTGGTTTTAACGCTTTGGGGTTTGAGTTGTTCGATGAGGGCCACTTGGGTTCATGTTATGGTTGAGCTCACTCAATGATTGTGCTCTTTATCGTGGTCCTTTGAGTGGAAGGTTGTGTATGACTCAATGCAAACCTTCGTGGAGAATTGTGTCGTTGAGGTGTTCCTCAGTAGGGTTGATTACATTTTGAGTGGACCACTTGGTGGTTGCTAGTGATCGTTTTTCCTTTTGAAGTGTATTGGTGCTTTTGTCGTTGGGCAAGAAGCGAGTTGTGTCAAACCGCAGGGGAAAGTTCGGTCGTTTCTGTTACGCGAGTCTTACGGACCCTGGTTAAAGTAGGTTGTTCGTTCTGTGGTAATCTTAGAGCGTTGTGTCTCTCCTGCTTCGCGTCGTCTTGAGTACAAGGAACCACAGAAGGGAGGTTGGTACCGTGTTTTTCTGGAGAGTAGCCTGAGTTAAAGGGATCGGGCACTTCAGTGCTAAGGAATGCTTAGAACGAGGAGTATGAGACCGTTTTCCTGCGTGGTCTGTTTGGGATTTTATCCTATCGCTTGGGTCATGCCGAGGCCTTGTTTGAGTGCTTTGTGTTTCAATGTTGAGTAAAGTTCTCACCAGTTTTTGATTGTGAGATATCTTTAGAGCTGTCAGTCGCTCCTTCCCTTTGAGTGCTGGCTGGTGCAAATCGTAGGGGCTTCTAAACGGGTTCTGAGGCGTGAACCATAACTCCCTCTGATTTGGTTGTTTGCGAAGTGGCGTGTCTCGGATTCGGGGTCGAATCCTGTTGAAGGGGGGCGGGAGAATGTGACACTACGGAATGGTGTGAGATTATTTAATGTGAATGTTAAGGTTAAAAACTTTATGAAATATGGTATTGGAGGTTAAAACCATATGATAGGAGGCTTAATAGCGTTTTCGGGCCGTTTCCGGGGTTTTGGGCCTTTCCGGGGGAGTTTGGGCCTAAAGGAAAGGGTCGTGGGCTTTGGTGGGATGGAGTTTGAGTCCTAATAGGAGTAGGAGACCTGGTTGGGGGCCTCCCCCAGCCCCTTTAGGCGTTCACCCCCTGTCCTTGCGCCCCCACAAGTCCTAGCCGCCCCCCCACACCTCCCCACCTCCTCCTTGTGGCGCCTCCACCTCCCCCATTGCTCCCCATTGCTCCACCACCTCTCCACCACCTCTCCTCCTCCCTTGCTGCCCCTAGGGGAGTTCTCCACCTCCACACCTCAAAGATCCATCCGTTGGAGCGCTCCGCGATAAGGAGATCCGGCGGGATTGGAGCGAGGAAGGAGATCGCGCGAACCGGGAGGAGATCTATTGGGTTTTCGTGCGTTGGGCAAAGGTATGGCCATGGGAATCCTTGGGGTTGGTCTAGGTACTGTTCTAAGGGTGTTTATCAAGTTTTTAGATCAATTGGTGGTACTGGAATTGAGTAGATTGGATTAGATCTAGAAGTTGCCACGTTCTCTGTTTCGGGCAACATGAGCAGTCGACCTAGGGTTCGGTTTTTCGCCAAATTAGATTCGGAATCTGGTCGTACGGACGTTGAATAAGTTGTAGATAATTTCGTTATATTTCTGTGGATATAAATAAATTTAAAATCCGCCCAGCCGTTTGAAAGTTATGGCTGTTTTACCGTGCGTGTTAAAATCTGTGACGTGATTGGAATAGATTACGGTATTTTGTAGATTAAACAACTTTAGAGTCCGAATCAGTCTTTCCCTATACCTAGAAAAAGTTGGAAAATTTCCTAAGCTACGGGAGGATGTACTCGTTTAATTGATTCGGAGTTTTAGAACCCGAGTTATGCCTTTTGGAAGGCTGCTGTCCCGATGGTACAGAACCTCTGTTTTTAGGTTTTGCGAGTAGTTGGCAATGTCGGGGTAGATGTGGGTTTGTGTACTGTTTTGTGGACATGATTGTGAGTGTGTGATACCTATGTGCAGGTGGTGCGACCCCGGGAGTGCCTTCTACTTCCCGCCAATCCGTTGCCCGTGGTTGAGGCAAGTGTGTTGTAATGGATACCGATTTGTAGGTTGCTTGTTGAGAATAGATGGAATTGACTACATGATATATGATCACTTGCCATGCTTTAATGATTGCCAATGATATGATGAGCATGTTTATTATGTTATGATGCCATGTGTTAATGTACGAGTTAAATATGATGTTGGCATAATTGCATACATGGCATGTTACATGGCCCGGGCGGTGAGAAAGTCATAACTAGTTCGGGGAAGGTCGGTGAGAAAGTTATGACTAATCCGGAGAGCCATTGAGTAAGTCCTACATCGTGATTCCATCCACTTGGTGTTTGGAAGCGAGGAGTAGGCACCCTCCATCTTCGGGATGGAAGGGGGGAGAGGGTGCACACCGACGGGTGTGTACTCAAGCATACCGGTATGAGTTTCCAAGGAGACATGAGCATTGCATTGCATTGCATACGTAATGATGATGATAATGTTATGTGTTCATGAATGAGATGATATACATGATGTGAGACATTATTGCCATGTTATTGTTCTTGTTGTCCATTGCAATATGCTTGCTGAGTGATGAACTCACGCTTGTGTTTATGTTGTTTTCTTTTAGGTACCATGAATCCGGCATGCGGGGAAGGGAAATAGTCACACTTCCACATGTAGCTTCACTCTTTTGATTTCACAAGTCATTCAATTAGTGTTGTAATAAATTGCGTGTGATGATCATTGCTTTAAGGCTTAGCTTTGCTAAATGAGAATCTTTTCATTCGTTTGACTCTTGGAGACATTATATGTTTGGAACTAGACTTACATTGTTGCTAAGTCGTTAATTATTGCTGCTTTTAGTTGTCTCTCATATTCCATAGTGCTATACTGTTGTTGCTGCTTCAAGCCATGTTAAAACAAAGGAGATGCTGCCGAAATCTCGGTTTTTTGCATGTGCTCCTTTGCTGGAATTTATGTTTAAATGTGGTATTTAGATGTTGTTTAGCTTATGTTTGGTAGCATTCAGGCATATTCAATGCCGGGGTGTTACAACTATATAATATAGTATCTTGGAAGTTTGCAAACGAACTAGGCAGCGAGCATAAACGAAGTGACCTAAGTCTTCTTCATCATATGTTACCTCCATAGACTATAAGTCAGCAACGATCTCCTTGAAGACCGATAGGTGATTCTGAACCGAACCACCCTCTTGCATCTTGTGCGTGAACAACTTCATCTTCATATGCATCTTGCTGATTAGATCTTTAGACATGTAGATCAATTCCAGCTTGAGCCATAAGGATGCAGCAGATTTTTCCTGCTACACCTCATGCAGAATATTGTTGGATAGATGAAGATGAATTTGGGACAAAGTTTTGCGATCCTTTCATTTCTCCTCATCGGACCAAGACTTCTGGTTGGGCCTCCCGAAGCCTTCAAGCGCATCATCCAGATTGGTATGCACTAGCACTGCCTCATCTTGACTTGCCACAGAGAGAATCGTGTGTCCAGATCCAGTAGCATAAGATCATACTTCAATGATGCCATGTTGATTGAAACCCTAGATTTAATAGGTGAAGAATGTGGCACTGATACCACTTGTTATAATCGACAGGCAGAAAAGCAAGAAGTAGATCAAATCAAAAAGGAACAAGAGACACATATTTAACGTAAAAAAACCCTTGTTGGAAAAAACCACAGATGCCGGCCGGCAAAATATTTCACTATTTCTTGGAATGGTAGAAACGCAGGGGTTTACAAAACGCCGAGAGTTTCGTGCCGCTTATAAGAAGGTATTTATAGATGGTGGCGACCTAGAGTCCAACGTGGAAACAAATCCATAACTCGGAAACAAATCCGCTCCGGCCCAAGCCTCCCGGCGACGGGCCTCCGCTACGCTCGGCCAGACATGGCCTTCTGAATTTGGATCATAGATCAACAGTACTGATGCTAGCATAGTTTGATGAAAATTTAATGTAATGCAAAAGAATTCTGTAGTGTGATGAACATGGTATTGTTGTATGAAAGTGCTGAAACTCTGAACTCAGTTTCAATAAAAATTGAGGCTGGGGCATTCTGAACGATGTCCTGTTGTTCTAAACACAGAGATCAAATGACAAATTCTGTCCCAACGACCCTCTTTACCTAAAGGTTTTCTTTCTCCATATATGCACGCCTCCCCTGTTGTATATATACAACTCCAAGCTCAACGTCCCTGATCATTACAAATCTTTAAATAGCAGTTGGAGGCTGCAAATTGAGAGAGAGGCAGCAATGTGCAAACTAATACGAGCTAGCTAGATGCAATTAATCATGGGAACCATTTCGGTTTAGGCACTAGCTAAACACTATAAATTCTATAAACATTGGAGGATTTAACCTATGGAGTGTTTTAGAACCCTTTAAAATTCCATGTTTGAGCTGAAAACAGAAGGAATAAAAATAGAACTTGGCTGTGAGAAAGAAAGATTTTCGGGAGTGTATAGGCATCTCTCGGATATTTTTGTCTTAAATAACATCCAAATTTTGGATCGTAAGATTAAAAATTCAACCGTTAGATCAAATCATAGGATCGGATGTAATTGATACTTCCAAATCTCAACAATGATCCAATGTTTCAAGATTTGAGTGATTTCAGCAAATAAAACATCCGGACAATGTTTATCAAATCCCTCTTCGAATGTACTCACATCACGTAGTGCGACTACTTTTGACCTTTTCGCATTGGGCATCGCTTTGCCCTTTACGACTGTACAAGGGAATAACGCATGGTCCTTTTCACTACTACAGATATGGCCTTCAGTACCGGTTCACAATGACCATCAGTACCAGTTTTTAAACCGGTACAGGCTATCCGGAACTAATGCCCATTGGACATCAGTGCTGGTTCCACTAACCGGTACTGATAGGACTATTAGTACCGGTTGGAGGCTCCAACCGGTACTGATAAGCTATTGATCAGTACCGGTTGGAGGTACCAATCGGTACTAATGAGCTACACAAAGATTTCCATTTCCCAGGAGGTCACTCATCCTCACTCCCGCCCAACCAAGTACCAACCGGTACTGATGAGAACTTCCCAAGTGGTCACCAATCTGGTCACTCATCATAGTACTATTCTCGCCTAAGCACGCTTAACTTTGAAGTTCTTATATGATCTACGACTGTAGTGTTGGTATGATCGTATTTGAAATATAACGCGTCCCCCTCCCCTTAACCTTACAGAGCACCCGAACACTGATTTAGTATTCTCCTACTCCGAACTAAGTCTTCAAATTTACCATGACTTGGATGTATCAAATTTAACTAGTCTTCGAATTTACCATGACTTTTACCATGACTTGGATGTATCAAATTTCATACATCCAAGTCATGGTAAATTACCATGACTTGGATGTATCAAATTTAACTAAGTCTTTGAATTTATTACCATGACTTGGATGTATCAAATTTAACTAAGTTTTTGAATTTACCATGACTTTTACCATGACTTGGATGTATCAAATTTCATACACCCAAGTCATGATAAATTCCATGACTTTTACCATGACTTGGATGTATCAAATTTCATACATCCAAGTCACGGTAAATTATGAAAAGTCTAGAATACCTCTGATGAATGTATAGAAAATACCTAAAATACCCTTGAGGAATGAATGGTTAGATTTAATTTCTACTACAACTATTTACTATCTATGTTATCCACTGTAACTAATCTTAGCTAAGTGTGGTTTGCCAGCCACACTTTTTGTGGCACAAAACTCAGTGCAACAAGTGTGACAAGCTTAAGCAAAAAAATTAGGTCTACAATATGTGAGTCATTGGCTAAGAAAGTGTGATAAGCCCTAATTATAGCAACGCATCAAACACCAGCCTAACTAAATACCTAAACTTCGGCGTGACAAGCAGGACTTGGCTTCAAACTAAATACCCCTTAGTACCAAGTAGTTGGCTCAATCCATACGTCTTATACTTTGCCATCGAGATCTAGGATTCGGACAAGATCGAAGACCAGGCTCGGCACTTTCGACTCCACCGACACTACAGGAAAACGTTAATTTTTCGTCGGCCTAAAATATTTTCGTCGGCCGACGAAAATAGGTATATTTTCGTCGGTTGCCGACGAAAATACATGTATTTTCGTCAATATAATTTCATCGGTCTATTTTCGTCGGTAAACCGACGAAAATAGCTATTTTTGTCGGTTTTCTCTTTATTTTCGTCGGTTTTAGGCCGACGAAAATAATACAAATTCCGAGGTCATGCCCTACGCATGTGACGCTGCTGCCCGAACCAACTTCTCCTTGACCACCCTGTCGTAGCCCGCAGCACGGTCAAGAGTTAAGACCTAGAGCCGTGGCGCCCACGCGCCGCCCAACGAAGGCGGTTGTGGAGGAGGACTGCCGTAGCTCCTGGAGGAGGAGGATCATAGTCATCGTAGAAACTGTAGTGTTATAGCATAAACTCTGTTCCTATGCTCTCCATTTTTTCAGTTCAGTTTTTAGTATAACAGTTGTTGGACTTAGAACCCAGAGAAAAAAAAAACAAAGGAAAAAATTCGCCGCCAATACTTGAACCCAGTGGGCAGGCGCACAAACCAACTGAGCTGGGCTATCTAGTTGCCCCTAATGCTTCATTGCCTTTATTGTTTTCTTCTTTTCTCTTGCTCTAGACGGCAATTAACAAGGCAAGGAAGAGCCTGGATGATCGGGTATTGAACTCATTGTTTTGCTCTGCGTTTTTCTCTGCTTCACGTTCTTTATTGTTTTGCTCTGCGTTTTTCTCTGCTTCACGTTCTTTATTGCTTTGCTTTTCTGTTGCTCACGTTCTGAACAAGATGTACTACAGGCCCTTTCTTATAGTGTAATGTAGCTCCGATTATCACACCTATTCGGATGCAGTTATCAACTTGGACACGGCTAACAAGTCGATGTGGACTACAACTCCGTATTATATCCGTATTCTATACTCATACGTACGTATTCTATACGTATACAAAAGTCAGTGTGTGTGAAAAGTGATAACCATGACTTGTGAAATTGTAGTCAATTATCACTGTGATTCGAGAGTCCAAGTTCAATGTGAACCTGATCTTATTGTGACCTGCAGCTTCTCCAAGTTAAATGCAGTGGATTAGTGGAACATCTTCCATGTATTTTAGGCTTTTGGCACCCTCCACCCACCCACCCACGCACACACCCGCAAGTACTGCGCTTCCTTTCTCTTGGAGGGAAGAACCTACGATGGAGCTTGCGCTCTCTGCAATCACAGGTGATCTAATTAGCCGGTTCATCTCCTTTCTAGTCAAGCAGTGCACAGATAGATCATCTCCTAAAGATAAGCTAGAAAGGTTGCAGCATCTCCTGCTACGACTTCACACAGTGGTTGAGGAGGCCGATGGGCGATACATCACCAACTCCAAGATGCTAGTTCAGCTTAGAATGATTGTTGAAGCCATGTACCGAGGTTACCATGTGCTGGAACACTTCAAGTACAAATCTGTTGAAGATGAGGAGGTGAGAAGCTTGTCTGCCATCTCGGATAATTCTGCATTTCCTTCGAAACGTTCACGTACAACCTTCGGTACCATGAGAGGAGTTGCTGTAAGTAATGGTTTACAAAGTGTACTAGACAACTTAGAAGCTGCTGTTGCTAATATGAGTGAGTTCGTTGTAATGTTGGCGGGATGCGAACGAATGTATCGCAGACCCTATGATGCTTACCTTTACGCTGACAACTTCATGTTCGGTCGCCATGTCGAGAAGCAGCAGATCATCTACTTCTTGTTGCAAACTCCTGCTCATCTTGGTGCTCCCATGGTGCTTCCAATCATCGGTGGTTGCAGGGTTGGTAAGAAAGCCCTGGTAAGCCACGTATGCAAAAATGAGAAGATCCGATCCCAATTCCCATTGATATTGTACATCAGTGGTGATAACATATTGGGGATGGAGCATGCAAAGTTCAGCAATGAGAGGGCTTTAATTGTTGTTGAGTTTGTTACCGACGTGGATGATGACGATTGGGTAAAGTTCCATTCTGCTCTAACATGCATGGCTGGAGGAAGCAAAGTGATAATCATCAGTAGGATTGAAAAGCTTGCAAGGTTTCGAACACTAATGGCGATTCATTTAAAGAGTTTGTCACACGAGGAGTACAGCTACCTCTTCAAGATGCTAGCGTTCGGAAGCACAGACCAAGAAGACTACCCCCGTTTGGCATCAATAGCAAATGACCTAGCAACAATCCTGGGTGGGTCACTGGTCACTGCGAATGTGATTGCCGACCTGCTGAGAAGGAACCTTGATGTTCAGTTCTGGCTCCGCATACTGCGACGGTTCAAGGGGATGGTTGAGAACAACCTATCAATGTATGGACAACATCCAAAACAAATCCTTGAGAAAGAGCAGCCGATAGACATCACCAGTTTTGCTTCTTCGTATCCTTCTCGTCTTCGCTTGATGCCTCCTCGAGTAGACAAGGATGACACTACCAGCAGGAGACAAACAAGCATGTCATTCGGAGACCTAATTGCAGGATGTACGGTTATACCCAATGAAGAGTTTGAATTAGTTACGTGGCAATCGCGAATACCTCCTTATACTAAGTACGTGCAGTCTGTTGCAGCTTGTGCTGATGAGAGGCACGGATGTACAACCAATAATACAAGAAAGCGTCAATCGAGCATTTGATTTGTTTCAGGGGGACGTGCTGCAGTGCTTTCCTACAGAGTGAATAGCATAGCTTCTGAAGATAATCAAGCACGATTTACAGCCATTTCAAGTTTTCAACCTCTAGCTAGTAATCTGTTACTAAACTATATTAATGTGCTTTAAACTGTACGATTGTGTCGTGTGTATACTTTTTGTTGGAGAATCATGTAGACACACCACTCTAACTTTGAACGCTAGTAATCATATGTATATATGTACATGTGGTACTCCCAGTTTTATATATCTTGGGAGTTATATGATTGAATAGAAAGGTTTCTTGAGTTAACATTATTGAGAAATGTTCCAAACGGTATGCAAGTCAAAATACATGTAAATATATATTGACAGTTCTGCGCTTAAGTATGGATAGGAATGGGAAAGTGCAAGCCAGGAGCCAAGGACAGCACGTACTATAAAAATCGCTATGTTAATGGAATCCAAAGATATGTCCAATTGTTACATGTACTAGCTGTGGGGTCCTAGAAACCGCTTAGGAATTCGATTTCGGAAAGAGATTGTATATCACCTAATTACAATAACAAAAGACAGCGAAAGAACGTTAAGTAGCTAAATATGGCCAATTAAATCAATTTAAAAGAACATTGTAGGTCACCGGCTTAAAATTTAATTATGAACCATCAATTAAAAACAAACTCACAGAAAAGCCCTAAATGCGGCTATGCCCCTATATGTCATTATTGCTGAAGGCAAAGATAACCAAGCGCCAGACTTCTTTTTCTTTCTTTTAATAAATATCAACAAGCAACGTTAAATACACGTATGTACTCACAAGACTTTAGTGTATAAAAGTAAATATGCACGCATGGCTATCTCAATGGAAGAAAGCTTCTATACTAAGTTCAATTTCAGCATTAAGCAGATTTTATTTGCAATAGAGTAGTACATAAAATACTATCAGAATTGTAAAGAGCACTTGATATGAAAATAATAACAGTAAGTAAAGTTCATCATCAACATTTTGTGACCCTCCATGGCCACGAACAACGAGCAACTCACAACCACCCACGGCATAAAGAGCAAACCAACCAGTCATATCCTATTTTTCTAAAGTGTTTCAAAAAACAAGACTATACTTGATATTATTTTTCAAGCTGTACTTGACCATGAGCACGGCTATTTAATTAGATTTAAATCTCTGTAGAGAGTGTATACTTTACCCACATGACATATTATAGTAATCTTGTCAACCATGCCATGCGATACACATGTACCCGTTTTGCTAGACTATGATGAAACTGTTCAACTATTTAAAGTCTACCCTTGCATCAGCTTGGTAATGTTGCATTCCTTGCTATGGCAGCAGCAGCCACTAGGCATACCACCTGTACTCACAATGGTTTCACAACACATTATCCTCGTCCTCCCCATAGCAAGACATTTACCGCTGTATTGGCATGCTCCGACCCTGACGCCTCGAGAGGGAGCACCTAGAACGACACCGTTTACCCGGAGCGTTTATAGTACTTCAGCCTACCAAAATGCAAGGTTAAACTTCAGCCAATTTACTGAGTTAAGGCTATCCCATAATTAGCACATGTTGTTGCACAATTTGACTCAGTTGATAGCATCATGTTCGGTCCTTATGTTGACTCAAGCAAGATCTCCCCCTAACTACATGCAACTCCATCCCTTGCACCGTACAAGTTCAAACCTTGCACATCCAGTTATAACATATCTCACTCATGCCCAAATCATAAGTTTTATTTTCATATTTACCAAAACATCACAATCTTTAATCATGTCCAACATTTCTCAAATTTGATCACCTTGCATTCCCATCCATTTGATTTATCAACTTCTACAGCATGACTAAGCAAATGCAGTTATTACTCGTTTATACCCATTTAACATTTCATAGAATGTTTAAGAGCAGTTTAGGGTTCATCAAGGTCCTCATGTCAACATCAAGGAAATACCAAAATTCTTAGGATTACAACTACCGATTTCCACAATATAGCATCTTTACAGAAAATACACGCATGCATAATGGTTTGATAAAACAAAATAGACATCATAAAATATGGGATCAACATGATCAAAGGAGGGTGCTTGCCCCACTTGTTGAAAAATTGGTCTTGTTAAGGTTGATCAGAGTACCAATCATGTCACCTAGTGCCAAACCTCTCACATAGTCCCAGGATACATGTGTATGCTCCAACATCAACACACATACACGCAAATAAATCCGAAGTTACTATTTTTGGTACAAACAACATACATACAAGCATTATACAAGGTCATGCATATGAGAATGATGCATGTGAGGATGATGCATATGAAATGATGCGAGAGCCAAAGGCAACCTAGGGTTTATTCTAAAGCGTAACTTCTTGATTTTTGTGTATAAGTTATTTTCATTTACTGAATTCAAGAAGCTAAAATTATACCTACTTCTAAGATAAATTACGAATTCGAGTGGCTATGGTTACTAGACTCATTTAAGAACAATACCAAGTTTCCAAGTGGTGCCATATGAGGACCAAGTAAACTTAAGGTGTAGCAAAGAGATAGTTATTACAGTATTCTAACATAGGGTTATGCTAAAGTGACAATTTAATTCCGTAATCATATATTTTAAACAATTGAAAACATTATAACCGGTAGTACCGGCCCTCATATCGTGGTACTATCGATCTTCAGTGGTACCGCTCCTGAGCCCGGTTGTACCAGCGTTTAGGTACCAAAATAAGCGTGTTCTGGATTAAAGCTACCGGTGTTAATGGCGCGGTACTGCCGCTCATCTGGTAGTACTAGCTCTGGAACGACGGTACTACCGACGCCCGAAGTAGAGGAAGTCCCACTTATTTGACAGGCATGTTGTACTACAAAATTTTCTCTAATGTTACTCCCTAAGCACAATCTCATAAAGTATAAATTAAAGAATCATCCAATTAATTGTCTCCTTATTATTAACCGGTCTCATGACATTCCATTTACACAATTCAACCCGTAACGGTACAATACTCACTAAATTAATTGTATGTGATCATGAACCATTCCAATAATCACACTTTACTAGACTATTTGTACTAGTGCTAACAATCCAGTTTTAACAATACCACTTTAGAAATCTATGATCATACAGATCAAAATTCCACCAATAAAGACATATGCAACCATGTAATATTTACATGAGGCTTCTAGGTCACTTATTCACTATCTAATAGCTTACTGATCATTCACACATGTGCTCATTCTATTAGATCACAATTTATGTAATCCACTCATTCGGTCGTATCTATACCACCATAATTGATCCATAATCATACCTTTGTCAATCCAAAATAAAGGCACATACCTACTCTAATTGCGTAAGTCTAATATCCTAACACCTACAATTCATCCTCCAATTTATTTGACACTCCAAACCATTTGTATATGATTAATAATCAACCACCAAGTAATCATATATTCATCACTAAGACCTATCTAACTAATTGCACATGCGTTGATCAATTAACTCACAACCGCAGACTCAATTCTACAAAATTAACCTTATATGCTAGGAATTAATTTAACCATACTCATACTACTAGGATCAATTTAATATATATATATATATATGATAATATATATGACTGCCACTTATATTGATATGGGTAATTCTCAGTGATGCAACATAATTACCTAAGTTGACCATCTCTTTATGCGCAAAATGAACGAGCGGACGAACTAACGAAAGTGGCCGCAGCTTAGGGGGGGCTTTACCCCCAACTGTATTCTTCGAAGTCCTCCGAGCCCCATCTGTATCCTCGCAAGTAAACCTCATAACCCAGGCAGACGTCAACGATTGGAGAGATGAAATATACAACTATCTCCTCGACGGTACCCTCCCACAAGACAACACATAGGCAAAATGCTTGGAAACACGAGCGAGGAAGTACGCCATAATCGAAGGGATCATGTTCTGCAATGAACTTTGTGCCCCTGGCTTCGCTGTATATCTCAAGAAGAAGGGGCCGAAGCACTACGCGAAGCACACGAAGGGGCCTGTGGAGCACACCAGGCCCTGAGAAACCTAGCAGGCAAAGTGTTCAAGATGGACCTCTACTAGCCCTTAGTGCTTCGCGACGCCGAGCACCTGGTGCGACATTGCCACACATGCCAATGGATGATGAAGTAGAGGAAGGCCCCGCCGAGCGAGTTGCACCCAATACCCCCAGTCTGGCCCTTCACCAAATGGGGAATCAACATCGTCAGATTGCTCACAAAGGCTCGGGGGAGCCTCCAATTCGTGATCATCGCGATTGATTACTTCTCCCACCAGATCGAAGTGGAGCCAGTGGCGACAAAAAACACCGAAGCAACGATGAAATTCCTCTGGAAAACAATCGTCTGCATGTATGGTGTCCCGTTCGAGATTGTCACCGATAACGGGTCCCAGTTCAAATTTAAGAAGTTCCGGGAGTACTGCGAAAGCATTGGCATGAAAATCTGCTTTGCTTCGGTGGTTCACCCTTAAGCGAACGGCGCCGTCGAGAGGGACAATGGGTTACTACTGGATGGCATCAAGGACTTCATGGCTCCTCGAAGGGTGTATGGCCCGGCGAACTCCCTAACATCCTATGGGTGGCACGCACCTCCATGTCGCGCGCAATCGGTTTCTCCCGATTCAGGCTCATCTTCGGCGAAGAAGCAGTTTCACCCGTGGAAATCCAAGCCCGATCCCTCTGCATAATCAAAGGTCCGACGCAGGAAGAGGTGGATGTAATGTACGACCTGACAGAAGAACGTAGGCTCCAAGCCCTAACTACCATGAAAGCTTACGCGAAGGCATCAACGCGAAGATTCAATAAAAAGGTCAAGAAGCAGGACCTCGCGCCCGGAGATATGCTGCTTAAAAGAGCTACCCCAGCATTTGCTAAGCTCAAGATGACGTGGGAAGGCCCGTACATCATGAAAGATTCTACGGCGAAGGGCACCCACAGGCTCCTTACCTTGGAAGGCGAAGAGATCCCAAGAACGTGGAACACGGACGATCTGAAGAAATTTCATCCAAAGCAAAAAAACTATACAAATTGACAATGGAAAGGAATCGTAGCCGGGGACCGCTTAGCGCCCCCCACCCATGGTTTTTTCCCTTCGGGACCTTTCCACGTAAAAACTCTGTGTCCTCTACATGCCACTCGCCGTGCACGCCCAAACCAACAGCTCTGCATCGAGTGCTTGATCGGGCTTATGTCCCACACACTCCTTCTCCGGCGAACGTAGCTCCGTGTCGAGTGTCTGGTAGGGCTTACGTCCCACCCGCTCCTTCGCCGGGATGGTAGCTCTGCATCGAGCGCTTGGTCGGGCTTACGTCCCACCGCTCCTTCATCGGGGCAGTAGCTCCATGTCGAGTGCTTGGTTGGGCTTACGTCCCACCCACTCCTTTGCCGGGATGGTAGCTTCGCGCCGAGTGCTTGGTCGGGCTTACGTCCCACCCACTCCTCCTCCGGCGAACGTAGCTCCGTGTCGAGTGCTTGATCGGGCTTACGTCCCACTCACTCCTCCTGCGAACGTAGCCCCACGTGGAGTTCTTTGTCGGGCTCGCGTCCCACACCCTTCTTCACCACGGTAGTTGCTCCACATGGAGGGCTAGGTTGGGTTAACGTCCCTCCTTCTCCCTCGCCTGACGAACCCCACTCACCACATAGCGACAACGACTCATGAATTTAGCCCCGCAATAGTCAAGAAAGGCGGTTCACTCCCTTAGCGGGGCGTCGGGGACAAACCCAATGTGCGATGAAAAGTACAAAAGTTATCGCAGGCAGACCCTAGTAGCCCTACCACGACACAGCTCCCGGCACCCCGTCACTAAACTAGCTGGGCGGAGTGTTTCAATGCCATAAAGCAGGCCGTCTGAACAAATCCAAAGGCCAAATAAACAGGGGAGGAAGCAAACAAAAGTGGGAGTCCATTGACCAAACATCACATTACATATATCTATATATATAAACTTTACAACATACCAGCTGGACATACGATTACGAAGCCTACCCACGGCGTACCCGCCCCACTGCTTTAATGAGGGCGTCCCTCGCCTCGGCGAGCCTCGGGACAATCTGGATACTGGATCACCACATCGATAGCGGCAGCATCGCAGGCGGTGGCCTCCTGTTCGGCCAGCTCGGCCATCGTGAGGTCAAACTGGGCCCTAATCTCGGCAACGAAGGCTTCCTCACCAACCGACGCTAGCGCGGCGTCAGCCATCGAAAGCGCACTAAAGCAGCTGAGAGCCACCAGGCAGAGCAGCAATATGAAGTGGGCAATCGCCCCTGTAGTAGCGGTATCCACATATATACCCAGGACGGGGGAGACGAAGCACTTAGAATAAATGCTGCCGCAAGAAGGCGAAGAGATCCTGCATTAACGTGGGAGGTCGAAGGGCTTAGAATAAATGCTGGCGCGAGAAGCCGAAGAGACACCATGGGAGGCAACAAAACCAAGATGGTCAAGTTCACCTTACGGAAGGTAAAACAGGAGTGCCATACACGTGAAACCAGTTCCCTCACGGGCCAGCAGTGTTTACAAAAAGCAAAAGGAGAAACACTACATGTCAGCTAGACCAGCTCATTTACGAACGAAGGGGCTTTACGAGGCGGTAGGGGACTACGGAGGGGGTTGTTTCTCTTTCCCTTTCGCGTCGCCCGCTACCACCGGCTTCACCGTGGTCCTACAGGCACTCATTGCCGCCCTAGCCCAGAGCACCGAATCCCTCGCTGCTCCCTCGCCTTGCTACTACCAGAGATCTGTGCTGAAGCAGGAGGCCAGGTGGACGGCTGATGAGGAGGGCTTTACTGCCGGGTCAAGATTAGAGAACCCAGGGTGCCCTGCAGGCACGGAGTTGGCACCAAAGTACTCACAGACATGTGTGCAACCCTGCACCTCAAGGAGCTGAGCAGTCTTCAAGGAACCGAGCCAGGCGCAGTGATTGCCGAAGACCATGGCAAAGGTCCCCAGCAACCTGACGGAGCTCTGTAGAAACTTGATGCCTTCTACTCCGACTGCGGGGGACCGACCCGACGCATCGAGCCCCAGCCGCGGCAACTGCTGCAGAAAGGCCTCAATCGCATCTTGGATCCTAGAGGTAAGGGTCTCTAGGGTCTTCCGAGCGTCTTCGAGGTGCTCCTCCTTCACTTAACGCCGATAAGATGAAACTGGGCCTCCCCCCTCGCGAGTTGACAGGGGTGCTCCTACGCGGCCTTCTTAAACATATCCTTGCAAGCTCGGCAACCTTTAGTAGATCCTTTAGCTCCTCGATGCGGTCATCCTTCTTCTCGTTCCGCTCCGCCGCAGCGTGAGATTCCTCCGCAACCGCGAGGCCGGCCTTCATCGAAGACAAAAGGTCCTCTAGCTCGGCGTTGCGGGAAACCAGGTCCCAACCCTGGTTTAGCTCTTCTTGCGCCTTCGCCAGGGCCTCGGTGGATGTCCGTAAGGCTTTCCCAAGCGGGCCTTCTCCACCTCAAGCTCCCCCGCTCGGCCCTTGGCCTCGTCCAGCTCCTTGCCCATTTGGCCATAGGCACGAACTTGCGCTCGAACTCGACGGGTAGACTCCGTAGCCACGACGACCCCATACAGCTAGCGACCGTAAACAGGAGGAGGGGCTGAGGGGGGCGGGAGGCAGAGGGAGAGGTAAGCGCACAAGGAAAGTAGGTAGGCGGGAGGAGATAGAGAAATACCTTTAGGAACAAGTCCATGGAAGCGTCACACAACTCAAAATCATTGAGCTCACCGAAAATGCGCCGAGAGTCCGAGTCAGGGGCGAACATGGCCGCATCTTCCTCAAAGAAGGAACCGTCGCCTCACCGCTTTGAAAGTTCGAGGGTGAAATCCTGAAAGGTCAAACCTTGGCACGGCCCGCCGCGGCCCTTGGGTCCCACCAGAGCCCACTATTTCAATTCAGTATAAGTGTCATAAACGCCGTCAGTTTCTAGTGAGTTAATTGACATTATGCTGTCAGTTACTAGTAACTGACGTATTCAATTGACATAATGTTGTCAGTTACTGGTGCGCATGTATAAAAACACCTGGAGACGTCCAGGCTTGACACACTGAATTCCTCCATTCTTCTTGCTCCTCTCTGACTTCTGTACTGTTGTGTTGAGCGCTTGAGCCTCGCCGGCCTTCCTCCTCGGCGTGCACCAGGAATGAGGGTAAGCGGTATCTCCAGGCCATTGCCGCAAAGTTCACCTGCACGGGGCGGCAATAAGGTTTCTGGGCAGCGCTTCAGCGCAACCGCTTTTCTTCTTCCTCATCGTCGACTACTTCCACGACCGTGTCTGCGCTGCATTGTTTCCTAATCTTCAGTAAGCCCAACTATAAGTCTTTCGTGTGTTCAATCAACTCTGTTAATTTACAATACTTGAGAGTGTTTGGAAGTACAATGTGTACCCTGTTGTTAGATTTACTGTGTGCATCATTATTTATCTGTAATATTTGTCTCCTGGTAAAATCTGAATTAATTAAAATATTACGCACATTTCCAACAATCCAGAAACCTTACTGGCGATATTTTTGTGATTCAGCAATGGCTAATCCTTCGGGTGCTATGAAGCCTAGGAGGTTTTCTGGTGCAAATTTCCGTAGATGACAGACAAGAGCTAAGTTTTGGCTCATGTCATTGGGGCTGTGGTGGGTGATCCACCCACAGTATCCATTTACGGTTGAGCAGTACATGCAGTTTGAGAGTGCGAACAACACTTTTAATCTTCTCATTGCTTTATTAATAGAGCTTTATACATATTTCATCTCTGTTTCCTTTGGTGGCTATGGATAAAACTTCTTGAGCGCGTCTGTGTTCCTTGTCCAAAGTGATAAGCCTGTGGACGCCTTTTACTGTGGAATCTTGAATGATATAAGGCCATTCCCATGTTGTCTCCAGCTTGGCAAAGGTCAGGGTAGCCTTCTTGAGTACCATGTCTCCTGGAACTAGGTCGCGTCTTCTGACTTTATTGTTGAAGCTCCGCGTCGAAGCTTTCGCGTAGGCCATCATGGCATCTAGGGCTCGAAGTTTCTGCTCCTCCGCTAGATCTTGTACAATGTCTACCTCCTCTTGGGCTGGAGCTTTGATTATGCGAAGGGACTTGGCTTGGATTTCTATGGGGGAAACTGCTTCCTCCCCAAAGATGAGTCAAAACGGATAAAACCCGGTTGCTCGTGATGTGGAAGTTCAGGATGCCCACAGGACTTGTGGGAGTTCATCTGGCCATGAGCCCTTTGCGAAGTCATGGAGCCTCTTTTTGATGCCATCTAGGAGCAACCCGTTCGCTCTTTCAACTGCCCCGTTCGCCTGCGGATGACCTACAGAAGCGAAGCAAATCCTCGTCCCGATGCCCTCCTAATAGTCACGGAATTTTTTGGAATCAAATTGGGATCCGTTGTCTGTGATGATTTGGAACGGGACCCCAAATCTGCAAATGATAGTTTTTCAGAAGAATTTGATTGTGGCGTCCGCCGTTATTTTCGCCACAGGCTCTGCTTCGATCCAGCGGGAGAAGTAATCGATCGCGACGATCACAAACTGAAGATTCCCCGCTGGGTGAAGCTTTCCTTTGTTTCGTCATCCACTGGCACGCGTGGCAGACCATCTGCTCCGCGTGTTGTAGCGCCGAAGGCCAGTAGAGACCCATCTGGAACACCTTCCCTGAGAGGTTTCTAGGAGCCTGGTGCGCTCCGCATGCCCCTTGATGGGCCTCGTGCAGGGCCTTGATCCCCACTTCGCGTGATATACAGCGGAGCCACGGGGCGCAGAGGCCGCAACGGAACAAGAGTCTATCGATTATGGCGTATTTCTTCGCTCGACTCTCTAAGCGCTTCACTTGGGCTTCATTGGGTGGGAGAGCGTTGTTGATGAGATAGTTGTATATCTCGCTTCTCCAATCTTTGTTGATTGCCCTAGTGATAAGATTTATCTGAGGGGAGACGGATGAGGCTCGGAGTACTTCAAAGAACACCAACGAGGGTAGAGCCCCTCCGACCGCTGCAATTTTCGTCAACTCATCCGCTCGCTCGTTTTGCGCTCGGGTTATTGCATGTACGAAAAAACCGACGAAGCTCTTCTCCATGGCCCGAACCACTTCCACATACTTCTGGAGTTGCTCGTCTCTCACTTGATATTCTTTAGAAAGGTGCCCTTGGATAAGCTTCGAATCGGTGTGCAAGATGGCCCTTCTCGCTCCCATGGTCCTTGCCTTGCGGAGCCCCAACAGGAGTGCTTCGTATTCGGCTATATTGTTGGTCGAGGGGAAGTTTAGTCTTGCTGTGAACTTGGCCTTTTCGCCTTATGGGGCCATCACTATTGCTGCAATTCCTGCTCCGCTCACTCCCCATGATCCATCGGAGTTAACGATCCATACCCCCGAAAGATCGTCATCTTCTAGTGCCGGAGATGTCCACTCCGCGATAAAGTCGGCGAGAGCCTAGCTCTTGATGGCGGTATGCGAGACCAGGGCCAGCTCGAAGGGAGCCAGTTCTATCACCCATTTGCTGATACACCCGGAGCTCTCTCTGTTGGATAGCATGGGACTGAGGGGATATGATGTCGGCACTTTGATACGGTTAGCTTGAAAGTAATATCGTAGCTTTCTGGAGGCCATTAATAGAGCATAGGCCAATTTTTCCATTTCCGAGTACCGCAGCTTTGCTCCCTGCAGGGCTTCGGAAATGAAGTAGATCGGCTGTTGCTTCGTGGCCTAAGGTCACACCAACACCGCGCTAATGGCGGAGGGACTTCCGGCCAAGTAGAGCAGGAGCTCCTCGCCTTGCTTCACACTTTGTAGTGTGTGCACTTTCATAAGGCTCTGCTTCAGATCATCGAAGGCGAGTTGGCATTTCTTCGTCCAGGAGAAGGTGTCGCTCGATCGCAACACTTTGAAGAAAGGCAGGCTTTGCTCCACTGACTTTGGCAAGAACCCGCTGAGTGCAGCGAGTCGCCCCGCCAGTTGCTGCACTTCTTTCAGGTTCTTTGGCGGGGCCATGTCCTGGATGGCCCTTATCTTCTTGGGGTTCGCTTCGATGCCTCGCTCGGAGATCAGGAATCCCAGCAGTTTTACCATCTCTACGTCGAAAACGCATTTGCTCGGTTTGAGCTTTACCTTCTCTAACATCAAACTGTCGAAGGTCTCCTAGAGGCCAGCAATGTGGTTTTCCTTCTTCTCGCTCTTGACAATGATGTCGTCGACGTAGGCTTCTACGTTCCACCCCAACTGTTTGGCGAAGACTTTAGCGATAAGCCGTGCGAAGGTGGCGCCGACATTCTTGAGGCCGAACGACATTCACACGAAGCAATACGTACCGAAGGGTGTAATGAATGTCGTTTTTTCCTCATCTTCTATTCGCATGTAAGCTTGGTGATAACCTGAGTATGCGTCGAGGAAGCACGTTCTCTCCGACCTGGAGGTAGAATCAACGAGCTGGTCGATGTGGGGCAAGGGGAAGTCATCTTTGGGGCACGAATTGTTCAGGTCAGTAAAATCTATGCACATCGTCCAAGCCCCGCTGGATTTCTTGACCATGACCACGTTGGACAGCCATTCAGTATGAAGAGCTTCGCGTATGATTCCCCACTGGAGCTGCTTGTCCACCTCTACTTTTGCAGCAATTTTCCTTTCCACGGCGAGCTTCCTGAGCTTCTGTTTTTTAGGCTTCGCGTTTGGGTTCACGGCAAGGGAATGTTCAATGGTGTCTCAATGAACTCCGCAGAGATCTCCCGGCCCCCATGCAAACATGCCTTCATATTCTTGAAGAAGTTGCACTAGACACTTTTCTTCGTCCGGGACCAACGCGGCGTTGAGGGTCACCATCCTATCTCCGTTGGGCCGGAGTGCCACTCGCCTTGTCTCCCCTTGGGGTTGTGGTTTTGGAAGCCATTTGCTACGCTGCGCTAGGACAGGGTCTTGCTCCGTTGTGTGAACGTGCTTGACCTACGGAGGGCTCTCTATGTCTGTTTTCCTCGCAAGGGCTTTGTCCCCTCGTACTGTGATGACGCCGCCTGACGAAGGCATCTTCATGCACAAGAACCCATGATGCACAACGGCGCCGAAAGCAGTTAGCAAGGCCTGGCCTAATATTGCGTTGTATTGGAAGGGTGTGTCGACCATGTCAAACGTGACGCGGCTAGTAGCGATGGCTTGTGGCGTCTTGAAGGTAACCTCCAGATCCAATTGGCCCAAGGTGCTGACGGTGTTCCCACCGAAGCCCATTAGCGGCACCTCCGACTTCCTTAGCCTGTCTTGGGGGATCATCATCTGCCTGAAGGCCTCCACGAATAGTGTAACACCCTACAAATCTAAACTGTCGTACAAGAAAATTTCGACAGCATCTCCCCTAAAATTAGGAAAAAACGGAAGTGACAACAAGATTCATAATAAACATTACAAACAGGAAAAACATAAAAGCATCAATACTAGAGATAACAAGTCTAAATCAACCAGAAAACAAACATAAACGTAAAACAGCTCCAAAGAGGACATCAACAGGTCTATGATTAATAAAATTTCAGCAAGCTAATGAATTCTTAAATGCACTAGTCCATGTGATTCGTGATGACCCCGGAGGGTTGATTGTGCTACTAAGCCCACCCTTCAAGCTTATGACTCGCGAGAACTACCTGAAAACAACAAAATAACAAGGGGTGAGATTGGGTAATCTCAGCAAGCGGAACAACTTCTAACAAATAACACAGCCACAGTAAAACTAGCATACCAAATTCCTCATGTCCAATACCACATTACAGAGTCTACACAACCTCAGTAGAATGCATATGATTGTGCACATGCTTATGCCATGATCCTCCTCACAGTGCCCTTTCTCAGGAACACACGGTGTTGTACCGGTACGGTCGCGCACGCTGGCGTCGACAAACTTCCAATGCATGATTATGCAGTTAATGCTTCATGCATAAATACATTCATAACTTCCCACTCTGAATTCACATGCTTGCATACCATCAAGTAACATGGATAAAATGCGAACATCATTGAGATAGAATATCTCAACAATTCATCTTGCAGACAACATCTTTCTTCATTCTTACTCATGATTCAAAAGCCAAACAAACACATCACAATGCAGGATAGGATATTGCAATCTCATAAACAAGTAGTTAAACCATGTAGGTGTGCTGCAATTAAGGTTTATATTGAAGACGAAACAAATAGCGAGTTATAGTTTAGCAAGACCGCTACTTCCACTTGCCTTTACCAACGTGGATGACGAACCTAGTTACGTCCAGAAGGGGCACCACCTGAACAAGCATTCTTTCAGTATATAATAACATCACAATTGATCACACAATTCAAACACGCGTTTCCTACAACCCGTTCCCCTTTTAAAACACCGAAACCCCGATCTGTCCGGATCAAACAGCAGCACCCTCTCTTCACAATTTCGTATCTTTTTTTTATACAAATCATAAAAATATAAAAAAATTACAGGAGCTAGATATTGATGGGATCTACAACTTTCATGAATATCATAAATTTCTATTCCGTTGTTAATTATGCCTAAACATACGTCCAACACAGTAGACGAAATCTGTTTCCAGATTCTGTTCGTCAACTTCCAACAGCTGTAACTCTCAGACCGTCGTCCCAACAATTCTGAAAAAATTACATAAGCTAGATATCGACGTTATCTACAACTTTATAGTTATAGGTTTTGGCAGGAAAAATATTCTAGGTCACGTAAAACGTGAAACAATCCGCGCTGCACAATCTCCCCTTCCAAAAACAGCACCACGTGAACATCTACCCTTCTCCCCCATCAAGATCCATCCAAACCACTCACCACCAGATCTAATACACTCCTAATCCCTAGGTAGAATAGGGGTAAAAGATTGGGAATTTTACCTTGAGTTCCCCCTTGCGAACCCACGAAGAACACGCGACGATCCCCGGAGCGGAAATCTGTTCGTCCTCCTCGCCTCCACGGATCCTCTTCTCGTTTTCTCCTTCGCGTTTCACGGTGGATCTTTAGCCACCACGCAAGGGGAGGAAGAGGTGGAGTGGGGTGGCTGCTAGGGGGAGAGGGGGAGGCGCCCTAGGGTTGGGGTGGGGTGGCCGGCCACATGGGGAGGCGCCACCCCTTTAGGGGGAGGTGGGTCGGCCCACTTAGGGCGTGGGGAGGGGGAGGTGGGAGAAGAATTCCCGGCCCAGACCCAAGTTTTCTTCGGCCCACTGTTTCTAGCCTGAATACTCCAAATTTAATATTAATACGCCGCATAAACTTCAATTATTTAATTCCCCAACAATTTCCCTCATTCCTCCCGAAACAAAACCAGGAAAAAGGAACCCTAGAATCGCTCTGACGCTCTAAGGCATCACATTCTCCCCTCCTTAAAAGGATTCGTCCCCGAATCTACACCTCTTTGCTACGGAACCTTAAAAAAAAAGGCAAACTGGTAATCAACACTTTACCTTCAGCATCCTCAAAGAGTGTAGGATACTTCTTCCGCATCTGGTCCTCAAGTTCCCAAGTTGCATCCCGCTCAGACTAATTGGTCCATAAATCTTTCATTGGACACTAACACGAACTATTCCCCTATTAAATAAAGGACACCTATTAGGTGAATCTGGTATCGATCTGGAATCTCAACTCCCACTTCTCTCTTCAACCCGATCGCGAAACTCCGCATTCCAATCTCAACTCCTCTACCACAGTTCGTCGCATTCTGGACGACGCGAACCATGTGAGACACAACGCTCTAGGTAAGTCTCTAAATCAACCCAAACACAAACTCCTATCTCCTACAAGTGATTGATCTTTTACAAAAAGAACCAATATCCACCCTTACCAACGACAGAGACAGCCTACTTTACAACCAAGGTCCGTAAATCCGCAGAAACAATAACAACCGAACACAATCACTACGGTTGACACAAACTCGCTTGAACCCAGCGACAAAAAGTTCCAAAAATTAATGTAATTACCTGCAACTTCCAAGTTGTCCACTACTAAATTAAGCAACCCCACCGAGGAACACATCAATGAAAACAATTCTCCAAAAAGGTTTGAATTGAGTCATACACAACCTTCCTTTACTCTTCACTTTTAAACTACTTACGATCAGCGACCCACACTAGTTTTCCCTTGTAAGAAGGTTTCTCCTTCACATTCTTCCACCCAAGGACCAGGGCAAGGAGTACAATCCTTGAATATACTCAACCATAACATAAACATTCATTTTCTTACCCCCAAGCTTGAACGTAAAAGAAATCTTAATTCTCACTAACACAACGAACGACAATCACCACCTTTAAACCAAAAGGCTGAAATTCACATACACGGGAACTCAACTTGGAAGAGGAACTCCATAGAACCAAAAACACCAAAAAAAATTTCTTCGGGGAGAAGCTCTATTCAAAAGAGAAACACCACGGAAGTCTTCTGCAAATGCATTTCACTTTTACCAAAACAAATCATCTCACTTTTATCCAAGGCCAAGCAATTCAGAAAAAAGAAACCGATCAAGGAATTAAATGCTTCCACACAACCACCATCTCTTTTCCCTTAAAAGGAACCAAACTCACTTCCCAACAGAAAAATTGTTTCAACCACGAATATCATTCATGTCACAACCAGAAGAATCGTCTCTTAAACGAAAACTGTCAAACACCTCACACCACAACACAACTCTAGCCCAAAATAGAAATACAAATATTTCCAGATCATGAAGTTCCAAAACTTACATTGGATTAGCTACTTCTTTTAATCAACAATGCAACCGATAACTCGACCTTTAAAACTACGGACACAGTCAAAGCATACATCCTTGAGCATAAATTTCGCATTCATAACTTAAGCTAGTTTTCTTATCAAAGATGAATGAATGACGATATTTAATAGAATAACATTCCAAAATCTTCACAAATTACTTCAAGGTTAATCATTCTTTTGTCCTTGTTTTAAGCCTCGAAATTAACCCACATTTGTCAGAATCATTCTAAGTTTATGGAAACTCTGAAACACAGCACAAAGAATACTTTGACCGAAAGTATTCAACCCAAATATCAAACAGACAAACCAATCCATATGAATTTTTAATCATAAGTTCAGCATAACTCCCGCCATCTATAGTATTCCACTACCCTTACCATTTAGATTTCAATATTCCCTATTTACTCATTGAGAAGGCCCATCAGGATTTAACAACAACTACACAACAAATTCTTACTCTTATTACCTTTTCCACAATTATAAATAAAGTTCACAGTGCTTATCAAAAACACATCCAACCAACACTACCTCATCAAGATCCCCACGGAGCAACCTAACCTATAACATCATATTCTAAATTTGAAAGGCGTTGCTTCAACAAGTCTTTCAGATGATGAACCTATAAAGTCCATACCACATACGCGTCAACATCTCGACAATGGAAATTTATTCACCTAAAAGATGACTCAACAAGTAAATATTATCTCAACAAGGCACGAATCGTAAATAGAACTTTAAAACATACATTTATTAAGGACAAAATCACGCGTCATGCTAACTATCCATGGTTCACTCCATCACAACATGTTACAATTTCCCCCATTTTAACAAAGGTTTTCAACAATTAATCTAAACAGTTACCACCACTACTAAGTCATCAATATCAATAATTGGCATAATTGTAAAACAACAACATTGCTTTTAGTTATCCTATCCATAGGCTATGACAAACTGTCACTACACAACATACTCCAACTATGTAAAATAGATTGAATAATTTAAGCCATCAAAGGCTCTTAAAACAACAACGTTAAATTAAATTTAAATTTTTTTTTAGCTACCCTATACACGGGTTATAGCAAAATTGCCACTCCAAGACATACTCCAGCCTTTTTTTAAAGTGAACTGAATAGGTTAAATCATCACAAAGCTCTTACGGCAATGGCAAAAACTTATGTCTTCCCAATTGATATCGATACTAGCATTATTGGAACACAACTGCATACTTCCGAATCTACTAATAGTTTGCAACGTCATAAATATCAACTCTAATCAATTTCCAAGTTAAAGTCACTAGCCAACACGATTAAATTTCTCTACTAACACGTTAAATTAGAACATCTTTAAACAACCAGCATGGTTTCTTTAACAATATCGGTAGTCCACCATTACAATTAAATTGTTCTACCGACCTTATATTAAAATGTCTCTAAATAACCCACCAATTTTCCATTACCTTCACAGTAGTTTACATCATCTTAATGTTCTAACTACGCATCAAGATTTAAAGCTTTAAACATTGTCCATGGTCAAGGGCACATTAAAATAATGCAATAAATCCTAAGCATGCACATTAATACATTCAATCATTATCGCTATAGAGCAATCTACAATACTAGAAGTTTATTTAATCTCAAGCTAAAGATAACAATTACATCTTAATTGATTCAACTCACAAATTAACTTAGAAGTACATCATTCCATAAACCACATTGTTACATACTACGTAACACAGACATAAAATTTCTAAACACCGTCATGGGTCACCTACCCTTGACAAACAGGAGGCAATCCCAAACATTAAAAAAAAACAAACACAGTTCTAGATCAAGAACAAACACCGATAAAAAAATTTCTTCTTTTCAGGCAAGGAAGAAAAGCAAAATCCAAACATAAATGCAAGAGAGTTCGACCCTCAAATGTTCAATCCTAGTAGCCAAAACTCTTCAAGAAATCCAAAACCTACACTTTCCACAAAGGAAGACGGATGCATAAGGGAAGACCAAATGTCCAACCAAATTTTTCCGATAAAGATTCAAACTTAGCTCCATCCAGCTTGATCTGCAACAGGAGAAACTCCAACCCCCTTCTTTTTTAAAAAAAAAATCGGGGAAACAACAACCACAGAAATTTCCTCCCAACGACAGTCCATAACAATAAATCAGGTGCCAAAGCAAAATTGTGACCAAAAGACGCGCAACGTAGAACTCCTTCTATGTCTTCACTCAAAGGAGACAAAACCACAAACCGCCAAAAGGACAATCAGCGAGTGCTCAAAACTAAGCATTTTCCTCGGTTTCGAACCAACCACATACCCAGAAAACCAACCAAAACCGACCGTCAACACGGTAAAGAACATCCGAAGGAATCCATCACCAACCTCTTCTATTTGACTCCAGTCACTACCCGATCTACGACAGACACGGATAAGTACTCTTTCCCTACGAGGGTTTAATAGTTCTTCGGTGGTGACTCTACCCGCCACACCGTCAAACCACAGCCTCACTACAAACAAAGGTGACCGAAACCCTTCGCACCACAACCTCCCTTATCACGATAACAAGAACAACTCAATCAATCATCTCAAAATCATAGTAACATACATTATCAAACGTAGCATTCAACAACAAAGCTTAAATTCAACCTTTAAGCATGAGGCAACGATACCCATACCCTTTCCTCAGGCATCCATGTGTGTCAAATTTTAAATTAGTTATTCCACTAACACAAATTTTAATGTTGCTATCCTATGGCAAAAATTTTTTTAAGTATAACCTAAGCCATGTTTCTAAGTTATCCCAAATCACATTTTAGTTGAACCAATGGTATTTCACTAAGTTCATACACCACGGACCTGAAGCCCGCTCCGATACCAATCAGTAACACCCTACAAATCTAAACTGTCATACAAGAAAATTTCGACATCTCCCTAAAATTAGGACAAACGGAAGCGACAACAAGATTCATAATAAACATTACAAACAGGAATAACATAAAAGCATCAATACTAGAGATAACAAGTCTAAATCAACCAGAAAACAAACATAAACGTAAAACAGCTCCAAAGAGGACATCAACAGGTCTATGATTAATAAAATTTCAGCAAGCTAATGAATTATTAAATGCACTAGTCCATGTGATTCGTGATGACCTCGGAGGGTTGATTGTGCTTCTAAGCCCACCCTTCAAGCTTACGACTCATGAGAACTACTGAAAACAACAAAATAACAAGGGGTGAGATTGGGTAATCTCAGCAAGCGAACGACTTCTAACAAATAACACAGCCACAAAGAAACTAGCATACCAAATTCCTCATGTCCAATACCACATTACAGAGTCCACACAACCTCAGTAGAATGCATATGATTGTGCACATGCTTATGCCATGATCCTCCTCACCGTGCCCTTTCTCAGAACATACGGTGTTGTATCAGTCTTGCCGCGCGCAAGGCGTCGACAAACTTCCAATGCATGATTATGCAGTTAATGCTTCATGCATAAATACATTCATAACTTCCCACTCTGAATTCACATGCTTGCATACCATCAAGTAACATGGATAAAATGCGAACATCATTGAGATAGAATATCTCAACAATTCATCTTGCAGACAACATCTTTCTTCATTCTTACTCATGATTCAAAAGCCAAACAACCACATCACAATGCAGGATAGGATATTGCAATCTCATAAACAAGTAGTTAAACCATGTAGGTGTGCTGCAATTAAGGTTTATATTGAAGACGAAATAAATAGCGAGTTATAGTTTAGCAAGACCGCTACTTCCACTTGCCTTTACCAACGTGGATGACGAACCTAGTTGCGTCCAGAAGGGGCACCACCTGAACAAGCATTCTTTCAGTATATAATAACATCACAATTGATCACACAATTCAAACACTCGTTTCCTACAACCCGTTCCCCTTTTAAAACACCGAAACCCCGATCTGTCCGGATCAAACAGCAGCACCCTCTCTTCACAATTTTGTATATTTTTTTATACAAATCATAAAAATATAAAAAAATTACAGGAGCTAGATATTGACGGGATCTACAACTTTCATGAAGATCATAAATTTCAATTCCATTGTTAGTTATGCCTAAACAGACGTCCAACACAGTAGACGAAATCTGTTTCCAGATTCTGTTTGTCAACTTCCAACAGCTGTAACTCTCAGAACGTCGTCCCAAAAATTCTGAAAAAATTACAGAAGCTAGATCGCGACGTTATCTACAACTTTCTAGTTATAGGTTTTGGAAGAAAAAATAGTCTAGGTCACGTAAAACGTAAAACAATCTGCGCTGCACAATCTCCCCTTCCAAAAACAGCTCCACGTGAACATCTACCCTTCTCCCCCATCAAGATCCATCCAAACCACTCACCACCAGATCTAATACACTCCTAATCCCTAGGTAGAACAGGGGTAAAAGATTGGGAATTTTACCTTGAGTTCCCCCTTGCGAACCCACGAAGAACACGCGACGATCCCCGGAGCGGAAATCTGTTCGTCCTCCTCGCCTCCACGGATCCTCTTCTCGTTTTCTCCTTCGCGTTTCGCGGTGGATCTTGAGCCACCACGCAAGGGGAGGAAGAGGTGGAGTGGGGTGGCTGCTAGGGGGAGAGGGGGAGGCGCCCTAGGGTTGGGGTGGGGTGGCCGGCCACATGGGGAGGCGCCACCCCTTTAGGGGGAGGTGGGCCGGCCCACTTAGGGCGTTGGGAGGGGGAGGTGGGAGAAGAATTCCCGGCCCAGGCCCAAGTTTTCCTTGGCCCACTGTTTCTGGCCCGAATACTCTAAATTTAATATTAATACGCCGCATAAACTTCAATTATTTAATTCCCCAACAATTTCCCTCATTCCTCCCGAAACAAAACCAGGAAAAAGGAACCCTAGAATCGCTCTGACGCTCTAAGGCATCACAAATAGTATGTCCGTCGTGCTCCCCCGTCCACTAGCACGCGGCGTACCTCGCAATCAGCGATGATAGCGACCATGACTAGGGAGTCTTGATGTCGAAAATGCACCCCCGCTGCATGCTCCTGTGTGAATGTAATTGGCTCGAATTCTTGCTGCGGGGCGGAGGGTGGATTGACCCGACATTATTGATTTGCCTCCATGGTTCCTTCTATCATCCCTAGCCGCTTCGTTGGTCATTCCGCTCATCGATGTAGTGGATTCTCTTGCCTTTGTCTCTTCCTCCGGGGTCTCGGCTCCGGTCCCTCATCTTGGCTTTTGGCGGGGGGTCTCTCTCCCAATCTCTCTTCCGCGGGGACCGTGTTAGTGGCTCGTATCGTGGCCTGTCCTCTCTTCAGAGGTCATCCTCCTCCGCACGGGAATACTCCTTCATCTTGGTGAAAAACTCCTCCATAGTGCAGACTTCCTTTCGGGCCAGCATCTCTACCAACGGCCCCCTTCGAAGTCCGCAGCGCGCCACGTTGATGATTGTCACGTCACTGACCCCCTGAATTTGACATTTGATCTTGGATAAGTGCTGAAAGTAGCTTTTGAGGGACTCCCCCTCACGCTGTCACATGGCGAATAGGTCGCTTCCCTCTTTCATCCCATCAAAGTTGCCATGGAAGTTGCTCTCCATCATGGCGCGGAGCTGTGGCCAGCTCGCAACTGAGCTTGGTTCGAGCGAAGAGTACCATGAGAGGGCTATTCCTTCGAGCGCCAGCAGAATCCCCTTGGCCTTAATATCACCATCTCCTCTCACGGCCTCCACAGCAGTATCGTAAACACGAAGGAATTCCCGTGGGTTCGCCCGGCTGTTGTATGGTTTGATGGTGGGGAATTTAAAATCCCCCGGGGAGGGCCATCTCTTCATCTGATGCTGAGCACAGAGTGGATTTGGGTCATCGTCACCCCTTGCCGTTCCTGCATGTACTGGTGACAACACCTCTTGGTCGGGATTTTTGTCTTGCGATTCCGAACGCTCCTGGTCCTGCTGCTCCTGTAATCATTTTACCTCCGCCATGAGCCTTTAATTCGCTTCCATCAGCACCTAGTTGTTGGGGTCAAGCGTCTTATATGTTCTTGTCCCTTTCTCGGGGGTGTTCCCGCCTCCGCGCACGCCTTCCCCGCGGCCTGGGCGAGTCGACGCCTCTGCTACGCCCCCCTCTGGTGGTGTGGCCGATCGTCCCGTGGCATGCGGCTGTCATTTGGGGGTGCGCTTGCGTACCGCCACTGTGGGATCGGGTGGGAGCGTCTCCCGTGCCCCCCTTCCACCCCGGGGTTTGGATCTTCACCACCCTGGGGCTGAAGCCGATCGTGAGACTGGTTCCTCAGTGAGTTTCCCGATCTTCCTCCCTCGGCTGTTGTCGCGACCCCTTTGGATACGGTCGTCACTCTCTTCTTCGGCGGCATGGCCGCAGGGGTGTCTCTCCCTTCTACAAGCTTGGGAGCAACGGCTTTCTCGAGCTGTTGGCTCCCCACAGACGGCGCCACTGTCACGGGATGAATACCCCACATATCGAGTTCAGTTTCTGGTACGTAAGCGCTTAGAAGAGATATGCTAGGGAGCTGAAAGATCCCTCCTTCTTGATGCCCCCTTCCTTTTCTTTTTATAGAGAAGAAAAGGAGGGTTAGCTACAATCTTATGCAAGGGTGGTTTTTCTTTTTCGGACCGACCCTGACCAAGGATTACAAACACTTTTACAATCGCCTTTTAAGCACCAGCCTCCACCTGTCTCCTAACCGAGGGCTAAATGGTCATTACATGGTGATTTTATACATCCTTTACACTTTTGTCCTTTTGTCCTATTCCCTTTTCGAGGGTTCTAAAGGAATTACACGTGCTAACAGGCTCCAGATCGATCTGACAATGCCTGGCATCCCTCTGTAGGTCATGACAGGGTGGCAGCCTGGGCCGAACATCCTGTCGGCCATGCCCAACTGTGCGACGGGGGAAACTTCCTCCGCAACTCCCCTCGTCGCTTCGGTCCGCCCTCTCGTCCACCCAATCTGATTCATGCCCTGCATCACATTTCCTGTTTGTAGCGCTATGGATTGCATAGTCTGGGTGGGGCTGAGGACCTTGCCTCGCCCGCCGAAGGGGATGGGAGCTTCAGGCCTACGACAAGTAGTAAAACTTTACCGACCATATTTTTTTGTCATTGAGGCCAAAGGGAACTACAGCGTACTCCTCGGCCGAGATTGGATTCGTACCAACTGCTGTATACCATCAACCATGCATCAATTACTCGTACAATGGAACAGGGACAGAGTTGAAGTAGTACCAGTAAGTACATCGGCTCACATAGCAATGGATAGTTCTGATGCGAATTGGCCGCATGAGGAAGCCGAATGTATATCAAGTAAAGCTTTGGACGACTGTGATTTCATCTGTATTGGCAAATCGGCTCTGATGCCGATCAGTGTCAAGCCAGGCACATTCGATCAGGAAAATCAAGTCTTGAGAAGATGGGGTCAGAAATAATGAGGGCTATACAGAGCAGGACGCAGAGCTATCGGTAGGCAACGAATTGGGGGGAGGTCATTGTGGACTTTCAAGAAGAAAAACTAGGGCAAGGCTTTACTTCTGCCGATTTGCTTGAAGAAGTTGATATTGGGGAAGGTGATAGGAAAAGACCAACTTTTGTAAGTGCAAGATTAGATACAGATTATGGGGCCAAGTTGGTCAAGATGCTTAAGAAATACAGGGATTGTTTCGCCTAGGAGTATTATGAGATTCCTGGTCTAAGCCGACAATTAGTTGAGCATCAGCTACCCATAAAGCCAGGGTTCGACCATTCAAACAATACCCATGACGCTTTAATCCAGCTTTGTACAATGTTATTAAAGAAGAAATAGAGCGACTACTAGAGGCCAAGTTTATCGGGCCTTATCGATACGCTGAATGGGTGTCAAGCATCGTTCCCATAGTAAAGAAAAATGGCAAGCTCTGAGTATGTATAGACTTTAGAGACCTAATGTAATATCCTGA
This sequence comes from Rhipidocladum racemiflorum, assembly GCA_036346355.1. Lineage (NCBI taxonomy): Eukaryota > Viridiplantae > Streptophyta > Magnoliopsida > Poales > Poaceae > Rhipidocladum > Rhipidocladum racemiflorum. Next base: position 11,227,655 of record CM070584.1, read on the forward strand.
GTATTTCTATACTCGAGTCACTATACATTTGTACTCAAACACTATTCAATAATACACTGTCCTTGTGTACTTCTGCAATTTGAGCTGTATATACTTAAATGGGATCAAAAAGAACCCTTCAACTTAATTAACTTCGCTCAAAATCAATTTCCCATTTAATCGCCGACAAGTGTTTTCGGTGATTGAATTCAGTTTTCGAGCTCTTGCCATAATGTCTTAGCCTTTGATCCAAATACTCACTCCTCTGTCCTTTTGAAGTACAAATTACCTAGTTTCTTTGGGGAACTTAAAAATCTTCAAAAGGAGTTAGGATCTATTTAATCGGAGCTCGTGAACTTTGATCGTGGTCACGTTTAACCGCCCGACTTAATTAATTGCAAATTGAGTTGGAAAAGTGTTTAATTGACCTAAAAACCTTCCTAAATATCTTAGAATCGATAAAAATCAACTTTGGAAGGTTTAATCTTCAAAAGCTGCCACTTGACCAAAATGCCCTCCATAAGTGCATAGTGCCCACATGTGTTTTAAGCCATCTCCAAGCCTCCAACCAGCCACTTCCTCATTTCCCCACCTCCCACACGTCTTGAGCAAGGAGAAGGAGAAAGAGAAGAAGAAGAACACCCAAATCCGCGGATTGGAGGCGATCCGACTGACGGAAACTGATCCGGAGGCAGGAATCGGCGTCCTCATCGCGTTCCCCATCTTCTCAACCCCTTCAAGTGAGTATTCCATCGAGATTCATCGATGTCTCTTGGAGTTCCAGTGGTGCTTTTGCGATCTGACTTGATTTCTCGGCTCCCGGGACGTCCCTCGTCGCGTAGCTACGAGTTTCCCCTCCTGTAGCTCCGCATTTCATCATGTCCCTCAAACCCTAGCCTAGGTCATGTCCAGGTGCCATGTGTTCGGAGCATCGCATGGTAATTTGGCTTTAGAAATCGGACTCAGGCCGTCGTTAGGTCCATTTAACTCTACTGTTGACCTAGCTTTTGGCCATCTTCGAAATCTAGCAAACTATCGCTAGGTTTTCGATTTGTCGGAGTTCTAGTGGAGCAAAGCATGGGTAGTGTTTTTTTGTTAGCACTTCTGGTAGCTGGAGCCGCTATCAGAAGAATCGGAATTCAATTCTGCCTAGTCGAAATTTATTTTATTCCTTTAGGCATTAATTGTTTTTACAAAATTCTAAAAGTCCGAAACATAATTCGACAGTTCCATTATCTCTTCTGATAGCATTAATCGCGATCAGAAGAATCGAATCGCATTAAAGCAAAACACCTGCTAGCACTTGTCAGCTCTAGGTCACTAGTATTTTTGCAAAATGCTAGACCTCCAGGGCATGTAATAAGTATACCGTTAGTCTTCTTAGATGCTAAAAGGATTATCAGAATCGTTGGATTTGCGTTTTGCTAGCCCGCATTTTATTTTATTACTCTAGGTCCCAATTATTTTTATAAGATACCTAGGACCTGTAGCATGCATGGACAGCGCTACTAGCCCTCCTGGTGCTTGCAGATGAGCTCAGAAGAGCTAGATTTGCATTTTCCTAGCTTCCATTTTATTTTAATCGTCATAGTGATCAAAGCCAATTAGAGCGTTTTCGCTTCCTTTAACTTCGTTTAAGTTCACTAAGGTCAATAGCATGCTTTCCGCGTGCTTTGGATCGCATTCAAGTCACTTTTCGGGCTTTTGCCATTTCTCGGGTAATTACCGGAGTTAAGCGGGCAATTGATCAAAAGTCAGAGAAGATTAAGTCATCTATGCTGGGGAATAGCTCCGATAGGTCGTAAGTATCCCTAAGCAACTAGCCGAGGGCTTAAAACATGTCTCGCGGCATTTCAGCTCAAAACGGCCCTTTTGGGCGAGATTGCTCGTTTTCGAGCAAAATAGCCATTTTGGCCATATTCCACATTTAAGGGTTTCTTCGCCAGTTAGCTGTCGGAATGAGTCATTTAGGGTCATTTAGACTTAGTAAAGTCAACGTGCTCCTCGCGCCAAGTGGAATCGAGTTTGAGCCGTTTTGTACCCTGTCTTGACGAGGCGTAAACCTCGGCTTAATTTGCGCTTTCGATCGGATTTCGATGCAAATTAAGTGAATTTTCATGGGGCAAGGTCCAGATAGGTCCTAGACATCCTAAAGTACCTAGTGGAGTCGCTGGGATCGATCGCAAGTCGATCGAATGGATTCTGGACAGAAGTGGCTCATGCCTTACGGTGAATAGTGCCATTTTTCTTTTTTCTGATTTTTCAGCATTTTGTGTATTGATTTTCACTGTTTTGGCTTCCGTTTGTTCGTTTTAAATCCAAACGAGTTCCCGTAAGTTCCATTAGGTGTATTATACCTAATTCTAGGTGTTTAACAAAATTTAGTTGAATTTTAAATTATTTTACGCATTTTGTTCAAGTTGGCGAGAAATTCGCCGAAATCGTCGTTTCGAATCGCGATTTCGCCATTTTTCTCGCTTGTTTCGTTTCTTTGCTTTCTTAGTGTCTAGATGAGTTCTATTTGATGTTAAGTTGGTGTTTATGCTTCTAAAGTCACTCTTTGCTAAATTATTTCTCTGTTCACTGTTTTTGATGTTTTTATTCGATTAGAGGCGAGTGAGTCCGGAGTCGCATCGAACAATCCTGAGTTCGTCCCAGATCCATCAGAACAGTAGCAGACAGGCAAGCACCTCCTTTGACCATTCTGAATCCTATATTTTACGGTGTTTACTTTGATTTCTCAAACTATATGCATTGTTTATATTCAGTAAATTGCTAGTTTGTGGGAATGGTAGATATACCCTGATTTGGTGGTTTTCCTCAATTTAATTCCCCGAGATCATTGATAACCCTAGTAGGGTTAGACAATTTAATAAAATGTCACTTGGGTATAAACGATTTAGTAATTGCATATGCTTAGACACTGCAATAGAGATGAGCAAAGTTAGTCTTTACCAAATGCTCAAAATTATGATAATTGTAATTGGTTTTGGAAAGGTTTTGGAAATGTGAATTGTAAAGGTAAATTGATAAAAATGTGAACTGTCTAATTGGTAATTAGACTCAGGGCCGGTCCTGGCATTTTGGTGGCCCAGGGCGAAAACTTATATGGAGGCCCCATTCAGCTCCTCATATATATATATATAACCTTTTTTTTCTCTCTATACGTCGCCATGTCCGGGCGATCGGCCGCCCGCCGCCCCTCTTGTTTTTACTTTTTCGCTGGATGAAACCCCTAGCCGCCAGCCGCCAAGAAGCATTCTTTCGATGGAAACCCTCTTTCCTCAAAAGACTTCTAGTCGCTCACGCGCTGATGTCCTGCACAAGCACAACTAGTCCAATGCCAAATTGCCAAGGTACAAGTTGATTTTCAAGCAACCATCGTGCAACCCTACTAAAAAAAGTTTCAACAAATTCTGAAAAAAATCATGGATGTATATCTCAACTTACCCCATCTACGTATAAAATTCCATGATCAAATTCGTCCTATGCTAGAAGTTACAAAAAATTTTTTTTGGACAAATGCACACCAAAATTTGTTTTTTTTTTGTAACTTCTAGCATAGGACGAATTTGATCATGAAATTTTATACGTAGATGGGGTAAGTTGAGATGTACATTCATGATTTTTTAAGAATTTTTTGAAACTTTTTTTAGTAGGGTTGCACAGTGGTTGCACGAAAACTTTAATTGCACTAGATATATAGTCATATATATGGACCGACACTTTGCTTAATTAATTTGGGGGCCCTTAACTTTTGGGGGCCCTGGGCGGCCACCCACCCTGCCCCCCCTCAGGGCCGGCCCTGATTAGACTTGGCGGGAGGTATAATATGTGCTAGTTAAACATGGTGGCGATTGGTTGGCGAGTTAAGTGGAGTTCCCCGCTTGAGTCACTAGGCAAAAATATAAGGACCGAACTTGTGACGGTTTTTGAATGAACACTGTGCAACCGCGCAATGCTGGGATGGGGCAGCCTGTTTTAGTACCTGAAGTGTGAGGGGATAGCCATGCCTGTTGGTAGGCCGAAGTGTGGACCTTTTCCCCGTGTTGAGCAGTCAAGCGTGGTGTGTGTGTCCTCATGACCCGCCGTATGCACCTTCGTGAGTGCGCTTGTACTTATGCAGCGGGGAATCGCTCCACTTCATGTTTGATTGATACAACGGTGTACGCCTTGCTATGGGATAATGCCGCGGCAAAAATTCGCCGTCGTCACGATGGATATTCCGTGGCCGCCTGAGTGGTGGTTGGCCTCTTATCGCCATAGTAGTGGGTTTATCGTCGCCGGTGCTGGGGTGTGGCTATAACCTCAACGATGGGAACGAACAGATCATTCTTGTATATCGGGTACCTCGTGTATCGCGTGTCTCTTGGCTGACAGGAATGCAAGTCTGAGTTGTGTTTGGGTAAAGTGCGCAAACTCTGCAGAGTATCAAAAAAATTCTAATCGATTAGCCGTGCTCACGGTTATGAGCAAATCTTCTTTAATCATATCAAGTATAGAAGTTTGGTTTGGTTTTGAAAATGAAAAGTTATTTCGGAGTCGATATAAAGTATGTGGTTGAATATGGTACTTGATGGATTTATGGATATGTGGATATGATACTTGGAGGATTTATGAATATGTATGGATGTCGATTCGTATCCCAATTTGCGACCATGGATGGTGGCAATTTGTGGAGCTCGATTGTTACATATCTTGTAAATATGTTTTATTCAAAGCTACTGTCTTTCAAATTATGTATTACTTTTCGATTAACTGTATTAAATCCGACTTTACGCAATTAACTTGATGTAGATGCTTTATCCTGTTGAATCAGCCTGCATTTATTTATATTTCCGTACACTAAAGTCTTGCGAGTACATACGTGTACTCACCGTTGCTGCTAACCCTTTTTCCTCAGAGGATGTTTCTGGTGATGATGTCCTGGATGTCGGCGAGCCCCGATTCTGCGAGTGTTGCGGCCGTGAGTCTTCCCTCCATCGATGCTTTGTGGGGTGGTCGAGCCATTGGCTGGTTGTCTTTCTTTTGTTTCATTGCCGCTTTACTTCTTTTGGATTACGTAATACACTTGTACAAGATTTACACCCGATTATGTAAATTAAATTAGTTTATCATTTTGTGCATTGATACTCATGCTATTTGTGCGCGATCTTGGAGCTCTTGATCCAGGATCCGATGTCGGATGCGTCTGAGCACCGGTCCGAAGCTAAGGGTTCGATCCCGTCGATCGAATTTTTAGATTCAGATTTCCGGTGTCGAGGCTTCCTGTTGCTATACGGTGCTATACGCTACAATAGACGGCGTACAGTACGATATAGGAAGAGGGGGTGCTCACACCTAAACAAAGCCACACCAAAAGATAAATATCCGATGCCTATAGCCGATATGCTTATCGACGATGCATCGGGCAATAAGATTATCAGCTTCCTTGATGGGAACATTGGATATAATCAGATATTCATGGCGTCAGCCGATGTGTCTAAAACTGCCTTCAGATGCCCTGGAGCCCTAGGGCTGTATGAATGGACTGTTATGACATTCGGTTTGAAAAATGCTGGCGCCACTTATCAACGCACTATGAATTTAATTTTTCATGACCTAATCGGACATACTATTGAAATATATATTGACGATGTCGTCGTAAAGTCCAAAGAGGATTGGCAACACTTAGCCGATTTGGAGAAAGTATTCCATAGCACAAGGGCACATGGGCTAAAAATGAACCCTCTTAAATGCGCATTTGGTGTGTTAGCTGGAAAATTCCTAGGGTTCATGGTACACGAAAGAGGGATCAAAGTCAACCAAGAAAGGGTAAAAACCATAGCCGATACCAAACTGCCAACGTCCAAATATGAGCTATAGAAGTTGGTCGGCAAGATCAATTATCTTCAGCGGTTTATTTCAAACTTGTCCGGGTGAATTCGAGCCTTCACCCCGCTATTGAAACTCAAAGACAACCAAGAATTCTTATGAGGGTCTGACCAGCAAAGGCTTTTGATGATATAAAGGAGAATTTAATGAACTCTCAAATTTTGGCCGCACCAAGAAAAGGGATGCCATTTAGATTGTATATATCGGCAGAAGATGAAACTATTGGAGCAGTCTTGGCACAGGAAGTCAGCTGCAAGGAATGGGTGATATTTTATTTAAGCCAATGACTCCTCGATACAGAGAGCAGGTATCCTTTCGTGCAAAAACTGTGCTTATCCCTCTATTTCGCTTGTATGAAATTGAGGCACTATATCTTAACATCAACATGAATAATGGTCTGTAGAGCCGATGTCGTCAAATATATGTTGTCTGCACCAATATTATGAGGACGACTTGGTAAATGGGTGAACTTCCTACTGACAAATTGGTTGTCGTACAGACATTGAAATTTCAGGAAGAATTTCAGGGGGAACAGGCTATTTGGGAAGAGAAAGACAAACTCTCAGGGAACAGACCTCAAGCTTCAGACATCCGGAGTTGGTTTTAGTTTTTCGGCAGAGGGAGATGCTTTGACAGTATCAGCGTCGACGTATGCTTATGTGCCCAACTCAGTCTCAGTCACTGTATAGGGGGTCAGGTTCTTGGTTCAACTCAAAAACTCTACCTTGACCGAGTTCGACCTAACATTTGAATCGGCTAAGGCCGTCAAAGCGCAAGCCGTAGCCGATTTTATCACTGGAAGCGACACTATGACTGGGCTAGTCGCCGTCATTCCCTGGCAGTTGTATATCGATGGGTCCGTATGTAGGGAAGGTGATGGTATTGGCATATTTCTGATTTCTCCAAAGGGGCACAACTTTGAGTTTGCATATCGGCTTAATAGCTGATATTCTAATAACCAGGCAGAGTACGAGGCACTACTCAAAGGGCTTCAACTGTTGGAGAGCATCGGAGTAAGCCACGTAAAGCTTTTTGGGGATTCATTATTGATCGTGCAACAAGTCAAAAAGTGAAATACTGTCACAATACCTGGAGCAATGCCTTCACTCTATCAGATCATTTACGATGTTCTCCATCAAGCACATTCCCAGAGAGATGAACAATAGAGCTAACATGTTGGCACAGCATGCATCGGGATATAAAGGCTATAGCCGATATGAAATAATCGAATCGGTTGACAAAGCAGTAATGTGTGCCGATACTACCGATTTAAGGATGAAAATAAAAGATTACCTAACAGATCCATCTAGGCCGACTGAACGTAAAGTCAGGCAACAAGCATTAAAGTACGTCGCGTTGGAGGAAATATTGTATTTCCGAACTATGGAAGAGTTACTATTGAGATGTCTTGGAGACAACGAGGCAAAAGTGGTGATGGGCGAAGTTCACAAAGGAATCTGTGGATCTCATCAATCGGCTCACAAATGGAAGTGGATTATGAGGTGAACAGGGTACTTTTGGCTGAAAATGTTGGAAGATTGTTTCAGGTACTATAAAGGGTGTCAAACATGTCAAAGATTTGGGAACGTGGAACTCGCACCAGCATTAGTGTTACGCCCAATCATCAAGCCATGGCCGTTCAGAGGATGGGGGATATACGTAACCGGTCAAATTGTCCCAGCATCGAGCAAGGGCCATAAATTTATTCTTGCATCAACAGATTATTTTTCAAAGTGGGTAGAAGTCGTACCACTTAAAAAGGTCGGTAGCATAGAAGTAATCAACTCCGTTAACAAACACATCATCCATCGGTTTGGTATTCCGCAAACCATCACGACCGATCAGGGGACTGTGTTCATCTCCAATGATTTTTAGGATTTTGCAAAAGGTTTGCGCATCAAATTACTCAACTCTTGGCCTTATTACGCTCAAGCTAATGGACAAGCCGAGTCTTCCAAAAAGACCTTGATCAAGTTAATAAAAAGGAAGATTGATGAGAGGCTAAGAAATTGGCATTCGACGTTGTCGGAGGCATTATGGACATATCGACTAGCATACCACGGGTCGACTAAATTGTCTCCATTCCAGTTGGTGTATGGACAGGAGGCCATTCTGCCCGTAGAAATAAACATTAATTCTATGAGAGTGGCCAGACAAAATAGTTTATCGGCTAATGAATACAGAAACTTAATGATCGACAGTTTGGACTACTTGGCGGAAATAAGGCTGATTACATTGGATCAGCTTAAAAGGAATAAGGAAAATGTTGCTAGAGCGTACAATAAGAAAGGCATGCTGAAGTCATTTAATGAAGCCGATCTAGTATGGAAAACTATACTACCAATTGGATCAAAAGAAAATCAATTCGGTAAATGGTCACCAACGTGGGAAAGGCCTTACAGAATAAATCAGCTTGTCTATGGAAATTCATATATACTTGAGACTCTTGAAGGGTCCGTACTACCAAAGGCGATTAACGGAAAATACCTTAAGAAATACTACCCTAGCGTGTGGATCGCGTCATAATTACAACAACAATGTTAATCGGAGATCAAGGACTAAGGAGGAAATAAATCAGCTAAACAGCCGATCTAGTAAGCATTACGAAATCAAAATCGGTTAAACAACTGATTAAGTAAGCATTACAAAATCATTTAGCATTGTTTTGAGGCAGTCTTAGCAAAATGAAAAATTACATCCCAGAGCCTGGCAACCTGGCTCCTAGAGCTGACAATGCAGCAGCCGCTTTGGCGATTGTTTCCTGGACCCCACCCACCATCTTTTGGTCTTCTTTAGCATTGTCAGGAATGGGAACCATCTTTGCAGACTGCTCCTTGACTTTAGCGACCACCTCGCCGATGTTGCGCTTTTGGCCAGCAAGTGAAGAGGCAAATTCAGCAGCCTGCGTCTGACCATCGGCTAGCTGCTTGTTGATCTCAACTAGTTTTTCCTCGAGTAGCTTCTTCGCCGATTCAAGCTCCAGAATCTGGGTTTTCACTGACTTGTAGCCCGCAGCATCTTGATCAAATTTTTGCTTCTTAGACTTTGCGTCAACTATCAGCTTCTCCGAGAGCCGCTAGTCGGTTTTCTATGCTTCGCGTTGGGCGATCCTGGCCCTGTCTGCTTTTACTTCATCTCGCTGGCTGTCTAAGTAACAAACATCTAAGAGGGCCTTCATGGCCTCAGGAGGAAGATCAGTTTCAACTGCCGCCATGGCTGTCCTCAGATATTGCGTGTCAGCCAAAAGCCTCGCTTCGGGCTGTGTGACCTCGAAAAAGAGATGGTCTAGCCGTTCTTGCATACCAGGTGCAGAGGTCATAGTAGTCGATGCCACAGTTGACACATCAATAATCTTGCGGATGTCGGCTGAGTAGTTGTCCGTGGCCATCACCTCGGGATCATCCAAATCGTCCAAGGTAAAACCCAACAAGTCGGTTGGATCCATTGATGGCATTGGAGGAGGCATGATAGGAGGCGTCAGGATGACTGGAGGCAGAGCAGCCGACGATGTACCCTGGATATCGGCTAAGATATTCGCCACTTGCACTGATGCCGATGCCTAAAAAAGAAACAATAGTGTCGTTAGTAAAGGCTTGAGCCTGGGGGCCCATGAAACCTTAACAGCAAGGATTTACCCCAGTAGCCGATCCGCTACGGAAGACCACCAAGAGGAGAACTGACTTGCTCGATGGGAATTGAGGAAGAAGTGTGGTAGTTCTATGATTTGGAGATCATCGGCTATTTTAAGAACAATTTCGGCAGCTGTCTTGTTTGCCACCCTAGCTCTAGGTTGAAGTCGATCAAGGAGAGGCAGGCTAGGGATGACTTGGCCAAAGCCCAATTGACGGGCGTAAATTGAAGGGTGGTAGAATTCATAGGAGGGCTGGAAAGTCCGATTCCTTGTATTCAAGCCCACATGAAGGATATTGAGAGTGATGAAGAGTTTATATAGGTCTAAAGTTGACTGGGGCATCAAGGAAATGTCGGCATCTAGGTGCATAAAGGAAGGCCATTGATAATCGGTTGTATTGCTATAGCTGAAGAAGTCCTGCTGACCAAAGATAGTATTGTCCAGATTCAGAAAGAATGATAAGTATTTTTTTACTCCGGCCGGGGTGATTTTCAGCTCACCAGCGGAACACATTATGAATTTCTCTCCTTGAGATCAGCTGGCTTTATATCGGGGAGTTGCGCCTTCCAGATAGTATTCTCGAGGGAACCCTGGGTCATCCGAAGGATAAGGGATAAGCGATCGGTTGAAGATGCAGTACAACAAAATCTGTATAAACCACAAGGGCCCCCCTACATTGCCGACGACAAACTTAGCAGACCCAGAGAAGAGCCTACTCCGTATGATGTGCACCATCTGATAGACGGCGCCTAGTAGCGTCTTTCCTAGGGCAAGCCGACGACCCTCCACCAATTACTCCGCTATCAGCTGATAGACTTGAGTTAGTCCGAGGGAGGCTCCACAGAACAAATACCTCTCTAACCATAAGTTGAGGAAAGCAACATGCTCTTCGTCCGATACAGGCCCGTTGACTTTGTTGTTATGCTGGATGTATTTACGCCACCCTTCACCCTTGGATTGGATCAACTTATATCTGGGCTACCCGCTAAAGGCCGATATCTGCTCACCATCGGGGCCAAGGTAGCATATTTCGGCTACATCTAGAAGAGTTGGGCCAATCGGGCCAGTTGGGAAAAGGAAAAGCATTGAAGGAGTCTGACCAAAAATAGCACGCTGTAGCCACCAAAGGCTCATTGGCTTCAGGGTTGGCTAGGGATAAAGGGATGCACTCGGCTACACCCATCCTCTCCCATTCCCCTATCTTCTGAGCCGATACCTTAATATACCAAGATCGCCACCCTTTGAGGGCTGTCGGCTAGGCTTTGAAACTTTTGCCCCACTCCTCTACAATGTATCCAGCAGTCGATAAAGCGAGTCGGGGGACTTCCTGGTTAATAATTGTGTTAGCTTCTAGGTTTCCTACCGGCCCTAAATAGTACTGATCGGATGGAATACCTGGGATGGATCCATTCAGCTGACTTGGGAGTCAATCGAGGGATTCGATGGGGGAGACGAAGGAGGCCGATTACTGCTGGTTTGAGAGCTCGAAGGCGTGAAAATGACCATGGGGACCCGCATATTTATACCATGGTGAAAAGTGGAAACGGTGGGAAACGGTTTTGAAGCGACATGTGCAGTCAAAACGCACCTAGATTGTTATGGTGTCATTAATGGAACAGTTACTGAGGAGTTTTTCCGAAAAAAAGACGACTGAAAGAAAAGCCGACGGCAAAAGACGATAGGATTTTTGGAAGACAACAAGTTATTTTTCAAAAATGGGGAGCATATGTTTACGTCGAAATTTAGTATATATGGAAATATCGGCAAAATAGGGCCTCGGGAGATTTGATGGTACACAATGGAAGTAGTTTGGAAACAGGATTCCGTTTAGGAAACCTTGGTTTATCCAGATCCCTTTGTTACCGTATTGAAGGAGGACTCGGATCTGCTGGAGGGTATAAAAGATGAGTCTAGGCCAGGGTAGACAGGACAACTACAATCAGTCATATTTACAGTTTTTCCTCGTCGTTCTTTTTCCTTGTAACAAGCGAAACTATAAGTCGACTAGATCAATAAGAGTTGCGCATCGCCGATTGTTGGTCTCGTCAATTTCGTCGCAGGTTCGATTTGCTTTGTTTTGTTGCGCATCGCCTCTCAAAGCCAATCTGCCTTTACCTAAAGATTAGTTTTGATCGGCTAATCTAGTTATCCCCTGATCGGCTTTTCACCGATCGGAGTTACGCCGATCATCATTTGATATCGGCTTTGATCGACTCTATTGTCTTTCTACCTTATCGATTGCAGGTCAAATCAATTGGCACGCTAGAACCAGGTGTTCGACTGGTGTGTTGGAGTCAGAAATCCTACCTCATGTTTTGGACGTCAACAGGTCGTTATGTCAAGAAGCAGCAGATCATCAGCATCTTGTTGCAAACTCCTGCTAATCTTGGTTATCCCATGGTGATTCCAATCATCGGTGGTTGCAGTGTTGGCAAGAAAGCGTTGGTAAGCCAAGGATGATACTACCAGGCACCAGCAGGAAACAAACAAGCATGTCATTCGGAGACCTAATGCAGGATGTAGGGCTATACACAATGAAGAGATTGAATTAGTTACGTGGCAATCGCGAATACCTCCTTATACTAAGTACGTGCAGTCTGTTGCAGCTTGTGCTGATGAGAGTCCCGGATGTACAACCAATACAAGAAAGCGTCAATCGAGCATTTGATTTGTTTTTGGGGAAGTGCTCCATTGCTTTCCTACAGAGCATGATTTACAGCCGTGTCAGCCTCTCGCTAGTACTCTGTTACTATACTATTAATGTGGTTTAAAATGTACTAGTGTTGTATATATACGTTTTGTTGGAGAATCATGTAGACACCACTCTTTAACTTTGAATGTTAGTAATCATATATATGTACATGTTGTTGTATTCCCAGTTCCCTACATATCTTGGCGTTACATAATTGAGCCGAAATGTTTCTTGAGATTAACATTATGGAGAAATGCTCCAAACGGGGCCTCAATACTGTAGAGTGCGTGCTTCCATTATTGAGAAATGTTGGACATATTGATAATTGTGGTACTGGTATATTAATAAAAATGAAAATAAAACTATGATTTTAATGTAAGTGAGTTATTAGCAATAGTCAAATATGGGACTTGCACATAGTGTAGGGGGAGATCATCCGGGTCAGATTAAGGCCCGAACTAAAGTATTGTTTTCAAGCTAAGAAAACCGTATAATCATAAGTACTGGTATGGGATGGTCTTAACCTAATAAGTTGCTTAAGCCTAGTTTTGCACATTGAAAGGCTGGAGTAGTATGGGCATTCCAGTGTAGGTTTGCTCGAAGGGACGTCCACACCGAGTGATTATGAAATAAATATTTTACCGATACAACGATGTATGCCTTGTTATGGGGGGAATGGGTGCAATGGGACTTAAATCATTGTGAGTACTGTGTGTGCGGGTCTTGATTTCCACCGACATAGCAAGGGTTTGACGTCACTGGGACTGGTGCACAGTTAGAACTAGGCGATGTATCGGTTTTGTTATAATCATCTACCGCACACCTAAGGAAGTGTGCTAACAGTTTAGCAAAATGATTTAATATTTATTATGGGTAAAGTAGTACCCCTCTACAAAGTATTAATCTTTTCAAAAAGCCGTACCCGCGGTCAAGAACACTCGGTAAAGTCATCACTTAGTTAGATGTTTTGATATTTTATGAAATGGGATGAAAATTTGAATACATGTGTTGAAAAGTTTATTCTTCAAATGATTCAGTTGTTATGCCATGTGTTGGCATAAACTAGTTATATGCCATGAATTAGCAAGGAAAGATACGAATTGTCGACTGATTCACGGATGACTAAGTTGTTATATTGTGATTATACACTGGTTACTTACTTATCAGTCAATCACGTTTACAAATTCTGTTTGCAATCTATTATTTAGTATTTACAATTCAAGTTTGTTTTCTGCAAAAGAACTTAGTAAACCTTCCATTTGACATAACGTGCATCTATTAATACTTGCAAACACTACAATTCTTGCTGAGTACACAATGTACTCAATCTTGCTATTGTTGTTGTTTATTAGGTGACGAGATAGATTGCCCCAAAGAATTATATGATAATGCAAGTTACAAGGATTTCACAGAAGAAATTTTCTAGGGATTACCCTATGGGTTAAGGCAAACTTAAAGATAAATAGTGTTTCTGATGCATCTTTATTTTGGCTTGTAAGAATAAATTGTATGACTATGTTGTTCTCGTATGTAAAATATATTACTCATGGATATGATTTCAAATTGTAAATATGTGTACTAGCCATTGATAATGGGACTAGTACTATGTGCATTTGGGAACTCAATATTGGTACTAATATCAAAAATGGGTGCCTCACAATTTCACAAAATTAGAAGTTTATTGTATAAACTATAAGAAAACTATTGGTTTTGGCTTATATTTCAAAAAACTATGTATTTTAGAATAACTTGTATCACAAAACTACAGGTTTTAGAATTAATCATTTCTTGTAAGATGTGTGACAATGTGGAACCACATGGCAACCTCGTGTGCCCTTATTTTCCATTTCACTCAAGCACCATATCAGCTGCAACACGGGCTTGGCTGTCCCGTGCTCCCACGTGATGTGTCTTTGTCTATCTTTGCCTACGTGGCGAGGCATCCTTGGGTGCCAAAATGTAGGCCAACAAAGACATGTCATAGGGGAGCAAGAGACAGCCAACCCTGTGTGACAGCTGGTGTGGCACCAATAGAAATCGAAAATGGGACATGTGAGGTTACCATGTGGGCTCACACTGTCAGACCTATTACAATAAATGGTAAATTTCAAAATATGTAGTTTTGTGATCCAAGTTATCCTGAAATATGCAGTTGGTGAAATAAGAGCTAAATGTAGTTTTTTTTATAGTTTGTAATAAAAACTTGTAGTTTTGTGAAATTTAATCAATAAATATATATGAGAAAAATATTAAAAAGTTAGTGGTTTACTTATTAATTTAATAAATAATGCTAGAGGTTCAAAACAATACATATATTTATCCATAAAAATAGGAATCCGCCTTACAAAGCTAGATATACACGCACATTCAAATTAAAGCACAACTCGCTCAGCAAGGAAGAAAAAAAATAGGTGCACACTACATGCATTTGGAAGAAAAAGATAAAAAGATCTGAAAGGGCATTTTTGTTGTCGATCAAAAGAATTTCATTGGTATATCGAAAATGGCAACTATTTATATGTACTCTATCAGATGAACTTGACAAGGATTGTCTACTATTCCTTTGAAAAGATTGTTAGAAATTTGCAAAATTTATAGAATCTTAACAAGCCCTAATAAATATATCTTTGAAAGATGTTTTATACATCGAAATATATATTAATAAAAAAATGTATTTAATATGGTATCTTAATGTATGTAAATTGCATAATTCAATCACTCAATTGCGACTAAAAAATGAAAATAATTGATTTTTTTTATTTTTAAAATTTAAAGCATCCAGCATTTCGTATTTAAATTCCCGAAAAGTGTTTTGCTATCTAAATTTGATGACTTGTTTCTTAAATTCAGTGTGCTTTATAGGGATTCCATTAGTTTCTACGCGTGACAATGGATGTTTCAATAATATAGACATCATCATGTACATAATTTATTTAATAGTTTTCATAATAAATTGGCTGATTCACTAGTGTGCCAAGAACTAAATTGTTTGTAAAGAATTTTAAGAAAGGTGACCCTAGGCCAAATATCATCATGTTTTCAGTTTTCAGTAGTGTACCTTAAGTCAAATTCACTAGTGTACCGTAACGTCTAGCTAAGTAGAAATCAGCAAATCTGAAACAATTCTTCTTCCCATCGGTGCATCTGCCGTTCAGCCCTTCAACTGGGACATGCTGCAGTGATACAGCACAAACTCTGTTCCTATCCTCTCCTTTTTTTTTCCATTTCAGTTTTCAGTAACGCACTGTGTGAAAGGTAATAATCATGACTTGTGGAATTGTAGTATTTTATTATGTTTCAGCACTGATTTGTGGAATTGTAATATTACATCTATGTTGTTATTGTTTGTACTCGCATGATTCTTGTGACGACCCGCCTTTTTAGGGGCAGATCCGTACGCCTCGACAGCTACCCAGGATGATTAGCTGCCAGGAACCAAGCATATTATTGCCAGGCAAAAGTCAAATTCCAACATTTTTATTCAATTATAAGGCCTAACGGCCAGGGTTTTTACAGAAGAGGGCGCAGCAGGGCCCGAATAACTTACAAGCAAAACACCGCACAGGCAGGCCTGAGCAAAAGACTAAGACCTCAAAACCAAATTGCCATCTACGCATTCCTGGAACGCTTTCAGCTTCTTCAATCTCTGAAAGGGGGTCGGGGTTGCAAGGGTGAGTACGGGAGTACTCAACAAGTCGTACGGAAAACACTGAATATTACATGCAAGGGTGTAGCACGATATTGGTACAAGGTTAAAGTATTTGTGGATGCAGTTTTATTTGTAACATCATTTTACATTTAAAACACAATCCGTAATAATAGAAATCCAGGGGGGTTCCATTCACAAAGTCATCACCATTAAACCACATTCTCAAAACATGCACCAAGATCTACTTGAGCTAGGTTACGGGATTCACCCCAATTAAACTTAGCTTCATTTACCTAAGCACTGGCGTATTCGAATACCATTTATTCACTCTGCAGAGGTGTTCAGCTTTACCCACAAGATTCCACGATCGTTAATGCCAACTCGAGTTTAACACGCAACTTAAATGCGTGCGGCCGGATCGAGGTTATCATAGCTTTTCGTTGGACATTTCCCTCTTTAGTCCCTATCCGGTAGAGTTCTGGTCCACATTAACCCGGGGTCCCCACTGGCCAGTGTGGAGTTCTTGGTCCCGCCATCGTGGACACCTACCGCTGTGAACCCGAATGCCACAGTTTCCTCGTGCACACTTTCGTTTCACCCCTATAATCATTGGACCATCTCCCACACCCGGGGAAGGTAACCCTGCTCCTATAGGTATTCCGAGGGAAAGTACAATGTACCGAGCTATGTTGAGTCAAGCCAACGAAGTTGACCGGCCCAACCTGTGGTTGAACGAGTTCTTAAGTTATTTACTTTGCTCAAGAGGAGTATTAACCTTACATTGCCAAAGACCAAGCCTTTTCTGATCCACAAACCAATCCGGTACCAAGCTGTGCACCACCACAACCAACCATGGCATTAATCATCGGTAGAGATTGGAACTCATCCACTCCGGGATTTATCCAATTATGTCCCCCAAACCGTAGCACTTTTCCAAATAGAACCGAACCAAAGGTTCGGCAGCCTTTTATTTCCATTCTCAAAAACATTTGACTAAACTAACAGGATAATAATAATTAATATCGGAATATTAATTAACCTAAGGTTACAATGATATAATTAGGTTCAAAAATTTTCAAGGAAGTCTCATGAGCAAATCGGCATTAACTAAGTATCATGTCATTCTAAACTAAACAGATTTGCAATATTTCAACATACAGTAAAGTAATGCGGTAGAAAATAGTAATTAACTATAATAAGGCATGAATAGGTTCAACATGTTCAAAGGTGTACGGCTTGCCTTGCTGGCGATCGGATCGGACGGAGTGTCGTTGACGCGGTCGAAATCGGCTCTTTGTCGGGTCCGGGTCCTGCTCCGGGAACTGCGGCGGCTCCTGGAATCGTCCAACGTCCGGATCTAACGCGAAAAGATCGAACGACAATAAAGAAACGAAAAACGAAAAGAAACTGAAATGAAAACGGAAACAGAAATCGGAACCGGGCCGAGAGAGAGAAAGGAAGGGCGATTTGGGCATTTTGGGAATTTTGGAGACTCCGGATTGAGGAACGGAGGTCATTTTTGGACTCAGTGGCTCGAAACGGTTCGGATAGTGTATTTGGTGGGTTTCTGGGGATTACGGAATTTTTCGGGATTTTTCTGGGAATTTTCCGGAGTTTAAATCGATTTTCGGAATTAAATAAATAAATTTAAAATCGAAAACCAATTTTTTTACTGTTTTAGTGGAGCTGGGCCGGCTTTCACGGGCTAAATGGGCCACGGCCCATTCGAGAGAGGGGGCTGGCTTCGGCTGGCGTGTGGGCCCTGCGCAAGGGGCGGCTGCCATGCGGGGCCGGGTTGCAGTGAGAGAGGGGGAGGGAGCCCTAGGGTTAGGGTTTGCGCGGAACTGGGGCGGCGGCTGGGTTTGGCGGCGGCGGCGTATGCGGTGGCGGCGCCGAGACGGAGGAGGAGGAGGAGGGCTCACCGAGGGTGGAGGAGGAAGGGGTGAGGAGGAGCTGCGGTTTGCGGCTTTTATAGCCGGAGAAGAGAGAGGGAAGCAGGGCGCGGCGACGGGACGCGACGGCGCGCTGAGGCTCGGCGCTAAGCGGCGGGAGGTGGAGTGCCTAGGGTTAGGCCGGCGAAGCGACGGACGCGACGCGGCGCAGCGCGTGCTGGGCAGAGCCGGGCGTCTTGGCGGGCGGCAAAGCTGCCATGGCAGAGTCACGGCGGCGAGGCAGCGCGTTACGCAGGCGTGCACGCGCGCGCGGTCGGTCGGGTCGCAAGGCGACGAAGCAAGCGTGGCGCGCGCGGCGGGGCGGCGGAGCGTGCCGACGCTGCGGCGAGGCGGCGCCGAGGCGGCGGACGAGCGCTGGGCTGGGCTGGCCGCCGGAGCTGGTCGGGCCGGAGGCCAACAGCCGAGGAGAGAACGGGCGACGGCCCAAAGGATTTGGCCCAAACCGAAAACCAAAACAAAAGCCAAAATTTCAATTTCAAATTCGAAATTGAACCCGAATTTGAACAAACTTCAAATAAAAATTCATTTTGAATTTTTTTTTGGGTTGTTTCAACCTACCCCACTTAAAACAAATCTCGTCCCCGAGATTTATTCCTCCTGGGGAGCGGTTGGGAAAACTACTGCTGAAAAACCTGATTCCTTTTCCCAAGGTTTCCTTGAGTACGTGATTCTTCCACCGTACCTGGTAAATTCTGACAGTCTTAATTTCCCATCTTTTCTCTATGCTTTTCATGATCTTGACTGGTCTCTCTTGGGGAACCGTACTGGGAATTCAAATCTTTTGGGTAGCACATGTCCTGACTGCTGATGGAACTGTCCTCTCAGCTGGGAATATCTGAAGCATACTGTGAATTTCCAGACAAATCTTGAACCAACTGTAACTTGCATGCTATTCCTCTGATTTTGTCGGAATCTTCGTACGGTCCAATCTATCCGGTCTTAGCTCCTTATTTTTCATCCAATAATGGCGCAGGTTTTGATGGTCGGTATTTTTCTGACATAATTCCCTTTTGAAGCCAATGTAACCTTTCTGTTACCTTGGAGCTTGCACTCAATTCATTGGTGGTGATCCTTTCATGGACTTTTGTATCCTGAACGAGCTGGGTTCCACTGCTGTTTAATTCTAGTCCTTTATTCTGTCCCAAGGGTTCGATATTTCCTTCCGTGATGTCTGTGCTGCCTTGGTAACCGAGGTTGTGTGGAGGCTTTTGTGGATAGCAATAGGTGGCTTGATTGGGAGTGTTTAGAGCGTAGGTTCTCGACATTTTCTTCAGATTTTGGTCGTTTCTTCTCTGCTTGTCTACCTGGCGGAGGGTGGAGTACTGTGTCGAAGTTCAAACCTGTCCTTGTAGCCTTATTCAGACTTTCCCTGAACATTGAGCTAAACTAGCTCACAATCTGACTCAGGGGATTCTTTGTAGTCCGTCAATCTGGGTTGAATCTAATTCTTCTAACTGGTTCTTTCCAAAAGATCTCCCTGGTAGGTCAATCCATTAGTGATGTTACTTCTGTCGTCAATCCTTGCTGATTCTTTAGGTAACCTGGCGGCAAGTCTTTTATTTTCTCTCTTATTTCTATACGGGCACTGTAAGTGGTGGTGGCAGTCTGGCTATTATTTTGGTGGTCCATCTTATACTTTACATCCCAATCCAACCACGTGTTTATTCATTACTTTCTGTCAGTATTCCTTTCTTCAACACTGGTATATTCTTGCGCTCCGTAGAGCGTCGACCATTTGGGTGGGTGAATTTTGTCAAAATCAATCCTCTTATATCCTTGTCTCAATAAACCGGTTCGTCTTTCAAGGAAGTCTTCTGGCCTTTCTGACACTGTCTGGCGGTCTAACTGTCGCAACTCAGATTCTAGCTGGGAACGTGTCCTTTTTCTTAAATCATTTAATGGCGCTCTTCTTGTGCAAACCTTAGCCGTCATGTTTACTTTTCCTCTGGGTGATTCCGATTTTTTTTTTGAGGTTGAAGCTTAAGTCCAATTATTTTCCTTTATTGTCTATTCGGACTCTGTTGTGTTCATCTGTAGGGCTGCCATTCTAGGGGTGCTGAGCTAAAGGTTGGTTATTTCTGGAATAATTCTTTGGCTAATTCCTTGTCCTATTATTCTCAGAAAACTTCTGACTCCTGTCACTGACATGGGTTGCTTTCATTGTCACTGACATGGGTTGCTTTCATTCTATCATTATTTGGTTGTTGAGATCCATTTTTATTCCACCTCTCAGTGGTGATGTGTCACGGGGAAGAAGTCTTATTTAACTCAGTATATTTTTTTTTCCAACTTTCACACAGTTCATGAGTCCAAAACAACTGCTTTATTACCAATATATTGTTCAGACCTTACATTCTTGATAGTACAAGTTGATCCTAATCTTTATCCCTTGGATCTCCATATCCAAGTTACCACATTCAAATCTAGCTATTAGTCTACTTCCGGTTGCTTGGAATTTCCAGCAATTCCTTATTAACGGTACTGGTTGCGATTGTTGTTCCTTTGGACGTGACATGATTGGATATCTTCGGCTGGTGTCTTTCCTTTGTCCCATCTTGTATCTTATTCCTTGGGTATCTCTGCTTCTGCTGCTGCGGTGAACGGGTTACTAGCTGTCGGTTGGTGGAGGTGAGGGTCTATCACTCGCGTATGGGCTACCAGGGTCGGTAGACTTTTCTTTGGGCAATTGCGTCTAAAATGTCCCATCTGTCTGCAATGATAGCATTTATCCCACCTCGTGGGACAATTGCGGACGAAGTGGTCTCCATTGCAGTTGTAGCACTTAAGCGATTTGTCTTTGAGGTTTCGCAGGTGTTGGTTGCTCTTTTTCTTTTGAATGCTTTTTGTTAGGGAATCCTTGGGTGAGGACTGGGGTCTTTCCTCCGATCTGGGTGGGAGTCGGTATCCATGTCTGTTGAATTTTTTTCTTTCTCTTTTTCATCATTTTTAATTCATTCCGGGCTTCTTCGATTGCTATCCGTTTGTCCATTTCTGACGACATGTCTTTTATAGCTGAGGTGTGGAACTTCAAGCTTCTCTGTAATCCTTCCAAAAATTCTTTCATCCTACTAGCCTGAGGGTCCA
Organism: Rhipidocladum racemiflorum; assembly: GCA_036346355.1. Taxonomy (NCBI): domain Eukaryota; kingdom Viridiplantae; phylum Streptophyta; class Magnoliopsida; order Poales; family Poaceae; genus Rhipidocladum; species Rhipidocladum racemiflorum. The sequence goes on from CM070584.1 coordinate 11,248,516, forward strand.
TCTCCTTGGGAATATCACTGGTAAAGTAGTCGGATTCATGCAGACATCCTATCGCTGTACTTTCCTCTTGTCTGTCCAGATTTCCTTGGGTGTGTTCTTGAGGTTTTTCAACTAGCCGTTCGAAAATTCTTTCCAATAACTGCGTATGGTGCCTTTCCGCTTGTTGTCTGTTTCTTTCCATTATGGCTAGTAATTGAGCTACGTTGGTAGGTGATTTCTTGACTCTTCATTTCTCGCTCAGTCATGCAGGAATTTTGATCCAAAATCTGCCATGGTCTCAATCTGACTTTCTTTTCGGTCTGCAGCAGGGTTTTGAGGAAAGCAAAAAAGACGAGTAAGAATTTAGGGCATGGGGTGAGAATAGCAAGAATAGATGGGGCTCAGATGAATTGAGGGAACCTTTGAATTAGACGGGGATATATAGATAGTTTAAGCAATCAAAATCACAGAGATAGAGAACTTAGCAATTTTATAAGACATGGACCATGCAAAAACCGTTTTAAGGTTCGGCATAACCCATTTTACATTACAAAAGCCTAAAACAAAGAAGGGTACAACTTCTACGACTAACGGTCTAACTACTGCTGACGGCATCATCTCCAAGCTGCTGGCGAAGATCCGCGAGGATTTTGAAATTTGGACGGGCAGACGAAACTTTTAAAACAAAACTGAGAGGGATAAGAAGCTTCTAAAGAAGACAAGGTAGCAGGGGAAGAAGGAGACAGCAATAATACTTATATTTTCGAAATTCATTTTGTTTGTATATCAAAATAAGTTTTGAAAGGTTTCCTAATCCAACTTAAGGTCTTAATCTATGGTCAAGCCAAAGCTCTGATACCACTTGTGACGGCCCGCCTTTTTAGGGGCAGATCCGTACGCCTCGACAGCTACCCAGGATGATTAGCTGCCAGGAACCAAGCATATTATTGCCAGGCAAAAGTCAAATTCCAACATTTTTATTCAATATAAGGCCTAACGGCCAGGGTTTTTACAGAAGAGGGCGCAGCAGGGCCCGAATAACTTACAAGCAAAACACCGCCTGAGGCGGGCTGAGCAAAAGACTAAGACCTCAAAATCAAATTGCCATCTACGCATTCTCGAACGCTTTCACTTCTTCAATCTCTCGAAAGGGTCGGGGTTGCAAGGGTGAGTACGGGAGTACTCAACAAGTCGTACGGAAAACACTGAATATTACATGCAAGGGTGTAGCACGATATTGGTACAAGGTTAAAGTATTTGTGGATGCAGTTTTATTTGTAACATCATTTTACATTTAAAACACAATCCGTAATAATAGAAATCCAGGGGGGTTCCATTCACAAAGTCATCACCATTAAACCACATTCTCAAAACATGCACCAAGATCTACTTGAGCTAGGTTACGGGATTCACCCCAATTAAACTTAGCTTCATTTACCGGAAGCACGGCGTATTCGAATACCATTTATTCACTCTGCAGAGGTGTTCAGCTTTACCCACAAGATTCCACGATCGTTAATGCCAACTCGAGTTTAACACGCAACTTAAATGCGTGCGTAGGATCGAGGTTATCATAGCTGTTGGACATTTCCCTCTTTAGTCCCTATCCGGTAGAGTTCGTCCACATTAACCGGGGTCCCCACCGCCGTGTGGAGTTCTTGGTCCCGCTCGTGGACACCTACCGCTGTGAACCCGAAATGCCACGCTTTCCTCGTGCACACTTTCGTTTCACCCCTATAATCATTGGACCATCTCCCACACCCGGGGAAGGTAACCCTGCTCCTATAGGTATTCCGAGGGAAAGTACAATGTACCGAGCTATGTTGAGTCAAGCCAACGAAGTTGACCGGCCCAACCTGTGGTTGAACGAGTTCTTAAGTTATTTACTTTGCTCAAGAGGAGTATTAACCTTACATTGCCAAAGACCAAGCCTTTTCCGATCCACAAACCAATCCGGTACCAACTGTACCAGCCACCACAACCAACCATGGCATTAATCATCAGCCGGGGATTGAAACTCATCCACTCCGGGATTTATCCAATTATGTCCCCCAAACCGTAGCACTTTTCCAAATAGAACCGAACCAAAGGTTCGGCAGCCTTTTATTTCCATTCTCAAAAACATTTGACTAAACTAACAGGATAATAATAATTAATATCGGAATATTAATTAACCTAAGGTTACAATGATATAATTAGGTTCAAAAATTTTCAAGGAAGTCTCATGAGCAAATCGGCATTAACTAAGTATCATGTCATTCTAAACTAAACAGATTTGCAATATTTCAACATACAGTAAAGTAATGCGGTAGAAAATAGTAATTAACTATAATAAGGCATGAATAGGTTCAACATGTTCAAAGGTGTACGGCTTGCCTTGCTGGCGATCGGATCGGACGGAGTGTCGTTGACGCGGTCGAAATCGGCTCTTTGTCGGGTCCGGGTCCTGCTCCGGGAACTGCGGCGGCTCCTGGAATCGTCCAACGTCCGGATCTAACGCGAAAAGATCGAACGACAATAAAGAAACGAAAAACGAAAAGAAACTGAAATGAAAACGAAATGTAAATCTAACCTGCCGAGAGAGAAAGGAAGGGCGATTTGGGCATTTTGGGAATTTTGGAGACTCCGGATTGAGGAACGGAGGTCATTTTTGGACTCAGTGGCTCGAAACGGTTCGGATAGTGTATTTGGTGGGTTTCTGGGGATTACGGAATTTTTCGGGATTTTTCTGGGAATTTTCCGGAGTTTAAATCGATTTTCGGAATTAAATAAATAAATTTAAAATCGAAAACCAATTTTTACTGTTTTAGTGGAGCTGGGCCGGCTTTCACGGGCTAAATGGGCCACGGCCCATTCGAGAGAGGGGGCTGGCTTCGGCTGGCGTGTGGGCCCTGCGCAAGGGGCGGCTGCCATGCGGGGCCGGGTTGCAGTGAGAGAGGGGGAGGGAGCCCTAGGGTTAGGGTTTGCGCGAATCAAGCGGCGGTGGGTTTAAGCGGCGGCGGGCGGCGGCCGGAGACGGAGGAGGGAGGAGGGCTCACCGAGGGGGTGGAGGGAAGGGTGAGGAGGAGCTGCGGTTTGCGGCTTTTATAGCCGGAGAAGAGAGAAGCGAGCGCGGCGACGGACGCGACAGCGGCGCGGGCGGCGCTAAGCGGCGGGAGGTGGAGTGCCTAGGGTTAGAAGCGGCGAAGCGACGGACGCGACGCGCGCTGGCCAGCGTCTTGGCAGAGCGTCTTGGCGGCGGCGCAAAGCTGCCATAGCGAAGAGTCACCGCGGCGAGGCGAGTCACGGCGGCGAGGCGGCGCGGCTACGTGCGTCGCGTCTGGCACGCGCGGCGGTCGGTGGCCGGAGGCGGCGAGCGTGGCCAGGCGCGGGCGAGCGGGCGGGCGGCGGAGCAGGCCAGACGCACGGCGAGGCGGCCGGAGGCGCGGACGGAGCCAGGCAGGCTGGCCGCCAGTGAGCTGGGTGGCCGGAGGCCAACAGTGGGAGAGAAAGCAGGAACGGCCCAAAGGATTTGGCCCAAACCGAAAACCAAAACAAAAGCCAAAATTTCAATTTCAAATTCGAAATTGAACCCGAATTTGAACAAACTTCAAATAAAAATTCATTTTGAATTTTTTTTTTTTGGGTTGTTTCAATTCTAGACTAATGCAATATACATAGAGAGTTTGAATTTGCATATTCATTAGATACCGACATAAATTGTGTAAAATATTTTCCTTGTGGTTGGTATCTGTTGCTGTCTATATATATAAAGTATAAAGTCCAAATTCAATATCCTTCCAAGTGAAATACTCTTACAAGGCTACACAAACATAGTAATTTGGTGATATTAATTAGTTTTCTGCAGCCCCACAATCCACGGTTGCACTTCCTGCAAGTTGCCGGTCACCATCATTCTACGAAGTCCATGTTCAAAGTCAACCTTTACGAGTAGACGGTCTTGCACGCTGTATAGCGTCTATTTATATCTATAATAATTGCAAGCTTTTTTCTTATGACCATATTTCAATTCTAGTGGTAAAAAGTAAAAAAAAAAAATTCCAGGCTAATTAGCGTAAAAGAACCCCACGTTTTAATCCTAGGTGGTAAAAAATTGGAAATTTCCATATCACTTAGAGAAAAAGTGAAATATCTAGAAATTTCCACAATAATAAAAGGAAAAGAAAAAAAATCAGAATTCAATGTAGATATTGTACATCTTTTGAGATCAAGAAAAGAGTTTTAGAAGAATACTAAACAGCCTTGGACTCATCCCTGGATAGCTGGACGCACAGCCACCCACCTAGCCATTCGGCCGTAGGCCAGATTTCAAGTACAAATTAAATATTAGGTGCTATAATCAGGACTTGTGGAACTGTAGTCAATTGTCAGTGTCATTGTCATTCTTGAAAGTCCAAGTTCAAACTCAACCTGATCAGGACATTTTAATCCTGGTGGTAAGAAATAAAAAAATTTCAACTTAATTAGAGTAAAAGGGCTGCACGTTTTAATCCTCTTTGGTAAGAAATAAGAAATAATAAATTTTCATACTAATCAGAGAAAAAGAGAAATACCTAGAAATTTCAACAATAATAAAAGGAAAAGAAAAAATCTTGAGCATCTAATGTTTTACAGCATGAATTAAATGTAGACATGTTCTACGTCTTTTAAGATCCAGAAAATAGTTTTTAGAAGAACAGTAAATACAATCATTCGGAGTTAGAGCCAAATTTCGGAAATTTCGATTAAGATTTCGGATTTCGGACCCCTCTGAGATCCTAAATCTCGGCCGGCTAAAAAAAATTAAAATTTTTTAAAGTATTATTAGTGGTGGTTTTAGCCAAAAAGGGTCACTGATAATATTATCAGTGGCACTCTTTTTTGAAATCTCAGTGATTTTAGGCCAAAATCTCGGTATTTTGGCAGAAATATCGGAAATCCCGATTGAAAAAAATCGGATTTGAAATTTAGTTTTTGGATTCCGTCCGAATTTTGTCCGAAATTCCAAGATCTCGTCGAAATTTTGAATTTTAGTCACCTTCGAGATATGTACCGAAAACGAAATTTGAAACCTTGAGTTGGACTAGGTAAAGAAATGCAATGAATCTGGCGGATGCGATCTGTGGGCCCTATTGGAGTAGTCCAAGACTAGCCAAACATTACCATAATTTGCCACACATTGAGTTAGGCAAGTTTGACCAAGTTAGGCATATGTTTGGTTCATAGTCACATTTGTGGGCAAGATTCTTTTTTGCCATTCAGATCCTACATGTCATTGGCTCAAAAAAGTGTGGCAAACTTTATTTTAGTAGTCAAAGTGTGGCTTCAATTTTAACGACCTAACTTTAGGCAAGTTTGGCATAAAACTTTGACACAACATGGTAAACTTAGTATATGAACCAAACAGACCCTAAACACATGAAGCGAAAAATATCCTGTGCATACATAGAGAAGAATTTAACAGAGCGCTGGGACTGGGAGCTTGCAAACAAAACCATTCAGTCGGCTGGGAGCTGGCGTGCGCGTGCATGAATGCATTGTCCATGCATGTAGGCGATAACTATTAGGCCTCCCTCAAGAAAATATTAGCTAGGATCCAATTAAATATTTTTTATAGTACAATACATACACGTACACTCAGTATAAACTATACTCACGCTATCCATATAAACACATATACGTCTTCTCTACACACTTTTGAAATTTATCGGAAACACCTAAAAAATTTCGGAGCAAGGCCATGGTATTTTCTATCAAATATACGCATATATGTACTCTTAAAATCGGTAGACACTAACGTCAAAGTATATTACTTGAACCCTGGTTAGCTGGGCGCACACCCACCCACGTAGCCATCTAACCATAGGCCAGCTTTCAAGTTCTAATTGAATATTATGTACTAATTAACTATATACATTAGAAAGTGATTGGCGTGCTCATCGAAATCTCCCGATAAAGCGCTACTGAAATAAATAAATATAAGTAAATTTCACAAAAGATAAGTTTATTATATAAACTATCATAGAACTACAGATTTCAATTTGTATTTCACAAAATTACATATTTAAAAAAATTTGTATCATAAAACTATATGTTTTAAAATTAACCATTTCTTGTAACACGTGTGATAGTGTGGATCCACATGATAGTCTCATATGCCCCCATTTCCTATTTCACTCAAGCGCCATGTCAGCTGGATCACGTTTTCAGTTTTCATTAGTGTACCTTAAGTCAAATTTACTAGTGTACCTTAACGTCTAGCTAAGTAGAAATCAGCAAATCTGAAACGATTTTTCTTCCCATCGGTGCATCTGCCGTTCAGCCCTTCAACTGGGGCATGCTGCAGTGATACAGCACAAACTCTGTTCCTGTCCTCTCCTTTTTTTTCATTCCAGTTTTCAGTAACGCAGTGTGTGAAAGGTAATAATCAGGACTTGTGGAATTCTAGTCGATTGTCACTGTCATTCTAGAAAGTCCAAGTCAAACTCAACCTGATCAGCACAAATTATTTTAGGCTTTTAGCAGCCTCTCCAAGCTAAATGCAGTGGATTACTGGCACATTTTCCTTGTAGTTTAGGCTTTTAGCACCCTCCACCCACACACACTCCCAAATACTGTGCTTTCTTTCTCTTCGAGGAAAGAACCTAGGATGGAGTTTGCGCTCCCATTCATCTCCTTTCTACTCAAGAAGTACACAGATAGGTCATCTCCTGAACCTGAAAATAAGCTAGAAAGGTTGCAGCATCTCCTGTTACGACTTCACACAGTGGTTGAGGAGGCTGATGGGCGATACATCATCAACTCCAAGATGCTAGTTAAGCTTAGAATGATCATCGAAGCCATGTACCGAGGTTACCACGTGCGGGACAACTTCAAGTACAAATCTGTTGAAGATGAGGAGGTGAGAAGCTTATCTGCCATCTCGGATTCTGCGTTTCCTTCGAAACGTCCACGTACAATTTTCGGTACCATGAGAGGAATTGCTGTAAGTAATAATGGTTTACAAAGTGTACTAGACAGCCTAGAAGCTGCTGTTGCTAACATGAGTGAGTTCGTTGTAATGTTGGGGGGATGCGAACGCATGTTTCGCAGACCTTACGATGCTTACCTTTACACTGACAACTTTATGTTCGGTCGCCATGTCGAGAAGCAGCAGATCATCAACATCTTGTTGCAAACTCCTGCTAATCTTGGTGCTCCCATGGTGATTCCAATCATCGGTGGTTGCAGGGTTGGCAAGAAAGCATTGGTAAGCCACGTATGCAAAAATGAGAAGATCAGATCCCAATTCCCTTTGATATTGTACATCAGTGGTGATGCTGATAGCATATGTGGTATGGAGCATGCAAAGTTCAGCGATGAGAGGGCTTTAATTGTCGTTGAATTTGTTACCGAAGTGGAGGATGACGATTGGGTAAAGTTCCATTCTACTCTGACATGCATGGCTGGAGGAAGCAAAGTGATAATCATAAGTAGGATTGAAAAGCTTGCAAGGTTTGGAACAGTAAAGGCGATTCACTTAAAGAGTTTGTCACACGAGGAGTACAGCTACCTCTTCAAGATGCTAGCGTTCGGAAGCACAGACCAAGAAGACTACCCCCAGTTGGCATCAATAGCAAATGACCTAGCAACAATCCTGGGTGGGTCACTCGTCGCTGCAAATATTATCGCTGACCTGCTGAGAAGGAACCTCGATGTTCAGTTCTGGCTCCGCATACTGCGACGGTACAAGGGGGTGGTTGAGAACAACTTATCGAAGTATGGACAACACCCAAAAGAATTAATTGAGAGAGAGCAGCCGGTAGACGCCACCAGGTTTGCCTCTTCGTATCCTTTTCGTCTCCGCTTTATGCCTCCTCGAGTAGAGAAGGATGGTACTACCGGCAAGAAACAAACTAGCATGTCACTCGGAGACCTAATTGTAGGATGTATGGCTATACCCAATGAAGAGTTTGAATTAGTTACATGGCAATCGCGAATACCTCCTTATACTAAGTACGTGCAGTCTGTTGCCGCTTGTGTTGATGACAGTCCCGGATGCAAAACCCCTACGAGAAAGCGTCCATCAGGCACTTGATTTGTTTTAGGGAAGTGCTGCACTGCCTTCCTACAGAGTGAATGGCATGGCTTCTGAAACTAATAAGAGCACGATTTACAGCAATTTCAACCTCTATCTAGTAATCTGTTACTAAACTAGTAATGTGCTATAAAATATACGAGATTGCTGTGTATATACTTTTTGTTGGAGAATCATGTAGACACCACTCTAATTTTGAATGCTAGTAATCATATATATGTGTGCATGTTGTTGTTTCTTTCTCTGTTTTGTTGTTGATGGTTTGTTGTTTGTCTGGCTTCATCCTTGTTACTGACTTCTTTCTTTCTCTTTAATGCAGTGGCAGAGCTTCTGTCCATCTGTTTTTTTTTAAAAGACACTAGTTATGTCACAAATACGGATTTGTTTCGTTTCAGAGCCTTATATTTATGCCTGATTTGCAAGGTCAATTTAATTTCAGTGAGATGGGTACGTTAAAGATGACATGCAGCTCATATGATTTCGTCGGACAGACGGCAAAAGCACGGCGATTCTGTGCTAGAAAAGCAAATCAAACATCGATAGCGTGACAACCAGGGACGGAAAAAAAACGGGGGCCACCGTTGCTAGCCGGCAATCTTGAAGGAAAATCAGCCGAAAGATTTGAACAAAATTTTAATTCAAATTCGGTGATTGGTTGGGGTATCCGGGGTCTCCGGCAACTAACTTGAATTCAAATTTCTGGGCTCAAACTTATATTCTGGGATTGAATTCAGATTTGGCCGCTTTTTGGGCTGGTTTGTTGGGTGACCGGGCGTCGCTAAGATCTGAACAATTGGTCAGGCGACAGTGTTTTTGCGGACAAGCCCTCCGTGAATTCCAAAACTACATTTAGGTTCTCCCACGACTGTTTTGCAAAAAACTTTTGATTTCGTAAATTATGTTTACATCCTCCCACCGGCTCTTTTGCAATAAAACATCATGGTTTCGCAAGTTCGCACATAACTTAGGACCAAACACTTTTGCAAAAAAAACCCATGCAGTTCCAAAAAGTTACATCAAGACCCGATCACGCCCTTTTGCAAAAAAAACCCTCATTATTTCAGAAAATTGCATCCAACTCTGGACCAAAATTCACCCACCACTTAGCGCGCGGCTCTATTCAATTATAATAGCAGCTACAAGACCAATCCGAATCCATCAAACACTATCAGTACTTCGGGAATCAGGGGCCGCGTGGGGTTAAGACAAAATGGCCATTACTTGTATACAGAAGGAGGGATATAGAAAGAGAGAGAGATGGTAGAAAAGGGGGAGAGATGGTAGAAGGAGATAGGAAGGGGAATAAGGGGGCTCTTTAGGCAGGAGACGGAGGAATTCCTTAAGTTAAGAAAGAAAAAAGAATAAGAACACGGATACATAACACAAAAAAAAGAATAAATAAGACGATATTCGTCCTCCCCCTACATATTTAATTTCTTCTCCTATACAAAAACCAGCAAGACCTACCCCATTGGTAATTCCATCAATGACACCCTTATCGAAAAATAACTATCTTGAACTCTTTCTTGATGTGGGAAGCCTATTGGTATCATACAATCATTTTTCCTACATCACTCTATTGATCGAACAATAGAATACAACACCAACTCAACAAGGGTAGAGACAGTCATATCGATTGTTGAAACGGCTCACGTAATGTTTGTCTGTCTGTCTAGATAGTCTGAACTGATCTTGTCAAAAACTTAGGAAAATTTGATGATTTGCCCTGAAGTTGAGTGGTTTTTGATCATTTATCCAAAGTTGAATTGCATTTGATCATTTGTCCTATGATGTCTCATTGACACGCGGGTCCTGGGACCACATGTCAGTGAGATATCATAGGGTAAATTATCAAAAGCCGACCAACTTTGGGCAAATGAGCAAAGACCGATCAACTTCGGGGCACATAATCAAATCCCCCCCCAGCAGGCCAAAATGCGAAAGCCCACAAATCAACTCAATCCGATCGGAGGAAGTTGGAACGAATCTAGAAATCCATGGCCAATTCCTCTCAGCCCTAGGAATCCAGTAATCCCCAAATAACAAATCTCCTCGGTCTCCCCAAATCCCTAAACCTCTTCGGTCCGGCGGTGGAGATGGCTCGTGGAGACGGCGGAGCAGGCCGCAAGCGAGCTAGGACTCGGTGGAGCACCAGGCGCGGGGCAGCAAAGTGGCAAGCCAGCGGGGTACCAACTCTATGGTTCTATGGAGGGGATGGACCGGCAGACACGGCAAGTCAATGGGGTACCAGGCTCGGTGGAGGCGACGGAGCACCAGACGGGGCACCAGGCTCAGTGGAGGCGTCGGGGCGATAAACGAGAAGCCAGACGATGGGGCTCCACGAGTCGGCGGCGGGAGTAGCAAAGAGGCGGGGCTCAGTGAGTCGGTGGATGGGTGGAGGTTGGTGGTGCAAACAAAGCGGATACAGACAGATTTCATTTATCCCGTATCCTATTCCATATTTTTTCTCGGAATCGGAGTCTGACACGAATAGTGCTAGATTCGAATACAAATACGGACTATCTCAGTCATGAATACGAAGCGAATATAGATCGTTCCGAATACGGTTAGTTTCGGTCACGAATATTTATTTGGATAATGCGTGAAAGCCGAAACCATATATATCACACATATTAGGATCAATCAACAATATTATATCCAAAATACAATTACATCAGTAGATTAAAAAATAGATTTAAGTACATTGGTCGATAATAACATCGGCTAATTAAGCAAGCACATGACCAGGGGAAGTTAGGCGAGTAGTAACTAGCAAGTAGCATTGTAGTAAGTCACAAGTCACAACCATCACACCTTAAACTATTACATGGTCTAAAATTCAAGTAGCCATAGTCAATAGCCAAGTACATCACTAGTTCATTACATCACAATATCATAATATAGGATAGGATAGAGCACAAGCTAGTAGCCAGCCATCCCTATGACCACGCCTTAGTCATTGTCATCCTCTCGTCCTACCAAAAAAAAATATCGATTGACACAAAAAAAAATAGTTATTGATAGTAAAACTAAAATACCAACTCTATCACCAAAAATGATACTCCATATTGCTAATGGGAATTATGTAAAATCTTATAAATCATGGAGTGCAGAGATAACTAACAATCTATCAAAGTGTATTTTTTGCAAAACAAGACAAACCATTGTATAAAAGCACTGCCACCACAAAACAAAACTAATAATGTATCAAGTGTAATTTTTGCAATATGGATAATAAGAACAACAATTGACAGTAATATAGAAGGAAAATTGAAAATTATGAAACCTCCTTGTTCATGTTTGTAGGGGGGTGTTTGGCAGAGCTCCAGCTACTCCAAATTCATGCATTTGGTGGAGCTGGGTATTCTTATCTCCACCAAATCTGTGGAGCTGGATCTGTAGGTATATTAAGAGTGTTTAGATGAGTCATCTTGTTTATATTTTAGAATAAAAATATAAAAGTAATTCACTTTGTTTTAACCTACAAGTTTCAGATCTGAGGTGGAGCTGGTATCTGGAGCTCTGCCAAACAGAGCCGTAGTAGCATATTATTTATCCTCCTGATGCAAATCCAACTCATCCATGACAGACTTCCAAGCAATGCGACTCTCACAATTATTTCACATTGAAAGCTAAGGCCTGGAGATAACATATAGAAGAATTGAACTCAAAGGTAACATCAGACTTATGCAGCCTTTAAAAAGTTCAGACTTTCACATAAAATAGACTCTCCTAGAGATTGCTTATCCCAGCTGATTTGATCATACCAATCGTACATCCATTCAGACCAAAAGAATTACTAGACGAATAATGATTTCTCACCTCTGAAAGAAGAATTAGGATGAATCAATAAATAATTTTTACAAAAAAAAGAGAAGAATCTAAAACGTGTGTGATAAATAATGCTTTCAAATTTTGTTTTGCATATATACTACTATATATAGTACTGGTAGGTGTATGCCTTTTGTCCTAATGAACATAGGATATGTCCTGAATGTAAAATATAAGTCAAGAGATGTAATTTATGTTGATCAGTTGATGAAAATCGCTATCCTCCAAGACAGGCTTGTACTGAGAGCCTGAGACATAAACGTACTTTTTGTTAGAAGAGAGTTCAAATGAGCATAAATGATTAACCCAATGCATCCAAGAACTCAATAATTAGCACACAACTATGGTAGCAATATCTATGGTCCATCTCATCCTCACCAGGGATCATGAATTCAAGGAGACAGAAACGTCACCATTCATAGAAAAATTTCGGGCCAGCAATAAAATGACTGACAAAGATTGGGGACCCCAGATCTACAATCTGTCTACTAATGTTATGTTAGGGACCACAAAAAAAGTCAGTATTTCATCCATTTTTTGAATCCTGAGATCAACTGATGTTGCTCATAGGCTCACAATGACAGCAATGCAGCATCAAATACTTTACAAGCTAGTTGCTACAAGTTGTGCCTAAACTTTTTACAGAAAGCATGTTGCTTTCAGGCAAATGAAAAAAGAAATCTTAGTGGAGTGGCTGACAATATACCATGTACATCGCGATTGCAACAGAAGATGTCTCCTTACGCTAAGTGGGTTGATAATAAAGTATGACCAAGATCTTATAATCTATACTTGATCACGTTATTGACAATATACCATGTACATCGCGATTGCAGTAGAAGACGTCTCTTTACGCTAAGTGGGTTGACAATAAAGTTTGACCATGATCTTATAATAACGTGATCAGCTGGGATACAACATACACTTGAACAAATGTACTCGGAATGTAATGCTTTAAACAATGACTCGGTTACAACATTCATTTTTCATTAACATGATTGAGTGTTGAGTGTGGAATGACTCTGATTAATTACCTAGAGCCTCAAGGATCTTGGCCACAGGACGTGAGGCGGCGAGGGCGAGGCACTACTACAGAACCGGGTACTACAACCGGCATATTAGAAGCGGTTTCATGCGAACCGGTTGTAATATCTTGTGCAGCGATTCGTGGCAGCTTGGCGGGGAGAGGGCTTCTAGAAGCGGTTTGATACACGAACCACTTCTGAAGTCTGAGTTTTAGAAGCGATTCGTGTACCAAACCGCTTCTAACTTTCCAGAAGCGGTTTAAAACACGAACCGCTTCTAGAATTCAACCATCAGAAGCGGTTCGTGTACCAAACCGCTTATGACTTTCCAGAAGCGGTCTGAAACACGAACCGCTTCTAGAATTCAGCCATCAGAAGCGGTTTGTGTCTCAAACCGCTTCTAGAAGCCGTCCCGCCCAGCGCATGTTAAACCCTTCTTCCTCCACAGGAGCCAGCGATCCGAAGAAAGAAGGGCCGATCCTTTGTTCTTAGGGAGGTCTTGGCCAAATTTTTAGTTTTTAAATTGCTGGTGATTTAGCTTCAAATTAAGTGTTTCAAGGTCAGTAAGAGCATGTTAGCATCGGGACTAGGTGGGGCCGATCTGGAGGATCAGGACTAGGATCGGGGCCGGCCAATCTGGGGATCTTCGTGCAACCGCCACTACTACAAAATCGGGCATCACAACCGGTCTATTAGAAACGGTTTGGTGCGAACTGGTTGTAATGCTCGCACCAGAAGCGGTTCGTGGCAACAGGCAGGAGGGGATCTCTAGAAGTGGTTCGTGGCACGAACCCCTTCTAAAGCCCCACCTTTAGAAGCGGTTTGTGACACGAACCACTTCTAAAGATCTTTACAAGCGGTTCGTGTCCCCAACCGCTTCTAAAGCTTTAGAAGGGGTTCACCGCTTGTAAAACTTTAGAATGGGTTCATGTCACGAACCGCTTCTAAAGACCCCCTTCAGAAGGGGTTTGTGTCACGAACCGCTTGTAGAAACCCAGTTTTAGAAATAATAAAAGGAATGTGTGCCCTATTCTATCAGAGAGCACGCGTGGGTGGGTTGGCTAGATGGATGAGACGGGTCACGAGGATGGAGTGCTGGTCGTAGGTTCGAATCCCATTCCCACGATATTATTACCGCATTTTACCGCTTGGTTTCGCACCACCACAAGCGGTTCCTAGAACCGCTTGTGATACCCCTCGGGGTATCACTCACGGTTGCTTAGAAGCGGTTGTAAAACCGCTTCTGGAGGTGGTTTTCAACCGCTTGTGAAGCGCGGTTCTGTAGTAGTGCGCTCTGGAGGGCCGCGTGATGCCGCGCAACACGAGGATGAGTCGGCTGGAACCAGGGCTGCAGGGAGCACGCAGCGTGTGGCGGCGCCGTACGAAGGGAAGCAGGGCGCTTGCGCTAGCGCTGAAATGGGGATTGTCCTGGGGAGCCGCGCCAAGCCCACTCGGGATCACGAGTCGAGGAGCCCTGAGCCCTCGCACAACTGAGGCAAGGCAACTGGCAAAGTGGCAATGCAAAGCGTTTTACCGGATAGTAACAAGATAATAACTGGTTATTATCCGAAAAAAATTAGGAATATATCCGAATCTGATGGATACTTTTATACCGTATTCATTTCCATAGCTAAAAAAACTATCTGAATCTGTATTCGATATCCGAAAAAATGTGAATATCTTAAATTACTATCCAAATAAGATCCGAATTTATACGGACGGATGGTCGGTCAGAAATTATCTGCTCCATTTGCACCCCTAGATGGAGGGCCCGGACTCTAAAGGCAGGCGACAGAACAAGTCAGCAAGGGGCAGGTTCAGAGCCTGAACACTCCATGGAGCAGGGCTGTTTGAGGAGCTTTTAAGTCACCTCAGTTTTTCAATTAAGAAAATTAAAAAATTATAGCTAAGAAAAAATAGATATTTATTAAATGATTTTTTCTAAAAATAATATAGCTATTTTTCAACCTAGAAAATTAAAAAAGAATTTTTTTAAAAAAAAGCTACAGCTCCTAATAGGCCCTTTATCTCTTTTATGGCCAGTGAAGCTTTTTTAAGGTTAAAACAGTACAGAGTTGTTGACGCTTGTTGTGAGGAGTATATGTATCATTATTAGTTCATGTCAATGACTCACTACTGTTTTGTGTAGGGGTGAAAATGGATCGGATACAGACGGATATTGTTCTTCTTGTATTCTAACCCATATTTTTTTTCCGGATACGAGCTAGTCGGGTACGGATATGAATTCGGGTTATTCGGGATACGGATACAGGACGGATATGTAACAGATTTTGATCGAAAATGGATAAAATTATACGAATAATGCGCACATACATAGAATAATATATATGTTGAATCAAAGTAGATGAATACGGATAATGCACACATACATACGGATAAAGTTATATAGATAATGCACGCATATACAGATATGGATTAATGATACTAATAGGAGAATATATGATTTTAAACAAAAATTTGAAACAATCTTCTCAGATGCATCAATATTTTTAGAAGCTCAAAATGCACCACCAAATTAATTGGTTAGTGTAAGACCCTCACTTTATGCTACGATTGCAAACATAAAAGCAAGGTTCTAATGTGCATCTTGTACCATTCCCATGATCGATGGTGTACGCACGCAAAACACAATTTGGAATCACAACCATACAAAATTTTCATATTTTATTTCAGAGGAAGTATTGATACAATATGACAGAGAAGTTCAAATAAACATAAACAAAAAAAATCAGATTTATTGTAGTTTGCAACATAATCCACGAGGCAATGACAAGGTAAAAGCCTTAGAAAGAAATGTCGTCAATAATCCCGTTTTCTGCGTCGGAGTAATTGTCGAGATATCCTGTCTAAAAACAACAATAATAGCAAGGGTGAGTACGTTGCGTGCTCGTAAGACTTGTAGTGTTTGCAAAACCTGAAATATATGCAAGCTTAATAGAAAGTGGGTTTCTCACGGTTGTTTTGCGTAAAGCGAAGATTTGAATTGTAAATCTTGAATAGTAATGGAAAGCATAAACTGAATTTAAAACAGTTTGATAAGTAATCAAAATATCAAGTATTGACAGAAATAACAATAAATTACTCACGGCCCTTTTGTGAGTAAAGATAACGGAAAAAGACCCTCCATGGTCTTATCACGAGTAAAAATATCAATATCGACATTTAACAAATGTGAATCGTTTTCCAAGTCATTTGATCAAGAGTTTTAGAAAATAGAAAACAACTAACTAGTGTCGATTCGCCAAGTCGTCCATGACCGTGGACACGGCTATTCGAATAGTTTTAGACTCTGCGAGTTATGCGGCTTTACCCACAAGAAATGTCCTCCCTTTGTGGCAAGCGCATTTGACACACTTCCTTTGGTGTGCCGCGGAGAGTTCATAACGAAACCGTTCGATTATTTGAACCTTAACTTTGCACTAGCCCAATGGCGTTACTCCCGACTATGATGGAAGCAAACAAGCGGTGAAGCAATAGTATTCGAGGCCAGCGGCTCAAATGGTACAACAACAGCCCCAATTCATAGCCAGCGTACACCGTTACAGCGGCAGATGCCAACACCTCGGTGATGACACCTACCTCGAGCAAACCTATATCCGGAATGCCCGTGCTACAAGCGCCTACCAATGTGCAAAGCTAATTCCCAAATAATTTAATAAGTTAAGACTGTCCCGATCCGGTACTTGTGGATGTACGGTTTACTTGGATCATGCAACACTATGTTCGGTCCTCAAAGTGACATGGGCGATAACTCCACCTAGCTACGTACGTTAAAACATGTACAACCGGCTATTGCCAATAATCACCCACGTCGAAATCATAGTTTTATTTTCATTTTATCAAACTACCGGTATCCTTTCTTTGCTTAAACAAACCATAAAAGATTTCATAAAGAAAAGTGTAGGTGTAAACATTTCCAACTTTGACCTAAAGCGATTGCTAAGCATATGCCAGGTTAATAAGCGATTATACCAGTTCAATGAACTTAACCATTCCTATGGTTTTTCATGGATCGTATGTCAACATGATTAAGGAATCCATCAATTTGGGTTATAACTACCAATTAACGCATAAAATAAGGATTTATCAAAATATAAGCATGCAGGAAGATTCTTAATCACATTTTAGTTGATTATGAAATCTGGGTTCAAAATGCTCAAAGGGGTGCTTGCCTTGCTACTTGTTGTGTTTAAGCGGCGAAGTTGCAAATGTACTCTTTAGATCGATGACGGCGAAGTCGAGACGTCGGATTCTACATGTCGTATAACGAAAAAGAATAACAAATAGCAAGTAACACTTTCAATAAGGGCAAAAGGAAATCAAATGGAAAATCAAATAACAAACATTACATAAAACAAGCACGAGTGTGGATTAGGGTTTGTGAGTGTATAAGTGTGTCACTTTTATGTTATAATCTTTATCATTGATTAACGGCTTAAGGGTTGCATTGCATATGACACTTATTCCTTATGATTCATTATATTTTATTTTATGAATTCAGGAAGCTAAGATTGTGAATTTAAATACGTTAAACTCCGAATTCAAGAAGCAAAACTTGTTTGGATTAATAGAAGTATACATTGGTTACAAGTTTCTTAAACTTTACTATTCATAATATACCTTTTCTTGCAACTTTATTATGAATGGGTTTTGCTCTATTAGGACTTAGATTCGAAGCAAGATGAAATAAGAATATTTTTCTAGATTACTGCAGATCATATCCTAAAGAACATTTCTAAGCTGTTCTTCACAAAATTTGTATTTAGACGAGATGTTTTACGGGTTACTGAACAGGCTTAAACAATCACAACAGACTACAAATGAATAGTTCTTTATCTTTGAATGATTTTGCACAGAATCAATTTTACGCAAGTTAGATTTATTGATTTAGGCTACTAGCCTTACTTTCACGATATTTGAGAAGGTTCTGGTGATACAAACTTCATAGTTATTGACTTCTCAAAGTTCGTTCATTCATATTACGCAGTTAAGTAATGCTAACGCTTAAGCTTATTGAGATAACAAGATTTATATGCATTACATAAGGAAAGGAGATTATCTTTTTATAATAGGGTAGTCTATGTTTTGTAGAGCACTGCTAAGCTAATTCTACAGATTTTAGGATTTGGACGAGACATCATATTCATCGTTGAAAAAGCTTATGTAGTATTATAAAGTTTACGTTACACGGAATCGGCGGGAAAGTGAAGCGAATGATTAACACTTAAGGATTTTGAAAGAGCTGGATTTAGATGGAAAGAAAGTTATAAATAAGATGTTTTTCTAGAATATGGCAGTATACACTTTGTAGAGTGTTTCTAGACTGATTTTACAAGTGCTAGCATATAGACGATTTATTTTATTAACTGTTGAAATAGTCTAAATAATCACGATGGTAGCAGCTAATCGGATCAAGTTTATTAAATTAATATTCTAATTCATGAACTAGGGGATTAAAATAATCAATAGTATTTACTATTAGACTTTGGGTAAATAAACCGGACAAGCTACATAAGTTGTCATCAAGTTGGCCAGGTGTCATTTCTTATAACCATATATCATGTTGAACTAGTGAAATCTTGCATGAGGATTTAAGCATATATGTTTATTTTAGGACAAGGTTTAGTTTAATTAATTTCTACTTAATGAACTGGAGCTTAAATGTTAATTATACATTCAACTAGTTGGTCTATGTAAGTTGGCAAATATCTGAACAACTACACAGAACCCATACGCAAGAACAGTAGCACTCAGAGCAATCTAGAGCATACCATCCGAAGCTTATAAACATCCATCAACCTAGGACGCTTCTTTATACGTTATGCTGGTTCCACGTATCATTCAATTAAGAGAGGCTAAATAAGACCACACATACATGTTTGTATATTTAAAATAGTTCCTTAAGGCATTAACAAATTAGCTAGAACCAAGCCCACTATACTATGACCCTACGGTTATGTGTTTGTGTACAATTGACTGAAAGTGTCTATAGCCAGTATACTGAATAGCAGTTATTGCACGATATAATTACTTTGTAATAGTAAACAAAATAGAGCACCGGACTACAATCTAGGTTCTGTAGACCACTAAGCAATCAACATAGAAACTAACCAAGGTGCTTGTGTTACCTTTAGATGGGGACACCAGTCAGGAACAGAGCTGGAAGCAAACAATGGGACTTCCTCCAGTATTGTGGCACCACGACCGGAGCTCCATGCGAGCATGACTGCCAGTAGTGCAAGCATAGAGGAGCTACAGGTGATACTAGAAATGGAATGCTGGGACATAAGCTTGCCCCTGTGGTCCTTATATAAGTGCAAGAGGCAGTATTGCCAAGGTGGAACGAAGGGGAGAAGTGGCGGCTGGCTTAGTGCTGGAAAGAAGATTCATGAAGACCATTGCCGTGGCAGTGAACCAAGCCTTTGCCTCTTGTCGTGGCAAAGAAAGAGGCAGAGTAGAAGTGAGCCACGACTCTCTGTTTGGTGCTTCAAACACATGCATAAGCTTAGTGCTTTGACCAACTATTAGGGTATATGCATGGAGGATGGTTGGCTGTGGCTGCGTTTTCTATGGAAATTGCTTGCCATGGCAGCTCAATTAATAGACACTGGATGATTTCTTGAATGCCCTGCCGTGAGAGGTAAGGAGGTTTCCAGGGACATTTTAACATATGTGGGTTCTTAATTGAAGCTATGCCCACTTGCATGATTGAATGATAGGAGGATAAAACTATCCTGAGGTCGGTTGCCTGAATTCATGTCGTGGCTGTGCCTTTAACTGGAGAGGTGAGGAAGCAACTGGAAGGCTGGAGCTTTGATGACACACGAAAAAGAAGAGAGTTGCAGGGTCTTCGGCTGGGCTTCAAGACAACAGGATTCACAATAAATGTGCCGCAATTTCTTGGCTTGAGTTTACACTACTATGGCTGCTTTGTCCCTGAAGAATTTTTGCTGTGGTAGAGAGGGAAATCAGGCCAACCTTTGTTTGTTGCGGCAGTAACCATGATGTCAGTCATGGCAAAGGAGGAAATGTACATGCTGCAAGGTGGCTCCCAATAGCAGTGACGCGAGGTTACAAGGCACCGCCGGCCTTATTAATTGCCTGGGCCCACTTGAAAGCAAGGAAGGCTAATCAAATTTTCGGACTGCATGGGACACATCAAGTTGAGCATTTATCCGAACGGTCAAATCACCTCTAGAATTTTTGAGACTTTTTGTGGAGAGGCCGGGATAAGTTTTCTACCCCCAGTAAAAGTTTTGTATTAAAATAGTTTATGGTTTATTTATAAAAATTCTAACATTGCTGACCGCACAGGAAAAAGTATTCGGTTTTTTTATTTATTTTAAGATCTAAATTAGCATATAGATTTTTGAAACTTTTATTTAATGTGTGGATATATATCAGGATGCTACCATAAAAATTTCAAAGTCAAAATCCTAGTATTTATTTTATTAAAATTCTTTTACTCCATTTTACAGATTTTCAGGATTGGAATAAATAAATAGGAATAAATAGTAAAACCAGTTATTTATTTTTGTAAATTTTTGTGGACGATTATAAGGTTACTGAGAGATCATGATAAAAATCCTAGGTGCTGGAAAGATCCACAGTTTTCTCCAAAATTCTGACAATGGTTTTGGTCAAAGATAAGGTTTCCCATTTAATTGATTTTATAAACTTGTAAATGGTTTCACAATTACTTTTGACCAGCCAAGATGGTTTCTAGAGCACTCTAGGGCTATCCAAGAATTTACTATGGTAATTTTCTTCTTTTACCAGTTTACCATTTCTCTTTTTCTCTCTTTTCTAAATTACAATACTCATTTCTAATCAAGAAATAATTTACTAAATGTACATAAAATCAAGAAATGCATCATGAAAGTAATTTCACATTTTAATATTTGATTTTTAAACTTTTATAAATTTGAGGATGTTACAGTTAGCATAGCACAATTATTCTTGCAACCACAAGTCCACAACCGCTACAACAACTAATATTTATCATAGATAGACAATTAGACATGCTTGATAAGAAGGAACTAGCACTAGTTAAGTCTCCAATGTAACTTCAGAAGTGTCTCCATCTTTCACATTCTTGACAACTCAACAAGTAGAGTCCAATGTAACTTCAGAATCTCCTCCTTTACATTGAAGCATGCCGGTTTAGTGACTTCAATGCGGCCCCATTGTCCACAGCAAATCTCATTGATCCTTTGAACCTATCAATGTTTGCATTGATGATAATGACAGTGCTGTCAGGCTTTAACAAGTTAACTATCAAAAGGTATATATATGTATGCTTATTAGATATCACCCAAGTAAAATCATCTATCTTCACTAAACTGGTCAAGAAGATATTCATGCATTTGTGTTGCGCATAACTACATAGAGCTCTAACACACATGAGTTGAGGATCAACAAAATTCAGTAAATCATAAGGAACATGCCATATTAAAAATCTTATGAACATGCCTAATGTGAACAAAGCATATTAAGATTTGAAACAATACACTCTTATGGACAAGTAGCTGTCCCATAATAACACAACAATTTTGCTATCAGTGCAAGACAAGATGTGCTTGAAAACCTGTACTGTTATGCATATGAATGAATATAGTAGCATTGATTGGCAAGTGAGCCTGGCTGAACAATGGAAGCTTCCGAGTATGAACTTGTCAATGAAAAAAAACTTCTATGCTGTAAAACAAACCTTTATTGAGTAGAATTACATGATAACTAGTGCCCAGCTAGCTCTCCCATGTCTAAAACAATTTGTTTCAACTACAATCGGGAAAGTCTTTTTGAGAAGCTTATGAACATGGAAGTGATGGGAATGATTAGAATACAAATAAAGAATAATAAATAAATAGTCCGAATAAGTTTGACTTCAATGATGCCAGAACCAAATACCTAGACTCCTCAATCCTCGTCATTAGCTATTTCTTCTTCATCCTATGATTTTGTAATGTCAAGATGAGAAATTCACACATGAGGTAGAAGCAAATGTAACTATAAAAGTAGAGAGTGGCATACCATAGTCACCATATTAGCAATAAGGGTATCGACAACCTCCAGATCATTGATGATAGATGCAACCTTGTTACTAGAATATGGGATTTTAAAAGAAATGTACATTAGTAAATAATAGACTTTCTTACAAGGCGGCCACCGACCGAAAAATGTCAGGCATTCTCAGATCGATCTGAGCAGACATCACGAAATTCCATTAAAACCCTCGGCGAGAAGTAGGACAAAGGAACAAAAACGTGAAGGAAGCATAAAGACTTAGTATAATGACCATCCGGCCCATACTTAGGAGGCGAGGTGGTGGGCGATATACGGAGGACAACTAAAAAAGGATATTTAATCCCACCACACTGTGGAAAGAGGACAAAACTTAGTATACAGCTGTAGAAATTTTTTCCCGGGTCTATATATAAAGGAGAAAAAGGGAGAAGGCGGGAGGACAAGAGAGCGATTCTGGTGAGATCAAATCCCACCACACTGGCACCGTTCGTGGGGAGCGCAACAGCTTGATGAAGCGTAACTCTCCAGCAAACAGCAGAAGGAAATCCATTGTGGCCATGCCTCTGAAGAAGGGAGCTGCAACAACATCCAGAGAGGCCGCGACGATAACTGGAGAAGAGAGATCCGGAAGACCGGCGACGAGCCAATCTCGAGACCAGCCTTTGCTCCCGAGTGGTGAGAACCCATCGCAGATCCCGACGGGACCGGGTGGGACGTTACAAGCACCGTCGCCACCAACTTCTACGGCAACACGCAAACGCGCCCCCAAGCGGCGACCACCGGCTGCAGGTCGACGAGTTGCAATACTGGAAGAGGACGTAGCGGAAGGGTCAGCTCGTCCGGCCCGTCACCAAGTCATCCCCGGGAGTGAAGAAGCTCTTGAGGGAGAGATAAGAACACAGGAGGCGCTTGACCCCAACGTGCAGGCGTTGATGGAGGCCAATGAAAAACTCATGGTGGAAGTGAAGTGCCTACAAGAGCAGCAAGATTGGGGGCACGACAAATCGCAAGATGAAAGTCCAAGCCGTGAAGCGTTGTCCCCAGCATACGCAGGAACGACTTGGGATGAAGATGACCCAAACCCCCTTAGCATCCGGCTTTGGGCAAAAAGATGGACCTCCCCAGGAAGTTTCAAATTCCCCACCATCAAACCGTACAATGACAGGACGGATCCCAGAGAATTCCTCCGCGTCTACGATAAGGCCGTAGAGGCCGCGCGGGGGGGGGGACGATGATATCAAGGAAAAGGGGCTTTTGCTGGCGCTTGAAGGAATAGCCCTGTCCTGGTACTCTTCATTGGAGCCAAATTCAATTGCAAGCTAGCCACAGCTTCGCGTCAAATTGGTGGGCAATTTTGATGGCATGAAAGAGGAAAGTGATTTATTTGCAGTTAAGCAGCACGAAGGGGAAACCCTCAAGAGTTACTTCTAGCGCTTCTTTAGAGTTAAATGCCAGATTCGAGAGGTCAGTGACACCACCATTATCAACACGACACGTTGCGGACTCCGAAGGGGACCATTGGCGGATAGGCTAGCTCGCAAAGAGGTGCGCACTGTGGAAGAACTCTTTGCTAAGATGAGAGAATATGCACGAGCGGAGGAGAACAATCTCCGGAGGGAGGATGGGCCACGGCCTAAACCCCAAGAGCCAATCCCGCGCAAGAGGGGCCGCGGAAGGGATCCGCCGCCTAGGATGAAAGCGAAGGAGCGACATCCAGAATCAGGTGGAAGGGATGGAGGAAGGAGAATTCACTACATCGATGAGCGAAACAACTGGCGGGGCGCCGGGGATCGAGAAGTGGAGCAACGGAGATGAAGCCCTCCTCCTGACGGTGAAAAGCGAGATGATGGACCTCGGGTGGCCAGGAGGGAGGAACAAGAGCGAAAACGGTACCTCTGTGAATACCATGGCAAGAATAACACACACGCCACCGCTCATTGCAAAGTGATCGAGGGGTATCGACGCTTTGAGGTGAAGCGGAGGGAAGTTGGGACACACCCTCCGCCACCAGTGCCACCCCCTGCTGAACACCAATGATTCCCGCCTCGAGGAGGGGTGAATCACCTTCGCCGCGTTATCAACGTCATCGCCGGGGACTCTTTGTCACACCTTTCGTTGAAGAGACAGAGAAAGGCCTACGCAAGATAGATTAACCACGTTGAAATCAATCCAACCACCCCCTCACAGCCGAAGCTCGGGCCGATCACCTTTACCCAAGAAGATGCGATGGGGGTGCATTTCCCGCACCAAGATTCCTTGGTGATAACCGCCATCATTGCTGATTGCGAGGTGCGTCAAGTGTTGATTGATGGGGGGAGTGCAGCAGACATCTTATCTATAGAGGCTTTTCGTCAAATGATGATCCCTAAGGACTGACTAAGGAGGTCGGCGATGCCGTTGGTGGGCTTTGGGGGAAACACAGTCAATACCCTAGGTCAAGTGGAGCTGGAGGTTACCTTCGCCACGTCGCAAGCTAGTGCTGCAAGCAGCGTCACGTTTGATGTGGTCGACATGCCCTTCCAATACAACGCCATCCTGGGCCGAGGATCACTAACTGCCTTGGGAGCTGCTGTCCATCACGGATTTTTGTGCATGAAGATCCCCTCTCCCAACGGCGTTATCACGGTGCGGGGAGACCAAGCACTCGCACGAAAGATAGATATGGAGAACCCCCCAGGTCAAGCAAGTTTGCATTACAGAGCAAGACCATACATTGGTGCACCGCAGCAAATGTCTCCCCAAACCACAACCTCAAGGGAGGCGAGGCAAGCAATGCTACGGCGGCGAAGACAAAGCGGTGACCCTCGGCGTGACATTATCTCCCGATGAGGATAGATGCACGATACAGCTCCTTCAAGAGTGCGATCTTTGTGTTTGTATGGGGCATAAGATCTCCCGGAGTTCGCAAAGATACTATTGAACATTCCCTAGCCATTGCATCAGGCGCGAAGCCAAAGAAACAAAAACTTAGAAAGCTCACCACAGAAAGACAAGTTGTTGCAAGAGCGGAAGTGACCAAGCTGCTTCAAGCGAGAATTGTATGCGTGAAGCTCTCCAGCGGAGTGGTTGGCCAACTTGGACATGGACAAAAAGCCTAGCGGAGCCTGGAGAATGTGTATTGACTTCACCGACTTGAACAAAGCATGCCCCAAAGATGACTTCCCCTTGCCCCGCATCGATCAACTCATTGATTCCACCACCGGATCTGAGAGAATGAGCTTCCTCGATGCCTACTCTGGCTATCATCAGGTGTACATGTGAAGAGAGGATGAATACAAGATAGCGTTCAT
Source organism: Rhipidocladum racemiflorum (assembly GCA_036346355.1). NCBI lineage: Eukaryota > Viridiplantae > Streptophyta > Magnoliopsida > Poales > Poaceae > Rhipidocladum > Rhipidocladum racemiflorum. The sequence continues at coordinate 11,273,745 of CM070584.1, forward strand.
TACCCCTTTCGGCACGTATTGCTTCATGCGAATGCCCTTCGGTCTCAAGAATGCCGGCGCCACCTTCGCGCGGCTCATTGCCAAGATCTTTGCCAACCAGCTGGGAAGAAATGTAGAAGCGTATGTTGATGACATCATCGTTAAGAGCGAGAAAAAGGAAAGCCACATCGCCGACCTCCGGGAAACCTTCGACAACCTAATGGCGGAGAAGGTATAGCTTAACCCGACCAAGTATGTTTTTGGCGTAGACGCGAGGAAGCTCCTTGGTTTTCTGGTCTCCCAGCGAGGCATTGAAGCGAACCCAGAAAAGATAAGGGCCATCCAAGAGATGGCCCCGCCAAGGAACCTGAAAGAGGTGCAGCAGTTGGTGGGGCGGCTTGCAGCACTCAGGCGATTCTTGCCAAAGTTGGCAGAGCAGAGCTTGCTGTTCTTCAAAGCGCTGTGATCGAGTGACGCTTTCGCTTGGAAGAATGAGTGTCAGCTTGCCTTCGAAAAGCTGAAGCAAAGTCTCATGGAGGTACCCATCTTATAAAGCCCGAAACAAGGCGAGGAGCTCCTGCTATACTTAGCCGTGAGTCCCACCGCCGTCAGCGCGGTACTGGTGCGTAGGGGTGGGCATTTTTAAACCGAAACCGAAAAACCGAACCAAATCGAACCGATTTAACCGAATATTTCGGCTTTTTCGGTTTTCGGTTTTCGGTTCGGTTTTTATTTTGACTATGTTCGGTTTTCGGTTTTTGGAAGCTAAAAACCGATCTACCAAGAAACCGAATTCCATCCGCCACTCAACCGCCACTCACGGCCCTCACGGTTGTGATTCGGCCCATTAGCCCCGAGCACCAGGCCAGCGCGGCCGATCCCCAAATCTCCCCATCCCCTAAAGACCTAATCCCCACCCCATTCCCAGGCCGATCCCCAAATCCTCCTCCCGCTGTCGCGATCACCACCCGATGCTAGCGCCTCCTCGCTCGTGCTTTCGAATGCGTGCGTGCGGTCTCGGCTCTAGCCAGTCCTCATTTCATCTGTCGGCCCCGAATTCCTCCTCTGCCGGTCCCACCTCGTGACCCGGCTGAGATGGGGAGCACCTCGTCCATGCTCACACAGTACGACTTCAAGGAGGTCCAGGACCACTACAACCATGCCTGTGAGTCTTCTTGTTGCTATTTCTCTTCTAATTGGCATATATTTCCATCCCCCATCGATGCTGATGCGGTTCCTCGTTGATCTATGATGGGCGGTAGTCTCGTAGCAGGAGATCATGTCGCTGTATCACCGCTTTTGCGAGCTCGATCCACCTGGCGGCTTCGTCTCTGTCGACGAGTTCATGACCGTCCCCCGAGTATGCCATCAACCCTCTCTCCCAGGTTAGGCCCCCTGTGCACGTTATCTTTTGTTAGAGTTCAGAAACAGGTGTCTGGCTAGAAGAATTGAATTGTGTGATGTGAAGAGGTGGTGTTTTGTTACGTTGAGTTATAGTAACGTGGGATTTGGCTAAACAAAGTAATTTGTGTGATTGAGGAGAATACAATTGAGGAATGCTATGTATTGATTGATGGATTGTCTCTCTGTTAGAGTCTCCTAAGTATGCTAGATGAGCTGAACTTCAAGGAGTTTGTGTCGTTCTTGTTGGCATTCAGACCCCGCACAAGCCTGCGGCAAAAGATTGAATGTGGGTGCTTTGTTGCATGTTAGCTTTCCATCCTTGTATCGGTTAACCGAAAAACCGAATTTGTTCGGTTAATTCGGTTCGGTTTTTGATTTTGTTCGGTTCGGTTCGGATTAGAGATTTCAAAAACCGAAAAAAATTTAAACCGAAAAAACAGAATTAACTGAATGCCCACCCCTACTAGTGCGCCCACAAGGTACAAAACAGCAGCTGATCTACTTCGTCTCCAAGGCGTTGCAGGGAGCGAAGCTACGATACACAGAGATGGAAAAGCTGGCGTACACTCTCTTGATGGCTTCCAGAAAGCTCCGCCATTATTTCCAAGCTAATCGCATCAAAGTACCAACAGCGTACCCTCTTGGTTCCATGCTGTCCAACAAAGAGAGCACTGGGCGCATCAGCAAATGGGCGGTCGAGCTGGCACCCTTCGAGCTAACTACAATACCGTGCACCACCATCAAAAGCCAAGCCCTAGCCGATTTCATGGTGGAATGGACTTCTCCGGTGTCCGAAGATAATGACACTTCAGCGGTATGGTCCATCAATTCTGATGGGTCATGGGGAGTAAGCAGAGAAGGGATAGCTGCAGTGATGGTGGCCCCTGAAGGTGAAAAAATCAATTTTGCAGCGAGACTGGAATTCCCCTTGACTAACAACGTAGCCGAGTACGAAGCACTCCTGCTGGGGCTCCAAAAAGCAAAAACCATGGGGGCGAGAAGGGCTATTTTGTACACCGATTCGAAACTTATTCAGGGACATATCTCCAAAGAATATCAAGTGAAGGACGAACATCTCCAAAAATATGTCGAAGCGGTCCGGGCGATGGAGAAGGGCTTCGTCGGATTCTCCGTACATGCGATACCTAGATCTCAAAGCAGCGAGTAGTAGGCAGTGGCGAAGATCGCCCTTCTTTGGAGGGACTTTACCTTCGGTGGTATTTTTTGAGGTGCTTCGTATTGCTTCTATCCCTCCGCAGGTAAACCTCATCGCCCGGGTAGCCGACGAAGACTGGAGGAGCGAGGTATACGACTACCCCCTCAATGGAGCAACCCCACATGACGAAGCACAAGCGAAGCGTCTGGAAAGGCGGGCAAAGAAGTATGCCATAATTGATGGGCTCCTATTCCGCAGAGGCCTCTGTGCCCCATGGCTTCGTTATATATCTCATGAGGAGGGAGTCCAGGCTCTGCGTGAAGCGCATTAGGGGGCCTGTGGGGCGCACCAAGCCCCCAGAAACCTTGCGGGGAAAGTATTCTGAATGGGGCTCTCACGGCGCTTCGGCTGCAAGATGCGAGCAATTGGTCGACAACATCACGCGTACCAATGGATGACAAAACAGAAAAATGCCCCGCCTAGTGAGCTACACACAGTGCCCCCAATTTGGCCCTTCGCCAAATGGGGGATGGACATTGTCGGGGTGCTCCCCAGAGCCAGAACAAACCTTCAGTTCGTGATCGTTACAATCGACTACTTTTCTCGATGGATTGAGGCAGAGCAGGTGGCAAAGATAACGGCCAATGCTACAATCAAGTTTTTGTGGAAAACAATCATATGCAGGTATGGCGTCCCATTCCAGATTGTAACAGACAATGGATCCCAATTCGACTCCAAGAAGTTCCGCGACTATTGTGAAAGCATCGGGACAAGGATTACGCTTAAGCTTGATGGGTCATCCACGGTCGAATGGAAGCGATCGAAAGAAGGCGAGCGGATTGCTCCTCGATGGCATCAAGAAACAACTTTATAATCTGGCAAAGGGAACATGGCCTGATGAGCTCTCCCATGTCCATTGGGCCACCCGTACCTCTGCATCACGGGCAAATGGATTCTCTCCATTTCGGCTCATCTTTGGAGAAGAGGCTGTTTCACCCTCAGAATTTCACGCTAAGTCTCTCCGCATAATTAAAGCTCCGGCCCAAGAAGGAGTAGACATCATGTATGATTTGATGCAAGAGCAGAAACTTCAAGCCCTTGAGGCTATGAAGGCATACGCGAAGGCTTCGACGTGGAGCTTCGGCAAGAAAGTCAAAAGGCGTGACTTAGATCTCGGAGATGTGGTGCTTAAGAAAGCCGCCCGGGCCTTCGCCAAGCTAGAAACAACATGGGAAGCGCCATATATCATAAGAGTCCACGGCGAAAGGAGCCCACAGACTTCTTACTCCAGATGGCGAGGATGTACCGAGGACCTAGAACACAGACGCCCTTAAGAAGTTCTACCCATATTAGGGAGGAGAGGGAAGTAAAGTATGTACAAAGTTCTATCAATAAAGTGATGAAAAGTGGTGGCAATTGGAGATCTTTTTAGCATACCATGTCGTTAAGTCGAAGACCCGCGGCTCTGCGCCGGGTAGGACTTAACAGGATGCTTGGTCGGGCTAACATCCCACCCATCCCTTCGCTTCAAAGACCCGCAGCTCCACGCCGGGTAGGACTTAACGGGATGCTTGGTTGGGCTAACGTCCCACCCATCCCTTCGATTCAAAGACCCGCAGCCCCGCGCCGAGTAGGACTTAACAGGATGCTTGGTCGGGCTAACGTCCCACCCATCCATTAGCCGAAGACCCGCCGCTCCGCACCAGGTAGGACTTAACGGGATGCTTGGTCGGGCTAACATCCCACCCATCCCTTTGCTTCGAAGACCCGCAGCTCCGCGCCGGGTACGACTTAACGGGATGCTTGCTCGGGCTAACGTCCTACACATCCCTTCGCCGATGACGCGACTCCGCACGGGTAGGGCTTAACGGGATGATGCTTGGTGGGCTAACGTCCACCCATCCCTTAGCCGAAGACCGCGACTCAGCGCCGGTGCGACTTAGCAGGATGCTTGGTCGGGCTAACATCCCACCCATCCCTTCGCCGAAGACGCGACTCCGCATTGGGTAGGACTTAGCAGGATGCTTGGTCGGGCTAACGTCCCACCCATCCCTTAAGCCGAAGACCCGGAGCTCCGCATCGGGTAGGACTTAACGGGATGCTTGGTCGGGCTAACGTCCCACCCATCCCTTCGCTTCGAAGACCCGTAGCTCCGCGCCGGGTAAGTCTTAACAGGATGATTGGTCGGGCTAACGTCTCACCCATCCCTTCGCTTCGAAGACCCGCAACTCCGCACCGGCTAGGACTTAACGGGATGCTTGATCGGGCTAACGTCCCACCCATCATTTAAGCCGAAGACCGCGACTCCGTGGCAGGTAGGACTTAATGGGATGCTTGAGTGGGCTAACGTCCAACCCATCCCTTCGCTTCGAAGACCCGCAGCTCCGCACCGGGTAGGGCTTAACTGGATGCTTGGTCGGGCTAATGTCCCACCCATCCCTTCGCTTCAAAGACCCATGACTCGCGTCGGGTAGGACTTAACATGATGCTTGGTCGGGCTAACATCCCACCCATCCCTTAGCTTCGAAGACCTGCAGCTTCTCGCCGGGGGTTGGTCGGGCTAACGTCCCACCCGTCCCTTCTCTCCGAAGATCCGTAGCCTCGCACCGGATAAGGGCTTAATAGGCACTTGGTCGGGCCAACGTCCCACTCTCCCCTTCGCTTCGAAAGCCTACAGGTTCACACCAGAAAAGATCTTGTAGGCATTCGATTGAACCAATGACCCGCTCGTTCCTTCGCTTCAAATGCACCGAACGTGTTGCTATGGATTGATGCCTCGAGACAAAACTAAGCCTAAGCTTCGTAGAACCGTATATGCAATGCCGTGAATTTCTACTCACCCTAACATGATTAAACATCCAATCGTCTACAAGCTTAACACCAAACGCGAAGGGAGACCGGGGTTGCCTCGCTTTGCAGTAGTAGCCCGTGACGGCCCGGCTGTAGGGGCTAAGCACACATGTAAGCGAGAACTAAAGAAATCAAATAAGAAAGGAAAGATAAAGAAACCGGCTCAAACCAAAGGCTACGAGAAGATCCAACATTATTCCTCTTACATATCATAATAAAGTCAGCCAAAAACTTCTATGTACCCGATTGAAGGTTTAAAGCGCGATGGGCACGTTCGATGGCTTCAAGGAGGCGTCCTCGCCGATTAGCCTCGGAACAGCACTGATTAGCACGTCAACATTGGCAACATCGCGGGCAAGGGCCTCTTCCTCCGTGAGCTCGGCCATGGCGAGGTCGGCCCAGAGCTCGGCGATGAAAGCTTCTGATTGGCGGTGACTGCGGAGATCATCGAGGGCCAGGACGTCATCTCCGAAGTCGAAAACGAGGGCGGGAGCTTCCTCTTCGTCGAGTGCCGGTGGGGCGTCTGCCATCGGTAGCTCCTCACCAAAGACGATGAAGGGAACGTCTTCGTCCATGGGGTCTGGCGGGACGTCAGCCATTGAAAGAAAGGCAAATGAGGTCGAGAATAATCAAAACAAGAAAGACTAAGGAGAAGAAGAAGACGAAAAGGGACAAATAGAATAAAATCGGGAAATAAGCACCTGTTCAGAGACTAGTGACATGGATGTATATTAAAAGCAAAGAAGGCGAGAAGTCTGAGTTTAAGGCGAACGCGGGAAGCCAAAGCGTCTCCACGTCCCCCGAGAGCTGAACTAAATCATTCGTCTTCTGATTTTCAACCCCGATAACTGGATCCCCTAAGGGGCATCCCAACATTTCTCAAGCAAAAAGGATACACGAGGCGAACAAATATGCATTAAAATTCAACACACCGGGTGATTTAATTCGTGTACATATGAAGGTTCCTTATGTAAAGTCAAACAAGCTAAGAAGGGGGCATCTTTTCTTTGCCCTTCATTGAGGCACGCATCACAACACGGGCTCGGCGCACTGACTCCCTCGCAGCAATATCACCGTGCTTTCTCCAAAAGTCCGACACGAAGCAGGAGGACAATCGGGAAGCAGCTGGCGAAGGCTTTCCGATCGGAAGGAGATCGGCGAACCCAGACGGCGTCGAAGCATTAGAAGCGATGCTAAAATGCTCGCGAACGTGTGTGCACCCCTTCGCCTCAACAAATTGGGCGGTCTTCACAGAACCAGGCCTAGCCAGTGGTCGCCAAAGGTTACAATGGAGTCCCCAAATATTCCAATAGAGTTTCGAAGGAACTTAACAACCTCCAGATTGGATGAGGGAGTACGACATGAAGCCGCCTCGATCCCAAATCGAGGAAGTTGCTGGAGAAAAGCCTCGGTTGCCTCTTGGACCCCGGAAGTTAGAGATTCCATCTCCTTCCGGGTCACTTCACAATGCTCCTCCGTTCGCTGGGTGTTGCGGAGGTGCATTTGAGCTTCGCTCCTCGCCGCCGCAAGCTGTTGGGGGAACTCCTCCACCTCCTTCCTCAATATTTCTTTGCCTCTCTCCGCCACCGCTAAAAGATTCTTTAGCTCTTCAATACGATCATCCTTTTTCTTTTCATTTTGCTCGGCCACTGCGCGAGCTGTTATGCTTCTGTGAGACTTCTCCGCATTAAAGACACTGCTTCTTCGAGCTCGGTGTTCCTTGCTACCAGCTCTTGGTTCTGAGATGCTTCGATCTGCGCTCTAGCCAATGATTTGGTAGAAACCCGAAGCGCCTCTGCCAAACGAACCTTCTCTATCTCCAGCTCTGCCACTTGTTTCTTTGCCGCCTCGCACTCGTTAACCTCCATACTGTACTTGTGCAAATAAGACCGAAATCGGTGAGTCACCTCCGAAGCGACGATGGACCCCTGCGATAAACAACTGTGCTCTGAGAAAAGGAGACAACCAACAAGAATGCGAGGTGAGGTGTACCTTCAAATAATTATCCATAGATGTTTATGAAGCGAGAGGTTGTCAACTCCCTCAAATAGGGCCCTGAGACTTGCTTTGTATGGAAAGCGACACGCATCTTCTTACGAGTAGGGTATGCTGCCGTCCCCCCTCCGAAGTCCACAGCTGAAAAATCCGATAAATCAAATCTGAAAGAAGAGGGCCTTGTCCTGCCCCTAGGGGCTGGCAGACCAGAGGATGAAGCTCCCCTATTGGAAAAGGAGCATCTTGGAAGGTAGAATCCAAGAATCCCTGCTCCCTCGCCCCTGTTAAAGCCGGAGAAACCAAGGAAATTCCATCCGGGACTGGTCCCATCGGCTCCATCGCCCCCGTCGCCCCCACGTCACCACCTCCTGCACCGACCTTGTCAAATCCAGAAAGATTGTCATAACCTAAGGAGCTGGCAGGGAAAGTGTCAGGTGTCGGACCTTTGGACCCTATAGGGGTATCAGGGTAGAAACACCCAAATGAAGGCCACGGGCCCTACGACCATCAAGTCGGCCATCTCCTCCATAGGAACGTGCGCCCCCTCTACCGCAGGATCCGCCGTTCCTTCGGACGGACCATCCATACCCTCCAAGACAGGGGTGCTCCCTTCGTCGTCATCAACCAGGTCAATAAGATCCGCTCAAAATTGCCAAGAATGAATACCACAGAGGCCGCTCCCCACCCATACGGATGTCAACGCGAGATCGAGGGGCCTTGGCCAGGCGGTAATCTCCGTTATGTCAGGCGGACATTGTCTCGACCAGACCATCGGGCGGGTCGAGAGATCGATGGCGGGCGGTAAGCTCTGCTCGATCGAGGGCGTGGCCCCTTGTCGGATCTAATCCGGAGCGGAACCCAAGATGTGAGGCAAAGCGGATGACCACCCGGTATACGGAGGCGGCACTTTAGAGCGACCCGCACCGCGAGTAGGATCAGAGGTGGGCAATGGAACAGGAGATGTTGCCACGACGGAAGTGGAGGAATCGCCTTCCCCGCTAGTCTCCTCATTGTCTAAATCTTCCTCATCATCATCATCTTCTTCTAGACCCTCGCTCCCACCGAAAGGGGCAATTGCCCGGAACGGAGCCGCACATGTCAACTTGGCCCGTTCGTTGGGCCAGAGGCAAGCCACACCCCTAGGGCGAGGACTGCACGGCGTCCCCAATCAACAAAATGAGGGCTCCGCATGGCCCCTATTGCGTCCATTGCAGCCTCATACTCAGCCGACTTGCAAGGCTCGAGAGTCATGAGCCAATCTCCCGGTTCCTCCGCATCCAAGATCCCGTATCCCCTCAGGCCGAACCACGGACACCGTACACCCGGATGATTGCTCTAGAGTCACAGCAGGATTCCTCGCCAAGGGATCCACATGGCAAAGGCAATATTCCTCAACCAAATCACGCATTGAACTTTGGTGTCGAAGCGCCTTCAAGTACTTAAGGAGCCTCATTTCCTCCGCCGTCTTGCTCTAGTTTGGGGACCGAATGGTCCGAACAGGATCCAAAGAGGTGCGAAGGGCAGAATCCGGATCGTCGAGCTCCTGATAGTACCAACAATGCATCCATCCGGACTCCCACTTTCCCTTGGCCACGGCGACCGGAATCTCCTTCACCAATGACCTCTTCGTTTGGAAGTTCAACGAGCCAAAACAATATCGATGATCTCTGTCACCAACCCGATGCTGTTTTGGCTGCCAGAACGCATCTTCAACAAGGGAAAACAAACGTTCGGTTAGTCTGAACCCTCCCGAATGAAATGCCCACTGCAATACCGCCATCCGGACTATGGCATTGGGCGTGAGCTGTGAGAGCTCCGCCTGAATAGCCCGCAGCATAGACCCCACCAAAGGAGAAGCAGGAAATCGAAGCCCAGCTTCCAAAAGCAGCAAACACCACCGCCTCGTTTGGTCGCGGCTGGGGAATCTCTTCTTCCCTAGGGGAGCGCATAGAGATGCGAGCCACGTCGAAATCCCTGGCTAAGAGATCGAGATCGTCGGAGGCCAGAAGGGAGCACCCCAAAGCGGGGGACAGTGCACTAGCATCCTTCTCACTCAAAACCAATTTTGTCGGAGGAGCATGTCGTGGAGCCATTGAGGGAAAAACTAAAAGCGATGGGAAACAGAGGAGGGCGAGCGAGAAAAGAAAATCGGGGAGACACTGAAAAATGAGCGTTGTAGAGTATCTCCAACCATCGACCTCCACGCCTATATAGGGGCAGCCTTCCCATTTTGTTTCGATCATCGGTCCAGACGCGTGGTGCCCATCGCGCAAAAAACGAAGACGTACGAAGGTGGGTGGTCGAACCAACCCTCTCAGCGCTAAACCCGGTATGTCATAAAGAGGCATTTGCGCCCGATGATGACAGCCCAGGCCCCCCGATGTGAAAATTGATCTCTGCGAGCCTAACATGACCGATCCGAAGGTCAAAAATGCTAGGGGAAAATAGAAAAACACATGCGAAAAGACAAAAATGAAGAGCTACCCCTCTTAAACTAGAAAGGAAAAGGACGAGCAAGCCCTGCCCCTCACGAAGGAGAAAGATAAAGGAATACCCGGGCCTCCTTTTCACATGGCCTAGGGAAGAGCGAAGCCAACCCTCAGCCATGAAGGGCTGTATTGTAGGCCCAGACAATTCTAGCCCTTCGACGAGTGGAGCAAGGCTCGTAGCTCACCCCTCCCTAAGGCAACAAAGCAGGAAGGCGGAGCAAACCAATGAAAGAAATCTCGGAGGAAGGTGCCTACCTCACCCAAATGTATGTGGCCGACAGTAATTACGACAAAGCCTGCCGCTTCGGCGGCCACCGTCCGAAAAATGTCAGGCATTGTCAGATCGATCCTGAGCCAGACATCACACAAAATTCTGTTAAAACCCTCGAGCAGAGAGTAGGACAAAGGACAAAAATGTGAAGGAAGCATAAAGACTTCGTATAATGACCATCCAACCCATACTCGAGGAGGCAATTGGCGAGCGATATCTGGAGGACAAGCGAAAAAGGATCTTTAATCCCACCACCTTTGTGGAAAGAGGACAAAACTTAGTATACAGCTGTAGAAATTTTTTCCCGGGTCTATATATAAAGGAGAAAAAGGGAGAAGGCGGGAGGACAAGAGAACGATTCCGGTGAGATCAAATCCCACCACAGTTATAATATGTTAATGTAAATTATCACATTTTCTTGATGCTGCTACCCAAGGCGGGAGGACATGAGAACGATTCGTGAGATCAAATCCCACCACAATTATAAAATGTAATGTAAATTATCACATTTTCTTGATCTTTGCTACCCAATCTTTGGTACAAATCAATCTTTGCTACAATTTGAGGGTCTAGGTGCACTACTCCATGGCCCAATATTACCGACAGAGATAGTGATGGAAATAATCGGTTATTAGCGACAAACTATCTGTCGGCAAAGTTAACAACAAACTATCTGTCGGTGATAATACTTTCTGGGTCAGATTATCTGTCGGCAATTGTATATGTATTAAGGACTAACTTTCCGTCGGCAAATATCATATTATGATTCGGACCATCTGTCGGTAAAACATTTGGGCGGCGCGTGCCAAGTTAAGGAGCGAGAGGAATAGGGTTTCTTGTAAACCCCCAAATGGATCTGGCTGCTACCGATCTCTCCCCACTCCCTCACTACCGATCGCTCCCCACTCCCTCCCTCCTGATCCAGCCTCCCGCCCCGACGCTCCACGGCCCGCTGCGCTTACCGCCAGCGCTCCGGTCCGTCGCCGCTCCCGACCCAGCCCTCCGGCGTCCGCGCCGCCGTCTCCGCCCCACCGCCTCGACCCGCAACCCTTGGCCCCGCCGCTGCCGCCCCAACCAGGAGGGTCCTGCCACCGCTCCCCGACCCAGCCCTTCCGCCTCCCTCGCCCGCCGCCTCCCTCCTCCACAGCCTCTCGACCCCGCAGCTCCCGGCCGCGCCGCTTACCACCGCCGCCCTTCCCGGTCCCGCAGCCTCCAGCCCCTGCCGATCCCGACCCAGCCCTCCCGCCTCCCGCGCCTGCCGCCTCCCACCGTCGCCACTCCCGGTCCCGCCGTCTCCAGCCCCCAGCACTCCCGACCCAGCCCTCCCTCGCTGTCCATCCCCAAGGAATGCCACGCCGACGTCGTCCCTATGTGCGGCCCAGGTGAGGTTAGAGAGGTGAGGTTAGAAAGAAAGGTGGGTATTCTGAGCTCTTACAAAATTTAGTGTTGTTACATTTTGCTATGAGCTACCTCTAGTGTTTTGCAGTGAATTTTGTCATATACGCGCTGCGAGAATCACTTTGCAAAGGAGTTTTTGTCTAGCTAGAGTAGTCCAGTTTGGAATATGGCTTGGCTTGGCTAGCTAGTTACCTCCATGATTTGGTGCCAATTAGAAGGCTAGGTTAGGATTAGGGCTTCCTAGGTCTTGCATTGTTGTTTTCCTGTTGGTTAGTGGAGGATGATGGGGCATCTTGACTAACACAGTAGAATACCGTACCATTCTCTTCCTCAATGCCTTCACTTTGTGATGAATATTGCAGTTAGTGGATTATCAAAATGAAGTTTATGCCCTTCTTTGATTGACCAAAGGTCAAAAGTAGCATGTATATATATGATATATATAGCTCAGGACCTACATACTTCCATCACTTGTCTTTGCAGTAAAATAGCTAGTCCACTACATGACCATTCATGTAAATATATATGAAAGTGCCCTCATTTGGTCTTGCTCGATCCCTCAAGTCAGTGACAATAACGTTTTGAAATTCCTGAAGTCAAACTTCGTAGACTTCATTTTTCGACATTTTGATGAATATTTAGATTGAACATGTGGAAATGATTATGTACACAGATCCATGCATGAGCATGTGGAAGAAGTCCTAATCTAGATCACGGATGTGTGCAGGTTAAAGAAAAAGTATACATTGTTTGGTTAATTTCTTCAAAAGAGTCAATAACGCTTGTAATTTAGAACTTTCATCCAAATCTCCTATCTTGTACTACAGACTGGGATTAGTGCTTTAGATGCTTGTTTGGGGGAGGAAAGACTAGAATTTGTGAGAAAAGGGTATGTTGGCAGTAGTAAGATTTAGGGCATGTTTGCATACTTGAGAGAAATATTAAAATTTTGTATTAGAAATCTGACAAGATAGTAGCTCTGTTTAGTGGCCATTCCATCTACCTCCCAAACTAGAGGGTTGTTTGCATGTTCTTATTTCTTAACTGCGCAATGATCTTTCTTCTTTGCAACAATTTCTAATATGTCTTTACAATTGTCTTTCCAGAGAACATGGTGGAGTTCTAACTGCTTGCTTTAAGGCATCTTTTAGGATGTCTCTACAAATGTCGATACATACTAATTAGTTTACGTGTTAATGGACATAATAAAGAATGTCTCTAGCAACATGTCTCTCTTGTATGGTTTTGTTGTAGTGAGCACTTGGTGGTGTTGATGAATACTCAACAACGGCCTACATTTTTGTATTGGTCATATTGTTCAAATCATTGATTAAGTGGCCCTCTATATAGTGATATCGAATTTTTGGTGTGAAAGGTCCTCTATATAATGATATTTGAAATGTACATGGATTACATTGATCCAAACTTCTCTTGGAAGAACTTCACCTTGAAGGAGCAAGCCAAGGTCATAGTTGCACCTAGGAGCAACAATGAGCTTGACTGTACTAAATTGAAGACAAAGTTCCCAGAACTTTTGTCAATCAAGGAGTCACTAATAAAATATGTTTTTGAACCAAACAGGAAGACATCTAAGGCTTTAAGAATGGAATAGTGCACACAACCTTATGTTGATGTTATTTATTCCATATAAATTGATATTGCTCTCTGGTGATAATCAATAAGCATGCATGATGTTAATAGTTGCTGCTTCGATGTAGTTGCTAATTCCTTGTGAGTTTCTAGTTGCTAATTCTGTGTCAAAATGTGCTTTGCCAAGAAGCTTTTATTTTATAAACAGTGATTGTGATAAAATTTCTTTTCAATATATGCAAAGATGAAAGATGTGACTTCTCAATACATGCTTTTGCAAAATTTAGTTGGATACATATGCGAATAAGTGATATTGGACACATGCATAAGTGATATTGGACACATGCATAAGTGATATTGGACACATGCATAAGTGATGTGACTTCTCAATACATAGGTAAAACACAGTTTTTGTTCTTCGTATTAGTATTTGTTCTTCGTATTCGTATGGACACATGCATAATTTAGTTGGATACATATGCGAATAAGTGATATTGGACCAGTTTTGGGCAAAGTTGACTATTTGAAACATTTGGAGTGGTTCTGAATTGAAGCTTACCTGTACGAGATGTCTTTGTTGTAGGCTAATAAATATGTGGTTTGGGTGGGAATTGGCTCTTGCATCTACATTGTTTGGTGTGGATGATTCTTTGGTATTGGAAATTTAAAATGTACTTCTAATGGGTTTTCCTGTGTTCTAATTGGTTGATATGCTTGACCAACCATACAAGTCTAACTAGGGATAAAACATGCTCTTTGGCTATGTAATGAGAAGGAATCAGTTATGCATCTTCTTTTACAATCATATTGCACAAATTACCTGCAAGTTCATTTCTCAACTAGTTGGTAAAAACGTTGGCTTAGATTATGAAACAGTTGCTACAAGTGATGGATGGTATCTGATTTTTTTTGAAAGAAAACACGGCAAATGGTATAGTAGGAGTACTCTTTTACCAGCAAACCTTTTATTTTTAGTGTTTGCAACCAAGTAATATTATGATACTTATCCATATAGTCTGTTGATGAAATTGTGTCATTGTGTAATGTGATGGAGCCGTTGAAAATGGGAAGGCAGTTTCAAAGAGAAGGTGAGCTAGATTTGTTAATGGTTGGCAGATCATTGAGTTGATGTCACATTCATGTCCTTGTATAGTCGTATACATAGATACATGCCTGTTTGTTGACAACATGTCCCAAGTTAAGCTAGCTACAAAGTTTACACATGACTTGGGGCATGTATCGGGTGTCAGATACACTACACATGCACTCCCAAAAGGCTGTAGGCATAAACAGGCCCATAGTGGACCATTGTTCACTGGATGTAGGAACATTTAGGAGACAATAAGCCATGGTTGCAGCCTTAAGCAACTGAACCGTCTCATTTGCTTCCTGGGTTTAGATTAATGTGGTTGCATGCTCATTTTAAGTGGTGCCATCCATTGCGTTGTACTGTGTGGCCATGGTTTAATTTACATATCTTTTGTTGCTCCTTTTGTTTGATATATCTGTCATTGGTTGTTCCATATACATACGATCCATATATTGATCCGATCCATACTCGTGATCCAGTCCATATATTGATCAACCTTTTATTTTTAGTTGTTTGCAACCAAGTAATATTATAATACTTATCCATATACTGCCATGAGCACTAATGACAAGGCACTAAATTTGGAAATGTCTTTTTTGCAGGCAAAATTGGAATGACCTAGGAAGTTGGTGTCAACATTACGAGGAAGGGATATAAATTCTTTTGTTCAAAACAACTAGTAGCATGTACGCTAAGTAATCATTTTGTATATGTAAAATCAGATGTCGGTGGAAGATAGTTTACCTAGTCTTGAAAGATCCAACACGATTGTATTTTGTAAAGGATTGATGGTTAACTGTAGGACCTCTATGGCTTTTGGACAAGGGTTATGTGTATATAAATGCAAATTGCGATGGACAAAATTGTATATTCTAGTTGAATGAACTTTAAACTGTGTTCAATGGATGTATTCATTGAATCATTTTGTACTGTGTGATGTACTATCATGTTTTTTGAGACATGGACCTGTTAGTTGAATGCTAACTAAGTTGGTGTTAACTGTGTTGAATGGAACTGTCAGTCGAATGGTTTCCGGTAGTAGAATGTGGTTTCAGACTTTCTGTCGGCATTTATAATTTCCGGTTTCAGACTATCTGTCGCTATTTATCATTTCAGGTTTCGGACTGTCTGTCGGCATTTTTAATTTCTTGCTTCAGTGTATCTGTCGGCATTTGTCATTTATTGTTTCAGACTATCTGTCGGCATTTGTCATTTCTTCTTTCAGTTGATCTGTCGGCATTTATATATCTGTCGGCAAAAACTGTCTGTCGGGAAAAAGTATCTGTCGGCAAATAGCATACAATACGGTCAGTACATCTGTCGGCAAAAACATGTCTGTCGGTAAATATTTTTCCCGACAGGACTTCTTCCGACTGTAATTTTCTGTCGGGAAAACTTTTGCCGACAGATAGTGCGTTGTATTACATGGGTTTTGCCAACTGATAGTCTGTCGATGAAATTGTGTCATGGTGTAGTGGTGTCTGCGAAATGTATCAATGACATGGCCACCATCGCAGAATGCAGATTCAGAAGCAACAGTTGACACTTGCATGACCAACACATCACATGCAATATGTGATACAATAGGATGTCATCTGTTAAGTCTTCATTTTTATATATCTGGTGATACTTTATACTGATAACAACTAGAAACTGATAATTAACAATTTGATCAGCTACCCTTGAAAGACATTTTTTTCAATATTACACCTTCAATTCTAGCATGAAAGAACCTCATGAGTGAGCAAAGCATTGGTCATTTGAGAAACTCTAGCATTAGCATCATGCAACTTCAATTCTAGTATGGAGCATTTAGAACATGGAGTTGTATCATGCAAATCAATGGTAGAACAACTAGCATGTTTAACAAGTTTCTCATTTTGAGCATTAATTTGCTCAAATAAGGTAACATGTTTTTTCCTAAGCAAAGTAAGCTCATTGTAAATTAAGTCACATGATTTGCAAGCATCATCATCAGGAATCAAAGTTTTATGTCTAGCAATTTCAACATTCAATGACTCCACAAGAACATCATGTTTCTTAATTTTCTTATCACGTTTATCAAGCAATTTACCAAGACGAGCAACAGCAAGCTAATTCATTGTAAGAAGGTTCTACCTCATTAAAGCATTGTCGTGATCGCCCTCGGTGAAGCTATCGCTGCTTTTAGCCATGAGACACAACCCCATCAACTCATGCTTCCTTGGAGTTGCATCGTCCTCACTGCTCTCCGAATCCTGATCGCTCAAATTGACTTGTTCAAGAGCGGAAAGAACTCGATGGACAACTTTGCGGTTGATGAAGCTATTCTTTTTTCTATCACTTGGAGAGAACTTCTTCTCTTTTCTTTTGTCATTGTCCTTCTCTCTTGATACTTTACCTGCAAGTTTAGGACAATTTGGACGAATATAATCGAGATCACCACACTCATAGCATCTTGGTGGACCGCCACTAACTCTCTTCCTCATTCTCACATTCTGCAAAGCTTTATTAAAACGAGAAGAGAGTGATGCCAAGTCTTCTTCCGGAAATTCCTAAATCTGTTCATTGGTTAGTAAAGACAATAAAGACAAAACAAAACTTGATGAAAAAGAGTTATCGTGAGACATGTTAGATTGAGAGATAAAAGCAATTGACTTATGATCATTCTTCCTACCAAGAACATATAATTCATGAGTTTTTAACTTAGAATAAAGAACATCTAATGTAAGTGTACTCATGACAGTTGATTCTCTAATAGATATTACTTTCATCTCCCAAATTGACATGTCTAAATCACCAAGTAATTGTTGAGCATTTGCAATATCAGTGTAGCTAACTCCAACAGCACGTAGGTTGCTAAGAATTTTATTAAAGCGTGCAAAGAAGTCATCTAGCAACTCACCAGGTTTCATCTCAAATCGCATATATTCCTTTTTATAAATATCTTGACGAACCTCTTTAGTAGTGTTAGAGCCCTCATGGTAATCACAAAGAGATTTCCATACCTCGTATGCGGATCAAAGATGAACCACTCGATCAAAGTCGCTGCGTTCCAAGCTTTGGATGATCAAGTTGCGTGCCTTGCTGTTTGCTTCAACATGTGCGCGAGTTGCATCGTTGATGTTGTCATTCTTAGAAATGATATATACTAGTATAGCACTCAAAGGGGGGTGAATGATTGCGTGGAAGATAAAATCAAATTTTTGATCTAATAACAACTCATCCAAATTTGGAATCAAATAATTGATTCGTATTCATCAAAAACAGATTGATAGATGTTTGGTAAATCGTGAATTTATGGAGATCCAGTAGCCTGATTGACCTGAAAATTAACACAAGAAACTAGATTCTAATACGAATCTAACAAAAAAAGAATAAACTCAATCGGACTTACGGATCAAAAGTTATGAACTCCTCAATCATGCCATGACAGATTATACAGAGAATAGATCTAACCTTAATTCCCGAAGATCCAACAGTCGGATTGATTTGAAATATAAACTGTAGAAACTAGATTCAATTTTGAAACTAACCCGATAAGAAGCAACTCAATCGGATCTGCAGATCATAAGTTATAAGCTTCGCAAGTTGACTGTATCAATAATGACGAGAATTGATTAAACCCTAATTTCGTGATTAAACAAAATCTACGAAAGATTAACCAACAAAACTTTGAGGAACTCTAAATCAATGCCATATGAAGGTTTTGGATGGATCAAATCAAGAAGAAACTCAAATAATCAAGATAGACAATGAATCAATCTACTAAACCGAAAACCGGGTGAGAAAACGAAAAATAGAAATCCGGCTTTCTTACCGCATGACTTTGATAAAAAATAATTTTTATTTCTTTTTTGTCTAGTCAGGTTACAGTACTCCAAACAAAAGAGTACAAACTCTAATGCCTAGCTCTCAACAAATAGAGGACTTCTCTCCCTATTTACAATGAGCAAACCTAAAGAGTTTGTATATAGATACCTGCATGCATATCCACCTGGCCCAATTACATATGACCCAATATATGCACACAGCCTAAAATTCACGCATGCACGCGTACGACTCACCTACCACGACCGCGTGACTCACTCGTCTTCACGTGCACCGTTCTCTAGTCCGAACGTCTCGCATGACATTCTCGACCACTAGGACCTCGGTTCCTCCCTAAACCTAGTCCTGAACCTTAGTTCCTCCATGAACCTATTTCCGATCCCGTCACCGATCGACCACGTTCGACCTCAAGGAACACCTGCACATGAATAAACCATGAAACAATATTCTAAGCACAAGTCTACGACTTGACTCATGATCAGCCCATGCAACCACTCACACGAGCGCATTGCATTAGGCAAAATAATTATCATGCTATCACAAGCATATCAAATAATTATCTGAAATAGCATATTTTGCAAATTCAATTCTAAGCCAATTTTTCAGTACATGATTTCACAGCAATGAACTTGACTGATACGATCTGTGGACCCTATTGGAGTATTCCGAGACCGTAGAGTTCATCATTTTTCTATTCTAGTGTGTAACTTTTTTTTAAATTAGATCTCCTTTCGAATGTAATTAAAAAAATAACCTTATCTCCGATCGTAAAAGCCCCTACCGAGTTCCCAGAGCTAGGAAAACCACTGGAGCTACCGTAGTGGCTACTATTGTGCAGGAACACAGGCGCTTTCGTTGTTGGGGATAAAACTATTTTTACAATTGCATTCGAAAGGCATTAGATTTGTAAAAAGAATATTAACTATCTTACAGCGGGAGGGATTGGCGAGTGCTCGGGCGGTCCACGTCAGCGGTTTGCACGTCGGAAGCCTGGAGCTTTCCGTATTTGTGTATATTAACTATCTTACAGCGGGAGGGATTGGGAGTGCTCGGGCGGTCCATGTCAACAGTTTGCGCGTTGGAAGCCTGGAGCTTTCCGTATTTGTGTATGCCTCCTTGTTGCCCACGCTGTCGATCTTCTCGCTTCGCTTCCCATCGGCTCACCGCGTGTCCAGCGACGGCTGATACAGCGTGATGAAAATGGGCCTCGCGGAGCCCTCGAGGCTGTGCGCCACTCTCTCCGTCCGTTCCGCATCGCGGAGCCCTCGAGGCTGTTCGCCGCTCTCCCCGTCCCCTTCCAATCGGCCCGTCGTCGCGCCATCGCCGCAGCTCTCTCCTGCTCGCGCGCCTCCGTAGCCCCGTCGCCCGCCATTCCTCCTGCTACTCCGTGCGCCGCTGCTCTCTCCTCCTCCTACGCCGCGTCGCACCATCGCCTGCCCGCGCGCGTCACCAACCCTACCGCCCGCTGTTCCTCCTGTTGCTCCATGCGCCGCGCTGCGGTAGAGGCAGCCAAGCGCGGAGCCTTCTTGCCGATTCTTAAAGCATCAGCGATTTCCAATCCTTTTGTTCCGAGCCCGCGCTTTGCTGTTGTTTTTGCTGTGTTTTATCTCGGTTTCCCTTCCTTCTTGCCCCGTATTATCGCCTTTCATTGGTGCTTTGCGCTATGGTGCCCTTCAAAGTTCCTTTCTTGTTCTTGTTTGGCGAATTTTTTGGTTCGATTTCCCCATTCTTTTGTTGTATATTGTTGGCGGTGGTGGATGTTCAGGACCGTGTTGATCTTCCACGTCTTTTCCTGCTTAGATTTTTGCTGTTGTCGGTTTATTTTCTAATCTCTGTTTTCTTTTCGTTTTGCACCATTCCATGGCGTCCTGAGCTCTAATGCCTGTGCTGAGTTAATCAGTTAGAGTCCTTCCTCTTACAGTATATGGGTTTTCCCTTTCGAGCGCTGGCTTCTTTTTTTTATTAGCTTTTTCTCGGTATCGTTTCTTCCTTTTATCTTCGTTTTGTCTCAATTTTTCCCAAAATCCGGCTTGAGTCGATCTCAAATATGTGTTTGTTTCCAGTGTTCTTCTGAAGTACTATCACGGCAGAGCCATCCATTTTACAGTGATTGCATCGTTTGTTACCTTGATTTGCTTCAAGCATTTGTTGCTGTTAAAGCCATTCGGTAATTATGGTGGTATGTTTTTTTTTGTAAAGTGATTATAAATTTGTGATTTCTCCGAAAAGAAAAAAAAAATGCTGAAATAGTGAGGTGATTGTGGACTTAGCATGTTTTTGGTAGCCATTGTTTACCGTTAATGAGGCCACTGTTTCTATTCAGTGAGGTAGATCTACAGTACAGCCTCTCCAGTTCTGTATGTTTGTACTTATTACTTCACTTTCGTTTGTAATTTAGTTTAGGATATTTTGTAGTTTGTCTGGGTTGTCAATTTGTCATGCAGATGATGTGAACCTAGAAAAGTATTTTGCTATCCAAATTTTAATTTCTGAAATTTAAAGCATCCAACATTTCGTATTTAAATTTCAGAAAAGTATTTTGCTATCCAAATTTTAGGACTAGCTGCTTAAATTCAGGCCTCGTTTGGCAACTTGGAACCGAGGTGTTTCTACTAGAATCTGGGAGAAACCCAGCCAAACGGGCTAAAACTTGGAACGATTCTCCTCGGAACGTTTCTTCTTTTTCTACACCGTGGTTGAATCACCCTCAACCCCGTTTCACTAGTTTCTACTAGAATCTGGAACCATACCAAACGATTTGCAGAAAGTGATTCTGATTCTACCTGAAACGTTTCTACCAAGAATCTGAAACCGTTTCCGTTTCTACTAGAATCCGGAACCGTACCAAACGGGGCCTCAGTGTGCTTTACAGGGATTCCATTATTTTCTCCGTGCGACAATGGATGTTTCAATTACATAGACATCATATTGAACATTATTCATTTCATAGTTTCCGTAATAAATGGGCTGATTCACTACTGTGCTAAGAACGAAATTGTTTGTAAAGAATTTTAAGAAAGGTGACCCTAAGCCAAATATCATCATGTTTTCAGTTTTCAGTAGTGTAGCATAAGTCAAATTGACTAGTGACCCTAAGCCAAATTCACTACTGTACCTTAACGTCTTGCTAAGCAGAAATCAGAAAAATCTGAAACGATTCTTCGCCCATCGTTGCATCTGCCGTTCAGCCCTTCAACTGGGACGTGCTGCAGTGATACAGCACGAACTCTGTTCCTATCCCCTCCTTTTTGTTCAATTCAGTTTTCAGTAACAGTGTGTGAAAAGTAATGACCATGCCTTGTGGAATTGTAGTCGATTGCCACTGTCATTCTAGAAAGTCTAGTTCAAAGTCAATCCTATCGGTACAAATTCTTGTGACTTGTGGAATTGTAGTCGATTAGCGGAACATTTTCCATGTATTAAAGGCTTTTAGCACCTTCCAGCCACCTACCAACACACACTCGCAAATACTGTGCTTCCTTTCTCTTGGAGAATAGAAGCTAGGATGGAGTTTGCGCTATCTGCAATCACAGGTGATCTAATTAGCCGATTCATCTCCTTTCTAGTCAAGAAATGCACAGATAGATCATCAACTGAAGAGAAGCTAGAAAGGTTGCAGCATCTCCTGCTACGACTTCACACAGTTGTTGAGGAGGCCGATGGGCGATACATCACCAACTCTAAGATGCTAGTTCAGCTTAGAATGATCATGGAAGCCATGTACCGAGGTTACCACGTGCTGGACAACTTCAAGTACAAATCTGTTGAAGATGAGGAGGTGAGAAGCTTATCTGCCATCTCGGATTCTGCGTTTCCTTCGAAACGTCCACGTACAATTTTCGGTACCATGAGAGGAATTGCTGTGAGTAATGGTTTACAAAGTGTACTAGTCAACCTAGAAGCTGCTGTTGCTAACATGAGTGAGTTCGTTGTGATGCTGGGGGGATGCGAACGCATGTTTCGCCGACCCTATGATGCTTACCTTTACACCGACAACTTTATGTTCGGTCGCCATGTCGAGAAGCAGAAGATCATCAACATCTTGTTGCAAACTCCTGCTTATCTTGGTGCTCCCATGGTGATTCCAATCATCGGTGGTTGCAGGGTTGGCAAGAAAGCATTGGTAAGCCACGTATGCAAAAATGAGAAGATCAGATCCCAATTCCCTTTGATATTGTACATCAGTGGTGATGCTGATAGCATATGTGGTATGGAGCATGCAAAGTTCAGCGATGAGAGGGCTTTAATTGTCGTTGAATTTGTTACCGACGTGGAGGATGACGATTGGGTAAAGTTCCATTCTACTCTGACATGCATGGCTGGAGGAAGCAAAGTGATAATCATAAGTAGGATTGAAAAGCTTGCAAGGTTTGGAACAGTAAAGGCGATTCACTTAAAGAGTTTGTCACACGAGGAGTACAGCTACCTCTTCAAGATGCTAGCGTTCGGAAGCACAGACCAAGAAGACTACCCCCAGTTGGCATCAATAGCAAATGACCTAGCAACAATCCTGGGTGGGTCACTCGTCGCTGCAAATATTATCGCTGACCTGCTGAGAAGGAACCTCGATGTTCAGTTCTGGCTCCGCATACTGCGACGGTACAAGGGGGTGGTTGAGAACAACTTATCGAAGTATGGACAACACCCAAAAGAATTAATTGAGAGAGAGCAGCCGGTAGACGCCACCAGGTTTGCCTCTTCGTATCCTTTTCGTCTCCGCTTTATGCCTCCTCGAGTAGAGAAGGATGGTACTACCGGCAAGAAACAAACTAGCATGTCACTCGGAGACCTAATTGTAGGATGTATGGCTATACCCAATGAAGAGTTTGAATTAGTTACGTGGCAATCGCGAATACCTCCTTATACTAAGTACGTGCAATCTGTTGCCGCTTGTGTTGATGACAGTCCCGGATGCAAAACCCCTACAAGAAAGCGTCCATCAAGCACTTGATTAGTTTTAGGGAAGTGCTGTACTACCTTCCTACAGAGTGAATGGCATGGCTTCTGAAGCTAATAAGAGCACGATTTACAGCAATTTCAACCTCTATCTAGTAATCTGTTACTAAACTATTAATGTGCTATAAAATATGCGAGATTGTTGTGTATATACTTTTTGTTGGAGAATCATGTAGACACCACTCTAATTTTGAATGCTAGTAATCATATATAGATGTGCGTGTTGTTGTTTCTCTCTGTTTTGTTGTTGATGGTTAGTTGTCGTCCTTGTTACTGACTTCTCTCTCTCTAATGCAGTGGTAGAGCTTCTGTCCATCTGTTTTTTTTTTAAAAAAAAAAAAAACAGACACTAGTTGTGTCACATATACGTATTTGTTTCATTTCTGAACATCATATTTATGCCTGTGTGAAGGGTCAATTTAATTTCAGTGAGATGGGTACGTTAAAGATGACATGCAGCTCATATGATTTCATCGGACAGACGGCAAAAGCACGGCGATTCTGTGCTAGAAAAGCAAATCAAACATCGATAGCGTGACAACCAGGGACGAAAAAAAAACGAGGGCCACCGTTGCTAGCCGGCAATCTTGAAGGAAAATCAGCCGAAAGATTTGAACAAAATTTTAATTCAAAATCGGTGATTGGTTGGGGTATCCGCGGTCTCCGGCAACTAACTTGAATTCAAATTTCTGGGCTTAAACTTATATTTCTGGGATTGAATTCAGATTTGGCCGATTTTTGGGCTGGTTTGTTGGGTGGTCTGGGCGTCGCTAAAATCTGAACAATTGGTCAGGCGACAGTGTTTTTGCGGACAAGCCCTCCGTGAATTCCAAAACTACATTTAGGTTCTCCCACGACTGTTTTGCAAAAAACTTTTGATTTCGTAAATTATGTTTAGATCCTCCCACCGGCTCTTTTGTAATAAAACATCGTGGTTTCGCAAATTCGCACATAGCATAGGACCAAACACTTTTGCAAAAAAAAAAACCTCGCAGTTCCAAAGAGTTACATCAAG
Source organism: Rhipidocladum racemiflorum (assembly GCA_036346355.1). Lineage (NCBI taxonomy): Eukaryota > Viridiplantae > Streptophyta > Magnoliopsida > Poales > Poaceae > Rhipidocladum > Rhipidocladum racemiflorum. The sequence continues at coordinate 11,297,748 of CM070584.1, forward strand.
ACCCGATTAAGCCCTTTTGCAAAAAAAACCCTCATTATTTCAGAAAATTGCGTCCAACTTTGGACCAAAATTCACCCACCACTTAGCGCGCGACTCTACTCAGTTATAATAGAATCTGCGAGACCAATCCGCATCCATCAAACACTATCAGTACTTCGGGAATCGGGGGCCGCGTGGGGTTAAGACAAAATGGCCATTACTTGTATACAGAAGGAGGGATATAGAAAGAGAGAGAGAGAGATGGTAGAAAAGGAGGAGAGATGGTAGAAGGAGATAGGAAGGGGAATAAGGGGACTCTTTAGGCAGGAGACGGAGGAATTCCTTAAGTTACGAAAGAAAAAAGAATAAGAACACGGATACATAACACACAAAAAAAAGAATAAATAAGACGATATTCGTCCTCCCCTACATATTTAATTTCTTCTCCTATACAAAAACCAGCAAGACCTACCCATTGGTAATTCCATCAATGACACCCTTATCGAAAAATAACTATCCTGAACTCTTTCTTGATGTGGGAAGCCTATCGGTATCATTACAGTCATTTTTCCTACCTCATTCTAGTGATCGAAGAATAGAATACAACATCAACTCAACAAGGGTAGAGACAGTCATATCGATTTTTGAAATGGCTCACGTAATGTTTGTCTGTCTGTCTAGATAGATAGTCTGAACTGATCTTGTCAAAAACTTAGGAAAATTTGATGATTTGCCCTGAAGTTGAGTGGTTTTTGATCATTTGTCCAAAGTTGAATTGCATTTGATCATTTGTCCTATGATGTCTCATTGACACGCGGGTCCTGGGACCACATGTCAGTGAGATATCATAGGGTAAATTATCAAAAGCCGACCAACTTTGGGCAAATGAGCAAAGACCGATCAACTTCGGGGCACATAATCAAATCCCCCTAAACGTCGTCGGTCCGGCGGTGGAGATGGCTCGTGGAGGCGGCGGAGCAGGCCGCAGGCAAGCTCGGACTCGGTGGAGCACTAGGCGCGGGGCGGCACAGCGGCAAGCCAGCGGGGCACCAACTCCATGGCTCTATGGAGGCGATGGACCAGTAGACACGGCAAGTCATTGGGGTACCAGGCTCGGTGGAGGCGACGAAGCACCAGACGGGGCACCAGGCTCGGTGGAGGCGTCGGGGCAGTAGACGAGGCAGACCAGTGGGGCTCCACGGCTGTCGAGCGGCGGAGTAGCAGTAGGGGGCGGGGCTTAGTGAGTCGGTGGACGGGTGGAGGTTGGTGGTGCAAACAGAGCGGACAGTGTCAGATTCGAATACGGATGGATTTTATTTATTCCGTATCCTATTCCATATTTTTTTCTCGGAATCGAAGTCCGATACGAATAGTGCCAGATTCGAATACAAATACAGACTATCTCGGTCAGAATACGGAGCGAATACAGATCGTTCCAAATACGGTTAGTTTCGGTCACGAATATTTATTTGGATAATATGTGAAAGCCGAAACCATATATATCACACATATTAGGATCAATCAACCATATTATATCCAAAATACAACTACATCAATAGATTGACAAATAGATTTAAGTACATCGGTCGATAATAACATCGGCTAATTAAGCAAGCACATGACCAGGGGAAGTTAGGCGAGTAGTAACTAGCAAGTAGCATTGTAGTAAGTCACAAGTCACAACCATCACACCTTAAACTATTACATGGTCTAAAATTCAAGTAGCCATAGTCAATAGCCAAGTACATCACTAGTTCATTACATCACAATATCACAATATAGGATAGGATAGAGCACAAGCCAGTAGCCAGCCATCCCTATGACCACGCCTTAGTCATTTTCAACCGCATTCATCCTCTCGTCCTACAAAAAAAAATATTGATTGACACAAAAAAATTGTTATTGATAGTAAAACTAAAATACCAACTCTATCACCAAAAATGATACTCCATATTGCTAATGGGAATTATGTAAAATCTTATAAATCATGGAGTGCAGAGATAACTAACAATCTATCAAAGTGTATTTTTTGCAAAACAAGACAAACCATTGTATAAAAGCACTGCCACCACAAAACAAAACTAATAATGTATCAAGTGTAATTTTTGCAATATGGATAATAAGAACAACAATTGACAGTAATATAGTAGGAAAATTGACAAGTATGAAACCTCCTTGTTCATGTTTATAGGGGGCGTTTGGCAGAGCTCCTCCAGATTCATGCATTTGGTGGAGCTAGGTATTCTTATCTCCACCAAATCTGTGGAGCTGGATCTGTAGGTATATTAAGAGTGTTTAGATGAGTAATCTTGTTTATATTTTAGAATAAAAATATAAACTTAATTCACTTTATTTTAACCTATAAATTTCAGATATGAGGTGGAGTTGGTATCTAGAGCTCTGCCAAAAAGGGCCGTAGTAGCATATTATTTATCCTCCAGATGCAAATCCAACTCATCAACAAGTGATGCAAATCCACCATGACAGACTTCCAAGCAATGCGACTCACAATTATTTCACATTGAAAGCTAAGGCCTGGAGATAACACATAGAAGAATTGAACTCAAAGGTAACATCAGACTTATGCAGCCTTTAAAAAGATCAGACTTTCACATAAAATAGACTCTCCTAGAGATTGCTTCCCAGCTGATTTGATCATACCAATCGTACATCCATTCAGACCGAAAGAATTACTAGACGAATAATGATTTCTCACCTCTGAAAGAAGAATTAGGATGAATCAATAAATAATTTTTACAAAAAAAAGAGAAGAATCTAAAACGTGTGTGATAAATAATGCTTTCAAATTTTGTTTTGCATATATACTACTATATATAGTACTGGTAGGTGTATGCCTTTTGTCCTAATGAACATAGGATATGTCCTGAATGTAAAATATAAGTCAAGAGATGTAATTTATGTTGATCACTTGATGAAAATCACTATCCTCCAAGACAGGCTTGTACTGAGAGCCTGAGACATGAACTTTTTGTTAGAAGAAAGTTCAAATGAGCATAAATGATTAACCCAATGCATCCAAGAACTCAATAAGTAGCACACAACTATGGTAGCAATATCTATGGTCCATCTCATCCTCACCAGGGATCATGAATTCAAGGAGACAGAAACGTCACCATTCATAGAAAAATTTCGGGCCAGCAACAAAATGACTGACAAAGATTGGGGACTCCAGATCTACAATCTGTTTACTAATGTTATGTTAGGGACCACAAAAAAGTCAGTATTTAATCCATTTTTTGAATCCTGCGATCAAGTGATGTTGCTCATAGGCTCACAATGGCCGCAATGCAGCATCAAATACTTTACAAGCTAGTTGTTACAAGCTGTGCCTAAACTTTTTACAGAAAGCTTGTTGCTTTCAGGCAAATGAAAAAAGAAATCTTATTCGAGTGGCTGACAATATACCATGTACATCGCGATTGCAACAGAAGACATCTCCTTACGCTAAGTGGGTTGATAATAAAGTATGACCATGATCTTATAATCTATACTTGATCACGTTATTGATAATATACCATGTACATCGCGATTGCAGTAGAAGACATCTCTTTACGCTAAGTGGGTTGACAATAAAGTTTGACCATGATCTTATAATAATGTGATCAGGTGGGATACAACATACACTTGAACAAATGTACTTGGAATGTAATGCTTTAAACAATGACTCGGTTACAGCATTCATTTCTCATTAACATGATTGAGTGTTGAGTGTGGAATGGCTCTGATTAATTACCTAGAGCCTCAAGGATCTTGGCCACAGGACGTGAGGCGGCGAGGGCGAGGCACTACTACAGAACCGGGTACTACAACCGGCATATTAGAAGCGGTTTCATGCGAACCGGTTGTAATATGCGCACCAGAAGCGGTTCGTGGCAACGGGCAGGAGAGGGCTTCTAGAAGCGGTTTGATACACGAACCACTTCTGAAGTCTGAGTTTTAGAAGCGATTCGTGTACCAAACCGCTTCTAACTTTCCAGAAGCGGTTTAAAACACGAACCGCTTCTAGAATTCAACCATCAGAAGCGGTTCGTGTACCAAACCGCTTATGACTTTCCAGAAGCGGTCTGAAACACGAACCGCTTCTAGAATTCAGCCATCAGAAGCGGTTTGTGTCTCAAACCGCTTCTAGAAGCCGTCCCGCCCAGCGCATTTTAAACCCTTCTTCCTCCCCGAGCCAACAGTCGAAGAAAGAAGGGCCGATCACTGTTCTTCCGGGGAGGTGCTGGCCAAATTTTTAGTTTTTAAATTGCTGGTGATTTAGCTTCAAATTAAGTGTTTCAAGGTCAGTAAGAGCATGTTAGCATCGGGACTAGGTGGGGCCGATCTGGAGGATCAGGACTAGGATCGGGGCCGGCCAATCTGGGGATCTTCGTGCAACCGCCACTACTACAAAATCGGGCATCACAACCGGTCTATTAGAAACGGTTTGGTGCGAACTGGTTGTAATGCTCGCACCAGAAGCGGTTCGTGGCAACAGGCAGGAGGGGATCTCTAGAAGTGGTTCGTGGCACGAACCCCTTCTAAAGCCCCACCTTTAGAAGCGGTTTGTGACACGAACCGCTTCTAAAGATCTTTACAAGCGGTTCGTGTCCCCAACCGCTTCTAAAGCTTTAGAAGGGGTTCACCGCTTGTAAAACTTTAGAATGGGTTCATGTCACGAACCGCTTCTAAAGACCCCCTTCAGAAGGGGTTTGTGTCACGAACCGCTTGTAGAAACCCAGTTTTAGAAATAATAAAAGGAATGTGTGCCCTATTCTATCAGAGAGCACGCGTGGGTGGGTTGGCTAGATGGATGAGACGGGTCACGAGGATGAAGTGCTGGTCGTAGGTTCGAATCCCATTCCCACGATATTATTACCGCATTTTACCGCTTGGTTTCGCACCACCACAAGCGGTTCCTAGAACCGCTTGTGATACCCCTCGGGGTATCACTCACGGTTGCTTAGAAGCGGTTGTAAAACCGCTTCTGGAGGTGGTTTTCAACCGCTTGTGAAGCGCGGTTCTGTAGTAGTGCGCTCTGGAGGGCCGCGTGATGCCGCGCAACACGAGGATGAGTTAGCTGGAACCCGGGCTGCAGGGAGCACGCAGCGTGTGGTGGCGCCGTACGAAGGGGAGCATGGCGCTTGCGCTAGCGCCGAAATGGGGATTGTCCTGGGGAGCCGCCGAGCCCACTCGGGATCGCGAGTCGGAGCCCTGAACCCTAGCGCAACTGAGGCATGGCAACTGGCAAAGTGGCAATGCAAAGCGTTTTACCGGATAGTAACAAGATAATAACTGGTTATTATCCGAAAAAAATTAGGAATATATCTGAATCTGATGGATACTTTTATTCCGTATTCATTTCCATAGCTGAAAATACTATTCGAATCTGTATTCGATATCCGAAAAAAACGTGAATATCTGAAATTATTACCCGAATAAGATCCGAATTTATACGGATGGACGGTCGGTCAGGAATTATCCGCTCCGTTTGCACCCCTAGGTGGAGGGCCCGAACTCTAAAGGCAGGCGATAGAGCAAGTCAGCAAGGGGCAGCTCAGAGCCTGAACACTCTATGGAGCAGGGATATTTGAGGAGCTTTTAAGTCACCTTAGTTTTTCAGTTAAGAAAATTAAAAAATTATAGCTAAGAAAAAATAGATATTTATTAAATGATTTTTCTTAAAAAATATAGCTGTTTTTCAACCTAGAAAATTAAAAAACAGTTTTTTAAAAAAAGCTACAGCTCCTAATAGGCCATTTATCTCTTTTATGGCCAGTGAAGTTTTTTTAAGGTTAAAACCGTACATAGTTGTTGACGCTTGTTGTGAGGAGTATATGTATCATTATTAGCTCATGTCAATGACTCACTACTGTTTGTGTAGGGGTAAAAACGGATCGGATACAGACGGATATTGCTCTTCTTGTATTCTAACCCATATTTTTTTCGGATACGAGCTAGCCGGGTACGGATATGAATTCGGGTTATTCAGGATACGGATACAGAACGGATATGTAACAGATTCGGATCGAAAATGGATTAAGTTATACGAATAATGCACACATACATAGACTAATATATGTTGAATCAAAGCAGATGAATAAGGATAATGCACGCATACATACAGATAAAGTTATATAGATAATGCATGCATATACAGATATGGATTGATGATACCAACAGGAGAATATATGATTTTAAACAAAAATTTGAAACAATCTTCTCGGATGCATCAATACTTTTAGAAGCTCAAATGCACCACCAAATTAATTGGTTAGTGTAAGACCCTCACTTTTATGCTACAGTGCAAACATAAAAGCAAGGTTCTAATGTGCATACTGTACCATTCCCATGATCAGTGGCTGGCACGCACAAAACACAATTTGGAATCACAACCATACAAAAGTTTCATATTTTATTTCAGCGGAAGTATTGATACAATATGACCGAGAAGGTCAACTAAACATAACCAAAAAAATCAGATGTCTTGTAGTTTGCCACATAATCCACAGGCAACTGACAAGGTAAAGCCTTAGAAAGAAATGTCGTCAATAATCCCGTTTTCCTGCGTCGGAGTAATTGTCGAGATATCCTGTCTAAAAACAACAATAATAGCAAGGGTGAGTACGTTGCGTACTCAGCAAGACTTGTAGTGTTTGCAAAACCTGAAATATATGCAAGCTGAATAGAAAGTGGGTTTCTACGGTTGTTTTGCGTAAAGCGAAGATTTGAATTGTAAATATTGAATAGTAATGGAAAGCATAAACTGAATTTAAAACAGTTTGATAAGTAATCAAAATATCAAGTATTGACAGAAATAACAATAAATTACTCACGGCCCTTTTGTGAGTAAAGATAACGGAAAAGACCCTCCATGGTCTTATACGAGTAAAAATATCAATATCTGACATTTAACAAATGTGAATCGTTTTCCAAGTCATTTGATCAAGAGTTTTAGAAAATAGAAAACAACTAACTAGTGTCAGTTCGCCGTCGCCCATGACCGTGGACACGGCTATTCGAATAGTTTTAGACTCTGCCAGAGTTGTACAGCTTTACCCACAAGAAATGTCCTCCCTTTTGTGGCAAGCGCATTTGACACACTTCCTTTGGTGTGCCGCCAGAGAGTTCATAACGAAACCGTTCGATTATTTGAACCTTAACTTTGCACTAGCCCAATGACGTTACTCCTGACTATGATGGAAGCAAACAAACGGTGAAGCAATAGTATTCAGGAGCCCGCGGCTCAAATGGTACAACAACAGCCCCAATTCATAGCCAGGCGTACACCGTTACAACGGCAGATGCCAACACCTCGGTGATGACACCTACCTCGAGCAAACCTATATCCGGAATGCCCGTGCTACAACTGCCTACCAATGTGCAAAGCTAATTCCCAAATAATTTAATAAGTTAAGACTGTCCCGATCCAAGATTTGTGGATGTACGGTTTACTTGGATCATGCAACACTACGTTCGGTCCTCAAAGTGACATGGGCGATACTCCACCCTATCTACGTACACGTTAAAACATGTACAACCGGCTATTGCCAATAATCACCCACGTCGAAATCATAGTTTTATTTCCATTTTCATCAAACTACCAGTATCCTTTACTGCTTAAACAAACCATAAAGGATTTCATAAAGAAAAGTGTGGGTGTAAACATTTCCGACATTGACCTAAAGCAATACTAAGCATTTGCAGGTTAATAAGCGATTATACCCAGTTCAAAGAACTTAACCATTCCTATGGTTTTCATGGATCGTATGTCAACATGATTAAGGAAATCCATCCATTTGGGTTATAACTACCAAGTAACGCAAAATAAGGATTTATCGAAATAATAGCATGCAGGAAGATTCTTAATCACATTTTATTTGATTATGAAATCTGGGTTCAAAATGCTCAAGGGGGGGGTGCTTGCCTTGCTACTTGTTGTCTTTAGCGACGAAGTTGCAAATGTACTCTTTGAGTCGATGACGACGAAGTCCGAGACGTCGGATTCTACCACGTCGTATAACTAAAAAGAATAACAAATAGCAAGTAACACTTTCAATACGGCAAAAGGAAATCAAATGGAAAATCAAATAACAAACATTACATAAAACAAGCACGAGTGTGGATTAGGGTTTGTGAGTGTATAAGTGTGTCACTTTTATGTTATAATCTTTATCATTGATTAACGGCTTAAGGGTTGCATTGCATATGACACTTATTCCTTATGATTCATTATATTTTATTTTATGAATTCAGGAAGCTAAGATTGTGAATTTAAATACGTTAAACTCCGAATTCAAGAAGCAAAACTTGTTTGGATTAATAGAAGTATACATTGGTTACAAGTTTCTTAAACTTTACTATTCATAATATACCTTTTCTTGCAACTTTATTATGAATGGGTTTTGCTCTATTAGGACTTAGATTCGAAGCAAGATGAAATAAGAATATTTTTCTAGATTATCGCAGATCATATCCTAAAGAACATTTCTAAGCTGTTCTTCACAAAATTTGTATTTAGACGAGATGTTTTACGGGTTACTGAACAGGCTTAAACAATCACAACAGACTACAAATGAATAGTTCTTTATCTTTGAATGATTTTGCACAGAATCAATTTTACGCAAGTTAGATTTATTGATTTAGGCTACTAGCCTTACTTTCACGATATTTGAGAAGGTTCTGGTGATACAAACTTCATAGTTATTGACTTCTCAAAGTTCGTTCATTCATATTACGCAGTTAAGTAATGCTAACGCTTAAGCTTATTGAGATAACAAGATTTATATGCATTACATAAGGAAAGGAGATTATCTTTTTATAATAGGGTAGTCTATGTTTTGTAGAGCACTGCTAAGCTAATTCTACAGATTTTAGGATTTGGACGAGACATCATATTCATCGTTGAAAAAGCTTATGTAGTATTATAAAGTTTACGTTACACGGAATTGGCGGGAAAGTGAAGCGAATGATTAACACTTAAGGATTTTGAAAGAGCTGGATTTAGATGGAAAGAAAGTTATAAATAAGATGTTTTTCTAGAATATGGCAGTATACACTTTGTAGAGTGTTTCTAGACTGATTTTACAAGTGCTAGCATAAAGACGATTTATTTTATTAACTGTTGAAATAGTCTAAATAATCACGATGGTAACGCTAATCGGATCAAGTTTATTAAATTAATATTCTAATTCATGAACTAGGGGATTAAAATAATCAATAGTATTTACTATTCGACTTTGGGTCGTAAACCGGACAAGCTACATAAGTTGTCATCAAGTTGGCCAGGTGTCATTTCTTATAACCATATATCATGTTGAACTAGTGAAATCTTGCATGAGGATTTAAAACGCATATATGTTTATTTTAGGACAAGGTTTAGTTTAATTAATTTCTACTTAATGAACTGGAGCTTAAATGTTAATTATACATTCAACTAGTTGGTCTATGTAAGTTGGCAAATATCTGAACAACTACACAGAACCCATACGCAAGAACAGTAGCACTCAGAGCAATCTAGAGCATACCATCCGAAGCTTATAAACATCCATCAACCTAGGACGCTTCTTTATACGTTATGCTGGTTCCACGTATCATTCAATTAAGAGAGGCTAAATAAGACCACACATACATGTTTGTATATTTAAAATAGTTCCTTAAGGCATTAACAAATTAGCTAGAACCAAGCCCACTATACTATGACCCTACGGTTATGTGTTTGTGTACAATTGACTGAAAGTGTCTATAGCCAGTATACTGAATAGCAGTTATTGCACGATATAATTACTTTGTAATAGTAAACAAAATAGAGCACCGGACTACAATCTAGGTTCTGTAGACCACTAAGCAATCAACATAGAAACTAACCAAGGTGCTTGTGTTACCTTTAGATGGGGACACCAGTCAGGAACAGAGCTGGAAGCAAACAATGGGACTTCCTCCAGTATTGTGGCACCACGACCGGAGCTCCATGCGAGCATGACTGCCGGTAGTGCAAGCATAGAGGGCTACGGGTGATACTAGAAATGGAATGCTGGGACATAAGCTTGCCCCTGTGGTCCTTATATAAGTGCAAGAGGCAGTATTGCCAAGGTGGAACGAAGGGGAGAAGTGGCGGCTGGCTTAGTGCTGGAAAGAAGATTCATGAAGACCATTGCCGTGGCAGTGAACCAAGCCTTTGCCTCTTGTCGTGGCAAAGAAAGAGGCAGAGTAGAAGTGAGCCACGACTCTCTGTTTGGTGCTTCAAACACATGCATAAGCTTAGTGCTTTGACCAACTATTAGGGTATATGCATGGAGGATGGTTGGCTGTGGCTGCGTTTTCTATGGAAATTGCTTGCCATGGCAGCTCAATTAATAGACACTGGATGATTTCTTGAATGCCCTGCCGTGAGAGGTAAGGAGGTTTCCAGGGACATTTTAACATATGTGGGTTCTTAATTGAAGCTATGCCCACTTGCATGATTGAATGATAGGAGGATAAAACTATCCTGAGGTCGGTTGCCTGAATTCATGTCGTGGCTGTGCCTTTAACTGGAGAGGTGAGGAAGCAACTGGAAGGCTGGAGCTTTGCTGACACACGAAAAAGAAGAGAGTTGCAGGGTCTTCGGCTGGGCTTCAAGACAACAGGATTCACAATAAATGTGCCGCAATTTCTTGGCTTGAGTTTACACTACTATGGCTGCTTTGTCCCTGAAGAATTTTTGCTGTGGTAGAGAGGGAAATCAGGCCAACCTTTGTTTGTTGCGGCAGTAACCATGATGTCAGTCATGGCAAAGGAGGAAATGTACATGCTGCAAGGTGGCTCCCAATAGCAGTGACGCGAGGTTACAAGGCACCGCCGGCCTTATTAATTGCCTGGGCCCACTTGAAAGCAAGGAAGGCTAATCAAATTTTCGGACTGCATGGGACACATCAAGTTGAGCATTTATCCGAACGGTCAAATCACCTCTAGAATTTTTGAGACTTTTTGTGGAGAGGCCGGGATAAGTTTTCTACCCCCAGTAAAAGTTTTGTATTAAAATAGTTTATGGTTTATTTATAAAAATTCTAACATTGCTGACCGCACAGGAAAAAGTATTCGGTTTTTTTATTTATTTTAAGATCTAAATTAGCATATAGATTTTTGAAACTTTTATTTAATGTGTGGATATATATCAGGATGCTACCATAAAAATTTCAAAGTCAAAATCCTAGTATTTATTTTATTAAAATTCTTTTACTCCATTTTACAGATTTTCAGGATTGGAATAAATAAATAGGAATAAATAGTAAAACCAGTTATTTATTTTTGTAAATTTTTGTGGACGATTATAAGGTTACTGAGAGATCATGATAAAAATCCTAGGTGCTGGAAAGATCCACAGTTTTCTCCAAAATTCTGACAATGGTTTTGGTCAAAGATAAGGTTTCCCATTTAATTGATTTTATAAACTTGTAAATGGTTTCACAATTACTTTTGACCAGCCAAGATGGTTTCTAGAGCACTCTAGGGCTATCCAAGAATTTACTATGGTAATTTTCTTCTTTTACCAGTTTACCATTTCTCTTTTTCTCTCTTTTCTAAATTACAATACTCATTTCTAATCAAGAAATAATTTACTAAATGTACATAAAATCAAGAAATGCATCATGAAAGTAATTTCACATTTTAATATTTGATTTTTAAACTTTTATAAATTTGAGGATGTTACAGTTAGCATAGCACAATTATTCTTGCAACCACAAGTCCACAACCGCTACAACAACTAATATTTATCATAGATAGACAATTAGACATGCTTGATAAGAAGGAACTAGCACTAGTTAAGTCTCCAATGTAACTTCAGAAGTGTCTCCATCTTTCACATTCTTGACAACTCAACAAGTAGAGTCCAATGTAACTTCAGAATCTCCTCTTTTACATTGAAGCATGCCGGTTTAGTGACTTCAATGCGGCCCCATTGTCCACAGCAAGTCTCGTTGATCCTTTGAACCTATCAATGTTTGCATTGATGATAATGACAGTGCTGTCAGACTTTAACAAGTTAACTATCAAAAGGTATATATATGTATGCTTATTAGATATCACCCAAGTAAAACCATCTATCTTCACTAAACCGGTCAAGAAGATATTCATGCATTTGTGTTGTGCATAACTACATAGAGCTCTAACACACATGAGTTAAGGATCAACAAAATTCAATAAATCATAAGGAACATGCCATATTAAGAATCTTATGAACACGCCTAATGTGAACAAAGCATATTAAGATTTGAAACAATACACTCTTATGGACAAGTAGCTGTCCAATAATAACACAACAATTTTGCTATCAGTGTAAGACAAGATCTGCTTGAAAACTTGTACTGTTATGCATATGAATGAATATAGTAACATTGATTGGCAAGTGAGCCTGGCTGAACAATGGAAGCTTCAGAGTATGAACTTGTTAATGCAAAAAAACTTCTATGCTATAAAACAAACCTTTATTGAGTAGAATTACATGATAACTAGTGCCCAGCTAGCTCTCCCATGTCTAAAACAAATTGTTTCAACTACAATTGGGAAAGTTTTTTTTGAGAAGCTTATGAACATGGAAGTGATGGGAATTATTAGTATACAAATAAAGAATAATAAATAAAATAGAAAGAATAAGTTTGACTTTAATGATGCCAGAACCAAATACCTACTCCTTAATCCTCGTCATTAGCTATTTCTTCTTCATCCTATGATTTTGTAATGTCAAGATCAGAAATTCACTCATGAGGTAGAAGCAAATGTAACTATAAAAGTAGAGAGTGGCATACCATAGTCACCATATTAGCAATAAGGGTATCGACAACCTCCAGATCATTGATGATAGATGCAACCTTGTTACTAGAATCTGGGATTTTAAAAGAAATGTACATTAGTAAATAATAGACTTTCTTACAAGGCGGCCACGGACCGAAAAATGTCAGGCATTCTCAGATCGATCCTGAGCCAGACATCACGCGAAATTCCATTAAAACCCTCGAGCAGAGAGTAGGACAAAGGAACAAAAACGTGAAGGAAGCATAAAGACTTCGTATAATGACCATCCAGCCCATACTTAGGAGACAGGTGGTGGACGATATCTGGAGGACAACTAAAAAAGGATATTTAATCCCACCACACTGTGGAAAGAGGACAAAACTTAGTATACAGCTGTAGAAATTTTTTCCTGGGTCTATATATAAAGGAGAAAAAGGGAGAAGGCGGGAGGACAAGAGAACGATTCCGGTGAGATCAAATCCCACCACACTGGCACCGTCCGTGGGGAGCGCAACAGCTTGATGAAGCCATAGCTCTCCAGCAAACAACAGAAGGAAATCCATTGTGGCCATGCCTCCGAAGAAGGGAGCTGCAACAGCATCCAGAGAGGCTGCGACGATAACTGGAGAAGAGAGATCCAGAAGGCCGGCGACGAGCCAATCTCGAGACCAGCCTTTGCTCCCGAGTGGTGAGAACCCATCACAGATCCCGACGGGACCGGGTGGGACTTTACAAGCACCGTCGCCACCAACTTCTACGGCAACACGCAAACGCGCGCCCAAGCGACGACCACCTGCTGCAGGTCGACGAGTTGCAATACTGGAAGAGGACGTAGCGGAAGGGTCAGCTCATCCGGCCCATCACCAAGTCGTCCCTAGGAGTGAAGAAGCTCTTGGGGAGAGATAAGAACCCAGGAGGCGCTCGACCCCAACGTGCAGGTGTTGATGGAGGCCAATGAAAAACTCATGGTGGAAGTGAAGCGCCTACAAGAGCAGCAAGATCGGGGGCACGATGAATCGCAAGATGAAAGTCCAAGCCGTGAAGCGTTGTCCCCAGCATACGCAGGAACGACTAGGGATGACGATGACCCAAACCCCCTTGCATCCGGCTTCGGGCAAAAAGATGAACCTCCCCAGGAAGTTTCAAATTCCCTACCATCAAACCGTACAACGGCAGGACGGATCCCAGAGAATTCATCCGCGTCTACGATAAAGCCGTAGAGGCCAGGGGGGTGGACGATGATATCAAGGAAAAGGGGCTTTTGCTGGCGCTTGAAGGAATAGCCCTGTCCTGGTACTCTTCATTGGAGCCAAATTCGATTGCAAGCTGGCCACATCTTCGCGTCAAATTGGAGGGCAATTTTCAGGGCAATTTTGACGGCATGAAAGAGGAAAGTGATTTATTTGCAGTTAAGCAGCGCGAAGGGGAAACCCTCAAGAGTTACTTATAGCGCTTATCTAGAGTTAAATGCCAGATTCGAGAGGTCAGTGACACCACCATTATCAACGCGGCACGTTATGGACTCTGAAGGGGACCATTGGCGGAGAGGCTGGCTCGCAAAGAGGTGCGCACTATGGAAGAACTCTTTGCTAAGATGAGAGAATATGCACGAGTGGAGGAGGACAATCTCCGGAGGGAGTACGGGCCATGGCGTGAACCCTAGGGGCCAATCCCGCGCAAGAGGGGCTGCGGAAGGGATCCCCCGCCCAGGACAAAAGCGAAGGAGCGACATCCAGAATCAGGTGGAAGGGATGGAGGAAGGAGAATTCACTACATCGATGAGCAAAACAACCGGCGGGGCGCCGGGGATCGAAAAGTGGAGCAGCAGAGATGAAGCCCTCCTCCTGACGGTGAAAAGCGAGATGATGGACCTCGGGTGGCTAGGAGGGAGGAACAAGAGCGAAAACAGTACCTCTGTGAATACCATGGCGAGAATAACACACAAGACACCGCTCATTGCAAAGTGATCGAGGGGTATCGACGCTTTGAGGTGAAGCGGAGGGAAGCTGGGACACACCCTCCGCCACCAGTGCTACCCCCTACTGAACACCAATGCTTCCCACCTCGAGGAGGGGTGAATCACCTTCGCCGCATCATCAACGTCATCGCTGGGGACTCTTTGTCACACCTTTCATTGAAGAGACAGAGAAAGGCCTACGCAAGATAGATTAACCACGTTGAAATCAATCCAACCACCCCTGCACAGCCGAAGCTCGGGCCAATCACCTTTACCCAAGAAGATGCGATGGGGGTGTGTTTCCCGCACCAAGATTCCTTGGTGATAACCGCCATCATTGCTGATTGCGAGGTGCGTCAAGTGTTGATTGATGGGGGGAGTGCAGCAGACATCTTATCTATAGAGGCTTTTCGTCAAATGATGATCCCTAAGGACTGACTAAGGAGGTCGGCGATGCCGTTGGTGGGCTTTGGGGGAAACGCTGTAAACACCCTGGGTCAAGTGTAGCTGGATGTCATCTTCGCCACGTCGCAAGCCAGTGCTACAAGAAGTGTCACGTTTGATGTGGTCGACATGCCCTTCCAATACAACGCCATCCTGGGCCGAGGATCGCTAACCGCCTTGGGAGCTGCTGTCCATCATGGATTTTTGTGTATGAAAATCCCATCTCCCAACGGTGTTATCACGGTGCGGGGAGACCAAGCACTCACACAGAAGATAGATATGGAAACCCCCCCAGGTCAAGCAAGTTTGCATTATGGAGCAAGACCTACATTGGTGCACCGCAGCAAGTGGCTCCCCAAACCACAACCTCAAGGGGAGACGAGGCAAGCAATGCTACGGCCAGGCGAAGACAAAACGGTGACCCTCAGCGTGACATTATCTCCCGATGAGGATAGATGCCTGATACAGCTCCTTCAAGAGTACGATGCTGTGTTTGTATGGGGGCCGCAAGATCTCCCCGGAGTTCGCAAAGATACTATTGAACATTCCCTAGCCATTGCATCAGGCGCGAAGCCAAAGAAACAAAAACTTAGAAAGCTCACCACAGAAAGACAAGTTGTTGCAAGAGCGGAAGTGACCAAGCTGCTTCAAGCGAGAATTGTACGTGAAGCTCTCCACGCGGAGTGGTTGGCCAACGTGGTCATGGTCAAAAAGCCTAGCGGAGCCTGGAGAATGTGTATTGACTTCACCGACTTGAACAAAGCATGCCCCAAAGATGACTTCCCCTTGCCCCGCATCGATCAACTCATTGATTCCACCACCGGATCTGAGAGAATGAGCTTCCTCGATGCCTACTCTGGCTATCATCAGGTGTACATGTGAAGAGAGGATGAATACAAGATGCGAATGCCCTTCGGTCTCAAGAATGCCGGCGCCACCTTCGCGCGGCTCATCGCCAAGATCTTCGCCAATCAGCTGGGAAGAAATGTAGAAGCGTATGTTGATGACATCATTGTTAAGAGCGAGAAAAAGGAAAGCCACATCGCCGATCTTTGGGAAACCTTCGACAACCTAATGGCGGAGAGGGTAAAACTTAACCCGGACAAGTGTGTTTTTGGCGTAGACGCGGGGAAACTCCTCAGTTTTCTGGTCTCCCAGCGAGGCATTGAGGTGAACCCAGAAAAGATAAGGGCCATCCAAGATATGGCCCCGCCAAGGAACCTGAAAGAGGTGCAGCGGTTGGTGGGGCGGCTTGCGGCACTCAGCCAATTTTTTGCCAAAATCGGCAGAGCAAAGCTTGCCGTTCTTCAAAGCGCTGCGATCGAGCGACACTTTCGCCTAGACGGATGAGTGCCAGCTTGCCTTCGAGAAACTGAAGCATAGTCTCATGGAGGTACCCACCTTACAAAGCCCGAAGCAAGGCGAGGAGCTTTTGCTTTACTTAGCTATGAGCCCCTCCGCAGTCAGCGCGGTACTGGTGCGTAGGGGTGGGCATTTTTAAACCGAAACCGAAAAACCGAACCAAATCGAACCGATTTAACCGAATATTTCGGCTTTTTCGGTTTTCGGTTTTCGGTTCGGTTTTTATTTTGACTATGTTCGGTTTTCGGTTTTCGGAAGCTAAAAACCGATCTACCAAGAAACCGAATTCCATCCGGCCACTCAACCGCCAGCTCACGGCCCTCCCACGGTTCGGCAGTTCAGCAGCCCATTAGCCCAGAGCACCAGACGCGCGACCGATCCCCAAATCTCCCCATCCCCCTAAAGACCTAATCCCCACCCCATTCCCCGACCGATCCCCAAATCCTCCTCCCGCTGTCCCGCGATCACCACCCCGATGCAACGCCTCCTCGCTCGTGCTCGAATCTGTGCGTGCGGTCTCCGGCTCTAGCCCGAGTCCTCATTTCATCTGTCGGCTTCGGCGAATTCCTCCTCTGCCGGTCCCACCTCGTGACCCGGCTGAGATGGGGAGCACCTCGTCCATGCTCACACAGTACGACTTCAAGGAGGTCCAGGACCACTACAACCATGCCTGTGAGTCTTCTTGTTGCTATTTCTCTTCTAATTGGCATATATTTCCATCCCCCATCGATGCTGATGCGGTTCCTCGTTGATCTATGATGGGCGGTAGTCTCGTAGCAGGAGATCATGTCGCTGTATCACCGCTTTTGCGAGCTCGATCACAGCGGCGGCGGCTTCGTCTCTGTCGACGAGTTCATGACCGTCCCCCGAGTATGCCATCAACCCTCTCTCCCAGGTTAGGCCCCCTGTGCACGTTATCTTTTGTTAGAGTTCAGAAACAGGTGTCTGGCTAGAAGAATTGAATTGTGTGATGTGAAGAGGTGGTGTTTTGTTACGTTGAGTTATAGTAACGTGGGATTTGGCTAAACAAACTGAGCTGTGTGATTGAGGAGAATACAATTGAGGAATGCTATGTATTGATTGATGGATTGTCTCTCTGTTAGAGTCTCCTAAGTATGCTAGATGAGCTGAACTTCAAGGAGTTTGTGTCGTTCTTGTTGGCATTCAGACCCCGCACAAGCCTGCGGCAAAAGATTGAATGTGGGTGCTTTGTTGCATGTTAGCTTTCCATCCTTGTATCGGTTAACCGAAAAACCGAATTTGTTCGGTTAATTCGGTTCGGTTTTTGATTTTGTTCGGTTCGGTTCGGATTAGAGATTTCAAAAACCGAAAAAAATTTAAACCGAAAAACCGAACCGAAAAAACAGAATTAACTGAATGCCCACCCCTACTAGTGCGCCCACAAGGTACAAAATAAAGAATGATCTACTTGCCTCCAAGGCGTTGCGAGGAGCGGTTACGATACATGAGAGATGGAAAAGTTGGCGTATGCTCTATTGATGGCCTCCAGAAAGCTCCGCCATTATTTCCAAGCTAATAGCATAAAAGTACCAACAGCATATCCTCTTGGTTCTATGTTGTCCAACAAAGAGAGCACGGGGCGCATCAGCAAATGGGCGGTCGAGCTGGCACCCTTCGAGCTAACTACAATACCGTGCACCACCATCAAAAGCCAAGCCCTAGCCGATTTCATGGTGGAATGGACTTCTCCGGTGTCCGAAGATAATGACACTTCAGCGGTATGGTCCATCAATTCTGATGGGTCATGGGGAGTAAGCAGAGAAGGGATAGCTGCAGTGATGGTGGCCCCTGAAGGTGAAAAAATCAATTTTGCAGCGAGACTAGAATTCCCCTTGACTAACAACGTAGCCGAGTACGAAGCACTCCTGCTGGGGCTCCAAAAAGCAAAAACCATGGGGGCGAGAAGGGCTATTTTGTACACCGATTCGAAACTTATTCAGGGACATATCTCCAAAGAATATCAAGTGAAGGACGAACATCTCCAAAAATATGTCGAAGCGGTCCGGGCGATGGAGAAGGGCTTCGTCGGATTCTCCGTACATGCGATACCTAGATCTCAAAACGAGCGAGTAGACGAGCTGGCGAAGATCGCCACTGCTGGAGGGACTTTACCTTCGGTGGTATTTTTTGAGGTGCTTCGTATTGCTTCTATCCCTCCGCAGGTAAACCTCATCGCCCGGGTAGCCGACGAAGACTGGAGGAGCGAGGTATACGACTACCCCCTCAATGGAGCAACCCCACATGACGAAGCACAAGCGAAGCGTCTGGAAAGGCGGGCAAAGAAGTATGCCATAATTGATGGGCTCCTATTCCGCAGAGGCCTCTGTGCCCCATGGCTTCGTTATATATCTCATGAGGAGGGAGTCCAGGCTCTGCGTGAAGCGCATTAGGGGGCCTGTGGGGCGCACCAAGCCCCCAGAAACCTTGCGGGGAAAGTATTCCGAATGGGGCTCTACTGGCCTTCGGCGCTGCAAGATGCCGAACAGGTGGTCCGACACTGTCACGCGTACCAATGGATGACAAAACAGAAAAATGCCCCGCCTAGTGAGCTACACACAGTGCCCCCAATTTGGCCCTTCACCAAATGGGGGATGGACATTGTCGGGGTGCTCCCCAGAGCCAGAACAAACCTTCAGTTCGTGATCGTTACAATCGACTACTTTTTTCGATGGATTGAGGCAGAGCAGGTGGCAAAGATAACGGCCAATGCTACAATCAAGTTTTTGTGGAAAACAATCATATGCAGGTATGGCGTCCCATTCCAGATTGTAACAGACAATGGATCCCAATTCGACTCCAAGAAGTTCCGCGACTATTGTGAAAGCATCGGGACAAGGATTCTGCTTCGCTTCAGTGGGTCATCCACAGTCGAATGGAGCAGTCGAAAGGGCGAACGGATTGCTCCTCGACGGCATCAAGAAACAACTTTATAATCTGGCAAAGGGAACATGGCCTGATGAGCTCTCCCATGTCCATTGGGCCACCCGTACCTCTGCATCACGGGCAAATGGATTCTCTCCATTTCGGCTCATCTTTGGAGAAGAGGCTGTTTCACCCTCAGAATTTCACGCTAAGTCTCTCCGCATAATTAAAGCTCCGGCCCAAGAAGGAGTAGACATCATGTATGATTTGATGCAAGAGCAGAAACTTCAAGCCCTTGAGGCTATGAAGGCATACGCGAAGGCTTCGACGTGGAGCTTCGGCAAGAAAGTCAAAATGTGTGACTTAGATCTCGGAGATGTGGTGCTTAAGAAAGCCGCCCGGGCCTTCGCCAAGCTAGAAACAACATGGGAAGCGCCATATATCATAAGAGTCCACGGCGAAAGGAGCCCACAGACTTCTTACTCCAGATGGCGAGGATGTACCGAGGACCTAGAACACAGACGCCCTTAAGAAGTTCTACCCATATTAGGGAGGAGAGGGAAGTAAAGTATGTACAAAGTTCTATCAATAAAGTGATGAAAAGTGGTGGCAATTGGAGATCTTTTTAGCATACCATGTCGTTAAGTCGAAGACCCGCGGCTCTGCGCCGGGTAGGACTTAACAGGATGCTTGGTCGGGCTAACATCCCACCCATCCCTTCGCTTCAAAGACCCGCAGCTCCACGCCGGGTAGGACTTAACGGGATGCTTGGTTGGGCTAACGTCCCACCCATCCCTTCGATTCAAAGACCCGCAGCCCCGCGCCGAGTAGGACTTAACAGGATGCTTGGTCGGGCTAACGTCCCACCCATCCATTCGCTTCGAAGACCCGCAGCTCCGCACCAGGTAGGACTTAACGGGATGCTTGGTCGGGCTAACATCCCACCCATCCCTTTGCTTCGAAGACCCGCAGCTCCACGGCGGGTAAGACTTAACGGGATGCTTGCTCGGGCTAACGTCCTACCCATCCCTTCGCTTCGAAGACCCGCAGCTCCGCACCGGGTAGGGCTTAACGGGATGATGCTTGGTCGGGCTAACGTCCCACCCATCCCTTCGCTTCGAAGACCCGCAGCTCCGCGCCGGGTACGACTTAACGGGATGCTTGGTCGGGCTAACATCCCACCCATCCCTTCGCTTCGAAGACCCGCAGCTCCGCATTGGGTAGGACTTAACGGGATGCTTGGTCGGGCTAACGTCCCACCCATCCCTTCGCTTCGAAGACCCGTAGCTCCGCATCGGGTAGGACTTAACGGGATGCTTGGTCGGGCTAACGTCCCACCCATCCCTTCGCTTCGAAGACCCGTAGCTCCGCGCCGGGTAAGTCTTAACAGGATGATTGGTCGGGCTAACGTCTCACCCATCCCTTCGCTTCGAAGACCCGCAACTCCGCACCGGCTAGGACTTAACGGGATGCTTGATCGGGCTAACGTCCCACCCATCATTTCGCTTCGAAGACCCGCAGCTCCGCGCCGGGTAGGACTTAATGGGATGCTTGGTCGGGCTAACGTCCCACCCATCCCTTCGCTTCGAAGACCCGTAGCTCTGCGCCGGGTAGGACTTAACGGGATGCTTGGTCGGGCTAATGTCCCACCCATCCCTTTGCTTCAAAGACCCGCAGCTCCGCGTCGGGTAGGACTTAACATGATGCTTGGTCGGGCTAACATCCCACCCATCCCTTCGCTTCGAAGACCTGCAGCTTCTCGCCGGGGGTTGGTCGGGCTAACGTCCCACCCGTCCCTTCTCTCCGAAGATCCGTAGCCTCGCACCGGATAAGGGCTTAATAGGCACTTGGTCGGGCCAACGTCCCACTCTCCCCTTCGCTTCGAAAGCCTACAGGTTCACACCAGAAAAGATCTTGTAGGCATTCGATTGAACCAATGACCCGCTCGTTCCTTCGCTTCAAATGCACCGAACGTGTTGCTATGGATTGATGCCTCGAGACAAAACTAAGCCTAAGCTTCGTAGAACCGTATATGCAATGCCGTGAATTTCTACTCACCCTAACATGATTAAACATCCAATCATCTACAAGCTTAACACCAAACGCGAAGGGAGACCGGGGTTGCCTCGCTTTGCAGGCCGTAGCCCCGCTGACGGCCCAGCCTGGTAGGGGCTAAGCACACATGTAAGCAGAACTAAAGAAATCAAATAAGAAAGGAAAGATAAAGAAACCAGCTCAAACCAAAGGCTACGAGAAGATCCAACATTATTCCTCTTACATATCATAATAAAGTCCGGCAAAAACTTCTATGTACCCAGTTGAAGGTTTAAGCGCGATGGGCACGTTCGATGGCTTCAAGGAGAGCGTCCCTCGCTTCGATTAGCCTCGGAACAGCACTGATTAGCACGTCAACATTGGCAACATCGCGGGCAAGGGCCTCTTCCTCCGTGAGCTCGGCCATGGCGAGGTCGGCCCAGAGCTCGGCGATGAAAGCTTCCTGATTAACAGGCGCTGCAGGATCATCGAGGGCCAGGACGTCATCTCCGAAGTCGAAAACGAGGGCGGGAGCTTCCTCTTCGTCGAGTGCCGGTGGGGCGTCTGCCATCGGTAGCTCCTCACCAAAGACGATGAAGGGAACGTCTTCGTCCATGGGGTCTGGCGGGACGTCAGCCATTGAAAGAAAGGCAAATGAGGTCGAGAATAATCAAAACAAGAAAGACTAAGGAGAAGAAGAAGACGAAAAGGGACAAATAGAATAAAATCGGGAAATAAGCACCTGTTCAGAGACTAGTGACATGGATGTATATTAAAAGCAAAGAAGGCGAGAAGTCTGAGTTTAAGGCGAACGCGGGAAGCCAAAGCGTCTCCACGTCCCCCGAGAGCTGAACTAAATCATTCGTCTTCTGATTTTCAACCCCCGATAACCTGGATCCCCTAAGGGGCATCCCAACATTTCTCAAGCAAAAAGGATACACGAGGCGAACAAATATGCATTAAAATTCAACACACCGGGTGATTTAATTCGTGTACATATGAAGGTTCCTTATGTAAAGTCAAACAAGCTAAGAAGGGGGCATCTTTTCTTTGCCCTTCATTGAGGCACGCATCACAACACGGGCTCGGCGCACTGACTCCCTCGCAGCAATATCACCGTGCTTTCTCCAAAAGTCCGACACGAAGCAGGAGGACAATCGGGAAGCAGCTGGCGAAGGCTTTCCGATCGGAAGGAGATCGGCGAACCCAGACGGCGTCGAAGCATTGGGGGCAGTGCTAAAATGCTCGCGAACGTGTGTGCACCCCTTCGCCTCAACAAATTGGGCGGTCTTCACAGAACCAGGCCTAGCCAGTGGTCGCCAAAGGTTACAATGGAGTCCCCAAATATTCCAATAGAGTTTCGAAGGAACTTAACAACCTCCAGATTGGATGAGGGAGTACGACATGAAGCCGCCTCGATCCCAAATCGAGGAAGTTGCTGGAGAAAAGCCTCGGTTGCCTCTTGGACCCCGGAAGTTAGAGATTCCATCTCCTTCCGGGTCACTTCACAATGCTCCTCCGTTCGCTGGGTGTTGCGGAGGTGCATTTGAGCTTCGCTCCTCGCCGCCGCAAGCTGTTGGGGGAACTCCTCCACCTCCTTCCTCAATATTTCTTTGCCTCTCTCCGCCACCGCTAAAAGATTCTTTAGCTCTTCAATACGATCATCCTTTTTCTTTTCATTTTGCTCGGCCACTGCGCGAGCTGTTATGCTTCTGTGAGACTTCTCCGCATTAAAGACACTGCTTCTTCGAGCTCGGTGTTCCTTGCTACCAGCTCTTGGTTCTGAGATGCTTCGATCTGCGCTCTAGCCAATGATTTGGTAGAAACCCGAAGCGCCTCTGCCAAACGAACCTTCTCTATCTCCAGCTCTGCCACTTGTTTCTTTGCCGCCTCGCACTCGTTAACCTCCATACTGTACTTGTGCAAATAAGACCGAAATCGGTGAGTCACCTCCGAAGCGACGATGGACCCCTGCGATAAACAACTGTGCTCTGAGAAAAGGAGACAACCAACAAGAATGCGAGGTGAGGTGTACCTTCAAATAATTATCCATAGATGTTTCGCAGAGCGAGAGGTTGTCAACTCCCTCAAATAGGGCCACAGACTTGCTGTATGGAGAGAAAGCAGCACGCATCTTCTTCTGAGTAGGGTATGCTGCCGTCCCCCCTCCGAAGTCCACAGCTGAAAAATCCGATAAATCAAATCTGAAAGAAGAGGGCCTTGTCCTGCCCCTAGGGGCTGGCAGACCAGAGGATGAAGCTCCCCTATTGGAAAAGGAGCATCTTGGAAGGTAGAATCCAAGAATCCCTGCTCCCTCGCCCCTGTTAAAGCCGGAGAAACCAAGGAAATTCCATCCGGGACTGGTCCCATCGGCTCCATCGCCCCCGTCGCCCCCACGTCACCACCTCCTGCACCGACCTTGTCAAATCCAGAAAGATTGTCATAACCTAAGGAGCTGGCAGGGAAAGTGTCAGGTGTCGGACCTTTGGACCCTATAGGGGTATCCGGGGTAGAAACACCCAAATGAAGGCCACGGGCCCCTACAGCCATCAAGTCGGCCATCTCCTCCATAGGAACGTGCGCCCCCTCTACCGCAGGATCCGCCGTTCCTTCGGACGGACCATCCATACCCTCCAAGACAGGGGTGCTCCCTTCGTCGTCATCAACCAGGTCAATAAGATCCGCTCCGGGAATTGCCAAGAATGAATACCCTGGAGACCGCTCCCCACCCATACGGATGTCAACCGCAGGATCAGGGACGCGAGCCGAGGCAGTAATCTCCGTTGTAATCGGGGCGGACATTGTCTCGACCAGACCCGCATCGGAGGCGGGGTCGAGGATCGATGGCGGGGCGGTAAGCTCTGCTCCAGTCGAGGGACGTGGCCCCCTTGTCGGATCTAATCCCGGAGCGGAACCCAAGATGTGAGGCAAAGCAGATGACCCTGCTTCGGTATACGGAGGCGGCACTTTAGAGCGACCCGCACCGCGAGTAGGATCAGAGGTGGGCAATGGAACAGGAGATGTTGCCACGACGGAAGTAGAGGAATCGCCTTCCCCGCTAGTCTCCTCATTGTCTAAATCTTCCTCATCATCATCATCTTCTTCTAGACCCTCGCTCCCACCGAAAGGGGCAATTGCCCGGAACGGAGCCGCACATGTCAACTTGGCCCGTTCGTTGGACGGGGGGAACCGGCCACACCCCTAGGACGAGGGACTACACGACGTCCCCAATCAGCAAAACGAGAGCTCCGCATGGCCCCTATCGCATCCATTGCCGCCTCATATTCAGCCGTCTTGCAAGGCTCGAGGAGTCCGCGAGCCAATCTCCCGGTTCCTCCGCATCCAAGATCCCGTATCCCCTCAGGCCGAACCACGGACACCGTACACCCGGATGATTGCTCTAGAGTCACAGCAGGATTCCTCGCCAAGGGATCCACATGGCAAAGGCAATATTCCTCAACCAAATCACGCATTGAACTTTGGTGTCGAAGCGCCTTCAAGTACTTAAGGAGCCTCATTTCCTCCGCCGTCTTGCTCTAGTTTGGGGACCGAATGGTCCGAACAGGATCCAAAGAGGTGCGAAGGGCAGAATCCGGATCGTCGAGCTCCTGATAGTACCAACAATGCATCCATCCGGACTCCCACTTTCCCTTGGCCACGGCGACCGGAATCTCCTTCACCAATGACCTCTTCGTTTGGAAGTTCAACGAGCCAAAACAATATCGATGATCTCTGTCACCAACCCGATGCTGTTTTGGCTGCCAGAACGCATCTTCAACAAGGGAAAACAAACGTTCGGTTAGTCTGAACCCTCCCGAATGAAATGCCCACTGCAATACCGCCATCCGGACTATGGCATTGGGCGTGAGCTGTGAGAGCTCCGCCTGAATAGCCCGCAGCATAGACCCCACCAAAGGAGAAGCAGGAAATCGAAGCCCAGCTTCCAAAAGCAGCAAACACCACCGCCTCGTTTGGTCGCGGCTGGGGAATCTCTTCTTCCCTAGGGGAGCGCATAGAGATGCGAGCCACGTCGAAATCCCTGGCTAAGAGATCGAGATCGTCGGAGGCCAGAAGGGAGCACCCCAAAGCGGGGGACAGTGCACTAGCATCCTTCTCACTCAAAACCAATTTTGTCGGAGGAGCATGTCGTGGAGCCATTGAGGGAAAAACTAAAAGCGATGGGAAACAGAGGAGGGCGAGCGAGAAAAGAAAATCGGGGAGACACTGAAAAATGAGCGTTGTAGAGTATCTCCAACCATCGACCTCCACGCCTATATAGGGGCAGCCTTCCCATTTTGTTTCGATCATCGGTCCAGACGCGTGGTGCCCATCGCGCAAAAAACGAAGACGTACGAAGGTGGGTGGTCGAACCAACCCTCTCAGCGCTAAACCCGGTATGTCATAAAGAGGCATTTGCGCCCGATGATGACAGCCCAGGCCCCCCGATGTGAAAATTGATCTCTGCGAGCCTAACATGACCGATCCGAAGGTCAAAAATGCTAGGGGAAAATAGAAAAACACATGCGAAAAGACAAAAATGAAGAGCTACCCCTCTTAAACTAGAAAGGAAAAGGACGAGCAAGCCCTGCCCCTCACGAAGGAGAAAGATAAAGGAATACCCGGGCCTCCTTTTCACATGGCCTAGGGAAGAGCGAAGCCAACCCTCAGCCATGAAGGGCTGTATTGTAGGCCCAGACAATTCTAGCCCTTCGACGAGTGGAGCAAGGCTCGTAGCTCACCCCTCCCTAAGGCAACAAAGCAGGAAGGCGGAGCAAACCAATGAAAGAAATCTCGGAGGAAGGTGCCTACCTCACCCAAATGTATGTGGCCGACAGTAATTACGACAAAGCCTGCCGCTTCGGCGGCCACCGTCCGAAAAATGTCAGGCATTGTCAGATCGATCCTGAGCCAGACATCACACAAAATTCTGTTAAAACCCTCGAGCAGAGAGTAGGACAAAGGACAAAAATGTGAAGGAAGCATAAAGACTTCGTATAATGACCATCCAACCCATACTCAGGAGACAGGTGGCGAACGATATCTGGAGGACAACTGAAAAAGGATCTTTAATCCCACCACACTGTGGAAAGAGGACAAAACTTAGTATATAGCTGTAGAAACTTTTTCCTGGGTCTATATATAAAGGAGAAAAAGGGAGAAGGCGGGAGGACAAGAGAACGATTCCGGTGAGATCAAATCCCACCACAGTTATAATATGTTAATGTAAATTATCACATTTTCTTAATGCTGCTACCCAAGGCGGGAGGACATGAGAACGATTCCGGTGAGATCAAATCCCACCACAATTATAAAATGTAATGTAAATTATCACATTTTCTTGATGCTGCTACCCAATCTTTGGTACAAATCAATGCTGCTACAATTTGAGGGTCTAGGTGCACTACACCATGGCCCAATATTACCGACAGATGACTGATGGAAATAATCAGTTATTAGCGACAAACTATCTGTCGGCAAAGTTAACAACAAACTATCTGTCGGTGATAATACTTTCTGGGTCAGATTATCTGTCGGCAATTGTATATGTATTAAGGACTAACTTTCCGTCGGCAAATATCATATTATGATTCGGACCATCTGTCGGTAAAACATTTGGGCGGCGCGTGCCAAGTTAAGGCGCGAGAGGAATAGGGTTTCTTGTAAACCCCCAAATGGATCTGGCTGCTACCGATCTCTCCCCACTCCCTCACTACCGATCGCTCCCCACTCCCTCCCTCCCGATCCAGCCTCCCGCCCCGACGCTCCTGGCCCCGCCTGCGCCTGCCGCCCCGACGCTCCCGGTCCCGTCGCCGCTCCCCGACCCAGCCCTCCAGCGTCCCGCGCCGCTGCCTCCCGCCCCACCGCCTCGACCCGCAACCCTTGGCTCCCGCCGCCGCCGCCCAACCAGAGGGTCTCGCCACCGCTCCCGACCCAGCCCTTCCGCCTCCTCGCCCGCCGCCTCCTCCTCCATCGCTCTCGACCCCGCAGCTCCCGGTCGCGCCGCTTCCCACCGCCGCCATTCCCGGTCCCGCAGCCTCCAGCCCCTGCCGATCCCGACCCAGCCCTCCCGCCTCCCGCGCCTGCCGCCTCCCACCGTCGCCACTCCCGGCCCCGCTGCCTCCACTCCCAAAGACTTCCCGACCAGCCCTCCTCGCCGTCCATCCCCAAGGAATGCCACGCCGACGTCGTCCCTATGTGCGGCCCAGGTGAGGTTAGAGAGGTGAGGTTAGAAAGAAAGGTGGGTATTCTGAGCTCGTACAAAATTTAGTGTTGTTACATTTTGCTATGAGCTACCTCTAGTGTTTTGCAGTGAATTTTGTCATATCTCGCATGCAGTAATCAATGCAAAGGAGTTTTTGTCTAGCTAGAGTAGTCCAGCTTTGGAATATGGCTTGGCTTGGCTAGCTAGTTACCTCCATGATTTGGTGCCAATTAGAAGGCTAGGTTAGGATTAGGGCTTCCTAGGTCTTGCATTGTTGTTTTCCTGTTGGTTAGTGGAGGATGATGGGGCATCTTGACTAACACAAGAGAATACCGCACCATTCTCTTCCTCAATGCCTTCACTTTGTGATGAATATTGCAGTTAGTGGATTATCAAAATGAAGTTTATGCCCTTCTTTGATTGACCAAAGGTCAAAAGTAGCATGTATATATATGATATATATAGCTCAGGACCTACATACTTCCATCACTTGTCTTTGCAGTAAAATAGCTAGTCCACTACATGACCATTCATGTAAATATATATGAAAGTGCCCTCATTTGGTCTTGCTCGATCCCTCAAGTCAGTGACAATAACGTTTTGAAATTCCTGAAGTCAAACTTCGTAGACTTCATTTTTGACATTTTGATGAATATTTAGATTGAACATGTGGAAATGATTATGTATTACGTATCCATGCATGAGCATGTGGAAGAAGTCCTAATCTAGATCACGGATGTGTGCAGGTTAAAGAAAAAGTATACATTGTTTGGTTAATTTCTTCAAAAGAGTCAATAACGCTTGTAATTTAGAACTTTCATCCAAATCTCCTATCTTGTACTACAGATCGGATTAGTGCTTTAGATGCTTGTTTGGGGAGGAAAGACTAGAATTTGTGAGAAAAGGGTATGTTGGCAGAGTAAGATTTAGGCATGTTTGCATACTTGAGAGAAATATTAAAATTTTGTATTAGAAATCGACAAGATAGTAGCTCTGCTTAGTGGCCATTCCATCTACCTCCCAAACTAGAGGGTTGTTTGCATGTTCTTATTTCTTAATCACAAGAATGATCTTTCTTCTTTGCAACAATTTCTAATATGTCTTTACAATTGTCTTTCCAGAGAACATGGTGGAGTTCTAATCGCTTGCTTTAAGGCATCTTTTAGGATGTCTCTACAAATGTCGATACATACTAATTAGTTTACGTGTTAATGGACATAATAAAGAATGTCTCTAGCAACATGTCTCTCTTGTATGGTTTTGTTGTAGTGAGCACTTGGTGGTGTTGATGAATACTCAACAACGGCCTACATTTTTGTATTGGTCATATTGTTCAAATCATTGATTAAGTGGCCCTCTATATAGTGATATCGGAATTTTTGGTGTGAAAGGTCCTCTATATAATGATATTGGAAATGTACATGGATTACATTGATCCAAACTTCTCTTGGAAGAACTTCACCTTGAAGGAGCAAGCCAAGGTCATAGTTGCACCTAGGAGCAACAATGAGCTTGATCAGACTAAATTGAAGACAAAGTTCCTAACTTTTGTCAATCAAGGAGTCACTAATAAAATATGTTTTTGAACCAAACAGAAGACATCTAAGGCTTTAAGAATGGAATAGTGCACACAACCTTATGTTGATGTTATTTATTCCATATAAATTGATATTGCTCTCTGGTGATAATCAATAAGCATGCATGATGTTAATAGTTGCTGCTTCGATGTAGTTGCTAATTCCTTGTGAGTTTCTAGTTGCTAATTCATTGTCAAAATGTGCTTTGCCAAGAAGCTTTTATTTTATAAACAAAGTGATTGTGATAAAATTTCTTTTCAATATATGCAAAGATGAAAGATGTGACTTCTCAATACATGCTTTTGCAAAATTTAGTTGGATACATATGCGAATAAGTGATATTGGACACATGCATAAGTGATATTGGACACATGCATAAGTGATATTGGACACATGCATAAGTGATGTGACTTCTCAATACATAGGTAAAACACAGTTTTGTTCTTCAGATTAGTATTTGTTCTTCAGATTCGTATGGACACATGCATAATTTAGTTGGATACATATGCTAATAAGTGATATTGGACCAGTTTTGGGCAAAGTTGACTATTTGAAACATTTGGAGTGGTTCTGAATTGAAGCTTACCTGCATTTAGATGTCTTTGTTGTAGGCTAATAAATATGTGGTTTGGGTGGGAATTGGCTCTTGCATCTACATTGTTTGGTGTGGATGATTCTTTGGTATTGGAAATTTAAAATGTACTTCTAATGGGTTTTCCTGTTCTAATTGGTTGATATGCTTGACCAACCATACAAGTCTAACTAGGGATAAAACATGCTCTTTGGCTATGTAATGAGAAGGAATCAGTTATGCATCTTCTTTTACAATCATATTGCACAAATTACCTGCAAGTTCATTTCTCAACTAGTTGGTAAAAACGTTGGCTTAGATTATGAAACAAATGCTACAAGTGATGGATGGTATCTGATTTTTTTGAAAGAAAACACGGCAAATGGTATAGTAGGAGTACTCTTTTACCAAAGAAACCTTTTATTTTTAGTGTTTGCAACCAAGTAATATTATGATACTTATCCATATAGTCTGTTGATGAAATTGTGTCATTGTGTAATGTGATGGAGCCGTTGAAAATGGGAAGGCGCTTTCAAAGAGAAGGTGAGCTAGATTTGTTAATGGTTGGCGATCATTGAGTTGATGTCACATTCATGTCCTTGTATAGTCGTATACATAGATACATGCCTGCTTGTTGACAACATGTCCCAAGTTAAGCTTAGCTACAAAGTTTACACATGACTTGGGGCATGTATCGGTGTCGATACACTACACATGCACTCCCAAAAGGTCAGAGGGCATAAACAGGCCCATAGTGGACCATTGTTCACTGGATGTAGGAACATTTAGGAGACAATAAGCCATGGTTGCAGCCTTAAGCAACTGAACCGTCTCATTTGCTTCCTGGGTTTAGATTAATGTGGTTGCATGCTCATTTTAAGTGGTGCCATCCATTGCGTTGTACTGTGTGGCCATGGTTTAATTTACATATCTTTTGTTGCTCCTTTTGTTTGATATATCTGTCATTGGTTGTTCCATATACATACAAATCCATATATTGATCCACCCATACTGTGATCCAAATCCATATATTGATCAACCTTTTATTTTTAGTTGTTTGCAACCAAGTAATATTATAATACTTATCCATATACTGCCATGAGCACTAATGACAAGGCACTAAATTTGGAAATGTCTTTTTTGCAGGCAAAATTGGAATGACCTAGGAAGTTGGTGTCAACATTACGAGGAAGGGATATAAATTCTTTTGTTCAAAACAACTAGTAGCATGTACGCTAAGTAATCATTTTGTATATGTAAAATCAGATGTCGGTGGAAGATAGTTTACCTAGTCTTGAAAGATCCAACACGATTGTATTTTGTAAAGGATTGATGGTTAACTGTAGGACCTCTATGGCTTTTGGACAAGGGTTATGTGTATATAAATGCAAATTGCGATGGACAAAATTGTATATTCTAGTTGAATGAACTTTAAACTGTGTTCAATGGATGTATTCATTGAATCATTTTGTACTGTGTGATGTACTATCATGTTTTTTGAGACATGGACCTGTTAGTTGAATGTTAACTAAGTTGGTGTTAACTGTGTTGAATGGAACTGTCAGTCGAATGGTTTCCGGTAGTAGAATGTGGTTTCAGACTTTCGCCGGCATTTATAATTTCCGGTTTGCACTATCTCGTCGCTATTTATCATTTCAGGTTTCGGACTGTCGTCCGGCATTTTTAATTTCTTGCTTCAAAGGTATCTCGCCGGCATTTGTCATTTATTGTTTCGCACTATCTCGCTTCGGCATTTGTCATTTCTTCTTTCAGTTGATCTGTCGGCATTTATATATCTGTCGGCAAAAACTGTCTGTCGGGAAAAAGTATCTGTCGGCAAATAGCATACAATACGGTCAGTACATCTGTCGGCAAAAACATGTCTGTCGGTAAATATTTTTCCCGACAGGACTTCTTCCGACTGTAATTTTCTGTCGGGAAAACTTTTGCTGACAGATAGTGCGTTGTATTACATGGGTTTTGCCGACTGATAGTCTGTCGATGAAATTGTGTCATGGTGTAGTGGTGTCTGCGAAATGTATCAATGACAAGGCCACCTTCGCTGAATGCAGATTCAGAAGCAACAGTTGACACTTGCATGGCCAACACATCACGTGCAATATGTGATACAATAGGATGTCATCTATTAAGTCTTCATTGTTATATATCTGGTGATACTTTATACTGATAACAACTGGAAACTGACAAATAACAATTGGATCAGCTACCCTCGAAAGACATTTCTTACAATATTACACCTTCAATTCTAGCATGAAAGAACCTCATGAGTGAGCAAAGCATTGGTCATTTGAGAAACTCTAGCATTAGCATCATGCAACTTCAATTCTAGTATGGAGCATTTAGAACATAGAGTTGTATCATGCAAATCAATGGTAGAACAACTAGCATGTTTAACAAGTTTCTCATTTTGAGCATTAATTTGCTCTAACAAGGTAACATGTTTTTTTCCTAAGCAAAGTAAGCTCATTGTAAATTAAGTCACATGATTTGCAAGCATCATCATCAGGAATCAAAGTTTTAAGTCTAGCAATTTCAACATTCAATGACTCCACAAGAACATCATGTTTCTTAATTTTCTTATCGCGTTTATCAAGCAATTTACCAAGACGAGCAACAGCAAGCTAATTCATCGTAAGAAGGTTCTACCTCATTAAAGCATTGTCGTGATCGCCCTCGGTGAAGCTATCGCTGCTTTTAGCCATGAGACACAACCCCATCAACTCATGCTTCCTTGGAGTTGCATCGTCCTCACTGCTCTCCGAATCCAGATCGCTCAAATTGACTTGTTCAAGAGCGGAAAGAACTCGATGGACAAATTTGCGGTTGATGAAGCTCTTCTTCTTTCTATCACTTGGAGAGAACTTCTTCTCTTTTCTTTTGTCATTGTCCTTCTCTCTTGATACTTTACCTGCAAGTTTAGGACCATTTGGACTAATATGATCGAGATCACCACACTCATAGCATCTTAGAGGACCGCCACTAACTCTCTTCCTCATTCTCACATTCTGCAAAGCTTTATTAAAACGAGAAGAGAGTAATGCCAAGTCTTCTTTCGAAAATTCCTCAATCTGTTCATTGGTTAGTGAAGACAAGAAAGACAAAACAAAACTTGATGAAAAAGAGTTATCGTGAGACATGTTAGATTGAGAGATAAAAGCAATTGACTTATGATCATTCTTCCTATCAAGTACATCTAATTCATGAGTTTTCAACTTAGAATAAAGAACATCTAATGTAAGTGTACTCATGATAGTTGATTCTCTAATAGATGTTACTTTCATCTCCCAAATTGACATGTCTAAAGCACCAAGTAATTGTCGAGCATTTGCAACATCAGTTTAGCTAACTCCAACATCACATAGATTGCTAAGAATTTTATTAAAGCATTCAAAGAAGTCATCTAGCGACTCACCAGGTTTCATCTCAAATCATATATATATTCCTTTTTGTAAATATCTTGACGAACCTCTTTGACAGTGTTAGAGCCCTCATGGTAATCACAAAGAGATTTCCATACCTCGTATGCGGATCAAAGATGAACCACTCGATGAAAGTCGCTGCGTTCCAAGCTTTGGATGATCAAGTTACGCGACTTGCTGTTTGCTTCAACATGTGCGCAATTTGCGTCGTTGATGTTGTCGTTCTTAGAAATGATATATACTAGTATAGCACTCAAAGGGGGGGTGAATGATTGCGTGGAAGCTAAAATCAAATTTTTGATCTAATAAAAATTCACCCAAATTTGGAATCAAATAATTGATTCGTATTCAACAAAAATAGATTGATAGATGTTTGGTAAATCGTTAATTCCTAGATATCCAATCATCGTATTGACCTAAAAATTTAACACAAAAAACTAGACTCCAATAAGAATCTAACAAAAAAAGAATCAGCTCAATTGGACTTACGGATCAAAAGTTATGAACTCCTCAATCGTGTTGTGATAGATTTTACTGAGAATATATCTAACCTTAATTTCCCAAGATCCAACTGTCGGATTGATGTGAAATGTAAACTGTAGAAACTAGATTCAATTTTGAAATTAACCCAATAAGAATCAACTGAATCGGATCTATAGATCATAAGTTATAAGCTTTGCAAGTTGACTGTATCAATAATGACGAGAATTGATTAAAAACTAATTTCGTGATTAAACAAAATCTACAAAATATTAACCAAAAAAACTTTGAGGAACTCTAAATAAATACCCTAGGAAGGTTTTGGATGGATCAAATCAAGAAGAAACTCAAATAATCAAGATAGACAATGCAATCTACTAAACCAAAAACCGGGCGAGAAAACGAAAAATAGAAATTCGGCTTTCTTACCGCGCGACTTTGATGAAAAATAATTTTTATTTCTTTTTTGTCTTGTCAGGTTACAGTACTCCAAACAAAATAGTACAAACCATATTGCCTAGCTCTCAATAAACAAATGACACCTCCCCCTATTTATAATGAGCAAACCTAAAGAGTTTGTATATAGATACATGCAAGCATACCTGGCCCAATTACATATGTCCCAATATATGCACACAGCCCGAAATTCACGCATGCACGCGTATGGCTCACCTACCGCGACCGCGTGACTCACTCGTCTTCGCGTGCACCGTTCTGTAGTTCGAACGTCTCGCATGACATTCTCGACCACTAGGACCTCGGTTCCTCCCTGAACCTAGTCCTGAACCTCAGTTCCTCTATGGACCTATTTCCGGCCCCGTCACCGACCACGTTCGACCTCAAACAACACCTGCACATGAACAAACCACGAAACAATATTCTGAGCACAAATCCACGACTTGACTCACGATCAGTTCATGCAACCACTCACACGAGCGCATTGCATTAGGCAAAATAATTACCATGCTATCACAAGCATATCAAATAATTATCTGAAATAGCACATTTTGCAAATTCAATTCCAAGCCATTTTTCAGCTGATACGATCCGTGGGCCCTATTGGAGTATTCCGAGAGTGTAGAGTTCATCATTTTTCTATTCTAGTGGGTAACTTTTTTAAAAGAATTAGATCTCCTTTCGAATGTAATTAAAAAAATAACCTTATCTCCGATCGTAAAAGCCCCTACCGAGTTCCCAGAGCTAGGCAAACCACTGGAGCTACCGTAGTGGCTACCATTGTGCGGGAATACCGGCGCTTTCGCTGTTGGGGATAAAACTATTTTTACAATTACGTTCGAAAAGGCATTAGATTTGTAACTATCTTACAGCGGGAGGGATTGGCGAGAGCTCGGGCGGTCCACGTCAGTGGTTTGCGCGTTGGAAGCCCGGAGCTTTCCGTATTTGCGTATATTAACTATCTTACAGCGGGAGGGATTGGCGAGAGCTCGGGCGGTCCACGTCAGTGGTTTGCGCGTTGGAAGCCCGGAGCTTTCCGTATTTGCGTATGCCTCCTTGTTGCCCACGCCGTCGATCTTCTCGCTTCGCTTCCCTTCGGCTCACCGCTGTCCAGCGACGGCTGATAAAGCGTGATGAAAATGGGCCTCGCGGAGCCCTCGAGGCTGTGCGCCACTCTCTCCGTCCCTTCCGCATCGTGGAGCCCTCGAGGCTGTTCGCCGCTCTCCCCGTCCCTTCCAATCCGCCCGTCGTCGCGCCATCGCCGCAGCTCTCTCCTGCTCGTGCGCCTCCGCAGCCCCGTTGCCCGCCATTCCTCCTGCTACTCCGTGTGCCGCTGCTCTCTCCTCCTCCTACGCCGCGTCGCACGATCGCCTGCCCGCGCGTGTCTCCAACCCTACCGCCCGCTGCTCCGTGCGCCGCGCTGCGGTAGAGGGCTAGAGGCAGCCAAGCGCAGAGCCTTCTTGCCGATTATTAAAGCATCAGCGATTTCCAACCCTTTTGTTCCGAGCCCGCGCTTTGCTGTTGTTTTTGATGTGTTTTATCTCGGTTTCCCTTCCTTCTTGCCCCGTATTATCGCCTTTCATTGGTGCTTTGCGCTATGGTGCCCTTCAAAGTTCCTTTCTTGTTCTTGTTTGGCGAATTTTTTGGTTCGATTTCCCCATTGTTTTGTTGTATATTGTTGGAGTTGGTGGATGTTCAGGACCGTGTTGATCTTCCACGTCTTTTCCTGCTTAGATTTTTGCTGTTGTCGGTTTATTTTCTAATCTCTGTTTTCTTTTCGTTTGCACCATTCCATGGCGTCCTGAGCTCTAATGCCTGTCCAGAGTTAATCAGTTAGAGTCCTTCCTCTTACAGTATATGGGTTTTCCCTTTCGAGCACTGGCTTCTTTTTTTTATTAGCTTTTTCTCGGTATCGTTTCTTCCTTTTATCTTCGTTTTGTCTCAATTTTTCCCAAAATCCGGCTTGAGTCGATCTCTAATATGTGTTTGTGTCCAGTGTTCTTCTGAAGTACTATCACGACAGAGCCATCCATTTTATAGTGATTGCATCGTTTGTTACCTTGATTTGCTTCAAGCATTTGTTGCTGCTAAAGCCATTCGGTAATTATGGTGGTATGTTTTTTTTTGTAAAGTGATTATAAATTTGTGATTTCTCCGAAAAGAAAAAAAAAGCAGAAATAGTGAGGTGATTGTGAACTTAGCATATTTTTGGCAGCCATTGTTTACCGTTAATGAGGCCACTGTTTCTATTCAGTGAGGTAGATCTACAGTACAGCCTTTCCAGTTCTGTATGTTTGTACTTATTACTTCACTTTCGTTTGTAATTTAGTTTACGATATTTTGCAGTTTGTCTGGGTTGTCAATTTTGTCATGCAGATGATGTGAACCTAGAAAAGTATTTTGCTATCCAAATTTTAATTTCTGAAATTTAAAGCATCCAACATTTCGTATTTAAATTTCAGAAAAGTATTTTGCTATCCAAATTTTAGGACTAGCTGCTTAAATTCAGGCCTCGTTTGGCAACTTGGAACCGGCGCTGTTTACTAGAATCTGGGAGAAACCCACCAAACGGGCTAAAACTTGGAACGATTCTCCTGAACGCTTCTTCTTTTCTACACCGTGGTTGAATCACCTCAACCCCGCTTCACTAGTTTCTACTAGAATCGAACCATACCAAACGATTTGCGAAAGTGATTCTGATTCTACCAAACGCTTCTACCAAGACCAAACCGCTTCGCTTTCTACTAGAATCCGTAACCGTACCAAACGGGGCCTCAGTGTGCTTTACAGGGATTCCATTAGTTTCTCCGTGCGACAATGGATGTTTCAATTACATAGACATCATATTGAACATTATTCATTTCATAGTTTCCGTAATAAATGGGCTGATTCACTACTGTGCTAAGAACGAAATTGTTTGTAAAGAATTTTAAGAAAGGTGACCCTAAGCCAAATATCATCATGTTTTCAGTTTTCAGCAGTGTAGCATAAGTCAAATTCACTAGTGACCCTAAGCCAAATTCACTACTCTACCTTAACGTCTGGCTAAGCAGAAATCAGAAAAATCTGAAACGATTCTTCGCCCATCGTTGCATCTGCCGTTCAGCCCTTCAACCGGGACGTGCTGCAGTGATACAGCACGAACTCTGTTCCTATCCTCATTTTTTTTCAATTCAGTTTTCAGTAACAGTGTGTGAAAAGTAATAACCATGCCTTGTGGAATTGTAGTCGATTGTCACTGTCATTCTAGAAAGTCTAAGTTCAAAGTCAACCCTATCAGTACAAATTCTTGTGACTTGTGGAATTGTAGTCGATTAGCGGAACATTTTCCATGTATTTTAGGCTTTTAGCACCTTCCAGCCACCTACTATAACACACTCGCAAATACTGTGCTTCCTTTCTCTTGGAGGAAAGAAGCTAGGATGGAGTTTGCGCTATCTGCAATCACAGGTGATCTAATTAGCCGATTCATCTCCTTTCTAGTCAAGAAGTGAACAGATAGATCATCAACTGAAGAGAAGCTACAAAGGTTGCAGCATCTCCTGCTACGACTTCACACAGTAGTTGAGGAGGCCGATGGGCGATACATCACCAACTCTAAGATGCTAATTCAGCTTAGAATGATCGTGGAAGCCATGTACCAAGGTTACCACGTGCTGGACAACTTCAAGTACAAATCTGTTGAAGATGAGGAGGTGAGAATCTTATCTGCCATCTCGGATTCTGCATTTCCTTCGAAACGTTCACGTACAACTTTCGGTACCATGAGAGGAATTGCTGTAAGTAATGGTTTACAAAGTGTACTAGACAACCTAGAAGCTGCTGTTGCTAACATGAGTGAGTTCGTTGTAATGTTGGGGGGATGCGAACGCATGTTTCGCAGACCCTACAATGCTTACCTTTACACTGACAACTTTATGTTCGGTCGCCATGTCGAGAAGCAGCAGATCATCAACATCTTGTTGCAAACTCCTGCTTATCTTAGTGCTCCCATGGTGATTCCAATCATCGGTGGTTGCAGGGTTGGCAAGAAAGCATTGGTAAGCCACGTATGCAAAAATGAGAAGATCAGATCCCAATTCCCTTTGATATTGTACATCAGTGGTGATGCTGATAGCATATCTGGTATGGAGCATGCAAAGTTCAGCGATGAGAGGGCTTTAATTGTTGTTGAATTTGTTACCGACGTGGAGGATGACGATTGGGTAAAGTTCCATTCTACTCTGAAATGCATGGCTGGAGGAAGCAAAGTGATAATCATAAGTAGGATTGAAAAGCTTGCAAGGTTTGGAACAGTAAAGGCGATTCACTTAAAGAGTTTGTCACACGAGGAGTACAGCTACCTCTTCAAGATGCTAGCGTTCGGAAGCACAGACCAAGAAGACTACCCCCAGTTGGCATCAATAGCAAATGACCTAGCAACAATCATGAATGGGTCACTCGTCGCTGCAAATATTATCGCTGACCAGCTGAGAAGGAACCTCGATGTTCAGTTCTGGCTTCGCATACTGCGACGGTACAAGGTGATGGTTGAGAACAACCTATCAAAGCATGGACAACACCCAAAAGAAATCCTTGAGAAAGAGCATCCGGTTTATGCCTCCAGGTTTGCCTCTTCGTATCCTTTTCGTCTCCGCTTTATGCCTCCTCGAGTAGAGAAGGATGGTACTACCAGCAAGAAACACACTAGCATGTCACTCGGAGACCTAATTGCAGGATGTAGGGGTATACCCAATGAAGAGTTTGAATTAGTTACATGGCAATCGCGAATACCTCCTTATACTAAGTACGTGCAGTCTGTTGCAGCTTGTGCTGATGAGAGTACAACCAATACAAGAAAGCGTCCATCAAGCACTTAATTTGTTTTAG
This sequence comes from Rhipidocladum racemiflorum, assembly GCA_036346355.1. NCBI lineage: Eukaryota > Viridiplantae > Streptophyta > Magnoliopsida > Poales > Poaceae > Rhipidocladum > Rhipidocladum racemiflorum. The sequence goes on from CM070584.1 coordinate 11,336,776, forward strand.
GGAAGTGCTGCACGTGAATGGCATGGCTTCTGAAGCTAATAAGAGCACGATTTACAGCAATTTCAACCTCTGTCTAGTAATCTGTTACTAAACTATTAATGTTCTATAAAATATCCGAGATTGTTGTGTATACTTTTTGTTGGAGAATCATGTAGACACCACTCTAATTTTGAATGCTAGTAATCATATATATATGTGCATGTTGTTGTTTCTCTTTGTTTTGTGATTGATGGTTAGTTGTTTGTCTGGCTTCGTCCTTGTTAGGGCATGTACAATAGTCACAGTCGGCTGTCTATAAGAGATGCCACGTAGGATTTTAAGTGACGTGGAGGAGAGAGAAAGCTGTTGTCTACTATTTAATAGATAGTCTATAAACAGTTTCACATGTTGTGTACCATTGTATAGACAGTCTGTTATGAATCATTACAGAGAAGGAAGAGAGAGAAAGCTGTTGTGTACTATTTAATTGAATGAGAGATCATTACAGAGAGCTATATAGACTATCCATTGTATGAGTTGTTTTTAGTGCTGTCTGTAGAATATGTGGAAATGCATTATAGACAATTGTCGTCTATAGCACTGCATATGCCACTTCTCTCTCTCTTTAATGCAGTGGCAGAGCTTCTGTCCATGTTTTTTTTTAAAAAAAAAACAGACACTAGTTGTGTCACATATACGTATTTGTTTCATTTCTGAACCTCATTTATGCCTGTGTGCAAGGTCAATTTAATTTCGGTGAGATGGGTACGTTAAAGATGACATGCTCATATGATTTCGTCGGACAGACGGCAAAAGCATGGCGATTCTGTGCTAGAACAGCAAACCAAACATCGATAGCGTGACAACCAGGGACGAAAAAAAAATGTGGGTCACCGTTGCTAACCGGCAATCTCGAAGGAAAAATCAGCCGAAAGATTTGAACAAAATTTTAATTCAAAATCGGTGATTGGTTGGGGTTTCCGGGTTCTCCAGCAACTAACTTGAATTCAAATTTCTGGGCTTAAACTTATATTTCTGGGATTGAATATCCAGATTTGGCCGATTTTTGGGCTGCTAAGATCTGAACAGTTGATCAGGCGACAGCGTTTTTGCGGACAAGCCCCCATCCTCCTACCGACTCTTTTGCAATAAATATCGTGGTCTCGCAAATTTGCGCATAGCTCAGGACCAAATACTTTTGCAAATGAACCCTTGTAGTTCCAAAAAATTACATCAAAACCCAGATCACGGCCTTTTGCAAAAAAAAATCTCTTTATTTCAGAAAATTGCGTCCAACTTCATTTATGCTACAGTACCAAATTCATTTATGCTACAGTACCAAATTCGGTTATTCCGGATCACATCATCGAGATTTCGGTTTGGCTTCCATGGTCGAATCCACTTTGCGTCCAACTTCATTTATGCTACAGTACCAACTTCTAAGTTTGTTGTTGGCATGTTAGTCGAAATCCTCCGAGAAAGAGCTACTATAAAATGTTGTGTCAGTCGAAATCCCGTGAGAAACTTGGTTGTGTTATGAGATAATGACTCTAACCGTATACGGTATACGGTTAGGAGTCTATCTCTAATATGTGAGCAAATCCCTAATCCCTCTTTTATAAATACCGGGTGTCTCCCATTGTATGAAGACACATTGATGAATAAAGAAGAGAGAGTTTCACCCATATCTTGTGTTCTTCGTTCGTGTGTTCTTGTTGATTGCCGGTGATCGACGTGGGTGAACTACTTGTTTTACAACACGTTATCAGCACGAGTCTCTACCGCAAGAAGTGAAGGATCGTCGACGACGACGAACGACTATTACCGGCGATTGATCGCTAGATCCGATCTGCAATCAACTCGTCATCAAGCCGGCATCCACTCGGATTGCCAAAAAAGTCCTACGCGATAGCCAAAACATCTGGCATCAAGAACGTAAGTAATCACGCGCGATCAAATCCGGCAGATTGTTCTCGCTACTTTACAGACTAGAAATCAATCTAATCTACCACCACTACTACAAAATCGGGCATCACAACCGGTCTATTAGAAACGGTTTCGTGTGAACCGGTTGTATTGCTCGCACCAGAAGCGGTTCGTGGCAACAGGCTGGAGGGGATCTCTAGAAGCGGTTCGTGGCACAAACCCCTTCTAAAGCTCCACCTTTAGAAGCGGTTCGTGTCTCACGAACCCCTTCTAAAGATCTTTACAAGCGGTTCGTGTCCCCAAACGCTTCTAAAGCTTTAGAAGGGGTTCGTGTCACGAACCGCTTCTAAAGTTGGGGCTTTAGACACGCACCGCTTCTAAAGACCCCCTTTAGAAGGGGTTCGTGTCACGAACCGCTTGTAGAAGCCCAGTTTTAGAAATAATAAAAAGAATGCGTGCCCTACTCTATCAGAGAGCACACGTGGGTGGGTTGGCTAGATGGATAAGGCGAGTCACGAGGATGGAGTGTTAGTGGATTCGAATCCCGTTCCCACGATATTATTACTGCCTTTTACCGCTTGGTGTTGCACCATCACAAACGGTTCCTAGAACCGCTTATGATACCCTTCGAGGTATCACAACCGGTTGCCTAGAAGCGGTTGTAAAACCGTTTTTAGAAGTGGTTCCGAACCGCTTCTAGAATCTGGTTCTGTAATAGTGCACTGTCGCACCGCACAAACATGGCTCGAAGCAATAACCGTGCGCCGCTCCACCGGCCCGGTCCCCGTCCGGTCACGCAGATCGCCGCTGGGCCTGGCGCCTCGGCCTTCCGCATGGCCGCCGGCTAGTAGCCGCAGCGCCTGGCCGCCACTACGTTTGCGCTGCCGCTGCCGGGTTGGTCGCTCCGGCCGAACACTCTCGTAGCGCACCTATAAAGGTCGGTGAGTGCTCGATGGCTTCCTGCATGCAAGAAGTCTAGCTAGTGCATGCATCATGCATGCAAGAAGAAAAGTCTAGCTACTGCCTGCATAACACAAATAAAGAGTACATTTAGCTCCAGTTCATTAGCTAGTGCATGACGCATGAAAGAAGGAAATAGCGCATGCCAGTGGCGGAACTAGAAAAATTTTGATGGGTGTGCACATAGTTTCAAATATTAACAAAAATCATGATTTTCGATCGTATCTAGCCGGCTCGATAAACTATACCGGTTGATAAACCGGTTCAATTGAAAAAATTCAGAAAATTTTATATGACGTAAACCACTCGAAAATTGGCGAAAATTGCTCGAAAATCAATTAAAAATCGGTTTCCAAATTGTTTCGCTTAGTTTGCCAAATTTTTGAAGAAAACCGGTCAAAAATGGGCAAAATTAGTCATTTTTCAATTTTTTTTTCTACCGCCGAGTTTAAAGATTTTGATTTCGAAACCATTCAGTTTCTACCGATTTTCGACAAAAATCGGTGATGAGCAGTGGCGATTTTCGAGCTCAAAATGGTATTGTAATCCCTTGATGTGCACACTTTATACGTATAAATCTATAGTCTTGTATAATCATTTTGTAATATCATAAATACAACATATATATTTAAAATTTGCTAAAAGTAATATAAGTAGTTCTAAGGTTTTAAAAATCTCAAACTATCAAAATCAAAATAAAATCATCAACATATTTAACCTATTGAATATATATATATATATACAGAAAAACTAAAAAACGGTATACCGTTGCAACGGTATACCTCTGAAACTCATGAAACTTATGATTTTTTGCACTAAAACTCATGAAACTTAGCACTAAAAACTGATAAAACATGAAACTGATGAAACTAAACACTGAAACTCATGAAACCATCACTGAAACTGATAAGTTTCATAAGTTTCATGGCTATACCGTTTCAACGGTATACCGTTTCCTAGTCACTCTCATATATATATATAGTTTGTAAAATTTTTGGGGGTGCCCGGGCATACCCGGCACCCCCCCTAGTACCGCCTCTGGCGCATGCATGAAACGGCTGGGTAGTACCTGCATGCATGCAGGAAACGCTCGCCCGCAGCCGTCGACCAGCAGTCCGGCCGCACACCTGACGCACGGGCCTTCCCAGCCAGCCGCGAGGCTCGCCTATGCCCCGGGGCACCGCCACTGCCGAGCACGCCCTCTGGCATGACCCTAGCCGCCAGGTATTGGGACTAGGTTGGGCCATTTAGGGCCAATTAAACAGAAAATAGAGATTTTAGTACATGTTTTTTTTTGGAAAATCATGGTTAAAACTAGAAAACAAGATTTCTAGATATGTGGTTTTCCGGGAAAGGAAAAAATATTTTAGGACATATTGGAAGCTCCATGCCATGGGTTTTATTTTCTAGCTCTTTGCCATGATTAATATGTGGTAATTTGTTTTCCTGTTGCGCAAGTAATTCTGAAGATTACTCAAATATTAACAGAAAATTGTGAAAATTTGCTAGACATTATTAGGGCATCTTGTTCTTGCCTTGGATCTGGTTTTATTTTCCTTAGCATTATGACATGTTGATATTTGCTGAAATTTAATTTCCTGTTGTAAAGTAATTCTGAAAATTGCTTGGAAATTAGCAGAAATTATGAAAAATGCTAGAAAAATTTCAGAATTTCTCATACAACAGTTTATGAGAACCTGTATGGTTGGGATTTGATTTCGGTAATGAATAAACAGATATGAGACAATTGGTGTCTAGGAAAACACACATGAGGCTTGGTTATTTAATTGGCGCCCGGAAACGGGAAGTGCTCCCTCCCTCATGTGAGCCCTAGGGGCATGTTAACCTGGCCATGAGTCAAATTGACGGAGATATTCATTACTCGTTTTCGCTCCCAACCAATAAGAATTACATGAGTTGAAATTAGACTTATGCCAAGTTTAATTGATGTTAGAATTTATTTTCTGTTATTTAGTAATGCTGGAAATTCTAGAAAAATCGTGATAATTATCTACTGAATAGATATAGACCAAAACTTTATTAATTAAATGAAGATGCATGCAATATAATATTTTACCTGTAGTAAAATCTTGTATTGCTTGCATACAGGATATGTCTGACATTGCAAAAAGGGAATTTGATGTGCTAGCCCTGGATGGCAGCAATTACCTCACTTGGGCAATGGATGCCAAAATCAACCTAACAGCTAGAGGACTTGGAGCTGCTATTGCTCAGTCTGAAGTCGGTGCAATCGAATGCCTGAACCCGCAAAATGCGCCGCTTTACATTTCCTGAGGCACCATCTTCATTCGGATCTGAAGGCCGAATACTTGATGGAGGAAGACCCGCTGGTATTGTGGAATTCCCTGAAGGAACGCTACAACCAGCAAAGATCTGTGTTGTTGCCAGAAGCACAACACGAATGGACCCTCCTACGCTTTCAGGATTTCAAATCTGTGGCAGCTTATAATTCTGCAATGCACAAACTTGTCGCTAAATTGACCTTTTGTAACCAAAAAGTTACTGAAGATGAGAAGATCGACAAAACCTTGTGCACTTTCCACCCCAACATGATGATACTACAACAACAGTACCGTCATGCAAAGTATAAGAAGTACTCTGAGCTTATCAGTGTTCTGCTAGAAGCAGAAAAACACGATGAACTCCTGATGAAGAATCATCATGCAAATACTAATGGAAGTCAAGCAGTGTTTGAAGCACATGCTACCGCTCAGCAGGCTAGTTGTAGCCATGGCCGCGGAAAGGGCCAAATGTACAAGGGGAATGAATGGAAAAATGACAGAAATCAAAAGGGAAAAAGGCAAATCCCAATGGAAAGGTAAATGAAAGGGTACATGAACCTTCCAAAAGCAAGGTCCAGCCAATAAAGCACCCGACTTTCAAACATGCTTTAGGTGTGGTTGCGTTGGCCACTGGTCACGCAATTGTCGCACCCCAAAGCATTTGGCAGAACTTTACATGAAATCCACTGAGAGATTCCAGAAGAATCAAGAAAAGAAGGTTGAGGCACACTACACCGCTCTACCAGATGTTGAGCAAGATGGTGTAAAGAAAGAAGACAATGTCACTAATCCTACAACCAAGTTCAAGGAAAGCCTTCTCGGATATGGTGACTCGCCCATGGATGAGGATGACCTCCTCGGCACTGAGCTTATGGAGCTCCAGAAAGATACCAATGTTTCCCAGGAGATGGAAAATGACTTGTATGGAGATCTGGAATAGTCTCCCTACACCCCTTTTGCTATATGTCGCATTTCCATTAGTTAAGCCTCCTTAAGAGCCTCATCAGTTTGAATAATTATGTTCCTGCATGAACATTTGGTCTATGCTCCTTTTGAGATAATTAAATAAATTGTTTTTCAGAATATTTGATATTTTGTGCTATGTTTTTCCCTGATGCAATAAATGTTATTGGTATACTATGCAACCTGAAGTTGGCATTGCAATAACCTTGAGTTGAATATTATGATAAAATAATTACTAATTCTGCTGGCCAAAGCATAAAGACTTCCTTAGACCTGAAGATTTCTTATCATCTAACTTGTAGAAGAATCACTAAATTTCTTGAAGTAAATTCGAAGTGATATCTGTGGACCTTTTCGGCCCCTGTTGGAACCATGCTTCTACCTAAATTAATTGCCCAATTTTTGTGAGCCTCCTTTCCAGAAGAAAGAATCAAGTCCATTCAAATGGACAATGCTAACGAGTTTTACTCAAAAGCATTATATGACTTTGGGAATTAATGTAGAGCTTTTAATACCTCATGTCCACATAATAGAATGGCCCTGCAGAGTCATTATTAAGGGAATAAAATTTATTGCTTGACCACTTTGCAGAATAGTAGGCTACCCACCAGTTGTTAGCTACGCATGATCTTGCACACTGCGATATTAATTCAACTCAAATCAAATGTATATAATGAAATTTCCCCGTTGCAGATAGTGCATGGAAGAGAATTAAGTATTTCCCATCTGCAAAAATTTTGGCTGTGTTGTATACATGCCAATCTCTCCACCACAGCGTACCACCATGGGACCTCACCAGAAGTTGGGGATCTGTACACAACTCGGTACACTGATTGTACTAAGGACATATCTCGGCATTAGGGGAAGATAAGTATCACATTAAAGAATGCCGAGTCCTTAGATCCACACACTAAAGAGACCGAACTTGAAGTTCGAAATAAATCTACAACAAATAAGTTAATAATCTGCCAAATGCCTTCACTGATCATAAGGTAGTGGAAAGATCTCATATACCTGCAGTATATGCACCTGAAAGAGTGGAAATATCCTAGAAGGATATTGAACCCACTCTTAACCCTCATAATAAAATGAGGGGGAGGCCTCCAGGTGCACGGGACTCAATTTCGCGGAGACATCCGCAGAAAAGGAGAACCAAATAAATGAGAACACTACCCATGATAGTGGAAGAAGCTCAACCTGATGTTGAGAAAATCCCTGAAGTGAGCCATCTAGAAGATGGTAACATCCCTGAAGTGATCCATCCTGAAGATGATAACCCCAGCATATATTTGTGCACACAATCCAACGCTGGGAAGTCGGAACACCCAGACTTCATCGTTGTGGGAAATCACGAGAAGCTGAAAGAAATTGATAAAGAGACATCCCTAGCGTGATGCAGGAGAATTATATATGAAGAAAGACTACAATTGTCGACATATTTTGCCTCTAAAAATTGCTAAAATCTGGATCCAGAACCAAAGTCCATGGCAGAGTGCCAGAAGTGCTCATCTAGGTTCACCTGAAAAAACAATTGAGGTAGCGCTCCCTTAATGAGAGGAAAGTTATTTGTCCTGTTGACAGAACATTTTCTAAAATATTCCCTGTAGGATAAAATGGATTTTCATCCTGAAGAGATATGAAAATATCCAGGTGGTGAGATATAAAGCGAGGCTTGTAGCACAAGGGTTTTAGCGGAGACCCATCATCGATTACGATGAAACCTATTCTCCTGAAATGAGTGGAATGACGTTCTGAAATTTAATATTGATGGCAGCAAGCTTAAACTTTTCAATACAGTTGATGATTGTAGTGACCGCATATGTATTTGGGTCACTGAATACGGATTAAAAACAGTCGATAAGGATGTGGTACAATCGACTTAGTAGATTCCTCCTGAAAAAGGAATATGGTCCCTAAAGGAATAATGTTCCTGTGCGTTCATAAAGAAATCCCAGAATGGATTTTTATTTTCCTCTGTGGTGGTACAGCAACTCAGAGATTATAAAGGAAGCCTCATGGGAATATGTTTGGCTAAGACGGGTAATCAACCATGTCCAGAAGTCATATGGTATGAATACCGTCAATACCCCTACTATTATCTATGAAGATAATGATGCTTGTGTTGCACAAATGCAATTGGGTTATGTAAAGAGCAATATCACGAAGCATATTGCTCCTAAGTTTTTTTTATCCTCACGAACTCCAGAAGAATGGTGAGATAAAAATAATGCAAACTAAGTCATGTGAAAATCTAGCAGATTAATTCACAAAATCTTTGCCAAATCCACCTTCCAAAGGTATGTTAATGGCATTGGAATGAGGTGGCTTAGAGATTTGCATAGTTCAGGGGAAGTAAACCCGTGAACCATAATCCTTTTGCATGATCCTGAAGATCATAAGTTGTACTCTTTTTTCCTTTGTGAGTTTTCCTGATGTTTCTCACATAAAGGTTTTTAATGAGGCAACAAATGCAACATAAGGAGCGAATGCGATGTACTCTTTTCTTCATCTCTTTTTTCCCACTGGGTTTTTGAGTGGAGTTTTTAACGAGACATATGCATTAAGCGGTATTTGCCCAAGGGGAAGTGTTATGAGATAATGACTCTAACCGTATATGGTTAGGAGTCTATCTCTAATATGTGGGCAAATCCCTAATCCCTCTTTTATAAATACCGGGTGCCTCCCATTGTATGAAGACACATTGATGAATAAAGAAGAGAGAGTTCCACCCATATCTTGTGTTCTTCGTTCGTGTGTTCTTGTTGATTGCCGGAGATCGACGTGAGTGAACTACTTGTTTTACAACAGTTCGCATGCGAGGCTCCTTAGGCGCAGAAACGTTGGCAAAGCAACCTCATAGCGGAGCAAGGTGGCAGCTGATGTGGCGCTGAGAGAAATAGAAAACAGGCACGTGAGGCTACTATGTGGGTTCATATTGTCGGATCTGTTACAAGAAATAGTTAATTTTAAAATATGTAGTTTTGTGATACAAATTCTCTTGAAATCTGTAGTTTTATGAAATAAGAGCTAAGACATGTAGTTTTTTATAATTTGTATAAAAACCTATAGCTTTGTAAAATTTACTCCATAAATATATATGAGACAAATATTAACAAGTTAGTGGCTTGCATATTAATTTAAGAAATAATGCTAGAGGTTCAAAACAGTGCATATATTTATCCGTAAAAATAGGAATCCGTCTTACAAAGCTAAATATACATGCAGCATCCAACTTAAAGCATAAGTCGGTAGGGGTGAAAATGGTATGGATAATTTCCGACCGACCGATCGACCGAAGCGTTTCAGATAGTGATTCGGATAATTTTTCGGATATCCGGATATTTTGTTCGGATATAGATCGGATACGGATAAAATGTCACGGATACGGATACGTATTCGGATATCTCAGATATTATCCGATGGACAATATCCGATGGATAATATCCGAGCATTTTTTTGGATAATATCCGAATTCCCGTCTCTTTAGCTTAGCCCGGCTTGGCCCATATGTCACTAGCCGGCCCATCTAGACTTGAGTTGAAGCGGAACCCTAGGTCTCTAGCCGGCTAGCTGCCACTTTAGTTCCCTCATTCCCTGCCCGGCCCCTACCTATCCAGTCCACATCTCCAAGACTCCAACTCCAGGTCGTGGCGACGACGGCTAATGGCCATGGCCCCTAATGGCATGACTGATGCTTAGTGCCATGTATGTGCTTTGTTACTTTTGTATACTTCTATGAATGGTGTGCAACTTCTATGGATGATGTACAACAGTATAGGTGCAATTATGAGATGTGACTCAGTGTATTACTATAAACTGTATGGTTTTAACGGTCTTGATCTCTCAATGTCCTATACAGTTTATGTTGGTTTCCTATCGACAATATTCATTGTAGCCCATCACTCCGTTTGTATTTAGTGTTTACGCGTATTATTCAAAAAATATTCGTTCCGATGATTATCCGAACTTATTTTATATGTATTCATTCGAATATTATCCATATCCGTATCCGGCACTATCCATGTCCGAATCCGTATCCAGCACTATCCGTGTCCGAATCTGATCCGATAAAATTATATGGATCAAATACAATACGAGTGGTTTTCGATCCATATCCGATCTGTTTCACCCCTATAAGTCGGTCAGCAAGGAAGTGTTAAAGATAGAGTTGTAGTCTCTTCTGTATCCTAACTGATCATTATCTGTTGTAACAACCTAGCATTATCTCTAAGTGTTTTCTCTTCTGTAGCCAATCTGGCAATAGGCTGTAACTCTCTTATATATACCGATAGCAATACAGAGAGGGGTTACGACTCCTGTTTCACAACTTCTCCAGATTTCCTTCTCTTCTTTCATGGTATCAGAGCCTTGATCCAAACCACAATGACTAGCAATAGTTCTAGTTCATCCTCAATGTCTGGAGCAGATGGCATCATCAACATTGGAGCGACCGCATCAACAACAGCTGGGATTTTTTCTCCGGTCTCCACATTTGGTCAACTGATCAATGTAAAACTGGGACAGGACAATTATCTTCTGTGGAAAGCTCAGTTCCTGCCGTATCTACGCAGCGAGCAGCTGCTAGGATATGTTGATGGATCAATTGAAGCTCCGGCAAAACTGATCACTCAGGGATCTAGTGATGGAGTCACCATGATCTCAAACCCTGCTTATATGCAGTGGTTGCAAAAAGATCAGCTGGTCCTGAGTGTGCTTCTATCATCTCTATCTCCAAATGTCATGGCGCAGGTGATGCTACTGACTACTGCCCGTGAAGTTTGGGAGGCCCTCGACCGCATGTTCTCGTCAGGCGGTTCAAGAGCGAGGATCATGCAGATCCGTCGCCAACTCGCAACCATCCAAAAGAAGGATTTGGGTGCAGGAGAATTCTTCAACAAAGTCAAGCATCTTGCAGACACCTTAGCTACTCTTGGCCAACCATTGTCTGATGATGAGATTGCTACATATCTCTTCATGGGACTCGACAGCGACTATGATCCGTTGGTCACATCGCTGAATACAACAAAGGAGTCTCTCACCTTAGATGAGATTTATGCTCATCTCATGAACTATGAGCTTCGTCATGAATAGAACAACATCGTTGTTCATCCTTCCGTTAACTCTGCATCTCGTGGCCGTGGTCATGGTCGAGGTGACAGTGGCCGTGGTGATTATGGTTGTCCTGATGGTGGCCGTAGCAATGGCAATCGCTTCAATAGTTCTGCCAAGCTCCAGATCCCCCTCCAGGAGATGGAGCCCGCTTTGCCCATTTTCGGCATCGCCCCAGGGGCTGGCTTGATGCCCCTGGGACGTGTGCGCCTTCCCGTCACCTTTGGGAAGGAAAGCAACTACCGCACGGAGATGGTAGATCTTGAGGTCGTCTCCTTCGACCTCCCGTTCAACGCCTTGCTTGGTCGACCGGCTTTGGCCAAGTTCATGGCGGTAACCCACTACGGCTATGCGGTGGTGAAGATTCCGAGACCCGCTGGTCCCATCACCATCCAGGTGGATAAGACGGAAGCCCTACGCTGCCACAAGGATGCGATGGATGTGGTCGGCGCCACCTGCTCTGGCCGTAATGAGGTAGCATCCCCCGGTGCCCCTCAGGCGGAGAACCGCACCTCACTCGCCTCGGCTGGTGACCTGCGAGCGATGCCTCTGAAGGAGGGCGAGCCTGGGAAGAGCGTCTCCATAGGCGCCCGTCTCAGCGCCAAATAGGAAGACGTTCTCGTCACCTTCCTGCGGTCTAATTCCGACGTGTTTGCTTGGCACCCGTCCGAGATGACCGGGGTTCCCAGGGAGGTGATCGAGCACCACTTGGCGACGCTGCCCAGCGCGCAGCGTATCCGGCAGAAAATCCGGAGACAGGCCCCCGAGCGGCAAGATGCCGTCAGACAGGAGGTAGAGAAGCTTCTGAGCACGGGGATTGTTCGTGAGGTCTCTCACCCTAAGTGGCTCGCCAACCCTGTACTCGTAAGGAAATCCAACAAGAAGTGGCGGATGTGCGTCAACTTCACCGACCTCAACAAAGCCTGCCCGAAGGACCCTTACCCACTGCCTCGAGTTGATCTCATTGTCGACTCGACCGCAGGTTGCGAATTGCTGTGCTTTCTGGACGCGTACTCTGGGTACCACCAGATTAGCATGGCCCTAGAAGACGAAGAGAAGACCGCATTCGTCACCCCTATGGGCGTGTATTGTTATATCAAAATGCCATTCGGGTTGAAGAATGCAGGTTCAATCTACCAGCGCACCATGCACGCCATGTTCCGTTCCCAAGTCGGGCGCAACCTGGAGGTGTATGTGGACGACCTGGTAGTGAAGACCAAGAAAGGCGAAGGGATCATTGAAGACTTGGAGGAAACCTTCGCCAACTTTCGGAAGGGCGGACTAAAACTCAACCCCAAGAGATGCCTGTTTGGGGTCCAGTCGTGGGATCGAGGTTAACCCCGACAAGATAGCAGCAATTGAGCATATGAAGCCGCCCACTCGACTCAAGCAAGCTTAGTGCTTGGCAGGTCGATTGGCCTCCCTCGAGCGTTTCATCGCTCGGTTGGGAGAAAGAAGTTTGCCTTTCTTCAAGCTACTCAAGAAGACTAACCGTTTCGAGTGGACGGAGGAGGCTCAACTGGCTTTTGAAGACCTAAAGAAGTACCTCTCCTCCCCGCCAAGATCTTGGTTGCCCTCACCGCCGAAGCGATTGCTTTTGTACATAGCTGCCACCCTGCGGTGGTAAGCGCTGTCTGGTGGCGGAGAGGAGTAATGTGCGTGGCCAGGTTTACTTTGTCGACAAGGTCTTTGCATGATGCGGAAATTCGATATCCACTGGCCCAGAAGATGCTGTACGCAGTCCTGGTGGCATCCAGGAAGCTGCGCCATTACTTTCAGGGGCGAGAGGTGGTGGTCGTTATGGCCTACCCATTGAGGGAGATTCTCCATAACCGGGAAGCGGAAGGCCGTATCGCCAAGTGGTCGGTGGAGCTTGGGGAGTTCTACCTCAAGTTTGTCCCCCGTACCGCCATCAAGAGTCAAAAGCTGGCGGAGTTCATTGCGGAGTGGACTCCCGCCGCCTTGGAGAATGAAGAGGACCCTGTGCCTCCCCCTGGATGCTTTTCTTCGACGGCTCTTTCAGGTTGGAAGGCGCGGGGGCTGGGGTGGTCTTGATCGCCCCAACCAGGGACGTCCTCCTGTACGTAATCATCCATTACTTCAAGGCCACTAATAACATTGCAGAGTACGAAGGGCTGCTAGCAGGTCTACGCGCCACTGCAGCTCTAGGAATTCGACGCCTTCAAGTCAAGGGAGACTCTCTGCTGGTGATCAACCAGGCGCATAAGGAATTCCAATGCTCCGACCCGGTCATGGCCGCCTACCTATCGGAAGTTCGGAGATTGGAGCGCCGCTTCGATGGGCTGGGTTTTACCCACATCCCTCGGCGAGACAACCATCTAGCGGACGAACTGTCTCAGCTCGCTTCGTCCAGATCGGTTATTCCAACCGGAATCTTTGAAGAAAGATTATCTCAGCCGTCCGTTGTGATCCCCGGCGAGGGTGGAAACGGCGTTGAGAGTCCGGTTGAAGAACTCTTGGGAAAGCCCCCTCGACCGTCCGCTGCAGCCCCTAAACAAGGTAGGAGCACTAGGGCGTGTCCTGAAGGGGCCTTCGAAGGAGGATCTGTGCAAGCCACCACCGTTGCACCTGAACAAGGCACGCGCGGTGGTGCAGCTGCGACTCGGGACCTCGTGAGAGGACCTCCGTGGTCGTCTGTTGTAGCCCCTGAACAAGGTAGGAACAACAGTGCACTGCCGGCCGGTGACCTCGAAGGAGGACATCCGCGTCCGTCCGTTGTAGCACCTGAACAAGGCACGCGCAATGGTGATGCAGTGGTGAGGGCTCTCGAGAGGGCCATCGCAACCGCCCGCCGTCGCAGCCCCTGAACAAGGTAGGAGCGGCGGTCTTCATCCGGTCGGGGCCCTCGGAGGAGGACCAACGCGACTGTCCGACGCCGCCCCTGTCCCTGGGGGCCGCGGCAAAGGTGTTTATCCGGTCGAGGGCTGCAAAGGGTGTCCACCTCGACCGTCCATTGTCGCCCACAGGTTTGATGGGGACAATGGTGCTGGTGTCTTAGCCCTCGATGTCGAAGTGCGGCAGACTGCCCCCGACATCGGCGAGTGGCATTCTGTTCCCGACGGTGGCGAGAGGCCCAGGGCCCGCCTTTCCGGGACAGAGAGCACCGGCCCCGCTACGGTGGCGCCAGGGGAAACGCTCGCCCAAGCGGAGTACCTGTGTGACCATCTGGTTGCCACACTTGGCCGGGAAGAAGTATGGATGGCCCCTATCCTGACCTTCCTGCAAGACCAAGTGCTCCCCGACGATGATGCTGCAGCCGAGAAGATCGCACAAAGGGCTAAGTGCTATACTCTAGTAGGCGAGGACCTATACCGCCGGAGTCGAAATGGTCTTCTGCTGAAGTGCATCACTCGGGAAGCGAGGAGTTCTCTACTCTCTGAGATCCACGAGGGCGTGTGCGGGAGCCACATATCCGGGCAGATGCTGGTCGGCAAGGCGTTCCATCAAGGATTCTACTGGCCCACAGCCCTCCAGGATGCCTGCGAGCTGGTAAGACGATGTACTGCATGTCAATTTCATGACAGGCGTACACATCGCCCCGCCTAGGCTCTCCAGACGATACCCCTTTCATGACCGTTCGTGGTCTGGGGCTTGGACATTCTGGGTCTGTTCCCACGGGCCCAGGGAGGCTTCACCCACCTGTTCGTCGCCATCGACAAGTTCACCAAGTGGATTGAAGCCGAAGCAGTGCGCGCCATCACGACCCCTGCTGCCATCAAGTTTATCCGGGGGATCTTCAACCGCTTCGGGGTCGCCAATCGAATTATCACCGACAATGCCTCACAGTTTACCAGTGTAGGTTTTTTGAGCTTTTGCGAAGAAATGGGCACCAAGGTGTGCTTCGCGTCAGTAGCGCATCCCAGGAGCAATGGACAAGTGGAGCGCGCAAATGCGTTGGTGCTGAAGGGCCTCAAGACAAGAGCATTCGACAGACTCCAGAAGCGAGGGGCATCGTGGAAAGAAGAACTCCCCGCTATGTTGTGGTCCCTCCGCACCACACCAAGCCGGGCGACCGGCGAAACACCGTTCTTTCTGGTCTACGGTGCCGAAGCCGTTCTTCCCTCCGAACTGACGTTTAGATCCCCGCGGGTGGCGGCCTTCACAGAGGAAGGCCAAGAGGATCTTCGGCGAGAAGACATCAACCTACTGGAAGAAGCAAGGGACCGGGCCACTGTTCGAGCCGCCCGGTATCAGGAGTCTCTGACGCTACGACGCCTCTCGAGTCAACCAGAGGACGTTGGTGGTGGGAGACCTCGTGCTGCGACAAATCCAAACGCATGCCAGTCGCAACAAACTGTCTCCCGCTTGGGAGAGGCCCTACAAGGTGATCTCAGTGTCGCGACCAGGCGCCGTTCGATTGGCGACAGAGGAGGGCCAAGAGCTGGCGAACTCTCAGAACATCGAGCTGCTGCATAAATTCTACCCCTGAAGATGTAAATGTTTGGCACCCAAAGGCCAGCCGTTTCTACGGCTGTCGTCACGCAGGGGAGTGTTTGGTTTCGAAGGCTTTTTTGCTTTGATCTTTCCATTCTTTTCCTGCGCATACCAAGGAGGATCGTATGTTATCGTGGTCGCCCCTGGTTCTAGGCTATATTGGTTATTCCCTGTTTGACGGATGGTGGCTTCCGGCGCCAAAGTCGTACAAGGTCAGGCGACCAGGGGTTGTGCGCGGCCCGGTCTCGTAAGACGGTCAGCTCCGCCGACACCGCTAAGTCCCCCGCCCCTGGCTCCCCTGTTTCCTTACACGCAGCCTCGCGAAGCGTAGTCCCAGGTCACTTGGAACGTAAGCCCAGTTAGTTTTAGAACCTCGGCGCACCACGCAAGGGGACTTAGCACAAAAACTTTTTGTGGTGAACGATTACTTCGGGTGACTAAGACGTACAAGGTCGGACGACCAGGGACTGGGCGCGGCCCGGTCTAGTAAGACGGCCAGTTCCGCCGACACCTATAAGTCCCCCGCCCCTGGTTCTCCCCGTTTCCTTACATGTAGCCCTGCGAAGTCTAAATCCAAAACAGCGAAAAGTCTAAGTCCCCCCAGAAGAAGGCACATGCGAAGGAAAGAAGTTGCGGCACCACCGTGCCTCAAAACTCCAGCTTTTCGGAAGATATCCCTTAATAGGCGCTACCTGACGAGTGACATTATTTGCAGCAAGTTATTTTTGCTAGGGCGACCAGGTACCCCGGACATTCTTTGGCGAGCACGTCCAACTTCGTCGAGCGGTTCGGGAGCTGATCGTCCCTCATCGAAATTAACCATTATATGCAGGCAAAGTTGGCAAGCGAGAAGGTAACATGAAATACTTTGACGGTACCCAAAAAGTACTAACAAGTTTCATGATTACAGACTACGAAACAAAATAAGATTAAGGCAGCAGCCTTCGAAAGGCTACTGGTCGTCGGCACCGCCAGTTGCTGCGTCCCCAGCATTCGCGCCACCGTCGTCCCCGGCGTCTCCAGCTGCCGGGTCGAGGCCCGCTGGGGCCTGAACCTGCATCAGCCCGGCGATGAACTCCGCAACCTCCTGCACTCGTGCGCGTGCCTCCGCCTCGTCTCCTTCAATGCCCACCACTGTCACTAAGGCATTGAAGGAAGCGTCGTGTCGGCGCGCAAAGACGCCAAAGACGTAGGAAGCTGCCCGATAGCCCGCCCGCCTCGACGACCGAGCGCTCGGCGAGGGCGGCGGGCAGATTCTGGAGGGCCTTCGCAGCTCGGTTCTCCCCCGCTGCGTACTGCGCGGTGGTGGACTCCTGCGGAGGCGCAAGCACCGCGCCAAGTGGCGCCAGGCTCGCCCTCATGCTCCCGTAGGCCTCACGGAGCATGGCAGTGAGGTTGTGGAGCACTTTATGGTGCTCCGCAGCAGCCCTGTCTCGCATCGCCTCATCCGCCCGGGCCTGGACGACCGAGGCGGCGTTCTCCCGAGCCAATGCCGCCTCGGCCCTCTCCTTCTCCTCCCGCAAAGCGGCCAACTGCTGGGGGTACCAGGCGAGGTGGGCCGCAACTGTGGCGAGAATAGTGCCGATACCCGTGTGCACTCGCTGGAGATCCGCGAGCACTTGGGTATGGTCGCACTTCGGCCGAGGAGCGATCGCCGCAGAGCGCAGGGGCGCCGCTTGGGCGCTGTAGAAGATGTCCCGGCCCCAGTGCGGTGAGGCACTATCGGGACCGATCCGCTGAAACACCGCCCTCGTAGGCGACCGAAAGGCGAACCCCGACGCCGGGAGGACGAACGGGCGAGGGCGTTGCGCCGCTCAACTCCATAAGGACTGGGGGTAGAAGAAGAGGATGCCGCAGGAGGCGGCATCGAAACCGTCGGCGCCGGCGGGGCCGCCGCTATCTCCGGGGCAGTGGTCGTCGGCACCCCGGAGGTGAAAACTACTCCCCCTAGTGTCGCAGGAGGAGTAGCAGGCACGGCGCTGCTAGAAGCGTCGCCCGAGAGGTGGGGCATCTTCGGATCCGTGGCCGGGGGATCGTCGATCATTGGGCGTTTCCCGACAACGCGATCATCGGAGGCCGCAAGATCACTGATCACCAAAGGACCCCTGGGTGGTACCACCGCAAGGCTGGTGGGGTCCATTGGTGGAAACCCCCTTGTAATCTGGTTCCGCTCCACGGGATCCATATCGGCTAGAGGACGGACCCCTACGGAGAATGTCGGGACCCGAATCTGCAAATCCGGACCCTCTGTGTGTTCAGCACTAGTCCAGGATCACGCTAGTGCACACAGTCTCAACATTGGTAAATATCACAATCATACCACTCGATACTAATAAAGTACTTTATTTAAATAATCAAATCAAGTTGCTTGACCTTAAGGTCAGAAGTACAAATATACATACACGCAGGCGAAACTTATTAAAAGAGAAATAATAGCAGCGAAAAATAAGATAACTTCGTGGCGCCATCCAGTATACCACAGGCAACTGACTGGGACTCGCACCCTAGCTAGACGGTCCCTCTGGGAGCTCCTCCTCCAAAGCTGGTGTAGATTCTTCTTCAACTTGTGTTGTTTTGTGGCAAGGGTGAGTACTTGGTACTCAGCAAGTCATGCACAGAATGCAAGCTAATATACTATATGCATGGCTTGATACAAAGGAATAGCTCAAGGTATATTTGCAGTAAACAACATTTGACAAGTATCATAAGTAGATTCGAAAGCAGTAGAAACAAGTATAAGATCAATAACTTTTCAAGGAGTTTAGTAAACATCTTTCCATTCCTAATCCACATTTCCATCAACATCATTATTAAACCAAACCCAACCTTTCAAGTCCAAGTTATTTTCAAGAAAGTCTAACCCTTAACTGTAATTCCCGAGCAATGTCCAATACCGCAGACACGGCTATTCGAATAGATTTTTAAACTCTGCAGAGGTTATGCACTTTGCCCACAAGATACAGTCAAACACCACAAAGGCGAGTTCCCGTAACAAAGTCTTTCGGAAACCTCTAACAATACAAATGGTCCTCTCCGGTGTTGCACACTAACCCTTCCCTTAGCTAAGGCGAAGTTTAGGCCAATCAACCGTTAGATGGGTACCTGGCCGCAGCCCCGATGCGCTCCCGCATTACAACATACACACAAAGGGTGTAGTTGACACCCAGATGTCCCAGTGCACGTTATTAGCAACTTAATCAACTAGGTCCGTCCCATTATGGACATGTGGTTGCAAGATTGACTCAGTTCAAAGGCTTGCAAGGTTACGCCCTTAGAGTGACCAGGCAAGACTACCCAAGAACCAAACCAACATTCCCGTGCCACAACTGGCCCACCCGATCATTCTTGCCACATGCCCCTGGCCAAAAGCTATTTATCAAAGCCCAGTTGATTACCATGCACCACGTGCCATCAACATCACATGATACCTTTCCAAAATAGGTTCAATATATCATTAAGTCAATATTAACATTTGATTGTCCAAAATCATGTCATGAGCACGAGCGTGTCTAAGCAATATACTACAACGGTCTAAAACCCATGTTGGCAATTTTAGTAATGTCCAACTAGTAAACCACAACTAGGGTGACAAGGGTCATGGCACATATTTAATCAACCAAGGTGTCATACAAAGAATTAGGCATTTATCTAATTACCCATAATTAAGTAAAGCATTTTCTAATTTAAACTAGCATGCAATAATTTGAATCAAAATAGGTTTCAAAATGGGATCAACATGGTCAAAGCATAACTTGCCTTAAAAAAGTACTTGCTCTTGGTCCCGAAAGCTCTCGGTCAATACTTCTCCTTCGAATCCTTCCAGGTACTTCCAACGCTCTACTGTAACGCGTGCAATAGCAACAAATGAATAAAACAGTAGACAAAAAGTGTCCAAACATCCAAATAAAGTTCATAAACAGAGAGAACACAATTTTATGAATTTTTAGAAACTGGAATCGTCAAATTCGGAGTTCAAATGAAAAAGATACAAGCATTTAAAGTTTAAATAATCAATTAAATAATATTACAGAGAAAAAATTTAGTCCAAAAATTAAATAAAATTCATAATTAGATAGATCTCAATTTTATACAAATTTAGAAATTTGAATCACTCAAATCGGAGTTAAAATGCAAAAGTTATAAGCGTTTGAAGTTTGAATCAAAATCTGAAATCTTTATTCAAATTAATAATTCATTTTCTTTTTCGGGAAATCTTTTATTGCGTCAGCGTGACACGTGGCAGCCTCTGATTGGTCCACGTCAACCCAGCTGACGTCAGCACTGGTCCACACGCACGGCTTTGTCCACGGTGGACCCGGTCCACTGGACCGTGTCGCTGACAGGTGGGTCCGCCCTGTCAGCGGCGCGGGTTCACGCCCGCGTGGGCGCGGCTAACGCGTGGGCCCTCTGACACGCGGGCCCCGCGTGTTAGTGGCTCGCACTCGCGCCTGCACGCGCGGTCAGGGCGCACGTGGCATGTTCACGGCCGTTGATTTGAAAATCAACGGCCCAGATCGGATCTGGGTGATGCACGTTTGAAACTGGACGGTTGATCTGGTCCGTTGGATCTAGATCCAACGATCCAGATCCAATCTAGGTTCTACGAGTTCGGAAAACACGTGATCTCACCTCAATCGCACGATCAAGATCGGACGACGCGCAGAGCTCGCGAGGGCTGATGGCGGTGCGGTGGTCGGGGACGAACGGAGCTGGGGAAGGCGACCTTTGAAGCGTCGTTGCGGTGTTCCTCCGGTGAGATGGGTTCACGGCTCGGGCGCGTCTCGGCGAGGGGGTTTTGGATCCGGGCTCGGTGTCGACGGAGCGGCTCTGGATACGGCGGAAGACGGCAGAAACCACCGTGGAGACCTGATCAACTCCGGCGAGCAATCAGGCACAAACGGCGGCGGCTTGGGCTGGGAGAGCTTGGGTGAAAGGGCGCACGGAGGAGGGGGTTCTCGGAGGCGGCGCGGGGCTTTAAATGCCCTCGGCATGCGCGCGTGGGGCGGAGCCCTAGGCCCACACGGCGGAGCAATCCGAGCCGGATTCGGCCGGGGAAGACGACACCTCCACCGTCCACGTGGCGCGATCCACGGCCACGATGGCCCGGCGCGCACGGATCCGGATCGGATCCGATCGGACGGAGCGGCGCGGATCCTAATCGTTGGATCCGTATCCAACGGTCCACGGGGATTAGGGTTGGGACGCGGTTCGACCGAGTCGGCTGGTTCGGGTCGGACTCGAACTCGAGTCTGACTCGGGCTCGGTCAGATGAATAGTGCAAACCCGGTTTTGATTTTCCAGCGATTTAATAATCAAAATAATTTCCAGTAATTCATTTAATTCAAGAAAAATAGCAAAATACTCAGAAAAATTCCAGAAAATATTTTGGGGCATTTGGGACTCAAATAAAATATTTCCATCAAAATTTTATTTGCAAAGTTAAATTCTTTAATTATTTCAAAATGGAATAAATTCAAATAAATTCCAAATAAATTCCAGAAAATTCCAAAAATTCACCAAAGTGCCAAATCATACATGAATTTAAGAAAAGCAAAATTTTGGGGTGTTACAGAAAACACCAGGTCACCAGCGGGGACTGGGAGCAACTCCTTCACCCATCTCATGAGGAGGGAGTTGGTTAGATTCCTGTCGCCTGACACAAAAAAAGGAGGGAGTCAGAAGATAAAGAGTGCAAGGAGAAGCCATATGTGCAAAAGAAAACAAAGACTTACTGCCTGGGTACGTCCTGGTCAGGTCGTCGTCGCCCATGTAGTGCCACGCGTGGGCGAACACAAAGATGCAGGGGGCTGATCCTTCGGGACACGTAGTCTCGAACAACCAGCACCCCAGTGAGGTCGGCGTCCCGCAGGTGCTGAATGCGGTTCGCCATGGCCCGGAGTTCGGCTGTCTCTTCGACAGCCGCATTCCAGTCCTCATTCCCCTTCGCCGCAGCGGACGGAATGGCGAGGACGTCTGCACCACTGTCGTCGGCTACGTACAGCCAGTCCTCCCTCCATGCCCTCTAGTTCGATTTCTGCTGGAAGGAAATGTAGTGGGGGACCATCCCGTCGTGGAGCCGGAAGTGGCAACTCCCGGTGACCTCCCCATCACTAGTGGTGCGGAGGGAGTAGAAATACCGGAAAAGGGGAAGGCTGGGCTTCACCCCCACAAACATCTCGCACAGATGTGCGAAGACGGCAAGGATGACGATGGAGTTGGGGGAAAGGTGGAGATGGTGCACTCCATAGAAATGGAGGACCATGAGGAAGAACTCGGAGAATGGCGGGACTAGGCCCGCCGCAAGCGCCCATCCGAAGAGCACGATCTCCCCAAGTTCGGGCCTGGGAGATCGTGTCCCGCGGCGAAGTCGGAGGGCTCCCTCCGGCGCCATCCGCGATAGGGATCGTACCCTGTCGTCACTAACTTGGGATTGGGGAAGGATCGCCATTGGCAAGAAGGAAGGAAGAGGAGACTGCAGTGAGAAGCGTCAAGATTCAAGGCGAAGCGTAGAAGACTCCTGGGGGTAGGAGAGCATATATATATGCTCTCCCCCCCCCGGCGGTTCGTGAAGAGGGTTAATCATGAAGCGTCGCTTCGGAAAGCACGAAAAAGATGGCCGAAGCAGAAGAGTTGAAGGCGGTTCGGTACCCTGACATGTTTATGGTGGGCCGCCCAAGAAAGCGCTGTGCTTTTACTCTGACAAGTCAAAAGTCCGCACGCTTCTCTGCCAGTACTCTCCCCGCCCTCAAAAAAGGTGCGAGGAGGCCCACGTGGCTATGTGGCGAGCAGAGCGTCCTCAAGCCCTCCTCACGGGGCGAGGAGGCCCACGTGGCCACGTGGCGAGTAGTGTCCTCAAGCCCTCCTCGCGGGGCGAGGAGGCCCACGTGGCAACGTGGCGAGCAGAGCTCTTAAGCCCTCCTTGCCGGGCGAGGAGGCCCACGTGGCTACGTGGCAAGCAGCATCCAAAAGCCCTCCTCGCGGGGCGAGGTGGCCCGCGTCATAGGACGCAAGGGTGAAGATGGCTTCGCCCAGAAGCCTCCCATGGGGCATGGTGTCAGGGCATTTAATGCGGGGCATGGCTCTAAGTCCCTTTTCCTAACATACCGCGACTGGCCTATCAGGGGAAGCACATAGCCCTGACGGCTCGTGATGTAGCGGCAGAAAGAAGGAGGCCCCAAGATGGGATGGCATTAATGGAATGTAATTAATGAACCGTGTAGCAACATAGATTTGTCCCCCCCCACTTGCTCAGGTCGACCAGGAGTATATAAGGGCGGATGGGTGTACAAGGGAGGGGGGAGGACGGCACGAACGAGAGCTTTGGCTAAGACTAACGAAAACCTCAGCCAGGACGTAGGGCCATTACCCACCTTGGGGGGCCCGAACCTGGGAAAAAACGGTGTGTGTCTACTGTTTATCTTCCCCGGGACGGCGAGGAGAGAGTGACCGGATTATGTCTCCGCTAAGCACACCCCCAAAACAGAACTAAAACCTCCCTCGTGGGATGATACTATTGTAAAAAACGCTGACATCAGATATTATCCGATGGATAATATCCGAGCATTTTTTCGGATACTATTCGCCGGATAATATCCGAATTCCCGCCTCTTTAGCTTAGCCCGGCTTGGCCCATATGTCACTAGCCGGCCCATCTAGACTTGAGTTGAAGCGGAACCCTAGGTCTCTAGCCGGCTAGCTGCCACTTTAGTTCCCTCATTCCCTGCCTGGCTCCTACCTATCCAGTCCACATCTCCAAGACTCCAACTCCAGGTTTTGGCGACAATGGCTAATGGCCATGGCCCCTAATGGCATGACTGATGCTTAGTGCCATGTATGTACTTTGTTACTTTTGTATACTTCTATGAATGGTGTGCAACTTCTATGGATGATGTACAACAGTATAGGTGCAATTATGAGATGTGACTCAGTGTATTACTATAAATTGTATGGTTTTAACGGTCTTGATCTCTCAATGTCCTATACAGTTTATGTTGGTTTCCTACGGACAATATTCATTGTAGCCCATCACTCCCTTTGTATTTAGTGTTTACGCGTATTATTCGAAAAATATTCGTTCCGATGATTATTCGAACTTATTTTATCTGTATTCGTTCGAATATTATCCATATCCATATTCGACACTATCCATGTCCGAATCCGTATCCGGCACTATCCGTGTCCGAATCTGATCCGATAAAATTATATGGATCAAATACAATACGAGTGTTTTTCGATCCATATCCGATCCGTTTCACCCCTATAAGTCGGTCAGCAAGGAAGTGGTAAAGATAGAGTTGTAGTCTCTTCTGTATCCTAACTGATCATTATCTGTTGTAACAACCTAGCAATATCTCTAAGCGTTTTCTCTTCTGTCGCCAATCTGGCAATAGGCTGTAACTCTCTTATATATACCGATAGCAATACAGAGAGGGGTTACGACTCCTTTTTCACAACATCTCTAGATTTCCTTCTCTTGTTTCATGGTATCAGAGCCTTGATCCAAACCACAATGACTAGCAATAGTTCTAGTTCATCCTCAATGTCTGGAGCATATGGCATCATCAACATTGGAGCGACCGCATCAACAACAGCTGGGATTTTTTCTCTGGTCTCCACATTTGGTCAACTGATCAATGTGAAACTAGGACAGGACAATTATCTTCTGTGGAAAGCTCAGTTCCTGCCGTATCTACGCAGCCAGCAGCTGCTAGGATATGTTGATGGATCAATTGAAGCTCCGGCAAAACTGATCACTCAGGGATCTGGTGATGGAGTCACCATGATCTCAAACCCTGCTTATATGCAGTGGCTGCAAAAAGATCAGCTGGTCCTGAGTGTGCTTCTGTCATCTCTATCTCCAAATGTCATGGCGCAGGTGATGCTACTGACTACTGCCCGTGAAGTTTGGGAGGCCCTCGACCGCATGTTTTCGTCAGGCAGTTCAAGAGCGAGGATTATGCAGATCCATCGCCAACTCGCAACCATCCAAAAGAAGGATTTGGGTGCAGGAGAATTCTTCAACAAAGTCAAGCATCTTGCAGACACCTTAGCTACTCTTGGCCAACCATTGTCTGATGATGAGATTGCTACATATCTCTTCATGGGACTCGACAGCGACTATGATCCGTTGGTCACATCGCTGAATACAACAAAGGAGTCTCTCACCTTAGATGAGATTTATGCTCATCTCATGAACTATGAGCTTCGTCATGAACAGAACAACATCGTTGTTCATCCTTCCATTAACTCTGCATCTCGTGGCCGTGGCCGTGGCCATGGTCGAGGTGACAGTGGCCGTGGTGATTATGGTTGTCCTGATGGCGGCCGTAGCAATGGCAATCGCTTCAATAGTTCTGCCAATCGTGGTGGTCAAGGCAATCATCACAATCAAGGAGGACGACCGTCATGTCAGATTTGTGGTAAGATCGGCCATGTCGCCCTCAAATGTTACAATCGCTTCAATCATGCTTTTCAGATGGAAGAAAGTCCAATTGCTGCAGCAGCATCCACTCAATCTTATTCAGTGGATTCAAATTGGTACTCTGACACGGGCGCCACCGATCACATCACAAGTGATCTTGATCGCCTCACTGTGAAAGATCGCTATCATGGCAGAGATCAAGTTCAAGTGGCCAACGGTACAGGTATGCACATTAGTCACATTGGTCATTCTCATGTTCATACTCCATATCGAACTCTGGCCATGAAAAACATTCTTCATGTTCCTCAAGCCTCCAAACATTTACTCTCTGTCCACAAATTTTCTAAAGATAATAATGTGTACTTTGAGTTTCATCCCAATTTCTTTGTCATCAAGGATCAAGCAACGAAGATGATTCTTCTGCAAGGGGAATGTAAGGGTGGTCTTTACCCTTTGTCACCAGGCGCACTGGATCATATTAATTTTGCTCTCTCTGGTGTTAATCATCCATGGACCGGTGGCATTGTCGCCTGGGACATCCATCATCTACAATTGTTCAACATGTTCTCCAGCAGTCCAGTCTCCCAGCCTTTCAAGAGTCCAATAAATCTAATGTTTGTGATTCCTGTCAACAGGGCAAAAGTCATCAACTTCCTTATTCTTTGTCGCAACATGTTACCTCCTCCCCTCTTGAACTGGTTCACTCGGATGTTTGGGGACCAGCTCAAGTTTCAGTAGGGGGTTTTAGATATTATGTCAGTTTTGTAGATGATTTTAGTAGATTCACTTGGATCTACCTACTGAAAAATAAATCTGAAGTGTTCCATGTTTTTCGTCAGTTTCAATCTCATGCTGAATGTATGTTGAATATTAAAATCATCACAATGCAAACTGATTGGGGAGGAGAGTACCGTCGCTTGAATTACTTCTTTAATCAAGTTGGTATTGCTCATCATGTCTCATGTCCTTATGCACATCAACAAAATGGCAAAGTTGAGCGTCAACACCGTCATATTGTTGAAATTGGTCTCTCCCTGCTAGCTCATGCTCACATGCCAATTCAGTTCTGGGATGAGGCATTCGTCACAGCAAGTTATTTGATAAATCGAATCCCCACGAAAACACTTGCCTTTGATAATCCTCTCCACAAACTTCTTGGTCGGCACCCTGATTACACTTTCCTGAAGGTGTTTGGATGCGCGTGTTGGCCTAATCTCTGACCTTTCAACAAACACAAACTAGCTTTCAGATCTAAACAATGTGTCTTTGTTGGTTATAGTCCTATTCACAAAGGCTACAAATGTTTAGATCCTACTTCTAGTCGTGTCTATCTATCACGCGATGTTGTGTTTGATGAAAGTC
The DNA here is from genome assembly GCA_036346355.1 of Rhipidocladum racemiflorum. NCBI lineage: Eukaryota > Viridiplantae > Streptophyta > Magnoliopsida > Poales > Poaceae > Rhipidocladum > Rhipidocladum racemiflorum. Next base: position 11,363,254 of record CM070584.1, read on the forward strand.
GTTTTCCACTTTCTGAACCATCCACAACCTCCACTACTACATCTTCCTCACAATCAAGTCTGTCTCCCATTTTTCTTCCTTCTGTCACGCCATTGAGTTCAGTTGTAGGAGGTGAACATCTATTGACCAATGATGATTATGTGTCTACCTCACATTTGCAGCAACCTGATTTGCAGCAACATGAGACTTCTTTGCAGCAAGAGCAGCGAGAGGAGCATTCCTTGCTAGAAGGACAACAAGAGCAGTCTCATTTGCAGGAGCTCTCCTCTTCCCAACCGGCTATGGCGCAACATCAGCAGGAGGAGACAACAGCAACAACACATTTGCATCCTATGATCACTCGACAAAGCGACAACACAAGAATTCCCAAAAGGTGGAATGATGGCACTATACTATATACTTGTTTAGCAGCCATAGCTGAGCCATCATCATACCAGGAAGCAATGCAAGATGCCAAGTGGAAACAGGCCATGGATGATGAATATAATGCTCTTATTCGAAACTCCACTTGGAAATTGGTGCCACCGGACAAACAAAAAAATGTTATTGATTGTAAGTGGGTATTCAAGCTTAAACAATTGATAAACACAAAGCCAGACTTGTTGCAAAGGGTTTTAAACAGCGAGCTGGAATTGATTATGAGGACACATACAGTCCAGTAGTGAAACCAGCTACACTTAGAATCATCTTATCTATTGTTGTTTCACAGGGATGGAGTCTCAGGCAATTGGATGTTCAGAATGCTTTCTTACATGGTGTCCTTGAAGAAGAAGTCTACATGAGGCAACCACCTGGATACAAGGATGAGAGGTATCCAAACTATCTGTGTAAACTTTTGAAGTCTCTTTATGGCTTGAAACAGGCACCTAGAGCATGGTTTGCTCGACTAAGTTCTAAACTGCTTGAACTTGGTTTTGTGCTCTCTAAAGCTGATGCTTCATTATTTGTGTTAAATCGAGATGGACACACAGCATATATGCTAGTCTATGTTGATGATATCATATTAACTGGTTCATCATCGTCTCTTACACAATGGATTATTGATCAACTTCAGAATGCTTTTGCTGTCAAGGATCTTGGTATTTCTCATTATTTTCTTGGAATTGAGGTCCAGAGGGATTCCCAAGGTCTAGTACTTACACAGAAGAAATATGTGGGTGATTTACTTCAAAGATCATCTATGAGCAAGTGCAAACCTGCCAACACTCCAATGTCTTCCACCGAGAGATTATCCAGAACAGAAGGCAAGCTGTTGTCAGATCAAGAGGCCACCTTATACCGCAGTATAGTGGGGGCACTCCAATACTTAACTCTCACTCGACCCGACATTGCATTTTCAGTCAATAAAGTCTGTCAGTTTCTTAGCTCACCCACGGATGTACATTGGGCAGCAGTGAAACGCATTCTGCGTTTTCTAAAGTTCACCATGTCTACAGGACTTCGGATCAACCGAGATTCCTCAACACTTTTAAGTGCTTTTTCTGATGCAGACTGGGCGGGATGCCCTGATGATCGTCGATCCACAGGAGGGTTTGCAGTATTCCTTGGATCGAACCTTGTGTCTTGGAGCTCTCGGAAGCAAGCTACGGTTTCCCGATCCAGCACTGAGTCAGAGTATAAAGCCTTGGCAAATGTTGCAGCCGAAGTGATGTGGATTCAGTCCGTGCTCAAGGAACTTGGCATTTTTCAGTCCAGACCACCATGTTTGTGGTGTGACAATCTTGGTGCCACGTATCTCTCAGCCAATCCTATTTTCCATGCAAGGACCAAACACATTGAAGTGTTGCACTCAAAGCTTTGGATATTTGGTTCATATCATCTAATGATCAGGTAGCTGATATTCTTACAAAACCATTACCGCTGAAGAAATTCTCTCAACTGAGTTCCAATCTTAACCTGATCGGTTATGATTGAGGGGGTGTGTTAAAAATAGAGTTGTAGTCTCTTCTGTATCCTAACTGAACATTATCTGTTGTAACAACCTAGCATTATCTCTAAGCGTTTTCTCTTCTGTAGCCAATCTGGCAACAGAGCCGGTACTAGGGGGGGTGCCGGGTATGCCCGGGCACCCCCAAAAATTTTACAAACTATATATATATATATATATATATATATATATATATATTCAATAGGTTAAATATGTTGATGATTTTATTTTGATTTTGATAGTTTGAGATTTTTAAAACCTTAGAACTACTTATATTACTTTTAGCAAATTTTAAATATATATGTTGTATTTATGATATTACAAAATGATTATACAAGACTATAGATTTATACGTATGAAGTGTGCACATCAAGGGATTACAATACCATTTTGAGCTCGAAAATCGTCACTGCTCATCACCGATTTTTGTCGAAAATCGGTAGAAACTGAATGGTTTCGAAATCAAAATCTTTAAACTCGGCAGTAGAAAAAAAATTGAAAAATGACTAATTTTGCCCATTTTTGACCGGTTTTCTTCAAAAATTTGGCAAACTAAGCGAAACAATTTGGAAACCGATTTTTAATTGATTTTCGAGCAATTTTCGCCAATTTTCGAGTGGTTTACGTCATATAAAATTTTCTGAATTTTTTCAATTGAACCGGTTTATCAACCGGTATAGTTTATCGAGCCGGCTAGATACGATCGAAAATCATGATTTTTGTTAATATTTGAAACTATGTGCACACCCATCAAAATTTTTCTAGTTCCGCCACTGTCTGGCAATAGGCTGTAACTCTCTTATATATACCGATATCAATACAGAGAGGGGTTACGACTCCTGTTTCACAACTTCTCCAGATTTCCTTCTCTTCTTTCAGGAAGAACAAAAAAATAGGCGCACACTGCTTGCGTTTGGAAGAATAAAATAAAGAGATCTGAAAGCGCATTTTTGTTGTTGATCAAAGGAATTTCATTTGTACATCGAAAGAAACAACTATTTCTATGTACTCTATCATATGAACTTGACAAAGATTGTCTACTTTTCCTTGAAAAGATGGTTAGAAATTTGCAAAATTTATAAAATCTTAACAAGCCCTAATAAATCTATTTTGAAATATTGTTTTATGCATCAAATATATATTACTAAAAATTTATAAATGTATTTAATATGGTATGTTAATGTATGTAAATCCCAAAATACAATCACTCAACTGTGATCAAAAAATAAAAAAAGGAAAATTTTAATTTCTGAAATTTAAAACATCCAACATTTCGTATTTAAATTTCAGAAAAGTATTTTGCTATCCAAATTTTAGGACTAGCTGCTTAAATTCAGTGTGCTTTACAGGGATTCCATTAGTTTCTCCGTGCGACAATTGGTGTTTCAATTACATAGACATCATATTGAACATTATTCATTTCATAGTTTCCGTAATAAATGGGCTGATTCACTACTGTGCTAAGAACGAAATTGTTTGTAAAGAATTTTAAGAAAGGTGACCCTAAGCCAAATATCATCATGTTTTCAGTTTTCAGTAGTGTAGCATAAGTCAAATTTACTAGTGACCCTAAGCCAAATTCACTACTGTACCTCAACGTCTGGCTAAGCAGAAATCAGAAAAATCTGAAACGATTCTTCGCCCATCGTTGCATCTGCCGTTCAGCCCTTCAACTCTGTTCCTATCCTCTCCATCTTTTTCATTTCAGTTTTCAGTAACGCACTGTGTCAAAGGTAATAATTATGACTTTTGGAATTGTAGTCGATTGTCACTGTCATTCTAGAAAGTCTAAGTTCAAAGTCTTGTGACTTTTGGAATTGTAATCGATTAGCGGAACATTTTCCATGTAATAATTAAGATGCAAGCGACAGTCTTATTATCAATAAAAGTTTGAAAGGAGTACAGTTGTGGATGTGGGTTTCTATTGTTAGTTCTTGAATCATAATTGTATTTGGGCACCTGTCATGGGATACTTAAAGGATGGCCGAAGAGCCATAGTTCTCGTCTAAACCATGGGAAGAAATGTTGAATTCAAAGTTACCCATATTGAAAGGAATCAGTTAGTATCGTCGGGAAACCACAACCTCTCGATGAGTGTGGTGTATGTTGGTCAGGAGAATTAAGGTCTCAAGGTACTAGGAGCCCCAAACGTCAATCAAGTGAGTTGAACCCTAGGCAAATACTGAGTACCAGTCTATCTAAACTGGACGTTCAAGAGTTGTTCAGTGTCAGGTAGGAAGCAGTGTTAGCAAATTTTGAGAAGATTAGCAGCACATCAGAAACCAGCCGGATTGCTACAACCCTTACTAGTTCCTGTTTGGAAGGAATAGGAATGGATTTCAACACTGGACTTCCTGGAACTAAGTCTGGGTATGATTCCATATGGATTATTGTGGATCATGAGTATTTGAAGGTTTCACCTCTCAAGAGAATGCGTCGATTCAGAGTGAGTGGGAAGTTGGTGCCCCGCTACATCAAACCATGCCCCGTGGTTGCCAAAAGAGGAGAAGTTGCTTATAAGTTGGAACTTCCGCCGCAGTTGTCCGGAGTACATGATGTTTTTCCTATGTCTCAGTGGAAGAAGTGTCTCAGAGTACTCGAGCATCAACTGTCATTGGAAGAAAGGGAGCTCAAAGAAGACCTGTCGTATCCGGAGTATCCCGTCAGGATTGTGGATGAAGCTGAGCGCCGAACCCGAAGTCGTGTGATCAAATTCTGCAAGGTTCAGTGGAGTAATCATTCTGAGAAGGAAGCTACCTCGGAGCGTGAAGAAGATCTTCGAGCAGAGTTTCCCGATCTATTTCTTTCTCCGTCCGAATCTCGGGGACGAGATTCTCTCTAAGGGGGTAGGTTTGTGACGCCCTAGTTTTCGCCTTTTGGAGAAAATCTAATTTAAATTATTTAAATTCAGAATTTGGAGTTTCCTTGGTGTTTAGTTAACCTGGCATCCTTTCCCATCCAAAATCGGGATTCAATTCCCTTCCGTTCGAAAAATCGAATTTCTAGATTCCCGCCGGTACCCGAAATTTTACCCGAGTCCAAAAATGCTCCAAAAATCCCAAAATCACTTCAATTGTGTCCCAAATATTCCAAAATGGTTTTTGGAACGATTCCCCGGATTTTTGGACCTTCGCTCCTATTTTATCTCGCGCGGCTTTTGTTTAATGCCCACTATTCGCGCCTGAATATTTAATTCCACAAATTTCATCCAAATTCCGCGAAACCAATTTTATTGGGTTTCAAATATTCCAAAATGGTTCTAGGAATTTTTCCGAAATTTTTAGACCATTTTTCCTAATTTTTCTCTTGGACGGTTCATTTACGTAACTCTCGGCCAATCACAAGTCGCCACGTGGCATGAATAGTGCTTCTTCTACTTCTAGCCATGGAAGAACAGAGAAGAGCTCTAGCTTGCCTCCCATGGTGGTCTCTCTCTTTAATCCTTCGTATCTCCCTCAATTCAACTCCAAATCGCGAACCGCCGGGTCCGTTGAATCCGCAACGACGAATCCCTTCCATTCCCCACCACCATTAAATCCAAATCTGGCTGGAATCTGAACGGTTAAGAAAAAACCAAAATCCACATAATCACTCATAACTCGGGCGTTTCTTCATCAAAGCACGCACTTCCACCTCCCATATCTTTGTATTGACATCCTCTTCCTGGTGGTAGCACCCATCCTCCGCCTTTTCAACTCATTCGCCCGAGAGATCGAAGAAACCGCCGAGGAACGCCGAGTTTTCGTGTTCTTCGTGTTCATCCCTCTAACTTCCTCTCCGGTGGGTTATTCTCCACTCCGTTTGTTTCCTTGTGATCGTGTGGAGGTCTAGATTCTCACTCATCAATCGATTCTAGGTTTCATCGAGAGTTGGCGACGAATTTCAAGTTTGGGTCCTTTCGGCCGAACCGGTGTTCTTCGTCGAATTCGTCGTCTCCGGCGAGCAATCGGTCAATTCCTTGCAAATGTAAGTCCCTCTAGATGTTCTCTTTGCGATCCATTGTTCATTTTAGTGTAGTTACATTCAATTTTCGGATAAATTTCGGATTTTGGAGAGAGGTGGAGGTTCTCTGTTTTGCTCATGCCGTCGCCGCAGCGACGCCAGGACTTCGCCCGCCCGGCCGGCGTGCCACCGCCTCCACGCCCCAGACTCGCCCGCTGGCCAGCCCGCGTCGTCGCCCACCACTGCTCGCGACGAGCGGCGCATGTCAGCCGCTGAAGCGCATGCCGCGCCGCCTCGGCCGCTTCCGGCCACAGACGCTCGCCGCCCCAACCAGCGCCGCTGCCACGCCCCTCGATCGGTCACGCCCGTTGCGCCGTGCCGCGCCACTTCGCCGCGCCAGCCTGCCAGCGCCGCCGCCTCGACCCGCCATCGCCCACGCCACGGTCCTCGCGCCCGAGCCAGCCGTGGCCAGCCTGCCAGCCGCCAAGGCCGCCTGATCTCACAAGCACCATCGCCTAAGCCCCATCAGCTGGAGCCGCCACCGCCGCGCCGCTTTGCCGTCAGCCGCCGCCGAGGGCCCCGCCGCCAAGCCGCTCCAGCCCCTGGCCTCCCCGCACCCACTGCCGCCTCGCCACTCCACGGCCGCCCAGCCCCTCCATTGCCGGCGCCCCTTGAGGACCTCCCCTCCTCTGTTCTATGGCCATAGAGCCATGGGGAAGAAGAGCTCAGAGGATGACAGGGAGGGCCCACGCGCCATAGAGTCCAAGAAATCAGAAAATGGAAAAAAAAGATGCTCTGGAATATTCCTCCTTCCATTTTCATGATTTTTCAAACTTCGGGGGCTCATATCTTTTCCGTCCGAACTCCGATTGACTCCGTTCAAATTTCTAAATTCATCTAAAATCAATACCTTCCTGCCAGTATAACTTTTATAATTTTTGGATTTTATTTATTTTTTTGTATTTATTTGTTGCTCCGTTTTGCGCGTAGCCGCCGACCCCGTCGAGTCCGCCGACCCCGTCGCCGGACTTCAAGACTTCGAGACCCTCACCGCGACCGAGGCAAGTCTCCTTGACGCATGTTGATCCTACAATTTATAACTGTTTTACCATGTTTTACAAATTGCATCGCTATTTATATTAAAGGATGATGTTAGCGTTAGGTTGTTAGTTATACCTGTTGTCCATACCTCCTTGATATTGTTATCCATGATCCTTTGTCGCCCTAGTATAGTAATCCAACAATATAAATGTTTTTGGAAAAATATTCTTTTATTAGGGAAATGACTATTTGGAAGACAGTGTGGATGGAACATATTAGTATAGAATGTAGATTGAAGCTAGGACCCAACTTGATTGGAGATTACATGAATATTAGTGTTGATGGAGATTATTAGTTATGAAATTGATTTATGAACGTTGGTGGTTGAAATGTTGTGAAGTTGGATTGTGATAGTAGTTCACACTGTAATGAATTGGGGGAAACTGTGGAAGATGTATGGTGTTGTGAAGTATTCATGATGGATTAAATAAATCATTGCAAGTAAATAATATGTTGAATTGGATTCCTTGAGCTGATAAAATAATATCAAGTGGAAATCCGAGTTAGTTGGATTATTAGTGTTTTGTTGGGAATTATTATTAAAGGACTGATTAAGAAATAGATGATTATGGAAATATAGACATGTGATAATCAATTATGGAGAATTGTGAATAGTCCAGAATAGTCGGTGGTTTAGTAAATAATAATATTACGTATTCTTGGTGGATTAAAGTAGATGATTTAGAGGTGGTAATGTGAAGGATTAAAGATATGATGTTATGAAGTATTATCGGTGGATTGTATTCTAGATGATTAGAGATGGTATTGTGAAGTATTCTCGGTGGTTTAGTAGACGATTTTGTGAAATATTCCTAGTGACTGATAAGATGGATCGTCGTATGAATGATGGAAAAATCAATAATACAAATTATAGTTCAAGGGAAATATTTCATATATGAACATGATTGTGGTTCCATAAGATTTTAGAGTTATGATAGTACCATGATGTACTTCCTACTTGTTGGATACTATATTGAATTGGATTATTCTTATGATTATAAAATTATGTCAATAGACGGATTATTGGAGAATATACAATTGATTATAAGGATTGTAATCAAACCCAAGGATTTGTATTTTATAAAATAAACTATTGGTGGAATAGAATAGTTCGGTAGAAATGCTTAGAATCGCAATCGGTCAGTAGTCACCTATGGGTGGGAAATTTCATTTATCCCTTGTAACTTTGTGTTGAAAGTTATAGGCAAGGAGTATTGCCGTTGGTTTACAAAATAAAAATAAAATGAAAAATGGTTTGGACTTGGGCGGAATGGTTTGTCTGGTGGGTGCGGATGGAGCGCTAGCTTTCATTGTGCAAGTACCGCCCCAAGTCAATTAAGGACCGACACTTATGATTGTCTCCATTCTAAGCATTACCGTACTACCACATGTCTATAATGGTACGACCTGGCTAACTAATTTGTAGAAACCTCACTTAGACTCACCAAACGGTGGAATGTGAGCGCCGGATAGAGGCAATGTTGTTGTTGTTTTTCTCACACGGCGCAAGAGGGGGCTTCTGTACTGGGTGGATTATCCCTAACAGCGGTGAAACCTCAGCGGGTGGGTCAGGTTAGGCGTATACATTGTAAAGGCCTTGTCATGATATCCCTGCCGGCACACCTAAGGCAGTGTGCTAATTGCATGGCATCAAGGGAATATCATGTCTTGTGGGTAAAGCTGTACACCTCTGCAGAGTTAAAACTATTCGAATAGCTGTGCCTACGGTCAAAGGCAAAGCTTGCTGAATGCTTTCATACTGGTAAACTTTGGTTTTTGGTTTCAAACTAAACAATGGTTTGTTTTGGGATCCGGGAGCGGTTAGAACTCTCGGGTGTGCTTCTGGCGGCTAAAGCCAGGTAGGTGGAATGAACCTGATTTTGTGAACCGTGGCAGACAGAGCCATGTGAATGGATTGAATCATGATCTTTTTGGAATGTGGCGGATAGAGCCTGTATATTAGTGAGTGATGGTTAGAACCTTCACTGAAATATTACATAATTCAATTATTAAAAAGAATTGCTCAAATATGCTTTGTGAAACTTATTAACAAGTATGATTTGTTGAAACTTGGCTTTGTGCAAAAGAACCATATTAAGCCATCTTTGGATAGCCTACATTGTGCATAATTTCCCAGACTTGCTGAGTACTTTATGTACTCACGTGCTACATTCTAATCATATCTCAGAAGTGAAAGAAGTTGTCAAGGAATTCCAACGACTAGGACGCGCTCCCCACTCGATTGCCTGTGGGCATTTGGATGGGTCGCCTTGGTGTTTTCGTCTTCCGCTGCTGTTGTTCAAGTTGTTCTGCCTGTTCAGGCCGTAATGGTAAACCTTGACCATAAGGTCTTTGCTTTTATTTGGTGTTATTCTTATTTAGTTATATGTATTCGTGATATGGTTGTTGATTCATCACTATTTGACTGTGTGTACTAGCTACTGATCTGGGACTAGTACAGAAATACACAGGGGATTCTGGATAGCCGATCCGGGGTCCTACACAAGCTACGGTTTCCCGATCCAGCACTGAGTCAGAGTATAAAGCCTTGGCAAATGTTGCAGCCGAAGTGATGTGGATTCAGTCCGTACTCAAGGAACTTGGCATTTTTCAGTCTAGACCACCATGTTTGTGGTGTGACAATCTTGGTGCCGCGTATCTCTCAGCCAATCCTATTTTCCATGCAAGGACCAAAGACATTGAAGTTGATTATCATTTTGTTCGTGAACGGGTTGCACTCAAAGCTTTGGATATTCGGTTCATATCATCTAATGATCAGGTAGCTGATATTCTTACAAAACCATTGCCGCTGAAGAAATTCTTTCAACTGAGTTCCAATCTTAATCTGATCGGTTATGATTGAGGGAGTGTGTTAAAAATAGAGTTGTAGTCTCTTCTGTATCCTAACTGATCATTATCTGTTGTAACAACCTAGCATAATCTCTAAGCGTTTTCTCTTCTGTAGCCAATCTGGCAATAGGCTGTAACTCTCTTATATATACCGATAGCAATACAGAGAGGGGTTACGACTCCTGTTTCACAACTTCTCCAGATTTCCTTCTCTTCTTTCAGGAAGAACAAAAAAATAGGCGCACACTACTTGCGTTTGGAAGAATAAAATAAAGAGATCTGAAAGCGCATTTTTGTTGTTGATCAAAGGAATTTCATTTGTATATCGAAAGAAGCAACTATTTCTATGTACTCTATCATATGAACTTGACAAAGATTGTCTACTTTTCCTTGAAAAGATGGTTAGAAATTTGCAAAATTTATAAAATCTTAACAAGCCCTAATAAATCTATTTTGAAATATTGTTTTATGCATCAAATATATATTACTAAAAATGTATTTAGTATGGTATCTTAATGTATGTAAATTCCAAAATACAATCACTCAACTGTGATCAAAAAATAAAAAAATGAAAAAAAATTAATTTCGAAATTTAAAGCATCCAGCATTTCGTATTTAAATTCCCGAAAAGTGTTTTGCTATCTAAATTTGATGACTTGTTTCTTAAATTCAGTGTGCTTTATAGGGATTCCATTAGTTTCTCCGTGCGACAATTGATGTTTCAATTACATAGACATCATATTGAACATTATTAATTTCATAGTTTCCGTAATAAATGGGCTGATTCACTACTGTGGTAAGAACGAAATTGTTTGTAAAGAATTTTAAGAAAGGTGACCCTAAGCCAAATGTCATCATGTTTTCAGTTTTCAGTAGTGTAGCATAAGTCAAATTTACTAGTGACCCTAAGCCAAATTCACTACTTTACCTCAACGTCTGGCTAAGCAGAAATCAGAAAAATCTGAAACGATTCTTCGCCCATCGTTGCATCTGCCGTTCAGCCATTCAACTCTGTTCCTATCCTCTCCATTTTTTTCATTTCAGTTTTCAGTAACGCAGTGTGTCAAAGGTAATAATAATAATATTAGCACCCTTACTGCGGAAGAAAACCGAGAGCAGCCAGCCACCCCACGTGGCGACCGGTTTTTTGCAAAAAGCCCCACCTGTTTCTTCGAAATTACGTCCAGGTCCTTGCGCGATTTTATGTGAGAGGAAGATATTTTTTCCGGTTCGCGTTTAGGTCCCTGGTTTACCGTTTTGCATAGAGGACCTCCAGTTAAGTACGAATCGCGAGCGAGCCCTTTCCTAATTTTTCAGAATAGCGAACATGTCCAAAATTATAACAAATAGGTCCTCGCGCTTTATGTTCGGGTCCTTTCTCCGTTTTGTCCGAAAAAAATGTTTTCGGGGTCCGTTTTTCCTCCAGAGCATGCGAAAAATATTTTTTGTGGTCGTTTTTCCAAAAAAAAAAATGAAAAACCATTTCCTTTCTCCGTTTTCCCCGGAAAAAATGTTTTCGTGATCCGTTTTCCCTCCAGAGCATAGGGGGAAATATTTGAAATTTTTTTTTAAATATATTATATTTTATTCCGAATTGCAGAAATAAATGTCTTTCGCAAGAAATTACATTTTTATACGTCTGTCGCCTGTCCATCGGGCGATATAAGCTGTCGCCTGATGGACGGGCGACGAAGACCTCGTGTTTTATGTCGCTGGCCCATCGGGCGATATAAGCTGTCGCCCTGATCAACAGCGACAGATTAAAAATCCCGATGGATCGGGCGACATTATTGATGTCGCCCTATGGACGGGCGACATATACCATTTTTGATATTTTTGTTAGTTTTTATGAGATTTTTTTTTAAAATATATTATATTTTATTCCAAATTGCAGAAATAAATGTCGCAACAAATTTCAGTTTTAAAATCGCCGCTTTAGAAGCCATTTCGATGCAAGCATGAGAAAATACAAGATTCGTTTTTAGGTGGCCCTTCTTCACTCCCGGTCAACTCGTAATTATTTTTTGAAGACTTCGTGTAGTTATCTTCAAAGATGTGAAATATATGTACGGTACACTGTATCGATAGATGGGGAGCAATAAGAAATGCTAAACAACAATGGCATGTACGGCACACTCTACCGAGTATACGGGACTAAACGTAACATGCCTTAGGCAGAGGAAACAACAATAAGGGCCCTTCTCTTGGGCTTTACTGAGTGCAACGAGGATATTTTCCCTTACGCAAGTTTTCAGCTCCTGCCGCTCACGGCCCTAGCTGCCCTCTCACGCTTTCTCTCGCTCGGCCTCCTCTCTCCATTGCATGGCGCTGCTGCTCGCCTCCTCTGTGCATGCATATGTTCCAAATGCTGTTGGCGCTTCTCCTCCTCATCCTGCTCACACCACTGCTGCTCCACGATAGCCCTCTGATGCGAGTACTCCCGATTCTGCCTCCTCTCCATCTCGGGAGTTTGTTCCGCGTCGTAGAATCGGATGAACTCGCACAATGGAGGCTGCAATTAGTCACATCACACGGTGTTACAACACGTATGAATTGGGAGCAGCACCAAATGTGAGTATGAACATACCGGGCTTCTCGCGCATCCGCATCCCCGGCCGTTGGCTCGGAGTCGTGGTTGCGGTAGCTCCAGTACCTCATACCGTAAGTGTATGAGTTGTCTACAGACTGCCGGAAGCGGCAAGGATCCCCGCAGGCACATGGGGACCTCCGTGCCTTCGGGGATTGTTTCGACAACGTTGTGCCTTGGGGCGAGGAACTCCATTGGTGCCGCCGTTTGGGTTGGCGGTGATGGTTCTCTTTGTTGTATTGGAGCGATGGTTTGGTCGATGCAACGCCGAAGGCATGAAGGGGTTAAATAGCCGAGATAGAGCGATTGCACTTGAAGCTTAAAAGGAATCCGCGAGCATCGGATTCCTTTGCAGCTCTGCCTGCTTGATACCTGACATATGCACGCAGCTTTGTATCTTGGAGGAGGTGCCGGTAAAGCTTTGCCGGCTATGCTTTGACGACGACTCAGGCAATATCTGGCACACATGCATTTGAGATGACATTTCGGACAGGAACTGACTGACATGATTATGACATGATATGTCCTACAGGCTTTGCCAGCAATGCTTTCACAGGACGTACCATGCAGCCTTTGCTTGGATTATAAAATACAACTGAATGGGATGAGAAAACTTATGCTGTATGGACTAAGTGCTAATATCATTGTTTGTTTATAATAATGACTGTAGTGGTAAGCGTGCGTTTGCTACGGTTTGTTGTTTGTTTTTGTTGTCATTGTTTGTTATAATAATCACTGCAGTTTTTAAAAATTGAAAATTCGTTCTTCCTTGTATTGTTTGGTGTGCAACAAATCTGATGACAAATCTGAGTTACCAAGAAGCATGACATTCATATTACGAAGTACAATAGGGAGAACAACTACAACAGCATTTCTTGTGAATAAGAACTAACATACAAATGGATGCAAGGTTGAGCGGCTTTAGAACTTTCCGTAATCATCACTATCATAGAATTCAACACCCTCTTCTTGAAAAACTCCCAACGGTCACGCTTTGTAGTCTTCAACGCTAGGGTCACAAGAGGAATAACCAAATCAGGGCTTACAGCGTCGTGGTTATCTTGTACGGCGTGCTCAAGTAAGCGATCATACGCTTCACGGTTTTCTTTTTGTTTAGGCCGAACTCCCTCTCTTTGCGGTAATTCTCGTACCGTTAGCCTGTTAAGTTCCTGCGCGAGATCCGTCCTCTGCTCTACCATTGGAAGCGTCCTGTTTAAAGATGTCGGTGTATTTATACCGCTCGCCCACCGCTGATATTGGCATCCGTAGACTACACGACAAAGGTGAGCATGGCTATTTAAAATCGAGCAAGAGAATAATCATCGAAATATGAAGATATCGAAATACATTTAGACGTACAAAGAAATTTGGGCATCTATAGAACGCTCGTCCGTTATTTGGCGCAGTGTAGAAGGTTTGAGCATCCACATGGCAGTTAGGGCAAATTACCCGCCCTGCATTGGCAACCACTGAGCTTGACGCCTTCGACATGGCTTTCACAGAACGGACGAACACTTAAGTCGGTGTCTACACGAAGCAAAACATCAATAAGAAGCATAAAAGTACAAATTAATGTGTATCTTGAACCAAGAACACAACAATGTGACTCACCGTACAAAATAACTTTTGTAAATAATACCGTGGAACAAGACGCCAAATAAAATCTTGGAAAAAAAAGGAAAGCTAAACTACCAGTTCTCCTCTTTGCGCTTTGGGTTTTCTCAACTCAATCCAAACTTTATGAACTCGGAGCAATGTATCGCTTTTGCCTGATATAAGTGTAGGCGGCCTTGCAATTTATAGGCAGGGAGCGAGGTAGAAACGAGGCAGCTGGCGGCACATCATCGCGTCGGGGCGAGGGCCAAGACGAGAAAATCCAAGACGCGTGGCGGCGCTTGCGAGGCGCCAGGGGGTCTGGCCGCAGTTGCTGGCAACGCGAGCATTAGCGCGAGGTGGGGGCCGGGCTGACCAGTAACATCGCAAACCCGTGGCTTTCCGTTGCGTTTTTTTTTCATTTTGAAATTCGAATTTCCGCGGTCCCCGACAAAAAGAAAATCCAAGAGCATCGGATTCCTTGCAATCGTGGTCGTGCTTGACATCGACAGATGCATGCCGCTTTCTGACTTTCTGAGATGACATCGACGGTCATGGCGTTGGAGTACACATCATTGCAGATGACATCGACGGTCATGGCGATGGAGTACACGACTTTGCAGATGCAATCTAGGCCGGCTTTCATGGCTCAACAGAAAGAAAATGACTACATGGTTTGTGCGCCGACTATAAAACTTAGGGTTATTGGGCGTTGAGGATTTATATGCGAAGAGAGCTGTAATCGAGATATTATATTCGCAAGACGAACCCTAAGTATTACATTCGTACCGAACCCTAACGATGAAGGTTTTTCGGCGTCCGTAGAAATGCATGTTGGAAGTTATTTATTGGGCCGAGGTACCAGATTTGCTATTTGGTATACGGACTACCATATTCTCGTAAAAATATCTCGATTACAACTCTATTCGCATTTAAACTCTCAACGCCCAACAACCCTATGTATTACATTCGTGCACCAAACCTAACGATGAAGGTTTTTCGGCGGCCCGTAGAAATGCATGTTGGAAGTTATTTATTGGGCCGGAGGTACCAGATTTGCTATTTGGTATACGGACTGCCATATTCTCAGAAAATATCTCAGTTACAACTCTTTTCGCATTTGAACTCTCAACGCCCAACTACCCTAAGTATTACATTCGCGCACGAACCCTAACGATGAAGGATTTTCGGCGTCCCGTAGAAATGCATGTTGGAAGTTATTTATTGGGCCGGAGGTACCAGATTTGCTATTTGGTATACGGACTACCATATTCTGTAAAAATATCTCAGTTACAACTCTATTCGCATTTAAACTCTCAACGCCCAACAACCCTAAGTATTACATTCGTGCACCAAACCTAACGATGAAGGTTTTTCGGCGGCCCGTAGAAATGCATGTTGGAAGTTATTTATTGGGCCGGAGGTACCAGATTTGCTATTTGGTATACGGACTGCCATATTCTGTAAAAATATCCCAGTTACAACTCTTTTCGCATTTGAACTCTCAACGCCCAACTACCCTAAGTATTACATTCGCGCACGAACCCTAACGATGAAGGATTTTCGGCCCGTAGAAATGCATGTTGGAAGTTATTTTTGGCCGGAGGTACCAGGTTTGCTATTTGGTATACGGACTACCATATTCTGTAAAAATATCTCGCCACAACTCTCTTCGCATATAAATTCTCAACGCCCAACAACCCTAAGTATTATACTCGCGCGACAACGCCCAACAACCCTAACGATTTTCAGCCGTTGCGCTGTGGTTGGTCCTCGATGTTCGCATCTCAGTATTCTCTCGCTCAAACGAGGAAGTCGACAAAAGTCAGTAAAAGGTGATATGACAAAAGCTTCAAAAGGTCATATAACAAAAGTGAAAAAGATGATATGACAAAAGTCAAAAAGCGGATGAAATATGTAATGAACCACGTAATATGACAAAGTACACAAAATAGATGGTATTACATAACATAGTACCATCAATCACCGCCTAATCGAAGCGCCAACCAAAATAAACAAAAAATTACAAACACCGAAAATAAAAGAAACTAGTCTGAAAGCCCTTCTTCGTCGCCTCCTCATTGGTGTGTAGTCCTCCTCCTGATCGACCTCGAGTACGTCGGTCGCGTCGGCGGTAGTGGGCCCTTTGTGGTCTCATTTGGAGGTGTGGCGTACCCAGTGCGGTCACTGTACCGATGGTGGTGGGGGTGTCTGGTCTTTGCGTCGGTGCAACTGCGTCGGTGGAGGTGGCGGCACCAACGACCAGGCCGGTCGCCGGAGGTGGCGACACCAACCGTGACGGCCGAGGCCGGTCGCTGCGGTGGCGACACCCAACGCGGGCCGGGTCATTTGGAGGTGGCGACACCCATCGCGGTCGGGTTTGTGGAGGTGGCGGCACCATCGCGACGAACCCGGCTGGTCGGTGGAGGTGGCGGCACCCACTGCGACGACCCAGGCTGCGTCGGTTGTGGCGCCCACTCCTGCTGTGCGGTACCAAGCTGAACTGGGGGTGGATCAACGAGGTACCTCCACACGGTGTCGTCCTCGTAGTCGTCAAGGTCATCACCCCGCCCGTCGTAGTCATCAGGAGCTGTCAGCAACCACGGTGCGCTGACACCTGCAGGACCTCCAGCAGCTGCACGAAAGGGAAGAAATGTTAAGACCAGTGACTTGGTGAGTGCAAAGCATGAAAAGTGAATGCAAAACATGAAAAAACACACACCTGCGACACCTCCAGTGTGGAAGCCTGCACCTCCACCGTGCTGTGAAGAAGAAGCAGCTCCGGTGTCGAAGCCTGCACCAGCCGCAGGTCCCCTCCGTGGCGCGAGCGGTGCGTCGGGGACCACACCACGAGGCAGGTGATCCAGCCAACTCGGTAGCGTCGCAGAGTCATCTCGGAACCTACCGAGCAGCCGGGCAACGTCCGCCTCGTCACCCGCCGCCGGCCGGGTCAATCGCGAGCATCCTCGGCGACTCCTCGTAGAAGCGGCCTAGCATGTCGGGCCTGGAAAATACATCGCAAATTAGATAGCACCGATTTGAAATGGTTAAACGTATATCGGATACAACGCATCGCAGCGTGCGAGCCGTCCGTATGGGCGGGATACGTGTCTCTGGGCCGGACGTGCCTGGGAGGATCCGGTCGGCAGCGTACCAGCGCACACGCAGCGAGAGGTGAACCACCGTCGATGCGCTGGTAAGTCTCCAGATCGTATGGCGCATCGTCGGCATGGGCGCCCTCGAGGGCTCCGGCCCACTCCTCGATCCATGGCGCCATCCGCGACGCGCTGCGGTGGCCCCATGCACCCCTTCCTAGTCCGGGCCGTGGATGAGAAATGAATGTATAAATATTAGATGGCAACACACGATAGTAATTATGGAACATCGATTGAGGGAACTTACGCGTGGGCGGCGTGTGGGAGCAGACGGCCGGCCGGCACTGGGAACTCCTGTCGTAGGCCGAACTGCCTCATCACTCGATGGACAGCGTAGGCCTCGACCTGGACGTCGAACACCAGGAACCGGCGTGTGAGCCAGTACGCCGCGTCTCGCGTGCACAGGGTCGACACGGCGGCGCCGGTCACACGAAGCTGTACCTGCTCCTGAGTGTACGGCGTCCAGCGCACGTGGTCGTCCGTGAGGTGGTCGAACGCCGCGACGAACTGCGGGTAGCCCTGGCGCACCGTCTGGTGTGCCCACCTAGGCTGCAGTGAAACAAAACGTTACCGTTAGTATTAAAAATGTACAAGCAATAGTACCAAACTTTCAGTTCAAATATCTTACCGTCGGTGGCACCGGATGGTGCCCATGGTCGGACCGTCCACGCCGCCATCGCTGTAGGGTCAACCGACTCGGTGATGGCGGGCGCCCGATCTGGAACCTCGCGGATGCCCACAACTGTACCAGCAGCGGGCATCCAGTGAAGGTCGACTCGGCGCCGGTCCGGGTACACCCGTCGCAGAGGGCCCGGTACGTGCTGCAGAGGACAGCGGACCCCCAGGAGTACTGCGGCACGTCGTCGAGGGGGGCGTCCGCTATCTCCCTCGCTTGACCGACGAGGTGCCTGGCCCACGCTATCCCCATGGGAGCTTCGTGAACAAGCACCGGCCGAACAGCCACGCAGTACGCCTCAAGTGGCGGTGACCTGTAGTCGTCCGCCCCCTCGGCGAGCTGCGAAGGCTGCAAGATAGAAGATCACATATTACATGTTGTTGTAAGTTATAATTGAAGAGTACTTGTTTTTTCATAGTGTAGTTGCGTACCACGAATCGCCGGCCACCGCAGTAGGGACCGTGTGTCCGGTGAAGGCCGGTAGCGCCTGGTCTTTGGAAGCACACCAACAACCACTGAAGTAGCCGTGGGCGCCACGCAGGTCGACGTCGTGTGGCACCACAAATCGCCGGCGATCGGGAGGCCGAGCAGTGCGACACGCCCCTGCAAGGTGATCGCCATCTCCGATGGGTAGGTGGAAGGTGTGGGTCTCTGGCCTCCACCGATCCACCGAGCGGTGATCGAGGACTGTCGAGCGGAAACCGCCGACCCACATCCCGCACCATCCGGCCGAAAGGAGCAACCCTGAAGCTCGAAGCCTACGAAAGGAAAAACATGTTATTTTTTCCAAGATAACACCAGAAGAACAAGACCTCAAACATATAAAGAAATCTGAATTGTAATATGTTACCTGGGACCCAACGAGGATCGATATCCCAGCCGTAGTATTGCGGTGTCCTCGGACGAAGGGCGCCCAACGTGTCGCCTGGCCTCCCTCCATTTGGAAAACCGGTGGCGGCGGGCACGGTGACTACCGTCGACCACCGGATCCAAAGAACTCGAATGGCCACTCGTCATCTCCTGGCCGGGTCGACCATACTGTAAATAACAAATTGTGAGTTACATTTCAAAACCATATCAAAAGAAAATCGTCCGAATACTATAGGTTTCTCACAACAATGTGTTCAAACAAACATTCACGTAAAATTGTTCAAGCATCATAAATATTCGTAAACAAGCATTACAATAATTTTTCAAAGGCACAACACTCACGACCACATGCAGAGGCTTACACACAAGGTCCACAGGGTTCACACAACACACGTCACATCGATTACATTGCGATTAAATTGCTTCTCATGTGGTACGTTGGCGTCGTGCGGCACTAAATCGCCGCAGGACGATCCACCCGCCACCGTCGGATTGCCATCTCCTCCTTCATCTCCTTCGTTTTGTGCGTGGCAATTCTTGAACGTATGTCCTGTTTGCTTGCACAATGAACATTTCTTCACGCGCTTGCCGACCGACTCATCCATGTCATTTCGATACGTCTTGTCTTCCGACGCCCGCTTCCATCTACCTGCATTAAAATCGGGGACCCGTAACCTTTCATCAAGACTAGGAGTTGCCGTGAAAGAACCCACAACACCGTAACCATACAGCCTCCTCGCTCCAAGTTGCCATCACCCTTTCCTTCCTGAAATATTCAGATAGATAGGTACCAGGTTGCATTCCAAATAAAGCACATGCGGCTATCACATGAGAACACGGCTGTGCAAAAGGTCAGGCTTGTTACCCGAGCATTTGCAGATGTCCTGTAATACGCACTCTGAATGACAACCCATTTGGTTGGTTCCACGCCGCCTTTATCCTTACATATCACCTCGAGCGCAGTTGTTCGTGCACCAACTTTTATAGCTCTATGCTTGGCCGCTTACGACTCTTCTCTTCTATGTATTTACTGATCATGGAGGAGTACAGAGCTTCTCATCTCTCAAAGACTATCTCTGCGGCTTGATGTCTGTCGGCGAAGTACTTGGTTGTGCCCCGCAAAGACTCCCTCAACAATTCCCACCAATGGGAGACACCTCATCCCTCTCATTACCCGATTGTAAACTTACGCAGTTCTTGGTCATCACACCGTATCTGGCACCATGTGTGTCATGTAACAGTGCCCACTTTTCCATCGGTTCGTGCTTGATCCAGTCCGAGAAACATTTGATTGGCCTTTGCCTTCGACGACGATTAGTCGCGTCATCTTCTGTTGGCAGTGGGGGAAGAGGCTCCGCCTCATCGTGCCCTTCGCTGGCAGTACTCTTGTTCGCCGTCTCCTCTTTGTGTTTTCTTGTCAGCTCATCGATATTTTTCCACAGAGTCCGGAACTTGCTCTCCTGGTTCTGCTTACATAGTCTTTTGAACATGTTCATGAGTTCCTTGTTCCTGAATTGCTTGTAGAAATTTGCGCCCAAATGCCTCATGCACCATCGGCTCTGCAAGTCAGGCCATGGAAATGGCTCCTCTGCCCCTGTTTGCAACTGGTTGATCGCACTAAGCAGACCAGCATGCCTGTCGTGCAGCACGCACACATCCTGACGAGTTTTGACCACCCCAATCTTCAAGTTCCGCAGGAACCATAGCCAACTCTCATAGTTCTCACTTTCTCTGAGGCGAATGCAACAGCAGAATCTGGTTGTTTCCGCCAACACCCACAATTTGTCAAAATTTGCCCTTTGTATTTCCCGGTCAAGAATGTGCCGTCCACGCACAGCAATGGACGACAGTGGTAGAACGCCTTAATGCAAGCTCCGAATGCGAAGAACACTCTCCTCAGATGCCTTTTAGTTGGCCACTTGATTGACGGACAATCTTGATAATCATAGTAAGTGCCGGGATTTCTTCCCTGAATGCAATCGAGCAAAGGCGGGCAGATTGTGGTACGAGTCTTCAAACTTCCCAAACCTCGTTTCTAAGGCCTTCTGTTTCGCCCTCCAAGCCTTCCCCTAGCTAATTGTGTACTGATATCCTGTTCTCGAGAGCTCGGATAATAGCACGGGCTCATAAGCCAGGTTCTCCACTATCTCTCGAGTACATGAGATTCGTGGACAAACCCAGATGACAGTTCCCGTGGAGCCATCATTGTTTCCTCAATCATACTGTTGTCTTTGCTCAACCTTCGAGCATAACCAATGGGTGGCCCACTTCGGCTTGTACGCGCGTGCACTCTCCATGGACAGCCATGGATCTCACACACCACGTCGTAGGTGTCGGCGTGGATTTCTTAACCCTGAAAGTCCTTCTTAATGATAAGGCCCAATCTTTCACCGCATCCTGCATAGCCTCCTTTGTCGCGTACATACTGTCAAGCCTAACCTCGTTGGGGTCAGACGCTAACGTATGTCGTTGGTTTCATTAACAACCAACCTATCAAATTGATGTGTGCTCCACTCGCCGGGCACAGCGGCTCCGCACCTCCATCTTCCTCGTCGGACTCATCGTCGTCTTCCACTTCGCTATGCCGTACTCAAGGTCTTCCTCTTCCATCCTAATCGTTATTTCATCAATTTGCTCACCTTAAATGCCTTTCTCCCAGCGCTACTTGTCCAACATTTGCTTCGTCCTCCCCAAATTCGGATTGTTCGCCACTTTCGCAAATAATGTCCTCGTTCATTTGCCTGGATGTATCGCCCACGGCTAGATCCCCCAATTTCGGTGTCACCAAAACTTAACTCATTTTGAGCCTGACTACACTCCCCACCATTCGGCTTCTTTGAGGGCTACATCCGGGCATAGGCTTGCACTAAAAGCACCGGTTCCATCCCCGTTGCTCTGTCCCCTCACATATGATCTCCACGATGCGGTTCCTTTCAACTCAACTAGCTCCCAACAAAATGGATTGTTCTCGCATACTACTGAGGCAAAATACCTTCAGCTGCCACTTCTCTTCTTCCATCCGAAAAGTATAATACAACCACTTCATCATCAAGAAAATGTGCGCTCTTCGACCCTACTCAAACTTCTGTCTACATACCGGAAGTTACTTAGATCTGCACCCTCCGAACCATACATTACAACCCCTTCGCCATAATATATTCTAAATTGAACTCGTTTCGCCATATCTGCAAATCCATTCATTCACCCACAATTAAATACTTTCCGTAAAAAATATTACGACCCCAACTTTATGCGTTGGTATATCTATATGCTACAAAATTACTTATTTAATCGTACAAGAATTTGCAACATTTCTAACAATACATACCTACGATCGTAACAATCGCTATCTCTGCCGTACTACATTCGTAAGAATTGAATATGTATATGGATGTATTCGTATCGGTATAAAATATCTACATTCAATAGATCTACTACTAAAGAATTGAACAACTCATCAGTAACTACATTACATGCGATTAATTTCTACTCGACATACATCAAACTACTTTCGCTATATGTACCCAACTGCATTCCTAAGAAATCATAACCTACTGCTACAAAATTTAGAACGACTACTGCATACCTACAAACTAGGTTTGCTAAATCTACCTACACCTAACTAAATTTGCTATGTCTGTACTACATATAACTACAAACTAGGTTTACTAAATCTTTCTACATCTAACTACATTTCTTAACTAGATTTTCTAGATCTACAAATACCAAAACTAAAGAACGAGAAATTACCTGAGTATGAAGTGACGGGCTCAAAAATCGCGCAGAAATTTTCTTCCCTCTCTCTTTTTTCCTCTCTTCTTCTCCTCTTTTCTCTCTTCTTTTTCTTTTCCTCGTTCTGTTGCCTCTGCCGGCCGGCCGAACGCGCGCGGTATTATAAAATATACCTGTCGCCCGTCCATCGGGCGACAGGAACCCCGCATGCTATCTATCGCCCGTCCATCGGGGGATTTTTAATCTGTCGCCTGTTGATCGGGCGACAGGCTTATATCGCCCGATGGACGGGCGACAGAAAACACGAGGGGTCTCCTGTCGCCCGTCCATCGGGCGACAGGCTTATATCGCCCGATGGACAGGCGACAGACGTATAAAAATGTAATTTCTTGCGAAAGACATTTATTTCTGCAATTCGGAATAAAATATAATATATTTTAAAAAAAATTTCAAAATATTTTCGGTGGCTATTTTCCCCAAAAAAAAATGGGAGACCATTTCCTTTCTCCATTTTTTCCAAAAAAAAAAATTTCTGTGATCCGTTTTTCCTCCAGAGCATGGGAAAAGTGTTTTCGTTTGGCCGTTTTTCCAAAAAAAAAAAAATAGAAAACCGTTCCCTTTCTCTGTTTTGCTAGGAAAAAATGTTTTCGTGATCCGTTTTTCCTCCGGAGCATAGGGAAAATATTTTCGGTGGCTATTTCCCCCCAAAAAAATATATGGGAGACCGTTTTCTTTCTCTGTTTTGCCTGAAAAAAAAAAATAATTTTCGTGATCCATTTTTTCTCCGGACCATGGAAAAAATGTTTTCGTTCGCCATTTCTCAAAAAAAAAATGTAAATTCGTTTTTCGTCCGTCGTTTCTCCGTTTTTTCCCGCTTTTCCTCATTTTTCACGGGAAAATAAACGCATAGAGTGTTAAACTCGGCATCTAAAATTCCTTTTGCGGCTCGATCTCTAATATTTTTGAAGACATGTATTATTGCCCATTGACCGCATAAAGTGGTAAACTCGGCGTCTATAGCTTTTTTTGTGGTTTGGGATCTAATATTTCTCGGAACATGTATTATTTTTTTTCCCTAAAAAAGAGCCGTTGTTTTGCTGGTTCGTCGACGGTTCTTACCTAGCGTCTTTTTTCCAAGAAATACCCAAGCGAACAAAAACAAACTTGGATATTCCTGCCTTTTTTTAGAGATAAAAACTTGAATCAGATTTCGCACGGCGCGGCGGAACGCGCAGCTCTCACTGGTAAATATATATTCAGTGAAAAAATGTGTATATATAAATTCCTAGGATACGCACACGTATATATATATGCGTGGTGGTGTAAAGTACGTGCGTTCGCCCGAGTGCCTATAATAAACTCTTAATATATATAGAAAATATGTTATCACGCCCGAGTGCCTATAATAAACTCTTAATATATATAGAAAATATGTTATCATGTGTGTTTGTGGTGTGTTCATCTTGATTTGCACTGAAACGTATGAGTTCCCTAACTTTATTTGTTTCGTAGATATTTTCTATTTTCTATCTCAATTACAGTTCACTAAATGTTGGGCACTACATATTATTATGCTATTATGCTCCATTTCATGCCTATTTGTATTATTTCAAAATCGATATTAAAACAAAAAAGATATACAGTTCAATTTCTCGATTTAATAGAAGCCCAAAGAGAGAGGATCTTATTTGATCGCTTAGAACTTGACAAATGGAAACTCGCTCGAGATATGCTTAAGCTAGTTCAACAAGATTACTATTTCTATACGCTTTCAAGAGGGGATTCAAAGAGTAGCCTTCTACTAGGGCTTAAGTTACTCGTTTCGTATTACTTACTATTTTTGTAGCGAATTAGGCACCAGACACAACACCGACACATTCACGAGGTTAGAGCAACCACACGAAGCACTGGCGGGACGGGATCTACATTGGCGCCGAGCCACTGATCAGTGGTGGAGTAAGATTTCGGTAAGCCTCGGTTGAAAAACTAAGCGACTGTTACTAATATGAAAGACTATAGACATGAGGTATAAGAAAAATACATCGGAAATGCACAATTAGAAAATCCAACATGTTTCTATGCATCAGTGATCATTCGTACTAATTGTGTACAACAATAACATGCTTTCATTCACCATTAGGCAAAACCAATTTCCAAAGTAAGAGAGGTGCCACTGCCACACATAAGAACGTGTGAAGTTGTTTGCATTCATCATAAGGCAAAACCAATTTGTACATATAATTCTGTAATTGTGGTCAGCACATACATCCCAGTGCATACATGAAAACCAATTTGTACGGAAAACGAATTTGCGTTTTTTTTCAGCGAAGAAAATGAATCGAGATGTATTTTCTAAATTTTTGGAGGGTCTTTCGAAGCGGTTTTTTTTAATGAAATTGTTTTTGGGGGAAAAATGGAACAAGACGTTTTTTTAAATTTTCGTAGGATCTTTTTACTTTATTTTTGGGAAAAAATGGATCGGGACGAAAAAATAGACAAAGACGTGGTTTCCAAATCTTCGGAGGATTTTTTTTGCGGTGGCACTTGGACACTCTCTAAGGTCCTCAAACCTCCAATTTTTAATACATAGTATATATTTTTTCGAAAAAAATAGAAAAAGATCTTTTTTGCCGAGTTTAACACTCTACACGTTCACCGGTCAATAATACATGCTTCGAAAAATACTATAGATCGAGTTGGGAAAAACTATAGAGATACAACCGTACACATATTTCTTATTTCAGAAAATATTAGAAATCGAGTTACAAAAAAAAAAAGAGATAGAGTTGTACACCTATATCTTTTGACGATATTTCTTTTGACTAATTTGGTTAACACTTTATTATTACCCAGTCAATCTTCTTTTGTTGAGTTTAACACTATGCATTTACCAAGTAATAATACATGTTTAAAAAAATATTAGAGATCGAGTTGGGGGAAAAAGTCTAGAGATTAGAGATCGAGTTAGAAAAAAAAGTCTAGAGATAAAGTTGTACATAAATTTATGTTGACGAAAATAATTTTTTTGGAAAAAACAGAGAAAGGATCATGTTCCACCTAGTCAGCCTTCTTTTTGTTGAGTTTAAGACTCTATGCGTTTACCAAGTAATAATACATGTTTAGAAAAATATTAGAGATCCAATTGGGGGAAAAAATCTAGAGGTTAGAGATCGAGTTGGGGAAAAAAAGTCTAGAGATAGAGCTGTACACAAATTTCTATTGACGAAAATATTTTTTTCTGGAAAAATGGAGAAAAGGCCATGTTCTAGAAATTATTAGAGATGTGGACCTTCTTTTCTCGAGTTTAACACTATGTGTTCACCGAGTGATAATACATGTTTCGGAAAATATTAGAGATCAAGTCAAGGAAAAAAGACTCAAGATTAGAGATCGAGTTGGGAAAAAAGCCTAGAGATAGAGATGTACACATATTTTTGTTGACGAAAATATTTTTTTCGGGAAAAACGGAGAGAGGACTTGGACGTAAGGGGTGGGGACCTGTTTGTTACATTTTTGGACCTGATCGCTATCCCGAAAAATTAGAAAAGGGCTCGTTCGAAATTTGTATTTAGCCGGGGGCTTTCCCGTAAAGTAACGAACCAGGGACCTAAATGCGATTGAAAAATGTTTTTCTTACACTCACAAAAAATCACGAAAGACCTCCTTGTAATTTACAGGGACCTATTCGTACTTTAAAAAAAAGGGAGGGGCTTTTTTGTAAATGAGCATGAGGAGTGACGTATATGGCTTGGTTGGCCTCCAATCTTAGGACTTATAAGGGTGTTAATATGTATTACAGAAGTGCATCTCATGAACTTCCACTAAATCATTTCCATTGCCACATATTAACACCTTTATAAGGGAACACAATGGAGGCCAGTCAGGGCCTCCACATCAACCCCCTCTCCATTTTGCGAAAAGCCCCTTCATTTCTTTTAAATTACGGATATTTCCCTGTAAATTACAAAGAGGTCCTCCGTGATTTTTTGTGAGGGCAAAAAAAACTTTTTCAAATTGCGGTTAGGTCCCTCGTTCATTACTTTACGGAAAAAACCGCAGCTAAATACAAATCTTAAACGAGCCATTTTCTAATTTTTCATGATAGCGATCAAGTCCAAAAAAGATAGCAACATGTCCTCGTTTCTTAAGTCGAGGTCCTTTCTCCGTTTTCCCGAAAAAAATATTTTCGTCAGCAGAAATTTGTGTACAACTCTATCTAAACTTTTTTTCCAACTCGATCTCTGATCTCTAGATTTTTTTTCCCAACTCGATCTCTGATCTCTAGATTTTTTTCCCAACTCGATCTTTAATATTTTTCGGAACATGTATTAATACTCAGTGAACGCGTAGAGTGTTAAAGTCGACAAAAGAAGGTTGGCAACTCTAATAATTTCCGGAACATGATCCTTTCTCTGTTTTTCCCGAAAAAAATATTTTCGTCAACACAAATATGTGTGTAGCTCTATCGCTAGACTTTTTTCCCAAATCAATCTCTAATCTCTAGACTTTTTTTTCCCAACTCGGTTTCTAATATTTTCCGAAATATGTATTTATTACTCGGTGAGCGCATAGAGTGCTAAACTCGACAAAAGAAGGATAACATCTCTAATAATTTTCGGAATATGTATTATTACCTGGTTAACACATAGAGTGTTAAACTCGACAAAAGAAGGTTGACCGGGTAATAATAGTGTTAACCAAATTCGTCAAAATAAATATGTGTACAACTCTATCTCTTTATTTTTTTTGTACCTCGATTTCTAAGATTTTTCGGAATAAGAAATATATGTAGAGCTATATCTATCTATATTTTTTTTGCAACTCGATCTATAGTATTTTTCAAAACATGTATTATTCACCGATGAACGTATATAATGTTAAACTCGCCAAAAGAAGATCCTTTCTCTGTTTTTCCCGAGAAAATATATCTATTATGTCTGTAAGATTTATGGAGCAACCAGTCAGCCACATCGTCCTCTTCACTAAAAGTCCCTCTGAAAAAATTAAATTGCGTTTAGATCCTTACGCTGGTTATTTTCCAGAAAAAAAATTGGATCAAATTTCGCACGGCGCGGCAACGCGCGCGAATCTATCTAGTACACCTATTATGTGGGAAAGAATTGGAGGCCAACCAAGGGTGCCACCTCACCTCCATGCCATTTTGCAAAAAGGTCCCTCCCTTTTCTGTAAATTACGGATAGGTCACTGCAAATTACAAAGAGGTCCTTTGCGATTTTTTGTGAGTATAAAAAAATCTTTTTCGAATTGCGTTTAGGTCCCTGGTAACAAACAGGTCCCCGGCCCTTACGTCCAGGTCCTTTCTCCGTTTTTTACGAAAAAAATAGTTTCGTCAACAGAAATATATTTACAGCTCTACCTCTAGATTTTTTTCCCAACTCGATCTCTAATCTCTAAATTTTTTTCCCAACTCGATCTCTAATATTTTTCGAAACGTGTATTATTACTCGGTGAACGTATAGAGTATTAAACTCGATAAAAGAGGGTTGACATCTCTAATATTTTTCGGAACATATATTATCACCCGATTAACATATAGAGTATTAAACTCGACAAAAGGAGGTTAGTCGGGTAATGATAAAGTGTTAACAAAATTCATCAAAATAAATTTGTGTCTAGGTTCTTTCTTCGTTTTTCCCGGAAATAATATTTTTATGAACAGATATATGTGTATAGCTCTATCTCTAGAATTTTTTTCCCGGTTATTTTTCAAAAAATGACCCGTCATTTCGTAGATTCGCAACCGGATCATTCACGTCACCTTTTTCCAAAAAAACTCAAAAAAAATTATGACTAGGTCCTTTCTCCGGCGCATTTCCTTGCAAAAAAGAATTTCGAACCAAATTTTACGCGGTGCGGCATTACCGCACAGTTCTACCTAGTAATTATGACTTGTGGAATTGTAGTCGATTGTCACTGTCATTCTAGAAAGTCTAAGTTCAAAGTCTTGTGACTTGTGGAATTGTTGTCGATTAGCGGAACATTTTCCATGTATTTTAGGCTTTTAGCACCTTCCAGCCACCCACCAACACACACTCGCAAATACTGTGCTTCCTTTCTCTTGGAGGAAAGAAGCTAGGATGGAGTCTGCGCTATCTGCAATCACAGGTGATCTAATTAGCCGATTCATCTCCTTTCTAGTCAAGAAATGCACAGATAGATCATCTCCTGAAGAGAAGCAACAAAGGTTGCAGCATCTCCTGCTACGACTTCACACAGTGGTTGAGGAGGCCGATGGGCGATACATCACCAACTCTAAGATGCTAATTCAGCTTAGAATGATCATGGAAGCCATGTGTTCGCGCAAAAAACGTGAAGGAGGGTTTTCAGCCTTGAACACACAAGACAAACGCCGGGTTTGCAGAGCGTGCCAGTCAATTTGACCTGAAATTGACAAGGTAGAGTTTGTAATTTGATCAAAGCCGATAAACAAGGATCTATCGGCTTTTCGCTAGTCGGCAAGGAACCGATTAGGAGATAACTAGATCAACCGGTTACAGTTGATCCGGATACAAGGCAAAATCGGCTTCGGGAAGGCGATGCGCAACAAAACGAAGCAAATCAAACCTGGGTGAAATCGGCAAAAATCAACAATCAGCGATGCGCAACTATGTTGATTCCGTCGACTTGCAGAGAGATCTATGAGACTAAAACAATGTAAAAGAAAAGCTTGTAAAAGTAGATGTGTGTGTTGTTGGATTGATTCTCTTTGCTTGGCGCCCTCCCCCTTTTATAACACGCCTGACCGATCCGAGTTGTACATGGATACGGTGTATTTATCCGTATCGGCCTTTTATTCGATTTCCTTTCCTTTTTAGAAACGGATTCCTTTTCCGAGCCGATTACCGATTCCTTTCTGTACGATACTTCTTTTCTATTTTTAGACCAATTCCAATACATATCGAATTTTGGTGCAAACACCATGTACCAAGGTTACCACGTGCTGGACAACTCCAAGTACAAATCTGTTGAAGATGAGGAGGTGAGAATCTTATCTGCCATCTCGGATTTTGCATTTCCTTCGAAACGTTCACGTACAACTTTCGGTACCATGAGAGGAATTGCTGTAAGTAATGGTTTACAAAGTGTACTAGACAACCTAGAAGCTGCTGTTGCTAACATGAGTGAGTTCGTTGTAATGTTGGGGGGATGCGAACGCATGTTTCGCCGACCCTATGATGCTTACCTTTACACCGACAACTTTATGTTCGGTCGCCATATCGAGAAGCAGCAGATCATCAATATCTTGTTGCAAACTCCTGCTAATCTTGGTGCTCCGAAGGATCGTTGGCGCTAAATACCCCTAAATAGTGTCTAGATATGCTAATCAACACTAAACAGCGGAAGAAATAATTAAAACATTACTAAACCACGAGATAATCAATCACAATAAAATAAACTGAAATTCACACTTTTGCATTAAATCAATCAACGTATCAAAGCATGAATTTCATCATATAAAGTTCAATCTAGAATTTATACCCTCATGCGCCTGCTCTTCACGTATGCATCCCCTTGCACTTACTAGCTTCTGGACGTTCCTTGCAGCATGGCCGCACACGCTTGCTCCTGCGCTGCCCTCGTCCGCACGCTGCCGAGTGCCCCTGCTGCTAAGCAAACGCCTCGCTAGCATGTCCTCCTGCCGTCGCCCGCAGTCACCGTCCTGCCGGCCTCCCTGCCGCGCGCTTCTGCGGCTGCGTAGCGCCGTCACCTGGGAACCTTCTCACGTTTCCCTTTTTCTTCTCTCTGGACGATGCGCCGTCGCCAGATCAATCTTTCTCTGGAAAACTTTTTTTTTTCTCTCGTACCGCACCCAGCCAATGGCCTCGCGTTTCCTTTTATTGGCTGCCGTCCCTTTCCGTATCCGTTTCAGCTTGCTTTCCGTTTCCGTTTCAAGCGGCAAGTCTCCTGATGAAACTTGATTCGGCCCGGCCCGCTCGACCCTGCTGCCGACGCGCCCTCCTGGCCACCTCGTTGCCTGCATGCGCCTGGACGCTTCCACTGCGCTCCAGCGCCTTCATCACACGCACGCACGCACGCAACACACACAACACATGCATGCACACACCACGCACACAAATATGCAAACAACACCATGCACTAAACACACAGCACATCATGCATATCCATACACATACTTATACGCAAGTAAATTCTATTACTTTTTATATAATTATCATTGTTAATATTTTTTTTTCTTTTGGCAAATCACTCAACACAAAAATATAAATCAACAATCTCCCACTTGATGAGTGATTTGACAACAAAAAAAGATTTTCTGAAATGCTCCCCCTTAACATAAACTCTCACTATAAAAATCAACAATCTCCCCCTTGAAGAGTGATTTGACAACACACTCCAAAGAATATTCAAAATAGCTCCCCCTTAATATAAACTCTCCCTCTAAACAGATGATCAAATCATACAAGCACCATCTCTCCCCTGAGCAGATGCAACACATACTAACTCTCCCCCTAAACAAATGCAACTCATACTATCTCTCCCCCTTTGTCAAAACACACATCAAGGATCGCACAAGAATGAAAATGAATATATGCCATGAAATGCAAACCTAAAAAGCATTGAAAATTATTTCAAAGTGAACACAAATATTATAGCAATGCATATCCACACTCTAAAATCCAGAAGCTGCCCCATAGTCAAGTAGAAACCACCAGTTTTGAGTAAAATGGTTATAAGATTACAATAAACTCATGGAC
This sequence comes from Rhipidocladum racemiflorum, assembly GCA_036346355.1. NCBI lineage: Eukaryota > Viridiplantae > Streptophyta > Magnoliopsida > Poales > Poaceae > Rhipidocladum > Rhipidocladum racemiflorum. The sequence continues at coordinate 11,394,425 of CM070584.1, forward strand.
AGATGAATAAGTACACTCGGGCAAAATATTTAATATATATAAAAAATATCCCATGTGTTAAAGATACTAGATTTGAGCACATATAACATATCAGACTCACAAATATCTGTCCAAAGCTGCTATTTTCAATTACTTCCTTCTTTATTTTTCTTTTTGATAAATAAATCTCGCAAACCCTGTTGTTTAACAGGTATGGCAAGGTTGAGCTTGCATCTTTTTCCTATATGGCAAATATTTTTATTGCATCTTGTCATGTGTAGGTATGGCGAGGTTGACCTCACATCTTTTTCTAATTTGGCAAGTGACATTACACAGTCAATCTTGCATCTTTTGCCCTGCATTTTTTTATAAGCAATCCCAAGGACTCATCATGATCATCTGGCTTTAACACAAATGGCTCAAAAATAGTACTCAAAAACACATTAGGAATTTTGACTTTTGAAAAATAGCCCGTGTGACAAATTCAATCAATCCAGTAGAAAATTGTAAGATCATAAACATCCCCACTCTCTACTAGTAATAAAACAACTCAACTAAGTTGGCTTTGTCATGGAAAATTATCATGTAAAAGTTCACTGCTATAAAAATAAGTAATCAACAAGTATAATAAACAATGCTTGAACTATATGATATGCAAGACTAGTCTACATGACATTGTTGGAGTGCATTTTTTAACAAGTTTTTAGGAACCCAAATAGTTTTAACACCGTTTACATGAGAAAATCTTTTCAACTGATTGCTATCAAGTGAAGGGTCACAAGACATCAATTTCGTTTGGTTCACAAGTCTATTCATACCAAAATGAGCATTATAATGTTGCTGAAAATTTGTTCCATTTGACTTATATCCATGATTGCGAAAAGCATAACAGTTTCTAGCATAATGACCAAATTTACCACAATTGTAGCAGTTCACATGATGAAAAGCATCCCAATATTTTGGACCCACATTAGCATAACAATTTACTTTCATGTGTCCAAATTTACCACAATTAAAGCATCTCACATGTTTCTTTTCAATCTTCACATTATCATAAGGACGCAAAAGAACAGGTTTTTCATTAACAACATGAATTTTATCAGTATTATTCTTTTTATATCCTACTCCTTCTTTCATGAATGAGCATTTTGAAGTATTAAGAATCATGTTCAAATTTTTCTCACCATTTGTCATCTTTTCTAAAGTAGCTTTCAAGTAATTGTTTTGTTGGGCTAAATCGGGGCATCGAGTACAAAGATATGCATAAGGACGCTTTTCCAGTTCAATTAATTTCTTCCTAAGCTCAACAAGATTCTCACACCCAAATTCTTTTGTTAAAACAGATACTTGCTTCTTCAAATTTGATGAATCAGTTGAATTTTTTAAAGAAACTATCTCTTTTTCTAACACAATGCACTTATCACATGAAGAATGACAAGATTTCAGCAAAGCATTTTCACTTCTATAAAATTCACATGTCTCACAAGTGGCATTCTCAAGATCAGCAACTTTTCCTTTTAATTTGGCACAAGAACCACAATTTTCATCACTTTTATTAACCAAGAGATTAAGTTTTTCATTTTCTAGTTTCAATTTTTTACATTTATTTATCAAGGCATCACGAATTTTTTCTTGTAATTTAAAAGCTTCCAAAGTTTCAGAATCATTTACCTCATCTTCATCATCAGCATCTTCACTTTCTGACGTTTCATGACAAACGTCTCTCCCAACAAGGCAAATATCTGCTATATCATCGTCCTCTCCAAGTGTAGCCAAAGGATCATCATCGTCCTCATCCTCTGAAAGATCAAGCTCCTCCACCAAGTTCAGGAACGCTTTTTGAAGTGACCTTTTCGTTTTGGAACCTGAAAACTTCTTCTTTCTAAAAGAACTAGGATTTTTGTTAGCAAGTTTGGGACAATCACTCTTGTAATGACCAAATTCGTTGCAATTGAAGCATTTTACGAGATCACTTTTACTTTTGCCAAACTTGGTTTTCAAAGCATTAGAAACCCTTTTAGAAAGACTAGCAAGCGCATCAAAATCCATATCATCAATATCAATATCCTTTTGTTTATTTTTCTCAACAGTGGCAAGAGCAATAGGAACATCATGAGTATTATGATCAATTTGACTGAGACCCATCTCATATATCTTTAAAGAACCAAGCAAAGCATCTAATTTCAATGTACTCAAGTCCTTAGATTCGATTATTGCAGTTACTTTAAAATGCCACACCCTTTGATCTAAAGATCTAAGTAACTTTCTACATTGATCTTCCTGAGACAACACCTTTCCAAGAGATGTAAGTTTGTTAACCAATTCATTAAAACGAGCAGCAAAGTCATTAATGGTTTCCCCAGTTTTCATAGCAAACAATTCATACTCACGAGTAAACAATTCAATTTTAGCATTTTTGACATCATTAGTGCCCTCATGAGTAATTTTCAAAGATTCCCAGATTTCATAAGCAGTTTTCAGACTAGAGATCTTATTAAATTCATCCTTAGACAAAGCACCATAAAAATAACTCATTGCTTTTTGATTCAAGGTGTGAAGATCTTTTTGTTCCTTGGTGATAATATTCTCAGGTTTAACATATTTAGTTTCTACAATTTCCCACAATTCATAGCTCTGAGATTGTAAAAAAGATTGCATGCGCACTTTCCAATAAGGGTAATCATCACCATTAAAAACAGGAGGTTTAGTAATAGAGAAAGTGCTAAACTGCGCCATAGCTCCTAATCGCAAGATTAAACTGAGCTAACCTGGCTCTGATACCAATTGAAGGATCGTTGGCGCTAAATACCCCTAAATAGTGTCTAGATATGCTAATCAACACTAAACAGCGGAAGAAATAATTAAAACATTACTAAACCACGAGATAATCAATCACAATAAAATAAACTGAAATTCACACTTTTGCATTAAATCAATCAACGTATCAAAGCATGAATTTCATCATATAAAGTTCAATCTAGAATTTATACCCTCATGCGCCTGCTCTTCACGTATGCATCCCCTTGCACTTACTAGCTTCTGGACGTTCCTTGCAGCATGGCCGCACACGCTTGCTCCTGCGCTGCCCTCGTCCGCACGCTGCCGAGTGCCCCTGCTGCTAAGCAAACGCCTCGCTAGCATGTCCTCCTGCCGTCGCCCGCAGTCACCGTCCTGCCGGCCTCCCTGCCGCGCGCTTCTGCGGCTGCGTAGCGCCGTCACCTGGGAACCTTCTCACGTTTCCCTTTTTCTTCTCTCTGGACGATGCGCCGTCGCCAGATCAATCTTTCTCTGGAAAACTTTTTTTTTCTCTCGTACCGCACCCAGCCAATGGCCTCGCGTTTCCTTTTATTGGCTGCCGTCCCTTTCCGTATCCGTTTCAGCTTGCTTTCCGTTTCCGTTTCAAGCGGCAAGTCTCCTGATGAAACTTGATTCGGCCCGGCCCGCTCGACCCTGCTGCCGACGCGCCCTCCTGGCCACCTCGTTGCCTGCATGCGCCTGGACGCTTCCACTGCGCTCCAGCGCCTGCATCACACGCACGCACGCACGCAACACACACAACACATGCATGCACACACCACGCACACAAATATGCAAACAACACCATGCACTAAACACACAGCACATCATGCATATCCATACACATACTTATACGCAAGTAAATTCTATTACTTTTTATATAATTATCACTGTTAATATTTTTTTTTCTTTTGGCAAATCACTCAACACAAAAATATAAATCAACATGCTCCCACGGTGATTCCAATCATCGGTGGTTGGAGGGTTGGCAAGAAAGCATTGGTAAGCCACGTATGCAAAAATGAGAAGATCAGATCCCAATTCCCTTTGATATTGTACATCAGTGGTGATAGCATATCTGGGATGGAGCATGCAAAGTTCAGCAATGAGAGGGCTTTAATTGTTGTTGAGTTTGTTACCGACGTGGAGGATGACGATTGGGTAAAGTTCCATTCTACTCTAACATGCATGGCTGGAGGAAGCAAAGTGATAATCATAAGTACGATTGAAAAGCTTGCAAGGTTTGGAACAGTAAAGGCGATTCACTTGAAGAGTTTGTCACACGAGGAGTACGGCTACCTCTTCAAGATGCTAGCGTTCGGAAGCACAGACCAAGAAGACTACCCCCGGTTGGCATCAATAGCAAATGACTACCTACCAACAATCCTGAGTGGGTCACTCATCGCTGCAAATATTATGGCTGACCTGCTGAGAAGGAACCTTGATGTTCAGTTCTGGCTCCGCATACTGGGACGGTACAAGGGGATGGTTGAGAGCAACCTATCAAAGTATGGACAACACCCAAAAGATATCCTTCAGAAAGAGCAGCCGATTGACATCACCAGGTTTACTTCTTCGTATCCTTCTCGTCTCCTCTTGATGCCTCCTCGAGTAGAGAAGGATGATCCTACCAGAAGGAAACAAACTAGCATGTCACTCGGAGACCTAATGGCAGGATGTATGGCTATACCTAATGAAGAGTTTGAATTAGTTGCATGGCAATCGCGAATACCTCCTTATACTAAGTACGTGCAGTCTGTTGCAGTTTGTGCTGATGAGACTCTTGGATGTAAAACTCCTACAAGAAAGCGTCCATCAAGCACTTGATTACTTTTAGGGAAGTGCTGCACTGCTTTCCTACAGAGTGAATGGCATGGCTTTCCATCAAGCTATTAAGAGCACGATTTATAGCAATTTCAACCTCTATCTAGTAATCTGTTACTAAACTATTAATGTGCTATAAAATATGCGAGATTGTTGTGTATATACTTTTTGTTGAAGAATCATGTAGACACCACTCTAATTTTGAATGCTAGTAATCATATATAGATGTGCATGTTGTTGTATCTCTCTGTTTTTTAATGCAGTGGCAGAGCTTCTGCCATCTGTTTTTTTTTAAAAAAAAAAACAGACACTAATTATGTCACATATACGGATTTGTTTCATTTCTGAGCCTCATATTTATGCCTGTGTGCAAGGTCAATTTAATTTCGGTGAGAGGGCATTCTCATATGATTTCATCAGACAGACGGCAAAAGCATGGCGATTCTGTGCTAGAAAAGCAAATCAAACATCGATAGCGTGACAACCAGGGACCAAAAAAAAAAACGGGGGTCATCGTTGCTAACCGGCAATCTCGAAGGAAAATCAGCCGAAAGATTTGAACAAAATTTTAATTCAAAATCGGTGATTGGTTGGGGTATCCAGGGTCTCCGGCAACTAACTTGAATTCAAATTTCTGGGTTTAAACTTATATTTCTGGGATTGAATCCAGATTTGGCCGATTTTTGGGCTGGTTTGTTGGGTGACCGGGGGTCACTAAGATCTGAACGGTTGATCAGGCGACAGCGCTTTTGCGGACAAGCCCCCATTCTCCCACCGGCTCTTTTGCAATAAAAGATGGTGGTTTCGCAAATTTGCACATAGCTAAGGACCAAACACTTTTGCAAATAAACCCCCGCAGTTCCAAAAAAATTACATCAAAGCCCAGATCACGCCCTTTTCACTACTACAGTTATATTAGACGCAACATCACAGACGGTTTTCAAAAAACGTCTGTAATATGGAACATCACACACGGTTCTATAATCCAACCGTCTGTGTACCTATCACAGACCGTTATTAATTATACCCGTATTTGATGAGAACAATATCACAGATGGTTTTACATTCAAACCGTCTGTGATACAATCACAGACGGTTTTATATTAAAACCATTTGTGCAGATAAAACCGTCTCCGATATTGGTTTACATCACAGACGATTTGTGCTTATAACCGTCTGTGATTTCATGTGGCCACCAAACAAGTGGATGCTAGTTTACATTGCATATATTCGTTTTCGAAAATTTCAGAATGAAACAATATATCCTACAAATTTACATTTTATCTCAACAATATAAATAATCAAACAATATCATTTCACTCTATTACATTATTTTCAGACTAAATATTTCACCATAGTTTTTCTTTCATACAAAACTAACAATGATTTAAATATATTTCTATTATTATTCACATATTTTTTTAATTTCAACAAACTATTTTTCCTGTTTTTTCCTACTCACTTTCTTCTTTCCCAGTTTTTTTCCCGCCTTTTCGGACAGTCGCCACAGCGAGCATTTATTTCCCCGCAGAGGCACGGAAACAGGCGCCTACCCGCGCACAATTGGGCAACTGGCGCAACTGATCCCACGTGACGCGACAGATAATTAATTCTGCAAAAAAAATCCGATGTATTTTTTTTACATAAAAATGATTATTTCCAAAATAATTCCCACTTATATTTATTCCATCCCGATGGACCGCCCTCCCAACAGACCACGCCGACCGCCCCAAAATGGGGGATAATCCCGCGGCATCCTCCTTGCTCAGAACCGGCTTTATCTTAGGAGGGCGCCTAGGACCCATGGAGATCTAGGTATGTAGGAGATCAAGAAGACATATACCAGAGGAGAACACGAAAGAGAAAAGAAAACGGACGAAATGCGGAGCAAAAGAAAATGAACCTTGCCACCGTCGGAAAACCCTATCTTTACAGGATATGCCAAAAAAAAAAAACTCTCGGACGTTTACTGTTACATCCCAGCGAGCAGAACGACTTCTACCCGCTGACATGAGGGGCTAGTGTGGTGGACCAGCCATGCTCATCCCTCCCCTCGGCTAGCTAAACGAAGCCCCCGTATCTACTGGCCCACGTGAACGGATTTATAAACGTCAACCTCTCCCTTCGATAAAGCCATAAGTCCTTACCTTAGGAGATCATCCCCCGGTAAAAGGCGAAAAAGAATAAAGACCGCCCCCTCCGCGACGAGAGGAAGTTCCCCTCCGTAGCGAGGGAGGAAAACGGAGGAAACTCCCCTCGGCTATGTCTCCTTCCGGCGCAAACATAGCATGAACTACCAAGATCTGACACCCCCCAACAACCCCTCCCTAATACGCCAGGACGTGTCAGGCTAATCTGAGACCCTAATATAAGCGAAATCCCCGTTGAACCCCTACAAAGGGTATATAAATAGAGGCAAAAACCCAATCTGAGAGGGGAGTGACTCAAGGAAAAGTCAAGTTAGTCCTTGGCAAGAACCAGGAAGGAAGAAGAAGGCCGAGCCGGTATGTGCATATCCTCGGGCCTGCCTATAAAAGAAAAAGAAGAAAGAGGAGAGGCGGGTTCCCGAAAAACAAAAACAAACCGGACGAAAGGGAGAGAAAAAGAGACCCGGTGGTTCCACGACACCACACTGGCGCCGTCCGTGGGGAACCCAACCGCAAGGTGAAACCACCACCTGCCGATCAAGCCCAAGGGTAAGTTTCCTACAACCATGCCACCAAAGAAAGGAAAGGAGGCAATATCCAAGGGGCGACAACGGCGGAAGCGGAAGAACCAAGGCAGCGTCACGAGAAGCCAATCTGGAGATCCCCCTCGACTTCTGCATGATGAGACGCGGATGCCAGCCGCAACAGAAACTCGAAACATGGCGGGAAGTTTACCTCCACAGACTCCGGTGGCCGTGCGCAAGCGAGCCCCCAAACGACGGCCTCCGACGACAGGTCGAACGGTTTCGACACCAGGAGGAGATGTGGCGGAAGTGTCGACGCATCCAGCTCATCGCCAAAAGACCCATGGAAACGAAGAAACCCATGGAGAAGGAACCGGAGCTCAGGAGGAGATTGACCCCAACGTGCGGGCTCTGATGGAAGCCAACGAGCAACTCATGGCAGAGTTGAAGCGTTTGCAAGGACTATCTGACGGGGGTCAATACGAATCACAAGATGAAAGCCCGAGCCGTGAGGTGCTATCTCCAGCGGTTGCGACGGCACACAGGGAAGACCACGATCCAAACCCCCTCAGCACCCGCCTACGGACCAAAAAATGGCCCTCCCCGGGAAGCTTCAAATTTCCCACCGTTAAGCCATATGACGGTCGGACGGACCCAAGGGAGTTCCTTCGCGTTTATGATACGGCGATTGAAGCCGCGGGAGGAGATGATGATATCAAGGCGAAGGGGCTCCTTCTAGCCCTCGAAGGCATAGCCTTGTCCTGGTACTCTTCGCTGGAGCCCCGGTCAATCACCTGTTGGCGCAACTCCGCAAGCTTGAAGGCAACTTCCAGGTAATTTCGACGGAATGAAAGAGGAAAGTGACCTATTTGCGGTCGACAACGCGAAGAAACCCTTAAAAGTTACTTCCCGTTTCTCCGGATTAAGTGCCAAGTCACGAGGAGTAAGCGACACCACTATCATCAATGCGACGCGTTGCGGCTGCTTGTGAGGACCGTTAGGCGGAAAAGGCTCGCTCGTAAAGAGAGTGCGTCACGGTGGAAGAACTCTTTGCGAAGATGAGGGAGTACGCGCGGGCGGAGGAAGACAACTTCCGAAGGGAAGACGGACCCCAACAGGAGAATCAAGAATTCGCCCCGCGCAAGAGAGGGCGAGGGAAGGACCTCCCTCCCAACCCAAAAATGAGGGAACGATACCAAGAGCCTGGAAGAAGAGATGAAAGGAGGAGAATCCACCACATTGAAAAACCAAGAAATCAGCAAGCCACGGGCGACAGGCTAGCGGAGCAGCAGAGACGAGGACCACCCCTGAGCCGAGGAAAGCAAGACGAGGGAAGCCGAGTTAACAAGAAGGAAGGGACAGAGCCCCGGCAGTACTTCTGTGAATATCACGGGGAAAATATCACTCATGACACCATCCAATGCAAAGTGATCAACGGATATCGGCGGTTCGAGGCGAAACAGAAAGAAGTCAAGACGCATCCTGCGCCGCCGGAAGCACCTCCTGTTGGACGACAACACCCCTTTCCTCGAGTAGGAATGAATCATCTTCGTCGCATTATCAACGTCATTGCGGGGGGCTCCTCATCACATCTCTCGTCAAAAAGACAGAGGAAGGCTTACGCCCGGCAAATTAACCACATTGCAGTTACCCCCGCCACCCTTCCTCCGGTAAAATGCGAGCCAATCACATTCACACAGGAGGACGCCACGGGGGTACACTTCCCGCACCAAGATTCCTTGGTAATAACCGCCATTATCGCCGACTGCGAAGTACGTCGAGTATTGGTAGATGGAGGGAGCGCTGCGGACATACTATCCATGAAGGCTTTCCAACAAATGATGATTCCACAAGATCGGTTGAAAAAATCGGAAGTGCCGTTGATGGGTTTTGGAGGAAGCACGGTCAGCACCCTGGGGCAACTGGAGCTTGAAGTCACATTCGCGACGCCACAAGCCAGCGTCACGAGTCGTGTCACATTCGATGTGGTAGACATGCCATTCCAATACAATGCGATCCTAGGCAGGGGCTCGTTGACAACCATGGGGGCCATAATTCATCACGGTTTCCTATGCATGAAAATTCCCTCCGAAGATGGTGTCATCACGGTCGAGGAGACCAAGCCTTGGCGAGGAAGATAGATATGGAGAACTCCACCTCAAGTCAAACACGTCGCATTCTTGAGCTAGATCCCGTCGTGCACTGCAAGCCGCAGCCGGTGGCTCCTAAACCACAACCCAGGAGAAACCCAACGGATACCGCTCGGGCCAGGAAGCGACAAGACAAGAAGCCTCGGTGCCATGTTGTCTCGGAGGAGGAAAAACACTTGATCTTTGCTTCTCCAGAATATGAAACCGTGTTCGCATGGGGCCTCAAGACCTTCCGGGCGTCGAGAGAAACTATCGAACATGCTCTCGCTATTAATCCAAGCGTGAAGCCTAGGAAGCGAAATTGAGAAAACTTGCAGCGAGAAAGACAAGAAGGCTGCGAAGGTGGAAGTGACTAAACTGCTCCAGGAGGGAATCATCCGCGAAACCCGATACCCGGAGTGGCTGGCCAACATCGTCCTAGTCAAGAAGGCTAGCGGGGCATGGAGGATGTGCATCGACTTCACTGACTTAAACAAAGCATGCCCAAAGATGACTTCCCACGCGCATCGACCGGTGGTTGATTCAACCTCCGGGTCAGAAAGGATGAGTTTCCTTGACGCGTACTCCGGTTATCACCAAATCTGTATGCAAGAAGGAGACGAAGACAAGACAGCATTCGTTACTCCCTTCTGTACCTATTGCTTCGTCGCGGATGCCTTTCGGGCTCAAAAAAGCAGGTGCTACCTTCGCTCGACTCATCACGAAGATCTTCGCCGATCAATTGGGAAGAAATGTGGAAGCCTACGTTGACGATATCATTGTCAAAAGTGAGAAGAAAGAAGATCACATCGGGGATCTCCGGAAACTTCGAGAAATTTGATAAAAGGAAAGGTAAAGCTTAACGTCAAAATGTGTTTTCGGCGTGGGCGCGAGGAAAGTTGCTAGGTTTCCTGGTCTCCCAACGGGGCATAGAAGCGAATCGAGAAAGATAAGAGCTGTCCAAGACATGGCCCCACCAAGAAACCTGAAAGAAGTACAACGGTTGGCAGGGCGGATAGCAGCGCTCAGTCGGTTCTTGCCAAAATCCGCGGAGCGAAGTTTGCCGGTCTTTAAAGCCTTGCGCACAAACGATAGTTTCGTCTGGACAGGGGAATGCCAACGCGCCTTCGACGATTTGAAGCAGAGTCTCGTGGAAATCCCTGTCCTACAAAGTCCGAAGCAAGGTGAGGAGCTTCTGTTATATCTAGCAGCTAGCCCCTCGGCCGTAAGCGCTGTGTTAGTGCGGCCCCTAGGCGCCAAACAACAGCCGATCTACTTCGTCTCTGAAGCCCTCCAAGGAGCGAAGCTACGATACGCGGAAATGGAAAAACTGGCATACGCTCTGTTAATGGCGTCTCGAAAGCTCCGGCATTATTTTCAGGCCAACCGCATCAAGGTGCCAACTACCTATCCTCTAGGGTCTATGCTCTTCAACAGGGAAAGCACTGGGCGCATCAGCAAGTGGGCGGTCGAGCTAGCTCCCTTTGAATTAACCATAATTCCCTCGCACGGCAATCAAAAGCCAAGCCCTCGTCGATTTCATGGTAGAATGGACTTCCCCAGCCCCGGAGAACAACCAAACTCCAACAATGTGGTCCATCAACTCCGACGGGTCTTGGGGGGCGAGTGGAGCGGGAATAGCGGCGGTGATACACACACCCAGCGGAGAAAAAGTGGAGTTCGCAGCAAGGCTGGAATTTCCTTCAACCAACAATATAGCCGAGTATGAAGCGCTATTATTGGGTATCAGAAAAGCAAAGATCATGGGAGCGAGAAAGGCGATAATATACACCGACTCGAAACTCATTCAGGGGCACATCAGCAAAGAAAGAATATCAAGTGAAGGATGAACAGCTCCAGAAGTACGTCGAGATGGTCCGAACCATGGAGAAGGGTTTCACTGGGTTCACCGTTAATGCAATTCCCAGGTCCCAAAATGAACGCGCCGACGAGCTAGCCAAGATCGCAGCCACCGGAGGAAGTCTACCTTCGACAATCTTCTTCGAGATACTTCGCACCCCCTCCATTCCTTCCCAGATAAATCTCATCGTTCGAGCAGCCGGTGAAGACTGGAGGAATGAGATATACAACTACCTCCTGGAGGGAGTTTTGCCAGACGAGGAGGCACGAGCGAGGCGCGTCGAAAGGCGAGCAAACAAGTACGCCATCATCAACGGCCTCCTATTCCGTAGCGGCCTCTGCGCTCCATGGCTACGCTGCATTTCGCGAGAAGAAGGAGTTCAAGCTTTACTTGAAGCGCACGAGGGAGATTGCGGGGCACACCAGGCCCCTAGGAATCTCGTGAGAAAGTTATTCCGGATGGGGCTCTACTGGCCTTCAGCGTTGCAAGATCACGGAGCACATGGTCCGACAACATCATGCGTGCCAATGGATGACCAAGCAAGCGAGGCCCGCCCAATGAATCGCATCACGGTACCCCGGTCTGGCCCTTCGCCAAGTGGGGAATAGATATTGTTGGGGCGCTTCCTAAAGCTCGAGCAAACTTTCAGTTCGTAATCGTCGCCATCGATTACTTCTCCCGCTGGATCGAGGCAGAGCCGGTTGCGAAGATAACCGCAGAGGCCGCCGTCAAATTTCTATGGAAAACGATTATCTGCCGATACGGGGTCCCTTACCAGATCGTGACCGACAATGGGACTCAATTCGACTCCTGGAAATTCCGCGATTACTGTGACAATCTCGGGATAAAGATCTGCTTCGCCTCAGTGGGTCATCCTCAGTCGAATGGGGCGGTGGAACGGGCGAACGGGTTACTTCTTGATGGCATAAAAAAAGGCTTTATGGCTCTAAGAAGGGGCTTTGGCCCGACGAGCTGGATCACGTCTTATGGGCAACCCGCACTTCGGCCTCAAGAGCGACCGGGTTCTCCCCCTTCCGCCTCCTTTTCGGGGAGGAAGCCGTTTCACCCGCGGAGATCTGTGCAAAATCCTTACGAGTAATTAAAACCCCGACCCATGAAGCAATCGACATCACGTGTGATCTAGAGGAAGAACACAAGCTTCAAGCCTTAAAGACCATGAAAGCCTACGCGGAGGCGTCCACTCGAAGCTTCAACAAGAAGGTGAAGAAACGTGAAATACACCCTGGGGACATGGTGCTCTGCGGGCCGCCCGGCCAGCGAAGCTGGAAAGCGACGTGGGAGGGACCATACATCATCAAAGAGTCAACAGCGAAGGGTGCGCACAAGCTCATTACCCCCGACGGAGAAGAGATACCACGGACATGGAATACCGACGCACTCAAAAAATTTTACCCGTAGGTGATGGAATCCGAAGGAAAGAAATGTACCGATCCTTATCAATAAAATAATGGAGAGACATTGCGAGTTCGAGCCATCTTCATATTCTCCAGGATTCGAATCAAGAAACACATTGCGAGTTCGCGGATGCTTGGTCGAGCAAAGTCCCACCCATCCTCGCTCAGGAGACCGTTGCCTCGCTGGCCGGTAGGAGTTCGCGGATGCTTGGTCGGGCAAAAGTCCCACCCATCCTCGCCGGAGACCCCGTTGCCTCGCCACGGGTAGGAGTTCGCGGATGCTTGGTCGGGCAAAGTCCCACCCATCCTCGCTCAGGAGACCCGTTGCCTCGCGCGCCAGGTAGGAGTTCGCGGATGCTTGGTCGGGCAAAAGTCCCACCCATCCCTCGCTCCGGAGACCCGTTGCCTCGCGCCGGGTAGGAGTTCGCGGATGCTTGGTCGGGCAAAAGTCCCACCCATCCCTCGCTCCGGAGACCCGTTGCCTCGCGCCGGGTAGGAGTTCGCGGATGCTTGGTCGGGCAAAAGTCCCACCCATCCCTCGCTACGGAGACCCGCTGCCTCGCGCCGGGTAAGAATTCGTGGATAGTCAGTCACACCGACACTACAATTCGTTCGCTGCCCAGGTTCATCTATTCACGAAATAAACGTCCGGGTGAAAGTGCCGACCTCACCTTCGCTCCGAAGGACCGGAGAACACACCGTATTACACTAGCCAAGTCATTAAGAAAATACGCCCAAGCCGGTATCCCGTCGTTCCCTCGGCAAGGAAAGAGAGGGTGCTTACGCGTTATGCGACTATACGAGGCCATTTCACGACTACTAATCAAGGCACGATAGGAAGCTAAGAATGCAAGATCAGAAGGAATTCAAACAGGGAGGACAAAGAACAGTTATAAGTAAAAATCCCCTGTTGGGAGTTACATAATAACACCCCAATCATACACGATATGGAAATCCAACAGAAACTCCTATATGAGACAAGGCGGACTTAGACGTGGTGAGCACGCGTCACGGCTTCCGTGAGGGCATCCTTGGCTTCCAGCAGCCGCGGCACCATCCCGATCAGTATGTCGAGGTTAGCGAGGTCTCTGGCAAGGGCCTCCTCTGCAACCATTATCATGTCGAAATCCACCCATATACCTTCAATGAAGGCCTCGAGATCGTTGGCGACTGGAAGACCCCCGGGAGCGAGAGCGCCATCCAGAAGATCAAGAACCACGTTAGGGGCTCCCTCCTCCCCCAGCAGAGGTGGGATCTCTGCTACAGGCGGCCCCTCATCCATGTCGGCAAAAATAAGGTCTTCTTCCATGGCTTCCTCGGGGATGTCGGCCATCGAAAAAGCAAAGGAGAACAAGGATAGAGAGTGATCGTCTACTAACAAGGTGGGCGAGGGAGGAGAAAAAAGCCAGAGTTAAATAGGAACGCGGGAAGCCCAGGCGTCCACACGTCTCCCGAGAAGTTCACTGAATCATTAAGTCCCGCTAATACTCGTCACTGACGTTTGGTCTCCGTCGGGAGAAGCTAAACGCTTTTCGGACGAAGGGACCCGTGGAGCGAACAAACATGCATGATCATTTGATGAAATGGGTAATTTAACTCGAGTGTCTACAAAAATTCCCTCACACAAAGATACACAAACTAATAAGGAGGCGGCTTCTCTTTGCCTTTCCCTGAGTCGCGCATTACAGCACGAGCCCGACGCACCGACTCCCTTGCCGTGGGCTCCGTCTTTGCTTCAAATCTGACATAAAGCTTGACGATAGCCGAGAGGCGGCGGAGGAAGGCTTCCCAGACGGGGGAATATCTCCGAACCCTGGTAACGACGGAGCAGCAGAAGAAAAACCGAAGTGCTCACGTATATGAGTACACCCTTTTGCCTCCAATAACTGAGCCGTTTTGACGGAGCCCAGGTCTCGCGATGTCGCCGAAGGTCGCTGAATCCCCAAAAATCTTAGTAGATTTCTCAAGGAAGGAGACAGCTTCCAGTGGAGGAGGAATACGACTCGGAGTCGCATCAATACCGAACCGAGGAGCTGCCAAGGAAGGCCTCTGTAGCCCCGTGAATCCCCGAGACAAAGGATTCAAATTCCTTCTGAACCACGTCGTGACGCTCCTCCGCTCGTTGTGCGTTACGAAGATGAGCTTGAACCTCGCTTCGTGCCGTTGCGAGTTGAGAGGGGAATTCCTCCATTTGCTTCTTCAACATGTTCTTGCCCTCTTCCGCAACCACCAATAGGTTTTTCAACTCCTCTATTCGATCATCTTTCTTCTTCTCGTTTCGCTCCGCCGCCATGCGGGCTCGCTCCTCCTCGGCGAGACGGTCCCTCATCAGGGAAATTACCCCCTCGAGCTCTGCATTTTTCGCATCCAAATCCCGACTTTGGGATGCTTCAGCCTGCACCTTGGCCAACGAGTCCTCAGAGTCCTGAAGTGCCCTTGAAAGATTAGCCTTCTCCGCCTCTAGTTCCACTACCCGTTCTTTCGCGGCATCGCAATCCTGGACCCCCTTGTTAAACTGACCCAAGTACGTCCGAAATCGACGCGATATTTCTGAAGCGAGTACAACCCCCTAAAAATGGAGAAGATATGAAGAAGGGCGTTGAAAGACACTGATACCAGTAGGATAAGCTCAAAAGGAAGGGTACCTTTAAATGATGGTCCATCGAGATCTCGCAGAGAGAAAGGTCATTAACTTCCTTAAATAAGGCCACAGATTTATTGTAAGGAGAAAAGGCCGCGCGCATCTTTCTTAAGGACGGAGATACAGCCGTCCCCCTTTCAAAATCTGAGGCTGAAAAATCCGACAAATCAAAGCGGACAAAAGAAGAGCCCACACCACCCGCGGGGGCTGGTTGGCTCGAAGGTAAAATCCCTTCATCCGGAGGGGGGACGCCTTGAGTACTAGGAATCGGAGGTTCTGGATCCTCCTCCTCCGCGGCAGGCAAAGGACTGGCAAGCGCCCCAGTTGGGGCCTGCTCCAACGGTGTTAAAGCCTCCGCCTCCTCCGCATTATTACCTCCTGCATCAACCTCATCAAAACCTGAAAGGACATCGCACCCTAACGAGCTGGCGGGAAAAGTATCAGGAGTAAGACCTTCTCCCCCGGTGGGGGTGTCAGGAGTGGAAATGTTTAACCGCAAACCCCGAGTCTCCCCTGTCGCGGGGGCGGCCCCACCTTCAAGTTGCCCTCGTGCGCACTCCGCAGCCGGAGAATCACCATCATCCTCGTCATATACGTCGATAGTCTCCACTCAGGAATCCCTAGAAATGACTACCCGGGGGATTGACCCCCGTCAACATGCACATCAACGGAAGGGTCAAGTGGGAGGGCCGAGGGGACCTCCCCCATAGCAGCCGGACTTGATGTTGTCCCGGGAAAGCTCGTATCTGGGACAGATGGCATATGTGAGGGTTCGCCCGCAACAGCCAAGGGAATCGTTCGGAGGGCCCCGCATCCACAGTAACCCGAAGAAGCGGAGGCAGAGAGACGTAACCGCCACAGAGCCGAGGAATCACCCTCGTCGCTGGATTCCTTCGCATCCCAATCCGCATCCTCGTCGTCATCATCCCCAAATCCTCGCTCCCACCCGAAGTGGCAGAGCTTGGGCAAATGCGGCACGAAGTTAACCTTGCTCGTTTGGCGGCGGGGAGAACCGGCTAACCCTCGGGGATGAGGCGCGCGGCGTCCCGATCGATAAAAGCGAGCATCGGGTGACCTATGGCGCCCATAAGCGGCCTCATACTCCATTGCTTGGCAAGGGCCTAGAAGCTTGCGAGCCAATCTCTCGGCCGCCCAGCGCCCAGTCTTGTACCCTTCAGTCGAATCACGCACACCGTACCTCCCAAATGACCGCTCCAGAGTAACGGGGGAACTCCTGGCCAAAGGGTCGATACGACATAGGCAGTATTCCTCCACCAAATCTCGCATTGTACTCTGGGCACGAAGAGCCTTCAGATAATCAAGATGTCCAATTTCTTCCGCGGTCGCGCTCCAATTAGGGGATCGAATCGCGCGGACTGGACCCATCGAAGTATGGAGAGGAGAGTCCGTGCCCACGAGAATTTGATAATACCACCGTGACATCCATCCTGAGTCCCATTTCCCCTTGGCGGCCGCTACTGGGATTTCCTTTATAAGGGATCTCTTCGTCTGAAAATTCAGAGAACCGAAACATGACTTGCGGCCTTCGTTCCCTGTTTTCTGTTGCTTCGGTTGCCAAAACGCATCTTCTATGAGAGAAAACAAGCGCCCTGTCAAGCAGATCCCAGCCGGACGAAACGCCCATTCCAAAGATCGCCAATCGCACAATGGCGTTAGGGGTAAGCCGTGAAAGCTCGCATGGAAAACCGAGATCTGACGCTTGATGAAAGCAGACGGAAAGGAAGCCCTGCTTCGAGAAATGCCGCGAACACCACCGCTTCATTCGCTTGAGGCTGAGGGGTTTCTTCATCACCCGGGAGGCGCATGGAAGAGCGTATTACCCCGAAATCAGCCGCTAATGCATCGAGGTCGTGAGCTCAACGCCGACCGCCCCAAAATGGGGATAATCGCGGCATCCTCCTTGCTCAGAACCGGCTTTATCTTAGGAGGGCGCCTAGGACCCATGGAGATCTAGGTATGTAGGAGATCAAGAAGACAGATACCAGAGGAGAACACGAACGAGAAAAGAAAACGGACGAAATGCGGAGCAAAAGAAAATGAACCTTGCCACCGTCGGAAAACCCTATCTTTACAGGATATGCCAAAAAAAAAAAAAAACTCTCGGACGTTTACTGTTACATCCCAGCGAGCAGAACGACTTCTACCCGCTGACATGAGGGGCTAGTGTGGTGGACCAGCCATGCTCATCCCTCCCCTCGGCTAGCTAAACGAAGCCCCCGTATCTACTGGCCCACGTGAACGGATTTATAAACGTCAACCTCTCCCTTCGATAAAACCATAAGTCCTTACCTTAGGAGATCATCCCCCGGTAAAAGGCGAAAAAGAATAAAGACCGCCCCCTCCGCGACGAGGGGAAGTTCCCCTCCGTAGCGAGGGAGGAAAACGGAGGAAACTCCCCTCGGCTATGTCTCCTTCCGGCGCAAACATAGCATGAACTACCAAGATCTGACACCCCCCAACAACCCCTCCCTAGTACGCCAGGACGTGTCAGGCTAATCTGAGACCCTAATATAAGCGAAATCCCCGTTGAACCCCTACAAAGGGTATATAAATAGAGGGCAAAAAACCCAATACAGAGGGGGGAGTGACTCAAGGAAAAGTCAAGTTAGTCCTTGGCAAGAACCAGGAAGGAAGAAGAAGGCCGACCAGTATGTGCATATCCTCAGGCCTGCCCTATAAAAAGAAAAAGAAGAAAGAGGAGAGGCGGGTTCCCCGAAAAACAAAAAACAGTCCGACGAAAAGGGAGAGAAAAAGAGACCCGATGGTTCCACGACACCACAAGTAGTTTCTTAAATTCGGTGTGCTTTACAGGGGACTGCATTAGTTTCTACGTGCGACAATGGATGTTTCAATATCATAGACATCATCATGAACATAATTCATTTCATACTTTTCATAATAAATTGGTTGACTCACTAGGGTGCCAAGAACTAAATTGCTTGTAAAGAATTTTAAGAAAGGTGACCCTAAGCCAAATATCATCACGTTTTCAGTTTTCAGTAGTATACCTTAAGTCAAATTCACTAGTGCACCTTAACGTCTAGCTAAGTAGAAATCAGCAAATCTGAAACGATTCTTCTTTCCATCGGTGCATCTGCCGTTCAGCCCTTCAACTGGGACATGCTGCAGTGATACAGACAAACTCTGTTCCTATCCTACCCTTTTTTTTCATTCCAGTTTTCAGTAACGCAGTGTGTGAGGTAATAATCAGGACTTGTGGAATTGTACAAAGTCCAAGTTCAAACTCAACCTGATCAGCACAAATTATTTTAGGCTTTTAGCAGCCTTTCCATGGTAAATGCAGTGCATTAGTGGAACATTTTCCTTGTATTTTAGTCTTTTAGCACCCTCCATCCACACACAATCCCAAATACTGTGCTTTCTTTCTCTTCGAGGAAAGAGCCCAGGATGGAGTTTGCGCTCTTGTTCATCTCCTTTCTACTCAAGAAGTCTCCTGAACCTGAAAAGAAGCTAGAAAGGTTACAACATCTCCTGCTACGACTTCACACAGTGGTTGAGGAGGCCGATGGGCGATACATCACCAAATCCCAGATGCTAGTTCAGCTTAGAATTACAATCGAAGCCATGTACCGAGGTTACCACGTGCTGGACAACTTCAAGTACAAATCTGTTGAAGATGAGGAGGTGAGAAGCTTATCTGCCATCTCGGATTCTGCATTTCCTTCTAAACGTCCACGTACAATTTTCGGTACCATGAGAGGAATTGTTGTGAGTAATGGTTTACAAAGTGTACTAGTCAACCTAGAAGCTGCTGTTGCTAACATGAGTGAGTTCGTTGTGATGCTGGGGGGATGCGAACGCATGTTTCGCGCCGACCTTATGATGCTTACCTTTACACCGACAACTTTATGTTCAGTCGCCATGTCGAGAAGCAGCAGATCATCAACATCTTGTTGCAAACTCCTGCTAATCTTGGTGCTCCCATGGTGATTCCAATCATCGGTGGACAGAGGGTTGGCAAGAAAGCATTGGTAAGCCACGTATGCAAAAACGAGAAGATCAGATCCCAATTCCCTTTGATATTGTACATCAGTGGTGATACTGATAGCATATGTGGTATGGAGCATGCAAAGTTCAGCGACGAGAGGGCTTTAATTGTTGTTGAATTTGTTACCGACGTGGAGGATGACGATTGGGTAAAGTTCCATTCTATTCTAACATGCATGGCTAGAGGAAGCAAAGTGATAATCATAAGTAGGATTGAAAAGCTTGCAAGGTTTGGAACAGTAAAGGCGATTCACTTAAAGAGTTTGTCACACGAGGAGTACAGCTACCTCTTCAAGATGCTAGCGTTCGGAAGCACAGACCAAGAAGACTACCCCCAGTTGGCATCAATAGCAAATGACCTAGCAACAATCATGAATGGGTCACTCGTCGCTGCAAATATTATCGCTGACCAGCTGAGAAGGTGATGGTTGAGAACAACCTATCAAAGCATGGACAACACCCAAAAGAAATCCTTGAGAAAGAGAAGCCGTTAGATGTCACCAGGTTTGCCTCTTCGTATCCTTTTCGTCTCCGCTTTATGCCTCCTCGAGTAGAGAAGGATGGTACTACGAACCAAACTAGCATGTCACTCGGAGACCTAATTGCAGGATGTATGGCTATACCCGATGAAGAGTTTGAATTAGTTCAATGGCAATCGCGAATACCTCCTTATACTAAGTACGTGCAGTCTGTTGCCGCTTGTGTTGATGACAGTCCCGGATGCAAAACCCCTACAAGAAAGCGTCCATCAAGCACTTGATTTGTTTTAGGGAAGTGCTGCACTGCCTTCCTACAAAGTGAATGGCATGGCTTCTGAAGCTAATAAGAGCATGATTTACAGCAATTTCAACCTCTATCTAGTAATCTGTTACTAAACTATTAATGTGCTATAAAATATGCGAGATTGTTGTGTATATACTTTTTGTTGAAGAATCATGTAGACACCACTCTAATTTTGAATGCTAGTAATCATATATAGATGTGCATGTTGTTGTATCTCTCTGTTTTTTAATGCAGGGCAGAGCTTCTGCCATCTGTTTTTTTTTTTTTAAAAAAAAACAGACAGTAGTTATGTCACATATACGGATTTGTTTCATTTCTGAGCCTCATATTTATGCCTGTGTGCAAGGTCAATTTAATTTCGGTGAGATGGCATTCTCATATGATTTCCTCGGACAGACGGCAAAAGCATGGCGATTCTGTGCTAGAAAAGCAAATCAAACATCGACAGCGTGACCACCAGGGATGAAAAAAAAACAGGGGTCACCGTTGCTAACCGGCAATCTCGAAGGAAAATCAGCCGAAAGATTTGAACAAAATTTTAATTCAAAATCGGTGATTGGTTGGGGTATCCAGGGTCTCCGGCAACTAACTTGAATTCAAATAAACTTATATTTCTGGGATTGAATCCAGATTTGGCCGATTTTTGGGCTGGTTTGTTGGGTGACCGGGGGTCACTAAGATCTGAACGGTTGATCAGGCGACAGCGCTTTTGCGGACAAGCCCCCATTCTCCAACCGGCTCTTTTGCAATAAAAGATGGTGGTTTCGCAAATTTGCACATAGCTAAGGACCAAACACTTTTGCAAATAAACCCCCGCAGTTCCAAAAAAATTACATCAAAGCCCAGATCACGCCCTTTTCACTACTACAGTTATATTAGACGCAACATCACAGACGGTTTTCAAAAAACGTCTGTAATATGGAACATCACACACGGTTCTATAATCCAACCGTCTGTGTACCTATCACAGACCGTTATTAATTATACCCGTATTTGACGAGAACAATATCACAGATGGTTTTACATTCAAACCGTCTGTGATACAATCACAGACGGTTTTATATTAAAACCATTTTGCAGATAAAACCGTCTCCGATATTGGTTTACATCATGCATTTATTTGTGCTTATAACCGTCTGTGATTTCATGTGGCCACCAAACAAGTGGATGCTAGTTTACATTGCATATATTCGTTTTCGAAAATTTCAGAATGAAACAATATATCCTACAAATTTACATTTTATCTCAACAATATAAATAATCAAACAATATCATTTCACTCTATTACATTATTTTCATACTAAATATTTCGCCATAGTTTTTCTTTCATACAAAACTAACAATGATTTAAATATATTTCTATTATTATTCTCATATTTTTTTTAATTTCAACAAACTATTTTTCCTGTTTTTTCCTACTCACTTTCTTCTTTCCCACTTTTTTTCCCGCCTTTTCGGACAGCCGCCACAGCCGAGCATTTATTTCCCCGCAGAGGCATAGAAACAGGCGCCTACCCGCGCCCAATTGGGCAACTGGCGCAACTGATCCCACGTGACGCGACAGACAATTAATTCTGCAAAAAAAAAATCCGATGTATTTTTTTACATAAAAATGATTATTTCCAAAATAATTCCCACTTATATTTATTCCATCCCGATGGACCGCCCTCCCAACAGACCACCAGTACCGCTCGTATTTATTCCCTCACGACAGACCTCCAGTCGCTGCCACCCGACAGACCGCCCTCTCGACAAACCTCCAGTTGCTGCCACCCGACAGACCGCCCTCCCGACAGACCGCTGCCATGTGGTGTGACTGGGATCAGTAGTGCCAACATGGCGCGATTGGCCAAGTGCGACTGGGATCAGTCACACCACGATGGCGCGATTGGCCAACCAGTCACTACCATGTGGCGCGACTGATTTCAGTCACTGCCACGTGGTGCGACAAACGATTATTTTTGCAGAAAAAATTGCGGAGTATATTTTTGTAATACACGTGCAAAAAATGATTATTTGCAAAAAAATTCACCATACTATCACAAGTATATCGAGTAATTATTTGAAACAGCACATGCACAAGCACTACACATACTATGAGCACAACCACTTTGCAAAACCAAATTCAATACTAAGCTATTTTTTCAGCACATGATTTTACATGAGGCATCCAGCATTTCGTACTTATAAATTCCCGAAAAGTGTTTTACTATCTAAATTTGATGAGTAGTTTCTTAAATTCGGTGTGCTTTAAAGGGGACTGCATTAGTTTCTACGTGCGACAATGGATGTTTCAATATCATAGACATCATCATGAACATAATTCATTTCATACTTTTCATAATAAATTGGCTGACTCACTAGGGTGCCAAGAACTAAATTGCTTGTAAAGAATTTTAAGAAAGGTGACCCTAAGCCAAATATCATCACGTTTTCAGTTTTCAGTAGTATACCTTAAGTCAAATTCACTAGTGCACCTTGACGTCTAGCTAAGTAGAAATCAGCAAATCTGAAACGATTCTTCTTCCCATCGGTGCATCTGCCGTTCAGCCCTTCAACTGGGCCATGCTGCAGTGATACGTACAGCACAAACTCTGTTCCTATCCTCTCCTTTTTTTTTCATTTCAGTTTTCAGTAACGCAGTGTGTGAAAGGTAATAATCAGGACTTGTGGAATTGTAGTCGACTGTCACTGTCATTCTAGAAAGTCCAAGTTCAAACTCAACCTGATCAGCACAAATTATTTTAGGCTTTTAGCAGCCTCTCCATGGTAAATGCAGTGCATTAGTGGAACATTTTCCTTGTATTTTAGTCTCTTAGCACCCTCCATCCACACACAATCCCAAATACTGTGCTTTCTTTCTCTTCGAGGAAAGAACCTAGGATGGAGTTTGCGCTCCCGTTCATCTCCTTTCTACTCAAGAAGTTCACAGATAGATCATCTCCTGAACCTGAAAAGAAGCTAGAAAGGTTACAGCATCTTCTGCTACGACTTCACACAGTGGTTGAGGAGGCCGATGGGCGATACATCACCAAATCCCACATGCTAGTTCAGCTTAGAATTACAATCGAAGCCATGTACCGAGGTTACCACGTGCTGGACAACTTCAAGTACAAATCTGTTGAAGATGAGGAGGTGAGAAGCTTATCTGCCATCTCGGATTCTGCAATTCCTTTGAAACGTCCACGTACAATTTTCGGTACCATGAGAGGAATTGCTGTGAGTAATGGTTTACAAAGTGTACTAGACAACCTAGAAGCGGCTGTTGCTAACATGAGTGAGTTCGTTGTAATGTTGGGGGGATGCGAACGCATGTTTCGCAGACCTTATGATGCTTACCTTTACACTGACAACTTTATGTTCGGTCGCCATATTGAGAAGCAGCAAATCGTCAACATCTTGTTGCAAACTCCTGCTAATCTTGGTGCTCCCATGGTGATTCCAATCATCGGTGGTTGCAGGGTTGGCAAGAAAGCATTGGTAAGCCACGTATGCAAAAATGAGAAGATCAGATCCCAATTCCCTTTGATATTGTACATCAGTGGTGATGCTGATAGCATATCTGGTATGGAGCATGCAAAGTTCAGCGATGAAAGGGCTTTAATTGTCGTTGAATTTGTTACCGACGTGGAGGATGACGATTGGGTAAAGTTCCATTCTACTCTGACATGCATGGCTGGAGGAAGCAAAGTGATAATCATTGTTAGCCTAACCCGCCACACTAGCGCATCCGGATCCCAGGTTAGGCCCAACCGAGCAGCGGGCTAAGGTCTCTTGGGCCATCTCCCCCCAAAAAGCTAGCTCAATGAGGGGGTGCTCCCTCACCCTTATAAACCATGCTCAAGCCCTCCCCACAACCAATGTGGGACTATTCCAACAATCTCCCCCTCACACATTGGGCCGAGATTATCTAGGATCCACCTGGGCTACCTGGGCCACACCTGCCCCCCGGGCCACACCTAGGCTCCCCGGGCCACACCTGGGCCCCCTGGAGCCCCCTGGGCCACACCTAGGCCCCCCTGGGCTTCCCCTGGGCTCTGATACCACTTGTTAGCCTAACCCGCCACACTAGCGCATCCGGATCCCAGGTTAGGCCCAACCGAGCAGCGGGCCAAGGTCTCTTGGGCCATCTCCCCCCAAAAAGCTAGCTCAATGAGGGGGTGCTCCCTCACCCTTATAAACCATGCTCAAGCCCTCCCCACAACCAATGTGGGACTATTCCAACAATCATAAGTAGGATTGAAAAGCTTGCAAGGTTTGGAACAGTAAAGGCGATTCATTTAAATAGTTTGTCACACGAGGAGTACATCTACCTCTTCAAGATGCTAGCGTTCGGAAGCACAGACCAAGACTACCCCCGGTTGGCATCAATAGCAAATGACCTAGCAACAATCCTGGGTGGGTCACTCATCGCTGCAAATATTATCGCTGACCTGCTGAGAAGGAACCTCGATGTTCAGTTCTGGCTCCGCATACTGCGACGGTACAAGGTGATGGTTGAGAACAACTTATCGAAGTATGGACAACACCCAAAAGAAATCCTTCAGAAAGAGCAGCCGGCAGACGTCACCAGGTTTGCTTCTTCGTATCCTGCTCGTCTCCTCTTGATGCCTCCTCGAGTAGAGAAGGATGGTACTACCAGAAGGAAACAAACTAGCATGTCACTCGGAGACCTAATTGCAGGATGTAGGGCTATACCCAATGAAGAGTTTGAATTAGTTACATGGCAATCGCGAATACCTCGTTATACTATGTACGTGCAGTCTGTTGCAGCTTGTGCTGATGAGAGTCCCGGATGTACAACCAATACAAGAAAGCGTCCATCAAGCACTTTGTTTTAGGGAAGTGCTGCACTGCCTTCCTACAGAGTGAATGGCATGGCTTCTGAAGCTAATAAGAGCACGATTTACAGCAATTTCAACCTCTGTCTAGTAATCTGTTACTAAACTATTAATGTGCTATAAAATATG
This sequence comes from Rhipidocladum racemiflorum, assembly GCA_036346355.1. NCBI lineage: Eukaryota > Viridiplantae > Streptophyta > Magnoliopsida > Poales > Poaceae > Rhipidocladum > Rhipidocladum racemiflorum. Next base: position 11,419,523 of record CM070584.1, read on the forward strand.
CGAGATTGTTGTGTATACTTTTTGTTGGAGAATCATGTAGACACCACTCTAATTTTGAATGCTAGTAATCATATATATATATATATATATGTGCATGGTCTGAAGGAATTGACGCCCAACCAAGCTGCCCACATGTCACTTTGCCCAAAAAAGTCCTCGGGAAAAAAGGTAATTACGGATAGGTCCTTTCAAGAAAATAAATAATTACGGATAGATCCTTCTGAAAAAAAAGATAAGCCCGTTCAAAAAAATTAAATTAAATAGCAGGCAAGAAAGAAATTCTGAACCAAAATTTTCACGGTTTTCTGAACCTCATTTATGCCTGTGTGCAAGGTCAATTTAATTTCGGTGAGATGGGTACGTTAAAGATGACATGCTCATATGATTTCCTCGGACAGACGGCAAAAGCATGGCGATTCTGTGCTAGAAAAGCAAATCAAACATCAATAGCGTGACAACCAGGGATGAAAAAAAAAACGGGGGTCACCGTTGCTAACCGGCAATCTCGACGGAAAATTTGATGATTTGCCCTGAAGTTGATGAGCGTTTGATCATTTACCCAAAGTTGGTGTGCATTTGATCATTTGCCCTACGATGTCTCATTGACATGCGGGTCCAGAGCCACATGTCAGTGAGACATCGTAGGGCAATCTCGAAGGAAAACCAGCCGAAAGATTTGAACAAAATTTTAATTCAAAATCGGTGATTGGTTGGGGTATCCGGGGTCTCCACCAACTAACTTGAATTCAAATTTCTGGGTTTAAACTTATATTTCTGGGATTGAATCCAGATTTGGCCAATTTTTGGGCTGCTAAGATCTGAACAGTTGATCAGGCGACAGCGTTTTTGCGGACAAGCCCCCATCCTCCCACCGGCTCTTTTGCAATAAAATATCGTGGTCTCGCAAATTTGCGAATAGCTCAGGACCAATACTTTTGCAAATAAACCCTTGTAGTTCCCAAAAATTACATCAAAACCCAGATCACGGCCTTTTGCAAAAAAAAAAAAAAAAAACCTCTTTATTTCAGAAAATTGCGTCCAACTCTGGACGAAAAAACGGCTCCCGTAATATCTGTCTGTCTGTCTGTCTAGATAGTCTGAACATATCTTGTTAACTTAGCAATGAATCTAGTAATGCATAGGGAAGAGTATGAGGCCATTTAAGTTGCAGTACTACGTTGTGGAATATGTATGCTGGCTAGCTTATATCCTACATGCATGTAAACTCGTCGCAAGAGACAATATTGGATACGTTCTCCTAGTTTGATAGCTGTGTCCAAAGCTGGTATCTTGGTCAGATCAAATGCAGGATCCAGTGTTCAAAGTATAGTGTTTGCACCAAAATTCGGCGTTTATAGTAAAATCGGTCCAATTTGGATATAAAGGTTTTCTATGGAAAGGATAAGCCGGCGTTAAACGAATCGGAAAGAGAATCCGTTTCTAACAAGGAAAGAAAATTGGATCAGAGGCCGATACGGATATAGTTACCGTATCCTTGTGCGACTCGGATCGGCCAGAGCATTATAAAAGGGGACACCGGGAGGAAGAAGAGATATACCAATCCAACACAACATCTACTCTTTACAGTTCCTTTTTACAACGTTTTAGATTTACAAACACATCTCTGTAAGTCGACGAAATCAACAAAGTTGCGCATCGCCGATTGTTGGTTTTTGGCCGATTTCGCCCCAGGTTCGATCTGCTTTGTTTTGTTGCGCATCGCCTTCTCAAAGCCGATTTTACCTTGTATCCGGATTAACCGTCAGGTTGATCTAGTTATCTCCTCATCGACTTTTAGCCGACTAGCGTTAAGCCGATAACCTTCGTTTTATCGGCTTTGATCGCTTATAATCTCTACCTTGTCAATTCCAGGTCAAATTGACTGGCACGCCTTGCAAAACTCGGTGTTTGTCTTGTATGTTCGAGGCTGGAAACCCTGCTTCACGTTTTTAGCGCGAACATATTTTGGCACACCCGGTGGGACTTGAAGAAAAATAAAAAATGTCATCGACTGATAAGCCCGCAGTCGTCGCCGATATCAGCTCGGATGCTATAATCGCGCCTAAGATGGCCGATTTGACTCCTGAGCAGCGGAAAGAGATCGAAGACCGGAAGGTAGCTTTGGAGGAAATAATGTTGCAGTGTTTCCAGAAAACGCGCCGAGGGGTTACTCAAAAGGCTGCGCTTCCAACAATCAACCCTACCGGCGATTCACCATCTGATCCGGTAAGCCGATATGCACCTGCTCAAGCTGATCTATCAAATATGATTGAGCAATCTGTGCATCATGCACTAATTAATCAGTCATCGGCTTTAGTGTCTACATTAAAGCCGATGATAGAAAATAGTGTCAAAACAATTGCTCAGGAGTTAGCTGTGTCTGGGAGCCTGCTAGATCCATTACAATCCCTCCCTACATACCCAGTATACTCCATAACGCCCAACACCAACACAGTGAACGTATCGGCCCCAACACCTATCATGATGCCGATTCAGCCTACCGTATTAAAACCAAGTTCGCAGAAAGGTGGAGTGGCGCACTACCATGGGCATACGGATGGGGCGAAAATGAGTATACCAAGCCCATCGAATGGACCCTCTGGCATCGGTTTATCGGCTTCACGGCCGATCGAAACAGATCAGATTCCACAATCACAAGGAATTTTGGCCAGAAACCAAGCACCATATAGAGTAGTGCCATACGTTGAGCCTCTTGCACCTATACCCGATACGTTGGTTTCTATAAACCACGATTATGACCAAACGCCAAGACCCCCTGCGGCGCGGTTTGGACAACGACCCGAGTTTGCACTCGGGGGGCAGGGCGTGAACAATGAAAATTGGCAATGTTAGGCTGCACCACAAGCCGACAATATCAATTGGGCAGAACAAATTGCTAATGTATTAAGGGAACAGTTTGGCTTGCAACCTAAAGGGAGAGTAATCGGCTATAGGAAGCCGTATCCCGATTACATAGCTCGTATGCCGTATCCGCACAACTATAGAATACCGGACTTCGCTAAATTTTCAGGTGATGACTCCGTTACCACTATTGAACACATCGGACGGTTTATGGCTCAGTGTGGGGAAGCTGCACAGTCTGACAGATTAAAAATTAGGCTATTTCCTTTGTCACCATCCGGTGCAGCATTCACTTGGTTTACCAATTTACCTCCAAATTCAGTTCACATCTGGGGCAATTTGGAAAGCCGATTCCATGAATACTTCTTTTCGGGGACTATGGAGCTTAGAATCTCTGATCTTAGCTCAGTCCCACAGAAGTACGGCGAATCGGTCTCCGACTACATTAAGAGATTTAGAGGCATACGGAACAGATGCTTTAGTGTAACGCTGCCTGATGATCAATTAGCCGATCTAGCATTTCAAGGGCTAATCCCGCCATTAAAGGAAAAACTGGCAGGACAAGAATTCCCTGATATAGGCCACCTACTCCATCGTGTATCGGCACATGAAAGCCGATATGCAGAGAACAAGGGGTTAAAGGATAGATTTAGATCGAACGGTAATGAAAAGGCTAAGATAAACATGGTAGAATATAATTCAAGCGACACTTCTGAGGACGAAGAAGCAGGAATAAATATAGCCGAGTGGACTAAGGGTTCCAAGAAGTCGCTCGTATGCTCTTTGCTTAAGCCGATGAAAAATAAGACAGAAGATAAGTATTCATACGACGTGTCGAAGTGTGACAAGATATTTGATTTATTGCTGCAAGAAAAACTTATAAGACTACCAGAAGGACACGTTATCCCATCGGCCGAAGAGATTAAAAAGCGAAGGTATTGTAAATGGCACCATTCATTTTCACATAACACTAAAATTGTAATATTTTCCGACAACAGATTCAATCGGCCATCGCCGATGGAAGATTGAAGTTTGCAGAAGAATCGGCTATGCAGATAGACGTGAATCCCTTCCAGATCAACATGGTCTAGTGTTCACGGAAAGGAAAGGAACCAATGGAAGAGGATATCAAGCCGACTAAAAAGGTTGAGATACGATCAAAAGGGGATGAAACAGTTCAGATCACTATTGGCTCAATACAAATCGAGGCCGATAAAAATGGGCAAAACTCGAGGACAGTAAGGCCAAAAGGAGACTTGGAAGTAGGTAAGTAGTACAAGGCAGAGAGAGCTCCAAGGAAAGCCGGCTTCAAGCCAAGGCCAACTTTTTCGCAACTTCTGGGGAAATATGAAAGGATAAGCCACAGACGAAATACTCGACAGTCCAATTACTTTCATCGGCCAAATCAAATGCTAGACAAATGTTGGCGGCCAGATGTGCCGCATCGACCGATTACCGACGAAGAAGAACACCAGCAATGCTCTTTTTGGCGGTTTTGCTGGGAGAAGGGGATGATCTTGCCTACGGTACTATCATGCCCTATGCAACACCCCCCATGCATCGGCCAAACCAATCGGCTAAAGACAGGCTGTCCAGACCAGTACATGATCGGCTAGAAATAAGAAACAGGAAGCCGATTCATGAAAGGTTGTCGACATCAGAACAAGGCGAGTCCCCACGAACTCAAGAAACACTGGCCTCTCACGACCCAGTCAGGACGGAACCCGACAGCGAAATGAGCAATCTGGTTGGAAAAATCAGAAAGCTGATAGAACCTAAACCCAGGTGGTGCCCTTTAGGCCTCAGCAAATCACAACGCAGAAGGCTTCAGCGACTAAAAACACAAGAGGAAAGAGAAGCTGAAAAGGAGAGAGAAAGAGATCGGGTATTCAATAAGCTAAGGCCTACACCAGTCAGAAAACAGGAGTGGAGGAAACAGGAACAAACCGATAGTGATTCAGATCAATCGGTTGGCTCCGGATCTCCAATGATCCGAGACGATACACCGCCAATAGATATAAATATGGTGTTCACTCTACCCGCCGAATTCAAAACTGAGGAATCGGCTGAAGAAGTATTCGCCCAGCTGTGCTTTGGCGCACCAGATGATGTGTTCGAGAAACCACAAGATATGCATCGGCATCTAAAACCACTATACCTCAAAGGGTACATCAATGGCCGACCGATATAGTGAATGTTGGTCGATGGTGGGGCGATAGTTAATCTAATGCCTTTAAGCACTTTTAAGAAGTTGGGAAAAGCCGACGAAGACTTGATTAAAACAAACATGGTACTAAATGATTTCACAGGGGATCCCACCGAAGCTAAAGGCGTGATGATGTCGGAATTAACAGTCGGCAGTAAAACTTTGCCAACTGCATTCTCTGTGATAGAGGCGAAGGGCAATTATAGTGTGCTCCTTGGACGGGACTAGATCCACGCTAATTGCTGCATACCATCAACCATACATCAGAAATTGGTGCAGTGGAACGACGATGCAGTTGAAGTCATTCCTGCTGATACATCGGCTCATATTGCCATGGCCAGCCATGATACCAACTGGCCACATGAAGAAGCCGAATGCATATCAGGAAAGGTCTTGGACGATTGTGATTTCATCTGCATCGAAAAATCAGGATTCAAGCCGATCAGCGTTAGACCTAACACGTTTGATCGGACAAGCGAAGTGGTAAAAAGATGGAGTCCAAGACAATAGCGAGATTACAGGAGAAGGCAAAAAGCTATTGGCAAGAAGAATACGAGGAAGCCGTCGAAGATTTCGAAGAAGAAAGGAAAGGGTTAGGATTTACCTCTGCCGATTTGCTTGAAGAAGTCAACATTGGAGAAGGTGATAGGAAAAGACCAACATTTGTAAGTGCTAAATTAGAGCCTAGTTACAAGGCAAAGTTGGTCGAAATACTCAGAAATTATAGGGATTGCTTTGCATGGGAATACTACGAAATGCCGGGTTTAAGCCGACAGTTGGTCGAACATCGGCTACCCATAAAACCTGGATATCGGCCATTTAAACAGTATCCCAGATGATTTAATCCTATATTGTACGACGCTATAAAGGAAGAAGTAGGACGATTACTAGAGGCCAAGTTTATCCGGCCTTGCCGATACGCTGAATGGGTCTCAAATATCGTCCCTGTAAAGAAGAAAAATGGCAAACTTCAGGTGTGTGTCGATTTTAGAGATTTGAACAAAGCCACGCCAAAAGACGAATATCCAATGCCTATAGCCGATATGCTCATCGATGCTGCATCTGGAAACAAAATCATAAGTTTTTTGGATGGAAATGCCGGATATAATCAAATATTCATGGCAGAAGCCGATATACCCAAAACAGCCTTCAGATGCCTAGGGGATTTAGGGCTCTATGAATGGACTGTTATGACGTTCGGTCTAAAAAATGCCGGCACCACTTATCAACGCGCTATGAACCATATTTTCCATAATTTAATCGGCAATACCATGGAAATCTACATTGACGATGTGATAGTAAAGTCCAAAGAAGATTGGCAACACTTAGCCGATTTAGAAAAGATGTTCGCAAACACACGGGCACACGGGTTAAAAATGAACCCGCTCAAATGCGCTTTCGGGGTATCGGCTGGACAATTCCTTGGGTTTACAGTACACGAAAAAGGGATTGAAGTAAACCAAGCAAAAGTGAAAGCTATAGCCGATACTAAGCCGCCGACAAATAAAAAAGATTTACAAGTATTGATAGGCAAAATCAATTACTTGCGACACTTCATTTCAAACTTGTCCGGGCGAATTCGTGCCTTTGCACCACTACTGAAAATAAAAGACGACCAAGAGTTCGAATGGGGAGCCGATCAACAAAGGGCCTTCGATGATGTGAAAAGTTATCTGATGAGCCCGCCAGTATTAGCCACACCAAAGAATGGCATACCTTTCAAATTATATATATCGGCTGAAGGAGATACAATAGGGGCAGTTCTGACACAGGAAGCCGATGGGAAGGAACGAGCCATATTCTACTTAAGCCGACGTCTTTTGGACGCAGAGACCAGGTACTCCCAGGTGGAAAAATTATGTTTGTCTTTATACTTTGCTTGCACCAAGTTAAGGCATTATATTTTGGCATCAAAATGCGTTATAGCCTGCAAGACCGACGTAATTAAATAAATTTTATCCGCACCGATTTTGCGAGGTCGACTTGGTAAATGGGCGTATGCTTTAACCGAGTTCGACTTGACATACGAATCGGCTAAGTCTGTGAAAGGACAAGCCATAGCCGATTTCATTACAGGGAATGCTACATTAGCCGGGACAGCCGAGGTGACTCCTTGGCGATTATACTTTGATGGATCCGTTTGCCAAGAGGGTGAAGGCATCGGTATAATTTTGGTTTCGCCAAAGAAACGAAACTTTCAGTTCATGTATCGGCTAAATAGCCGATGTTCTAACAATCAAGCGGAGTATGAAGCACTGCTAAGAGGGCTGCAATTGCTGGACAGCATCGGGGTAAAAGACGCGGAAGCCTTCGGGGATTCAATGTTGGTTGTGCAGCAGGTCAAAGGGGAATACCGATGCAACGACGATACGCTAGCTCAATTTTTGCACCAATGCCTCCAAATTATTAAGACATTTACAACATTCTCCATAGAACATATCCCTAGAGAAGCTAATGACAAGGCAAACCTACTGGCACAATGTGCATCAGGTTATAGGAATAAAAGCCGACAGGAAACAATCGAGCTGGACGATTGGCCGATCATGTGTGTTCATACTGTCGACTGGAGAACCGAAATAAGGGATTATTTGCTAGATCCGTCTAAACCGACTGAGCGAAAAGTACGGCATAAATCACTCAAGTATGTTCTTTTCAACAATGTGTTATAGTTTCGAACCATGGAAGGTTTGTTGTTAAGATGCTTGGGAACAGAAGAAGCCAAGGTGGCAATGAGAGAAGTCCACGAGGGAATCTGTGGATCACACCAGTCGGCCCACAAAATGAAATGGATGCTGAGGCGCACAGGGTACTTTTGGCCAACAATGTTCGAAGATTGTTTTAAGTACTACAAGGGATGTCAAACTTATCAAAAGTTTGGCAACGTACAAACAGCACCAGCATCGACTTTATACCCGATTATCAAACCATGGCCGTTCAGAGGATGGGGTATAGACATCATCGGCCAGATATTCCCAGCATCTAGTAAAGGCCATAAGTTCATCCTTGCAGCCACAGACTATTTTTCAAAATGGGTTGAAGCTATACCGCTCAAGAAAGTTACTAGTAAGGAACTAATCGACTTTGTAAATGAACACATCGTCCATCGGTTTGGAATCCCATAGACGATCACTACCGATCAAGGGACGGTGTTCATGTCTAAGGAGTTCGTAGGCTTCGCAGAAAGTCTTGGGATAAAGCTACTTAACTCCTCCCCTTATTATGCTCAGGCCAATGGGCAGGCCGAGTCATCGAATAAAACATTGATAAAGCTGGTAAAAAGAAAAATCGAGGAAAAACCGAGAAAATGGCATTCAACATTATCAGAGGCTTTATGGGCTTATCGGCTATCTTACCATGGACAAGAAACTGTCACCCTTTCAGTTAGTGTATGGACAAGAAGCCGTTCTGCCCGTAGAAATCAACATCGACTCGGTCAGGGTAGCTAAACAAGATAAATTATCGACCAGTGAATACAAGCAGGCAATGCTAGACAATCCAGATGACTTAGCCGAGCTGAGGCTGAATACACTAGATCGGCTTAGAAAGAACAAGGAAAGGGTTGCCAGGACATACAATAAGAAAGTGGTGCTGAAATCTTTTAATCAAGCCGATCTAGTATGGAAAACTGTGTTGCCGATCGGCTCTAAAGATAATCGATTTGGCAAATGGTCTCCAACTTGGGAGGGGCCTTATAAAATAAATCGACCGATTGACGAAAACTCGTACATAATTGAGACCCTAGATGGATTAGTCCTGCCAAAAGCGATCAATGGGAAGTACTTAAAAGCATACTACCCTAGCGTTTGGATTGGATCATAAGTACAAAAGCAAAATAGGTTTTAAAAGCCGATTACAAAGGTATGAATAAAGTACACCAAGAAGATCGGTTAAACAGCCGATCGAATTTACATCGATGTACCCAAAAGATTTTGGAACAGCGTTAAAAATTTACAGCCCTGATCCGGGCAAATGAGCTCCCAAGCCCGACAGTGCTGCCGCCGCCTTCCCGATGATTGTTTGAATGCTATCAACAAGTTTATCATCGGCCGCTGCGTCACCAGGAACAGGAGCCACTTTGGCCGATTGAAGTTTAACCTTGGCGAAGACTTCACCAATCTGTTTTTTCTTGTCCGACAAAGATGAAGCCGATTCAGTGTTCTTCAATTGGCAGTCTGTCAGTTCTTTTGTCACCAAGGCTAATTGTTCCTCGAGCTTTTTCCTAGCCATCTCCAGTTCCTGAGCCCTGCCCTTGCCTATTTTAAGGGCAGCAACGCCTTGATCAAATTCTTTTTTCTTAAGCTTGGCATCGGCTACCAGGTCGTCTAGAATTTTTGATCACCGCTCGCGCTTCCTCTGGTAATCTCGACCTGGCCGCCAGATCGCCTTCCCTCCGATCGTCTAAGTGACAGACGTCCAATAAAGCAGTCATGACTGCAGGAGGGAGATCGGCTTGAACCACAACCATGGCGTTCCGTAGCGGTTGTGTGTTTTCCAAAAGCCTGGCCTCGGGTTGCATCACTTCATGAAGAAGGCGATTGAGCTTGTCTTGCATACCCGGCTCGGAAGTCACAGCAGCCGACGCCGTGATGGAGACATCGAGGATCCGCTGGATGTCGGCTAGGTAGTCGTCCGTGGCCACTACCTCAGGGTCACTCAGTTCGTCCAGAGTGAAATCCAGAAGATTGGCAGGGTCGGCCAGGCCAGGGGAAACCGGCACGATCTCTACGGGCGGCGGCACAACTGGGAGCGACGGGGATAGTACGGGAAGAGCCGATGAAGTCCCCTGGAGGTCGGCTAGAACACCCGCCATTTGCACCGATGGCGATTGCTGAAACACAATGAAATGAGTAAGGCAATGAAAAATTCCATTCAAAAGGAGGAAACAAGTTTAGACTTACATCAGTAGACGATTGCTCTGGGGAGTGATCGGCCAAGCGTCTCGCAGGCCTCGGTGATTGCCTGGCAGATTTCTTCTTCCTCTCTGAAATACGCAAATTAGCATCAATAAAAGGGGCCGTAAAGGTCGAAAGAGACAGGAAACTCACTTGCAGGGCGCTGTCGACGAGCCAGGTCCGACAGAGATGGACCCCGGATACAAGAGTACCCGATGAATAGCCTGTTGTACCAACGGTCTGACCCGACCGCCTCTGACGGCTACTGGCAGTCGAAATGTGTGGATCGGCTGCTGCTCCTCCGACGTCCGTCACGATCCTTTCCTGCAAAAGAAAAGAATTCAGTAAAGACGATCACAAACGAGACCGCTAAGAAATACAAGCGCCGGTACCTCTACGTCTACTGAAGAACTGGTACGGCCTAAACCCTCGTCCGAACTGCTGGTGGTTGCCACCGACGGCTCATGAAAGTCGGGTAAAAATAAAGAGATAATAGTCGATGGAGACCGATCCATCAGGAGTGCTTCAGAAATACGAGACCACCATTGGGTAAAAGGGCTTGACCGATGAGTATTAAGAAAGAAATGTGGCATGTGGACGATTTGGAATTCATCGGCAAGCTCAAGTACGACTTCAGCCGTAGTCAAATTGGTTACTCTGGTACGAGGTTCAACTCGCTCAAGCAAAGAAAAGCTAGGTATGGCTTGACCAAAACCCAACTGTCGAGCATAAACAGAGGGGTGATAAAATTCGTAGGATGGTTGGAAAGTACGATTTCTGGTGTTTAAACCAGCATGAAGGATACAAGGAGATAGGAAGATTTTGTATAAATCCAAAGTCGATTGAGGCATTTGGGCACTATCGGCGTCTAAATGAAGAAAGGAAGGCCAAGGATAATCAGCTGCATCGAGATAATTGAAAAAATCCTGCTGGCGAAAAGATGGTCGGTCTAGTGTCAAGAAGAAAGAGAGATATTTGTGCATACCAGCAGGAGCTGCTTTTTGGTCATCAGCAGAGCACATTATGAATTTCTCCCCGTAAGATTGGCTAGCACTATATGTAGGGATTGTATTTTCTAGGTAATCTTCACGAGGGAAAGCCGATTGATCTATGGGTTTAGAGAGGACGGATCGGCTGAACATGCAATACAACCAAGTCTGGATAAACCATAAAGGACCCCCTATGTTACCGACCACAAAGTTGGCAAAACCAGAAAACAGCCGGCTTCGGATAATATGCATCGTTTGGAATACGGCCCCTAGAAAGAGTTTTCCTAATGCAAGTCGACGACCCTCTATCAATTGTTCTGCTACCAGTTGGTATGTTTGGGTCGGACCAAGAGAAGCTCCACAGAAAAGAAACATGTCTAGCTAGAGGTTGAGGAAAGTGACGTGCTCTTCGTCCGATACTAACCCATTAACCTTATTGTTGTTTTCAATATATTTACGCCAACCCTCCCCTTTCTTACGAATCAGCTTATAATAAGGCTTGCCACTAAAAGCCGACAATTGATCTCCATCTGGTCTAAGACAGCATAATTGAGCAACATCGAGGAGAGTTTGGCCGATTGGACCAGTCCCGAAAAGGAAGGCGTTGAAGGAATCAGACCAAAAGTAACAAGCCGATGCCACCAAAGGTTCGTTGGCTTCAGGGTCGGCTAAACTCAGGGGAAGGCATTCAGCTATCCCTAACCTCTCCCACTCTGCTCTTTTTTGAGCCGACACCCTAATGTACCACGATCGCCACCCTTTAAGGGGTGTTGGCCAGGCTCTAAAACTCTTTCCCCATTCTTTTACATTGTACCCCACAGCCGATAAAGGAAGCTTAGGGATTTCCTCGTTGATTACAGAGTCGGAGGACACGGTTCCTATCGATCCAAGGAAAAATTGGTTTGTGCTATGAGGAATCGGTATAAATACCTGGGTTGGATCCATGACAGCCAATCGGGAGAAAAGAGAACTTGACGAAAAGGGAGAAGGAAGCTGATCACTAGTAATTAGAGAGCCCGAAGATGTGAGAATGACCATGGGGGGACCCCATATTTATACCACGGTGAAAAGAGGCGAACAGACGGGAACAGTTGTGCATTTAAAACGCACCGAGATTATTACGGCGCAGTTATTGGGGTGGTTCTCGAGAAAGATTCCTCCATAAGCCGATATGGACGTAAAGCCGATAGAATTTTTGGAAAATAACAAGTTATCTTCCAAAAACGGGGGGGCATATGTTTGCACCAAAATTCGACGTTTATAGTAAAATCAGTCCAATTTGGATATAAAGGTTTTCTATGGAAAGGATAAGCCGGCGTTAAACGAATCGGAAAGAGAATCCATTTCTAACAAGTAAAGGAAATCGGATCAGAGGCCGATACGGATATAGTTACCGTATCCTTGTGCGACTCGGATCGGCCAGAGCATTATAAAAGGGGACATCGGGAGGAAGAAGAGATATACCAATCCAACACAACACTTCCTTTTTACAACGTTTTAGATTTACAAACACCTCTCTGTAAGTCGACGAAATCAGCAGAGTTGCGCATCACCGATTGTTGGTTTTTGACCGATTTCGACCCAGGTTCGATCTGCTTTGTTTTGTTGCGCATCGCCTTCTCAAAGCCGATTTTGCCTTGTATCCAGATTAACCGTCAGGTTGATCTAGTTATCTCCTGATCGGCTTTTAGCCGACTAGCGTTAAGCCGATAACCTTCGTTTTATCGGCTTTGATCGCTTATAATATCTACCTTGTCAATTCCAGGTCAAATTGACTGGCACGCCTTGCAAAACTCGGTGTTTGTCTTGTATGTTCGAGGCTGGAAACCCTGCTTCACGTTTTTAGCGCGAACATATTGTAACCTAAACTGGCGGAGACATCTCCCGGGCGCCCACCCGGGCTTCCGGAGACCTGTACAGTGGAGCACACCGCGCCGCCGGTGCCAGGCCCGGCCTCCTCCCAGAAGGCCGAAATGCGAAAGCCCACAAATCAACTCAATCCGATCGGAGGAAGTTGGAACGAATCAAGAAATCCATCCCCAATTCCTCTCGGCCCTAGCAATCCAGTAATCCCCAAATAACAAATCTCGTCAGTCTCCCCAAATCCCTAAACCTCGTCGGTCCGGCGGTGGAGATGGCTCCTGGAGGCGGCGGAGCTGCAGGCCGCAGGCGAGCTCGGACTCGGTGGAGCACCAGTCGCGGGGCGGCGTAGCGGCAAGCCAGCGGGGTACCAGACTCTATGGAGGCGACGGACCGGCAGACACGGCAGGCCAACGGTGTACCAGGCTCAGTGGAGGCGACGAAGCACCTGAAGTTGTGAGTCGGAAATTGAAGAGGATGAGTTTTAATTCAGTTAGTTAGCGGATGAGATTAAAAGATAACACTTTGGTCAAGTCAATCCAACGGTCTAAAGTCATCTCAGGAGTTATGTACATCGTGTGGCTTGGATGTAAGGATATTGTCTGTCTTAGATCAAATGGATAGGATCATTAGCAATAATTACTATTTACCGTTAAGTTGTTTTCCTTTGTTGCTATTTACAGTTACTTTTGTCTTTAGTTGTTACGGGGCTATAAAAGCAGTCACGGTGTAATGGAAAGAATCATCAGAAAACTAATCAAGTATTATGCTATCTACTTTCCTGTTTTTGCGATTTGCAATTTCTAGTTCTTCTTGCTTTTCTTTATCCCGAATCCCGATTGATTTGGGGTCCTCACACCGGGTAGTAGACAAGGCAGGAGAAATTTTACGTTGCATTATACTGATAGTATATAATGTGTAATGAAAATTATATTTAATTGTTGATTTGTTAAGGATATTTCTACTACTCTACTACCAGAAGTAAACTATAATTAATATGATTTATTAAATCAAAATAAATCAACGTTGATATTTAATTTAGTGCACTGTAAAAGAGCTCGACGAGGTAGACCAATGGGGCTTCCGTGCTGTCGAGCGGCGGAGCAGTAGGGGGTGGGGCTCGATGAGTCCGTGGATGGGTGGAGAGCCTAAACTCTAAAGCCAGAGCACGTCATGACGTAGGGGCCGGCTAACTATCTCCAGCAGCTTCCCTTCCCCTCCAAATCCCTTCGCGAACAGATCCCAAGTGCTCCAACGTATTCCCTTCACGATTCCCTTCGGAAGGGATTCAAACAGTGAATCCCTTTAAAAAGGAATTCTCTCTCCAATCCCTTCACAAATCCCTTGAGGGGATGCTGCTGGAGATAGTAGGAAATAAAGGGAATGAATATGGGGAAGGGAATAGGGAAGGGAATGGAATGAAGGAAAATTGCTGGAGATAGTCTAAGAGCCTGAACGCCCTGTGGAGCAGGGCCGGGGGCTTTGGCCCTGTTTGAGGATCTTTAAGCCAACATCTTTTCAGCTAAGAAAATCAAAAAATTATAGATAAGGAAAATTAGATATTTATTAAATGTTATTTTATAAAGAAATCTATCACTGTTTTCCAAACTAAAAAGCCAAAAGGCAATTTTTTTTAAAAAAAAGCTACAGCTTGCAAACAGACCCTTTGTTTACTTTGTGGCCAGAGAGGATTTTTTTTAAGGTTAAAACAGTACAGAGTTGTTGACGCCTATTGTGAGGAGTATATGTATCATTATTAGTTCATGTCCATAATTCGCTGCTGTTTGTGGCTTTGTCAGCAAGCCAGCGGCAAGCGGTAGCCACTATTTGTTTGTCCTTCTCGGTCCCATGTTTCACCGTACTCCTACTGTTTGATGGGATTAGGGATGGATTATGGGTTGGAAGAGCAGGCTATTAGTTTATTAGGTATTATCCTATTATCTTTTATAGAAAATATATTTAAATTTGAATAATCAAAACACCTTGTATTGATATTGACATCACTACTATAGAAATGTACATTAGAATCGGTTATTTTTCGTCATTATAGTCGGTTTAGTGGCGATGCAAAATCTTTAGACAGTGATGAGAAGGCTCTATCACAGCTAGTTTTTGTGCGATAGTGATAATACGGTCATCACAATTGGTTTTGACCTAGAACCGATTGTGATGACTCATCTATGAGGGACATCAAAATTGGTTCTGAGGTAGAACTTGAGAACCGATTGTGATGAGGTTCTGATCTAGAACCGATTATGATGACCGCATTACCACAATCGGTTATAATTGATTCTAGGTCAGAATTGAGTGTGATGATCATATTATAATTGTACATCATCTGAAAACAGCCCCAAATTCACAGTATATGCAATCACAATACAATTCACAGTACACATACATTCACAATATCACAGAACATTTACAATACTTATACATAGCACAACATTCACAACACAACCATATCACATTCACTGCACACATATCACATTCACATGATATTTGATGACACTATGAATGAACAAAACCAAATTCGGAGATGAAGAATAAATGTTAGAAAAAATCCTATGCTAGGCACTTGTACCTTGAAGCGCTTCCACTCCAGCTAGTCACTTCGTCTATCATCGTGTCGCCCTCTTTTAGCAATGTATAACAAGAAAGCCTTTCATAAATTGGCGAGATACCACTGAGGTAAAAAAAAATGAAAGTAGTTAATTACAAAAAGTGTTAGTTTAGAGCAATGTACTTACTTCTGCAAGACAAGCTTGATCGCGTAGGCCATTGGTCTCTTCTCGAGTGAGTTAAAAGTGTAGACTTTGTTTTCACTCAGGGCAACCACGATTAAAACTCAATGGTTGCTCTTAAAATGGTATATAATGCAAGAAAATAAGTTTATATATGGTTTACGTGCATTCAAGTAATTGAAAGGTGTGAGACCCCGGATCGGCTATCCGAAATCTCCTGTGTATTTTTGTACTAGTCCCAGATCAGTAGCTAGTACACACAGTCAACAGTGATACATCATTGCCGAACATAACGAAATTGTAACATAACTATAAAGTATTAGCCACATGGCTACTTATTACAACACTCGATCACACGACCAGAGTCACAGCAGCGGAAACAAAACGACAAGAAGCGAAACCCAACGCACACCACAGGCGACGACAAGACACGCGACTAGTTCTCCTGGCGATCTTCCTCGAACTCCTCGACGTAGAACTCACCGTCTTCAACGGTGTCCTGATAGTTCTCTAGTGACAACAGTTTATATAGCACGTGAGTACAAAAGTACTCAGCAAGTCTGGGAAATCATGCACATGTGGGGCTTTCCAAGGAAGGCTTAACAGGGTTCTTTTGCATAAAGCCAAGTTTCATCAAACCCTACTTAATAATAAGTTTCATAAAGCATATTTTAGCAATTCTTTTTAACAATTGAATTATGTAATATTTCAGTGAGGGTTCTATCCACCATAACTAGTATAAGGGTTCTATCCGCCACGGTTTAAAAGATCAAGATATCCACACATGACTCTATCCGTCATGACATAAAAACATGTTCCATCTACCTGGTTGGCTCAATCCTCCAATTAAACATCCGAGAGTTCTAACCACTCCCGAATCCCAAAACCAAAGTCTACCAGTATGAAAGCATTCTTTGCTTTGCCCTGACCGTAGGCACGGCTATTCGAATAGTTTTAACTCTGCAGAGGTGTACAACTTTACCCACAAGATATGATATTCCCTTAGTGCCATGTACAATTAACACACTTCCTTAGGTGTGCCGGCAGGGATATTATGACAAGGTCTTTACAATATATACGCCTAACCCGACCCACCCGCCAAGGTTTCACCGCTGTTAGGGTTCTATCCACCCAGTACAGAAGCCCCCTCTTGCGCCGTGTGAGAAAAACAGTCTTGTCTCTATCCGGCACTCACATTCCACCAACTGGTGAGTCTAAGTTAGGTTTCTACAAATTATTTAGCCAGGTCGTACCATATTAGACATGTGGTAGTATGGTTATGCTTAGAATGGACAGTCATAAGCGTCGGTCCTTAATTGACTTGGGCGGTACTTGCACATTGGAAACTAGTTCTCAATCCGCACCCACCCAACATTCCAATCCGCCCAAGTCCAAACCCTTTTTCTTTTTATTTTTATTTTAGAAAAACAGTACCAAATACTTTGTAATAATTTCCAATTCATAATTTAAATCACCACTATTGTATAATCCCACCCATGGGTCATTTTCATCAATTCAGGCACTAAGCATATCTACCGTTCTAATCAACAAATATCACATTATAAGATAGGCATGACATAACAAAGGGTCTTAGGGTTACAATTAAGCATGGATAACAATAATCTAGGAGGTAATCGCAATTGGGATTAACTGATCATTTATATTTGACATACGATGATAAAGATAGCAATGCATGTTGATAAAGCATTGTAAACACATTTGTAAACATGGGATCAAAATGCGTCAAGAGACTTGCCTTTGGTCGCAGCGAGGATGTCGTACTCTTGAAGTCCGGCGGCGGGGTCGGCGGACTCGGCGGGATCCTCGGCTACGCGCAAAACGGTACACAAAATAAATAACAATAAAATAAATAAAATCCAAAAAATATAAAAGTAGTACTGGCAGGTAGAGGGTGATTTTATATGAATTTAGGAACTTGAACGGAGTCAATCGGAGTTCGGACGGAAAAATTATGAGCTTCCGAAGTTGGAAAATTCTGGAAAATGGAAAATCGAGGAATATTCTTGGAATCTTTCTTTTTGGGCTGATTTCTGATTTTTCCTCTCTCTTCCATGTGGGGCCAGTTGTCATGTGCTTTGTAGCTTCTTCTCCATGGAAGCAAAACAGAGGAGTATGGAGTCCCAAGGGGCGCCAGCGGTGGAGGGCGCGGCGGGCGACAAGTGGCAGGGCGTGGCTTAGCTGGCTGCAGATCACAGCGAAGCGGTGATGGCTCGGCCGGCAGTCAGCGGGCGGAGCCGACCGACGGCGCGAGGCCGGGAGGCGGCGAGGCAGCGGGACCACGACGGGCGTGGCGGCGCGGGCACCGGTGGGGGTGCCGCGGGTGGTTTGAGCGGCGGCGACGGCCGAGAAGCGCCAAGAAGACGCGCACGGTGGGGCAAAAACAGAGAGAGCCCAAAAATCACCAAAAATTCAAAATTGTAAGGAAATTTGAACATGCCCTGAAAATTTGATTGTAGCACTAGCTAAAGGATCCCTAGAGGAGTTCAAGGTTGCAAGGAATCGAACCAAAACTCACCGAAGAAGACGAATTTGGCGAAGAACATGGGTTCGGCCGAAATGATTCAACCACGAAATTCGTCGCCCACACCCGATGAATCCTAAAATTGATTGATGGGTTACGATCTAGACAACCGGAATTCCAAATGGCTCACCGGAATAGAAGATATCAGGATGAACACGAAGAACACGAAAAACGACGTTCCACGCTGGTTTTCTCGATCTAGCGGACGAACGGCGAGGACGCTATAGGAGAATGATACCACCGGGAAGGGCACTCCAGCATGAATTAAAGAGAGGTGGAAGTGCGCGATTTGATGAAGAAACGGCCGAGTTATGGCCATTAAGGACAATTTTGGTTTTCACGTTACTGTTCAAATTCCGGCGAGGTTGAAGCGGAAAGGACACCGGGGATGGAAAGGTTTTGCCATCACGGTTCCAACGGATCCGGCCTTGCATGATTTGGTGCATTGAATGGAAAGTTATAAAGATTTAAAGGAAGGAGCAAATCTTGGAGCTATATGTTCATGTCTCTGGAACTTTTCTCCCGTACGTTGAAGAAGGATGAATAGTGCCACCACGTGTCACCCCCTCAATGGCCGAGGATTACGCAAATGCAACGCCCTAAAGAAAAATTTGCAAAAATGGTCTAAAAATTCCGGAAAAATTCCTAGAACCATTAGGGAATATTTGGAACCAAATAAAATTGGTTTCGCTGAATTTGGATGAAATTTGGAGTTTAGAATATTTTGGGGCGAATAGCGGGCATTAAACAAAAGCTGCGCGAGATAAAATGCCAGAGACACTCCAAAAATCTTGGGGAAAATCCCAAAAAAAATTTAGAATATTTGGGACCTAATGCAATATGTTCCGAGATTTTTGGAGCATTTTCGGACTCGGGTGGAATTTCGGGTACTGACGGGAACCTGGAAATTTGATTTTTCGAACGGAGGGGAATTGAATTCCGATTTTGGAAGGGAAAGGATGCCAGGTTAAATTAAACACCAAGGGAAATCCAAATTTTGAATTTAATTAGGTTGAATTAGACTTTTCCAGAAAGCCGAAATTGAGGATGTTACAAACCTACCCCCCTTAGAGAGAATCTCGTCCCCGAGATTCGGACGGAGAAAGAAAGAGATCGGGAAACTCTACTCGAAGATCTTCTTCTCGCTCCCAGGTAGCTTCCTTCTCTGAATGGTTGCTCCACTGAACCTTGCAAGACTTAATCACCTGACTTCGAGTTCGACGCTCGGCTTCATCCAAAATCTTGACGGGATACTCGGGATACGACAGGTCTTCTTTCAACTCCGTCTCTTCATACGGCATCTGATGCTCGGGTACTCTGAGACACTTCTGCAACTGAGAAACATGAAAGACATCATGTACTCCTGACAGCTGAGGAGGCAATTCCAACTTGTACGCGACTTCTCCTCTTCTGGCAACCACTGGAAATGGACCAATGTAGAGGGGCGCTAATTTTCCACTAACTCTGAATCGGCGCATTCCCTTCAGCGGTAAAACCTTCAGGTACACATGATCACCAGGTGCAAAACTTAATTCCCAACGACGGTTATCAGCATAGCTTTTCTGTCTCGACTGGGCTGTCCTCAAATTCTCACGAATTACTTTGACGTGCTCTTCAGCTTCCTTTAAAATATCTGGTCCAATGATTTGTCCACTTTCGGTCTCTTTCCAATACAACGACATTCTGCATTTCTTCCCATACAGGGCTTCTAAAGGTG
This sequence comes from Rhipidocladum racemiflorum, assembly GCA_036346355.1. NCBI lineage: Eukaryota > Viridiplantae > Streptophyta > Magnoliopsida > Poales > Poaceae > Rhipidocladum > Rhipidocladum racemiflorum. The sequence goes on from CM070584.1 coordinate 11,439,332, forward strand.
CCATCTTCAGACTTGACTGATAGCTGTTGTTGTACGAGAACTCTGCATAGGGCAAATTCTGATCCCAAGAAACTTTGTATGTTAAAGCACGAACTCTTAACATATCTTCCAATATTTGATTTATCCTTTCCGTCTGACCATCTGTCTGAGGATGGTAAGCAGTACTGAAGTTCAAATTCGTACCCAACAGCTCATGCAACTCCTGCCAAAACCGCGAGGTAAACTGAGAACCTCGATCAGACACGATCTTCTTTGGCACACCATGCGAACACACAATTTGGCCATATATAACTCTGCGAGCTTATCACCCGAATATGTTGTCTTCACAGGAATAAAGTGTGCAACTTTAGTTAATCTGTCCACAACGACCCGAATCGAATCATATCTGGATCTGGTTTTGGGTAATCCAGTGATAAAATCCATTCCGATTTCTTCCCATTTCCAAACGGGAACTTCAAAGGTTGCAACAATCCGGCTAGTCTCTGATGTTCTGCTTTCACCAGCTGGCAAACATCACACCGAGCTACAAACTCGGCCACTTCTTTCTTCATATTGGACCACCAATATCTTTCCTTTAAGTTCGAGTACATTTTTGTACTTCCCGGGTGAATAGAATACACAGAATCATGAGCCTCTTTCAAAACCACATCCTTGATTTCCTTTTGGTTAGGGACTACTATTCTTTTCCCGAATCAAACAGTACCTTTCTCATCTTCGGAGAATCTAGGGTGTTTTCCTTTCTTCAACTCTTCCTTGAGGTTCGCAATATCCTTATCCTTCTTTTGAGCCTCACGGACTGCTCTTCTAGGGTTGATTGTACTTCAACATTGAAAATGCAGCCTTCATTCACCAATTCCAAGTTAAGGCATTGGAATTCTTCATGAAGCGATGGTTGGCTTTCCTATACCATAATATTGTTGCAGTAGCTTTTCCTGCTCAATGCATCCGCAAAAACATTAGCTTTTCCAGGGTGGTAATGGATTCCAACATTATAATCTTTCACCAACTCCAACCATCTTCTTTGCCTCAAGTTGAGATCGGACTGGGTGAAAATATACTTCAAACTCTTGTGATCAGTATAGATTTCACATCTATTCCCGATTAAATAGTGCCTCCAAATCTTGAGTGCGTGCACCACTGCGGCTAATTCCAAATCATGAGTTGGGTAGTTTTCTTCATGGGGTCGCAGTTACCTTGAAGCGTAAGCTATAACTTTTCCATCTTGCATCAAAACACAACCCAGTCCTTGTTTTGAGGCATCACAGTAAACTTCAAAATCCTTATGAATATCCGGCAAAACCAAAACTGGGGCCGAAGTTAACCTTTTCTTCAGTTCTTGAAAACTCTGTTCACAAGATTTTATCCATTCAAATTTCTTCTCCTTCTTCAGAAGCTGGGTGAGAGGTCTTGCTATCTTGGAAAAACCTTCAATGAATCGCCGATAATAACCAGCTAATCCAAGGAAACTTCTGATGTCCGGGACTGACTTGGGTTGCTTCCAATCCAAAACATCCTTTACTTTCGCTGGATCCACTGCTACTCCACCAGCAGAAATGACATGACCCAGGAAAGAAATTTCCTTCAACCAAAAGTCACATTTGCTAAACTTAGCATAAAGCTGATGTTCTCTTAACCTTTCCAGAATTATCCGCAGATGATCTTCATGTTCTTCTCGGCTCTTGGAATAGACAAGAATGTCGTCAATGAAGACTACAACGAACTTGTCCAAATATTCCATGAACACCTTATTCATCAAACTCATGAAATAGGAAGGGGCATTTGTCAATCCGAACGACATCACTATAAACTCATACAGTCCATATCGGGTAGTGAAGGTTGTCTTTGGTATATCTTCTTTCCTTATCTTAAGCTGATGATATCCTGACATCAAATCTATTTTGGAGAACACTTGGGATCCTTTCAACTGGTCAAACAGATCATCTATCCGAGATAACGGATACTTATTCTTTATTGTCACCTCGTTTAAGGAGCGGTAATCTATGCACATCCTCAGACTACCATCCTTTTTCGTGACAAAGATTACGGGTGACCCCCACAGCGAAGAACTTGGTCGAATAAACCCTTTCTCCTGCAATTCTGCAATCTGTTTCTTCATTTCTACCAACTCATTGGTAGGTAGCCGATAAGGGATTTTCGAGATCGGAGCTGTACCAGGTACAAACTCGATCACGAACTCAATGTCCTGATCTGGTGGCATACCAGGCAGATCTTCTGGAAACACATCCGGGTATTCATTTACTATGGGGACCTTTTCCAACGATGTCCCTTTCAAACGGTTCAGGGTACTACCCCCCTTAGAGGAAAGATTTGACAAGAATTCCACTCGAATTCCCTGAGGGCTGGTAAGAGAAATGACTCTACTAGCACAATTTATTTGTCCCTTGTACTTGGTTAACCAATCCATTCTAAGGATTACTTCTATACCCTTAGTATCCAGTAGTATTAAGTTCGCTAGGAACTTTACCCCTTTTATAACTATATCCATTTTTGGACAAACTGAAGTTGTTCTTAATTCTTTTCCAGGGGATTGCACTAATAAAGGGTTTCTTAACTGAACTATATCCCAACCATGCTTTTTAACCAAGTATTCTGATATAAAAGAGTGTGTTGCCCCAGAATCAAACAGAACGGAAGCAGGTACTGAGTTGACGAAGAACTTACCATAGACCACATCCGGTGCGTCCTGTACTTCCTCAGCAGTGACGTGGTTCACATGTCCTCTTCCAACGGTCCGAGGGGTACGCGGGCTCAGCGGTGTACCTCTCCCTTGAGCTGGTGCTGGGGCACGGGCTGGTGTAGATCCCAGGTTGAACCGGACTGGGGTGACCGGCTGACGCTTCTGCGGACAATTGTTGGCATAATGTCCCATTTCTTTGCAATTGAAGCATTGCACTCCTGCAGTCGTGGTATTGCTCTTCTGGGCTTGGTTGCCTGCATTGCTGGCAGGAGCTTGACCAACCGGGTGAGGGGTGGACATTGGGGTCCTAGGCAGGTTGGAGGCTGCTGGCCTACCAGGCTGTTGCGAAAAAGTACGAGGTCTAGAGTTGCTTGCACCTCGCTGATTCTAGAACATCATCTTTCTCTTCCTTGATTCAAACAACTGACGCTGAGCATCTTCCTGGATTAAAGCCTTGTTAACCATGTGCTGGAAAGACGGGAAGTCGCTTGATACTAACTGCACTTTAAGGTTAGGGTCCAGACCCTCCATGAATCTCCAGATCTTTGCCTCATCAGTTGCGACATCAGCAGCCGCATAGCGTGAAATTTGGGTGAAGCGATTCAGATATTCAGACACAGATAAATTCCCTTGCTGCAGCTTGTGAAACTCCCTCCTTTTCATCTCCATAATCCCTTTAGGGATATGGGTAGCCCGGAAAACTTCCACAAACTCATTCCAAGCGATGTTCTGGACATCCTCATGAGCTGCACAATAATTTTCCCACCAACTAGCTGTTGTTCCCTTGAGTTGGTGCGAAGCAAACCGCACACTTTCTACTTCATCACACTGGACCAAGTAGAGTTTTCTCTCGACTTCCTTGAGCCAGTCATCGGCTTCCAAGGGATCCACAGATCCAGCAAAAGTTGGAGGTCTAGTCCTCATGAATTCGCCGAACTTAGATTGGGGCGGCTCAGCGGCGGCTTGGACTGGTGCAGCATGAGGTGGGTTGAGAGCATTCTGGGCTAATGCTTGCAAGAGTTGAAGCTGCATCGCCATCATTTGTTCCAGATTCGGCGGATGAATCTGGGGTGAAGGTGGTATCGGCTCTTGCTGGGCTGCAGGTGGTTGCACATTCTCTTGTTCATGCTAATGCTATTGCTCCACAGGTTCTCCTTCCTGGAATTGTACTTGTCCACGGCCTCTTCCTCTTCCACGACCACGGCATGGGTTCTCCATCTGAAACAAGGACGGCCAAAGCACAAGGAAAGAGGGAAAAGCAAAGATAAGACACAGGGGACTACAACATCCACAAGGACAAAAGCACACAACAGAAAGAAAACCAACCAAACTCTTTATTAAATCAAAATAGTTTGATAACGATGGCTGGATCACAACTGCCCAAGGCACGATCCAAACCAACACAAGCAATTATTAACCGTTCTAGCGAACAAAATCAAGGCCCTCCAGACCGCAACACCTAAGTACTTGCGTCACTCTCGAAGACACGCGGGGACGGGTCCTCCTCCTCCTCGCTCCTGCTGCGGGAAGGGGTAGCTGCTGATGAAGGTCCTGCACCTCCAGGGGCAGCCAAGAAACTCAGGGAAACCCCCAAAGGCGACTGGCGACAAACTGACTTGCGCGTGGTCTCCCGAGTCTTTGGACCTCGATGACGCTTGGCTGGCGAGGCATCTGTTGTCAACCCTCTCCTGGGCAGATCCTCTGGGACTAGCGCTGGTGCTACTGGCTGTGTCACCTGCACAGGGGCTGGTGGCGGAAGAGCAGCTGCCTGCTGAGCCTCCTTCAACTGGAGTATCTCCTCTCGAGCTGCTGCTAACCTCTGGTACACATCCTGGAGCTCGTGTGTAGTGCTGACATAAGCCTCATCCTGGGCTCGGATGAGCGATCCCATATGCACAATCGTCGGATTCGCCTCTTGATCCAAACTTCGAAACCTGATGTGGTACCTCCCTTCCTCATGGCACGGAAAAAGGCGGTACGGGGAGTCCTCCAGTCTGTCACCGTAGCTGCTGCCCAAGTGGATAATGGCCTGTCTCGCCACATCTTGCAGCGCATCTCCCATCTTCAGTCTCTCCGAAGTGAAGTAGAACGGACGATCCTCTGCTAGGCTCCGACTCCTGGCGTGCACCAACAGCCTAACCTTCCACGTGCTGTAGCCAATGCTAGGCACGGAGGTACAACGGTACTCTGTGCGGTGGGGAAAATCCAGCTCCTCGAGCATCAAGGACAGCTCCGCACAAAAGCCTCCAGCGAAGGACGCAATGGTGGTGCAAGTCGACATCTACAAATTTTGAAACAAGTTGAGATTAGTAACCCAGTTTTAAATAACAGATAAGGTAAGCTCAAGACACTAAGGTAGGAGAGGTAGAAGCACAGAAACTTAAAAATTTATAAGTATGTTTTTATGAAAATATTAGTCCTTAAGGATTTGTCATTCTAACTAGGTCACGGCCTACAGTCGTCCAGGCTCTGATACCAACGCTGTGAGACCCCGGATCGGCTATCCGAAATCTCCTGTGTATTTCTGTACTAGTCCCAGATCAGTAGCTAGTGCACACAGTCAACAGTGATACATCATTGCCAAACATAACAAAATTGTAACATAACTATAAAGTATTAGCCACATGGCTACTTATTACAACACTCTATCACACGACCAGAGTCACAACAGCGGAAACAAAACGACAAGAAGCGAAACCCAACACACACCACAGGAGACGACAAGACACGTGACTAGTTCTCTGTAACATCATGGAATTCTTAATTAAGATTAATTAGGATTAACTAATCTTAATTAAGCTAATTGTGTGCTTGTTTGTGTGTTGAGTGCTTTTGGATCTTAATTTGGCCCTTAGTTGGATTTGGTTGCGTCGGTGTTTCGTCGTTCGAGTGGTTTCGACTAATTTTGTTTCGAAACTTTGAGTTTCGAAGTTGGTCGAAATCTTCCGAAATCCGTAGGAAACTAAGTCCTAAAACCTTCCGTTGAAGTCCCAAAATTCTTCCCTTAAGTTTCTCGAGATTAAACCCGAAGATTGGAGAAAAGTTTGTGAAGAAATCCAGAATTTTGCAGTCAGAGCGGCACTACCGCCGGTCCTTGGGTGGTAGTACCGGTCGGGCGGCACTACCGCTCGAGGAGCTGATCTGCCCGGCCCGTCTTGATCGAGGCAGGCGTCGCCCCTGTTGCTTGGTTGACCGGCCAGCTCACCCTCTTTCTCGATCCTTCCTCTCCTCTAAAGCCCAGCCGGCTCTCTCCTCACTCTCCTCACTCCCTCACTCGTTCTCTCCCCCTCAGGAGCTCCTCCCTCCCTCTCCCTCTCCATTTCCCTCTCTCTCTTGAGCTCTCTATCTTCTTCTTGCGGTTTTGGGCTCAAGCGGAGCAAGTAGAAGGCAAGAGCAAGGTGTGGGAAGCTTCCTCAAGCCTCCAACAAGCCTCTCAACCGGTGGAATCAAGCCCAGGATCAATCCGTCAGGTTTTGATCTCAGAATCCTAGTTCTTCTCTTCTCTCTCCTCTTTTCTCTTTTGGTTTAGTCCTTGGAACCCTAACCCTAGAAGTGCAACACCGTGTTTCGGAGTTGCTAGACCTAGGTTAGCTCAGTAGAATTAGTTACCGTGGACGATTCGATTTGAAAACCCTAATCGGGTCTCTGTTGGATCTATTCGCCCAAAAGTCATTTTCCCGAATTTTTGGAGTTCCTTTGAACCCTAACTCCGGAAAGTCGAGAAATTGACCTTCGAGTATATCTGTCGTTGTCTGAGTTCGATTCCTGCGAAAAGATTTGAGTTTGAACTCAATCCGGATTTGGAATCGAATTTATTTCCAATTGAGGGTTTTGAGTTCGGATGGTTCGATCATCGTGTGAAGAGTTTTTGAGTGCGAGTTAGGCCCTGTGGAACCCTTACATGCAAAAAGAATTAATACGTTATACGCAAATCCTTCATTTCGATTCGATTTGCGAAAAGTGCACTATCGAGCTTTTTGGAGAATCTTCGAGTTTCGAAGCTTCAAAAATCCCGAGAGTGACTTGTATTGGTTCTTAGTGCCCTAATGGTTATAGTTTTCAAAAAAGGTCGAGTCGAAAACCCTGATTCGGAGTTTATCGGATTTGTTCGCTAGCGGAATCAAATTCTCGAGTTTTGGAGATTTCCTTGAACCTTAGCTCCAAGAGCCGAGGGTATGACTCTAGAATATATCCGATGTCGTAAGAAGTCGACTCTCGCGTAAAGAATCAAGTTTGAACTTGATTTGGATCGAAAGTCGAATTCTAACTGTAATTAGGGTTATCGAGTTCAAAAATGTGGAAATTAGGTTAAACGAACTCGAAACTTGGTGAGACCTGCATGGATGGGTCCCTAGCATCACTAAGAACCTAGCCATGCGATCGTCGCGAAGTTTCGAATCCGTTTGCGCGAAATCTCTTTTTGCGAAACCCTAATCTCTCCCTGAGGCCGGCACTACCGATGTTATGGGGCCGGTACTGCCGCCCAAGCGGCACTACCGTAACCACAATGCCGGCAGTTAATTTCCAGTGAGTCCTTTGGTCTCTGGAAATCCGGCACTACCGCCCTCCCTGGCCAGTACTGTCGGGTAGCCGGTACTACCGCGTGTTTAACGCCGGTACCTTTTTCCAATGAGCGCCCTTTTGGGTCCTTGGCCGCCGGCACTACCGGGCCCCGTGGCCGGTACTGCCGGGCTTGAGGGCAGCACTACCGGGGTTGTACCGCCGGTACTGCCGACTTCACTGACCAATTTAGGTCTCCTTTAGTCCCATTTCTCCGTTGTTTCTCCGATTGGTTTAGTTGTTGTTTTTGCTTCTTAATTGTCTTATTTGATTCTTGTTCTCCCTGTTTGTTCCGAGTTTGATCGTTTTGTTGTCGCTCGTTCGCGTAGACGTTGACGCGGTGGTGGACGCCTGCGTGGATCTCGATCGCTTTCCCCAGAAGTGTAATCAGTACAAAGCAAACAGGAAAGCACCTCCTTTGACCATATTGATCCCATATTTGCAAATTTAATTTGAATTGCCAAAACTATTATGCATGCTTAAGAATTGGTACAAATGATAAATCGTGGGCATTGGTAGTTAAACCTGGATTGAATGGTTTTCCTCGATTATCAATTACGTTGTGATCCTTGTTAATCCCTAGGATAATGGTAGACACCGTACTATGTCAACTGAGGTTATATGTCTAATAAATGCATATGCTTAGCCCAGCGTTAGTATAATTGATTGTTGATCGGTGGACTAAGTCAATCAAAATCTTCTGGAAAATCAAGTAGGATTTGAAATGGCAGTTTTGGTGGAAAAAGCTATGTTGGTAAAAAGAGAAAAAGGAAAAAGGTGAAAGGTGGTTTTATGCTGGACGGACGGGTGGAGGTCTCGTCTGTGCAACCCTAAGGACCGAACTTGATGGTGTTAACTGAGTCAAATCGTACAACCACATGTGTTAGTATATGGGATGACCTGAACGTAGTACAGGAGTGAGTGACTGGTCTTGCGTCGTGGTAGGTCGAAGTAGTTGGACAGTCACCGACGTGCTGGTGCTGTCTAAGGGTCTCCCTCACCTCACACAGGTGTTGGAGTATACCGTCTCAATACGGTACCGTTACAACGGTGATGGCCTTGCTATGGGTTGTGAGGCGATGGACGGTAATCGTAAACCATCGCAAAGTTTGCAATTGTTTTTGTGTGTGGGGCTGATCACCCGCCATAGCAAGGGGTGCACTTCACCGGGGCTTACGCAAGACTAGAAACTCGCAAGTGGAACAGTTCTGTCACAGTCTAGCAAAACGGGTACGTTTCGTATCGCGTGGCATGGTTGACATGATTGCTAGAGTGTGTCATGTGGGTAAAGTGTACAATCTCTGCAGAGAATAAATCTAATCGATTAGCCGTGCTCACGGTCACAAGCAGCTTGGATAATTATTGTCAAGTATAGTATTTTTGGTTTGCTTTTGAAAATGGTTTTGAAACCGGAAATCCTTTTTGGGCTGAGTTGGATGAAGTTTTGGTGGTGAATTGATTGAATCAATGTGACTTCAAGAATGGCTGGATGGTGGTTTGAATATTATCTGCGAGATGTTTCTCGGGTTGTTCGTTGGTTGAAATCGGAAGGTGATGAATGTGGATAATGAATGAATTATACAATTATGTATTGAATTACATTCCTTATCAATTGCTTTTGTAAATTGTGCAACTTCTGAAATCTATTATTCTATTGCAAATAAATTTAGCTTTATGCAACTCTGAACTGGATTAGCAGCCCTTTTCATTGATTATCCTGCATACTTATTATACTTGCAAACACTAAAGTCTTGCGAGTACATACGTGTACTCACCGTTTTCTTTAAAACTGATTACCAAGCTCAGAAGGTGGAGTCAAGAGAGAAGAAGGCGAGCTAGGCGAGGATCGCTTCGATTCAGAGATCGTCGGGTTTTGCAGCAGTAGATTAGGTTTTTTCTCGGTCGCAACTCAGCTACTGCCTTTGGGTTTGGGAAGGCACTCTGCTGCCGTTGTTGTACTCTAAGTCTCTCTTTAGCTCTTGTAGCCATTTGGTAGAATTTCTTTCTTGTATTACTATCTCGATGTAATCAAACCTGTACTACTGTAACCATTTTGTTAAAGCAAGTGTTTGATGCAACTTATTGTGGAAATATGTGGGTGCTAGGCTACTGATCCAGGGAACTAGCACTAGGCACATATCTCGGGGAAGCTTGGGTTGAAATCAATCATTTGGCATATGACCACGTGATGAGTGTGTCGTGCCGATTGATTGGCCTCAATCCGGGTACGGTTTGTAACTAGTGATTGGTTTACTGACGAGTTACATTAATTCCAGTCCGACGCAACAGTGAGTACCCGAATCACTGTTACAAAGACCGGAGCCCCACATTCTCCTGGCGATCTTCCTCGAACTCCTCGGCGTAGAACTCACCGTCTTCAACGGTGTCCTGATAGTTCTCTGGTGACAACAATTTATGTAGCACGTGAGTACAAAAGTACTCAGTAAGTGTGGGAAATCATGCACATGTGGAGCTTTCCAAGGAAGGCTTAACAGGGTTCTTTTGCATATAAAGCCAAGTTTCATCAAACCCTATTTAATAATAAGTTTCATAAAGCATATTTTAGCAATTCTTTTTAACAATTGAATTATGTAATATTTCAGTGAGGGTTCTATCCACCATCACTAGTATAAGGGCTCTATCCGCCACGGTTTAAAATATCAAGATATCCACACATGACTCTATCCGTCATGACATAAAAACAGGTTCCATCTACCTGGTTGGCTCAATCCGCCAATTAAACATCCAAGAGTTCTAACCACTCCCGAATCCCAAAACATCATTTATTTTCGAAACCAAAACCAAAGTCTACCAGTATGAAAGGATTCTTTGCTTTGCACTGACCGTAGGCACGGCTATTCAAATAGTTTTAACTCTGCAGAGGTGTACAGCTTTACCCACAAGACATGATATTCCCTTAGTGCCATGTACAATTAACACACTTCCTTAGGTGTTCCGGCAGGGATATCATGACAAGGCCTTTACAATGTATACGCCTAACCCGACCCACCCGCTGAAAACGGTACACAAAATAAATAACAATAAAATAAATAAAATCCAAAAAATATAAAAGTAGTACTGGCAGGTAGAGGGTGATTTTAGATGAATTTAGGAATTTGAACGGAGTCAATCGGAGTTCGGACGGAAAAGTTATGAGCTTCCGAAGTTGGACAATTCTGGAAAATGGAAAATCGAGGAATATTCCTGGAATCTTTCTTCTTGGGCCGATTTCTGATTTTTCCTCTCTCTTCCATGTGGGGCCTAGCTGTCATTGGCTTTGTAGCTTCTTCTTCATGGAAGCAAAACATAGGAGCATGGAGCCCCAAGGGGCGCCGACGGTGGAGGGCGCGATCGGCGCATGGAGCGGGGGCGACTGGCAGCGGCGTCGAGCGGCGGGCTCGGCCAACGAGGAGCAACAATGGCGCGTAGGGCCGGAGGTGGCGAGGCATCGGGACCATGACGGGCGGCGGTGCGTGAGGCGATGCCGATCTTGCGGCGCCGCGTGGGGCGGCGAAGTCTGGTAGCCGGGGCAGCCAGCGGCAGCGCGCAAAGACGCCTGATGGGGCAAAAACAGAGAAAGCCCAAAAATCACCAAAAATTCGAAATTGTATGGAAATTTGAACATGCCCTCAAAATTTGATTGTAGCACTAGCTAAAGGATCCCTAGAGGAGTTCAAGGTTGCAAGGAATCGTACCAAAACTCACCAAAGAAGATGAATTTGGCGAAGAACACTGGTTCGGCCGAAACGATTCAACCACGAAATTCGTCGCCCACACATGATGAATCCTAAAATTTATTGATGGGTTACATCTAGACATCTATACGAACACGAGGAAACAACCGGAATTCCAAATGGCTCACCGGAATAGAAGATATGAGGATGAACACGAAGAACACGAAAAATGACGTTCGGCGCCGGTTTTCTCGATCTAGCGGACGAACGGCGAGGAGAGGCTATAGGAGAATGATACCACCGGGAAGGGCACTCCAACACGAATTAAAGAGAGGTGGAAGTGTGCGATTTGATGAAGAAACGGCCGAGTTATGGCCATTAAGGACAATTTTGGTTTTCACGTTACTGTTCAAATTTCGGCGAGGTTGAAGCGGAAAGGACACTAGGGATGGAAAGGTTTCGCCGTCACGGTTCCAACGGATCCGGTCTTGCATGATTTGGTGCATTGAATGGAAAGTTATGAAGATTTGGAGGAAGGAGCAAATCTTGGAGCTATATGTTCATGTCTGTGGAACTTTTCTCCCGTAGGTTGAAGAAGGATGAGTAGTGCCGCCACGTGTCGCCCCCTCATTGGCCGAGGATTACGCAAATGCAACGCCCTAAAGAAAAATTATCAAAAATGGTCTAAAAATTCCAGAAACATTCCTAGAACCATTAGGGAATATTTGGAACCTAATAAAATTGGTTTCGCTGAATTTGGATGAAATTTGGAGTTTAGAATATTCTGGGGCGAATAGTGGGCATTAAACAAAAGCCGCGCGAGATAAAATGTCAGAGACCCTCCAAAAATCTTGGGGAAAATCCCAAAATGTTTTTATAATATTTGAGACCTAATGCAATAGTTTCCGGGATTTTTGGAGCATTTTCGGACTCGGGTGGAATTTCGGGTACTGACGGGAATCTGGAAATTTTATTTTTCGAACGGTGGGGAATTGAATTCCGATTTTGGAAGGGAAAGGATGCCAGGTTAAATTAAACACCAAGGGAAATCCAAAATTTGAATTTAATTAGTTTGAATTAGACTTTTCCAGAAAGCCAAAATTGAGGATGTTACAAAAGGTAAAATCATTAGAGTAGTACTTACTCCTTATGGTACGAAAAGAGAATGAAATCTTTTTTTATTTTCAACCTAAAATGTCTGCTTGATGTAGTTGGCAAGGAACTCCTATTCAAGCCTAACCATGGTTGTAGAAACCATCTCGGGGTCAACGAACACAAATAGGTGTAAATCTGTCATGGCTCTCTACCTCATTATCCAGCAACTTGTGTTAATTGTTAAAAAACATAATACAAAATCCTGTAATAGTCATAGGCTCATGTTGTATGGTGCAATACTCAACGTGTCCAAGATCATATAGTAGAAATATCGATGGCTTTCAGTCTGTACAAATGGAACAGATTCTTAAAACTCACTGCGAAAATCCCATGCAATTCGCAGTGGAAATGTCTCCCTCGATACCTCACATTGATATTGATGTGGCGCTCGGTCGCATTCGCCTTGTCAATGTACTATTCATGGAGCAAGTGAGTGCACTTACCCTGTGTATTCAATTCATGAGTATCGACAAGGGGCTTTCCATGTATGTACCCCTTAAAATCTTGAGGGGGCTCTGTGGCATCTGTCATCTTTGCTTTCTGGATAGAAGGAGTCTCCAAGGTCAGGACATGGGGGTTTTCCTTGTATTAGATGGGGCCATGTGGCCTCTAACAATTTTGCCTTCTTGATAAAAGGATTCTCTAAGGTCTCCTATAGATCTTTGGTCATCATCGTGCTAGTCCTTTTGCGTACTAACTTTGCACTGTATGTAGGAGCAGGAGCATGTGCAGGAGCAGGAGCAACTGCAAGTGCAGGTATGATAGTAACCTGCAAAGCACATGCATATGTAATGTGTTGTAGTACTGGAATGATCGAGAAGACGTGGGAATTTATACCTTGAGCAATACAACACCCGTCATGGACCACTTGATGAATGACATATATGCTTGCCCGAGAGTGGTGATATCTTCATTGGGGGGAACTCCAGCACATGAGATAGGAATTTATCATGGACACATTTCACCTGCACCCTCTTGTAGCCCTTCCCTAAAGGGCCTACTGATGAGGACATCACTCCTTTAGATACACGCATACATTTATGGTCCAATGACAAGAGCTCGTGCATGTCAATTAAATCATAAGGTGAGCTCGTTTCTTTCTATTCATAATAATGTTATTGAGGATAGGATGCTACTAAATATTTACGATATTTTATTGCTTGTAAACATGGGAGAAGCACCACCAGGATAGCCACAAGTACTTAGTTTGTTGGCGCAATTCATATTGACGCCAAGTCGAACCGGCCGCTTCTACTACAAGTTGGCCCACTTTCCAAAGGGCACCATCACCTCTATGCAACCACATCCCCAATTGGGCTTCACCTTTACCACGCCAAGTCAAGCCGGACTCCAAGTCGTCCATAATTCGGTCTCTGAGTTCAGTTTGGAGTCAGCAGATAGCACTGCATTAAAACGGGCATATCTTCCTCGTACGGAGTCCAATGGAGGATTTGTTGTGCTTGTTAGAAATATAACGACAAGATATTTTTAATGGATCTGGTCTTAGCTCCAAATTCATCGTGAGTCAGCTGAAATCATCAAAACAACACACAATATCATTATTTTGGGCTATTTTGGGCCTTGTAAGCGTGCGGGGGTCCAAGCCCAGGTTGTCTGCCCCCCTAGCTGCAAACAACCCTAGATTTTCCCCCTCACATCCCTTCCTCTTATATATTCAGTAGCCACCACTTGGAACCCTCGAGTTTTGCTAATATTACAACTAGACACTCTATCAGTTTTTCACCGAACATCGGTTTGTGGAACCCCTACTCACGAGCTTAATATAATTCATAATTTCATATTGTTCTTCTATGTTCTTGCTTGTGTTTTCGATTCGCATGCAGGGATAAGCCTTCTTGGCGAGGTCCACTGTGTTTGCACATGGTTAATAACTTACGGAGCTGTGGTGTTGTAACACCCCGGCACCTAGTATGCCCTGGATGTTACCAAACAAGTAGAAATAGCAACTAAATACCACAACAGTAATATTACCACAAGCAATAACATAAAGGGTGACATCTAAAACAGCAATAACATAAGATCTATTTCCCTTGTACTGGAGACAGATGCTTCCCATCTCGATCAGCAATCTGGTCGAGTTAGCAAGGTAGAACCCACAGACACGGAAGCTGCACTACTTGAATGCGAGCTGACTTGGATGACTCCATTCCAAGCCTATCTCAAAGGTTGAGTGGTCCTTGACGATGATGCTTTAGCCGAGAAAATTGCATCAAAGTCTAAGCTATACATATTGGTAGATGGCAAGTTCTGCTACAAGGGAGTAATGAAATCTTGATGAAGTGCATCACTCAGAAAGAGGGCAATAAAATATTACTCGATGTCCATGGAGGCTTCTGCGGCAACCATGCATCCTATCACACTCTCATTGGAAAAAATTTTGGCAGGGATTCTATTGGCTGACTACCCTCTAGGATGCTTGCGAGTTGGTGAAATAGTGTGAATGCTGCCAATTTTTCGACAAGCAAACCACCCGACCAGTCCAAGTGCTACAAACTATTCCTCTATATTGGCCCTTCTCCGTCTGGGGCTTGGATATCTTGGGACCTTTCCCAAGAGCCCAAGGGGGTTACAAGTTCTTGTTCGTGGTCATTGACACATTCACCAAGTGGATCGAAGTCGAAACCATCTGGAACATCATCTCACAAGTAGCCAAGAAATTATTCATGAGGAGAGTCATTACTCGGTTTGGCATTCCTAATCGAGTAATCATAGATAGTGGCACCCAATTCAAGAGCAATGCATTCATCGTCTTTTGCGAAGAATTGGGCATCGAGCTCTGTTTTGCCTCCGTAGCTCATCCTCAGAGTAATAGCCAGGTCGAACACGCCAATGGGATAGTCCTACAGGGAATCAAAGCCCATGTATTTGATAGGCTCAATGCTTATTCGACTCGATGGGTGAAAGAGCTACCCTCGGTACTATAGGCCGTTCGAATATCAGCTAGTAGAGCCACTGGAGAGACCCCCTTTTTCTTGGTCTACAGAGCAGAAGCAATGCTCACGATTGAGTTAACGTTTAGATCACCTCAAGTGGATAACTACTCAGAAGAGGAATAAGAGCAGATGCGAGTAGATGACATAAATTGTAACACCCCAAAATTTTGCTTTTCTTAAATCTATGTGTGATTTGGCACTTTGGTGAATTTTTGGAATTTTCTGGAATTTATTTGGATTTATTTGGAATTTATTTGAATTTATTCTATTTTGATATAAATAAAGAATTTAACTTTGCAAATAAAATTTTGTTGGAAATATTTTATTTGAGTCCAAAATGATCCAAAGTATTTTCCAGAATTTTTCTGGAATTTTTCTGAGTCTTTTGCTATTTTTAATGAATTAAATGAATTTCTGGGAATTATTTTAAATATTAAATCGCTGGAAAATCAATCGGGTCGAAGTATCGTTCATCCGACCAAGTCGAACCCGAAGTCGGACTCGAGTCCGACCGAGCCACGTGACTCGGCCCGAACCAAATTTAAAACCTAATCGATCCCAACCGTTGGATCAAGATCCAACGGCCAGATTTCCGTCGCTTCGGCCGGATCCGGCCGGATCCGATGTCGCGCGCATCGTGGCCGCCGATCGTGCCACGCGGATTCGGCCGTCTGTCGTCGCTCCGCCCGAGTCCGAAAGCCGGACTCGCCCGCGCCGCCGCCTGGGAACTAGGTTTCCGTTTTACGCGGGCCGAGGCTATTTAATGCCCGGATCACACCGAGGATCGCTTTGACCTTGGCGCAGCCGTTGTTCTAGCCGTCGCCGCGCGTTGCCTCGACGCCCGCATCGCTCGGAGTCGTAGCACCCCTCCGCCGCGGTTCTGCTTAATTACGCCGCTGTCCGCCGTCCCCCGCCGCCATTGACCCCAGATCCGGACTCACCGCGACGAGACGCACCCGAAGGGACCTCTCACCTCGCCGGAGGAGGCCGCAAACGCCGTTGCCCGTGTCGCTGTTCCCAGCTCCGGCCAGCCAGCTCCGCCGCACGCCATCGCCGTCGCTCGAAGCTTCTCAGCCGTCCGATCAAGATCCAACGTCCCAGATCACGCCACGTCATCTCACGGTGAGATTCCGTCCAAAACCACTAGATCCAATCTTGACCGTCCGATCTAGATCTAACGGTCCAGATCAAACGCGTTAACCCAAACGCGTGAGACTCAGATCTAATCTGGGCCGTTGAAGTTCAAATCAACGGCCGAGATTGCGCCACCTGTCCGGGAAGGCTGACCGTCGCGGTCAGCACCATCCACGTGCGTGTGCGTGTGGCGACACGGGGCCGCATGTCGGCGGCGGCCAAATCGCACCATGGCGTCATCGCGACGTCATGGCGAACCCGCATGTCGGCCGGTTGTCCCAGCCGAGCGCCGACGCCAAGAATGACGTCACAGCGGGTCCCACTGCCGATCTTGTGGCCGAGCCTCGCCGACGTCGGCGATGGCGCCACCCGAGGGGACCCACATGTCGATCTCACGAGGAGCCGTGGGCCGAGTCCACAGTAGACCCGAGCCGAGCGTGGACCAAGTCCATGGACCGGTGGCGTCAGCAGACCAATCGAGGTCGACACGTGTCCTCGCCGACGCAATAATTAATTTTCGAAAAGAAAATAATTTATTAATTCGAAATAATGATTTGATTTTGTTTCAAACTTCAAACGCTTATAACTTTTATGCGTTTCAACTCCGATTTGAGTGATTCAAATTTTTAAATTTGTATAAAATTGAGATCTACCTAAATATGAATTTTATTTAATTTTTGGACTAAAGTTTTTCTCTGTAAAATTATTTAATTGATTATTTAAACTTTAAATAATCATAACTTTTGCATCTTAACTCCAAATTTGACGATTCCAGTTTCTAAAAATTCATAAAATTATGTTCTCTCTGTTTATGGATTTTATTTGGATGTTTGAATACTTTTTGCCTATTGTTTATTCGTGAATTTGCTATTTGCACGCTTTACGAGTAGACGTTGAAGTGCCGGAAGGATTCGAAGGAGAAGTATTGACTCAAGATCCAACTCAAGACCAAGAACAAGTACTTTTTGAAGGCAAGTTGTGCTTTGACCATGTGGATCCTATTTTGAAATCTATTTTGATTTAACCTATTGCATGCTAGTTCAATTAGAAAATACTTTATTTAAAAATGGGGGATTAGATAAATACCAATTTGCTGTATGACACCTTGATTATTTAAATATGTGCCATGACCCTTGTCACCCTAGTTGTGGTTTACTAGTTGAACATTATTAAATCGCCAACATGGGTTTTAGACCGTTGTAGTACCTTTGCTTAGACACACTACGTGCTCATGACATGATTTTGGACA
Source organism: Rhipidocladum racemiflorum (assembly GCA_036346355.1). NCBI lineage: Eukaryota > Viridiplantae > Streptophyta > Magnoliopsida > Poales > Poaceae > Rhipidocladum > Rhipidocladum racemiflorum. The sequence continues at coordinate 11,456,756 of CM070584.1, forward strand.
ATCAAATGTTAATGTTGACTTAATGATATATTGAACCTGTTTTGGAAAAGTATCATGTGATGTTGATGGCACGTGGTGCATGGTAATCAACTGGGGTTTTGATAAATAGTTTTCGACCGGGGCATGTGGCAAGAATGATCAGGTGGGCCAGTTGTGGCACTGGGGAGGTTGATTTGGTTCTTCGGGTAGTCTTGCCCTGGTCACCCTAAGGACTTAACCTTGCAAGCCTTTGAACTGGGTCTAACGTGCAACCACATGTCTGTAATGGGACGGATCTAGTTGACTAAGTTGCTAATAACGTACCTGTGGGACATCAGGAGGTCAACTACACCCTTTGTGTAAGTTGTACGGGGGAGCGTCTGGTGAGGCCAGGTACCCATCTAACGGTTGATTGGCCTAAACTTCGCCTTAGCTAAGGGAAGGGTTAGTGTGCAATAACCGAGGAGGACCACTTGTATTGTTAGAAGTTTCCGAAAGACTTTGTTACGGGAACTCGCCTTTGTGGTGTTTGACTGTATCTTGTGGGTAAAGTGCATAACCTCTGCAGAGTGTATAATCTATTCGAATAGCCGTGTCCGCGGTATTGGACATCGCTCGGGAATTACAGTCAAGGGTTAGATTTTCTCAAAAATAACTTGGATTTGAAAGGTTGGGTTCGATTAATAATGTTGATGGAAATGTGGATTAGGATGGGAAAGATGTTTACTAAACTTCTTGGAAAGTTATCTATGCTTTACTTGTTTCTACTGCTTTCGAATCTACTTATATTACTTGTCAAATGCTGTTTACTGCAAATATACTTTGAGCCACTCCTTTGTATTAAGCCATGCATGTAGTATATTAGCTGCATTCTGTGCATGACTTGCTGAGTACCAAGTACTCACCCTTGCCACAATACAACACCAGTTGAAGAGGAGACTACACCAGCTTGGGAGGAGGAGCTCCAAGAGGGACCGTCTACTTAGGGAAGCGAGCCCAGTCAGTTGCCTGTGGTATACTGGATGGCGCCACGAAGTTATTTGATTTTCCGCTGCTACTATTTCTCTCTTATTAAGTTCCGCCCTGCGAGGCGTACATTTGTGACTTGGCCATAAGGTCAAGTAACCAGTTTGGTTATTTAAATAAAAGTACTTTATTAGTATCGAATGGTATGATTGTGATATTTACCGATGTTAAGACTGTGTGCACTAGCGCGTTCCTGGACTAGTGCTGAATACACAGAGGGTCCGGATTTGCAAATTCGGGGTCCCGACATAAATCTACTCGAAGAACATCGGGAGGTAGTTTCTATTCGGGTAGCCAAGTATCAACAAGCCTTGCGTATATATCACAGTCAAAGGATCCGTGAAAGAACTCTTACTACCGGAGACCTAGTACTACGAAAGGTGCAAAAATAAGACAATCTTAGCAAACTGTCACCTAAATGGGAAGGTCTCTGTGTGGTGGTCGAAGTTACTCGACTAGGATCCGTACGACTATCTACACCAAAAGGAGTGATACTAGGCAGCTCATGGAACATCGATTAATTACAAATTTTTCATACATGAACAACAAAGATTACACCACCAACCAAATATAAGGTAAGTATGATTTCATTAAAATTATATAACAAAAGTCTATTCTATTACATTCTAAGGATTGGTACACTACTACTATTCACTATCGGAGTTGTCTTGCCGTCTCTTCAGCGCTTTTGGGTAATGGAAGAGCAGGGTCCTTGGCAAGGATGTTCTCTCCATCGCCAAAGTCTGAGAGGCGCTAGTGCAGTCCAGACTGCCGAAAGGTGATGGGTTGGTGAAGTTATTTTGAGCTTCACCTTCTCCACGTGCACCGGCAGTGGTGTTTGCTCTGGCGAGGGATGAAGGTGTTGGGGTGATGAAGCTTGTGTTGAGCTTCACCTCCTTCTCCGGCGGTGGTGCAGTTGGCTTCTCCTCAATAGTCTACCGACCAGCGTCGACCTTTAGCTTGCTGGTCACCTCCTCCTCTTCCAGCCATACCTCCTTCTCGATGGTTTCCTAATAGTAATGATTCGGCCTGGGGAGACGATTGTCAAGGGAGTTGGAGGACGAAAGTTTTTAAGGTTGACCACAGAGGGAGAAGATGGTGGAGTAGAAGCCATGGGCGCGTTGGAGAGATTGGAGTTCTTTGGATGAAAAGTGAAAATATAAGAAGACGGAAGCAGGCTGTGGAGAGGTGGTTGCGAGTCCCATCTGTTTATAGATCTAGGAATGGGTCACATCACTCTGCTCCAGATTCCCAAGGCATCCGTTACCGTACCATGCAGTGCGCACAAACTGAAGTGATGCTAATTTATAACGACTGGGTGTAGCGCTGCATGGAAGCCGAAGAGGCCACAACTTCTGGTATTTATGCTCAACTCTCCACTCGATACGTCTATTGAACAGAGAGTTGGGAGATTCACAAGACATTTTCGATGCGTATGCTCAACTCTCCACTCGATGCATCAATCAAGTAAAGAGTTGGGGGCTTCATCGAGCACTTTCAAGGCAAATGCTCAACTCCTCACTCAGTGTGCCCATTGAGTAGAGAGTCAGGAGCTACCTTGAAAGGTTTTCTTTTAAGTCAGCCCTACCCTCGGGTCATACGACCATCGAACATGAAATTGAAAGTTTCAGTTGAAGCCATTAACAACAAGGCCTCACTTTCGGATTGATCTAGTTATCAAAGAGGAAGACAAGGGCCACTTCACTCCCCACTCGATGATCACATCAAGTTAGGAGTCAAGTGCTATAGGTAACTTGACACGTTTGTTTTGATACTTTTGATAAGAGCATGTTAGCTATTTCTTTAAATTTTTCGCATAAAGTTCTTTGCACGCATTTACTCGATCGGATACTCAGCATGTTAGCAAACTAAACTAATGTGTGGCCATGCCTGAACTCGATGATGAGCAGAATTTATCCTACGCACATACGGGCACCAGATTATCAGACATCTAATGCCCAGTGATCGGTGGGAGATGAGGCCTCTAGTCGGTTCTACATGTGTTATTAGAGAAATTCATGTTTGCTGCAAAGACTTGCAAAAACCACGCAGTTTTTTAATGTGAATAATGTTTATGCCTTTTGTAGGCTATCTAAGTGCGAGCTTAGGGCCTTAGTTATTTAACATAGATTTTCTAGCTTCGTGTGCAGAAAACAAGTTATGTCAGCAATGAAGTCATCCATTAAAGGTCTATGAACGCTGAGTAATGTCTGCATCTACATGTGCAACTCTATCTCATTGACAAGGGGATAGCAGACATGGCATAATAGACAAGCAAAATAAGCTAGCATTTTCATATATGGCCATCGTATAAACAAAAGCTTCAATGTCATACAACGGTAAAAGAAAACTAAGGGGTTGGAGCCACATCTTTGTTCTCGCCACCAAATGATAGTTTTAACTGGGCCACAAACTTCTAAGAAAAATCCTTGAAGGAGGCAATGTGGTCGGCAAATTCGTTTGCTTCACATGCAAATCCCTCGTCCAAGACCGAGAAGTCCAGACCCAGATGGTGGCACTTCATCATGCCAAGTAAGTGGGAGACCACAAGACGGGCAGACGAGGTTACCTGCTCAAGGACGTCCGACTGTAAAGTGGCATAAGCTGCGTCTGTGGTATCCTTTTCATCTTCAAGGACTTTTCTGCTCACTTCTGCTTGTTCTTGACCAGCTTCAGTAGTGGCCTTCCCAGCCTCGGTGGCAATCTTCTCAACCTCGAGTTTCTTCCTTTGCTCTACATGCTTGGCTTTAGCAGCTTTCAACTCAGCTCTAAGTTTCACCAGCTCACTATTTTTCATCTCAAGGATTTGCTGGCTTGAGGACAAAAGCCGCTCATTCTTGCTGAAGTTCCTCGTAGAAGGCCTTGGCATTAAGCAAACACTCGATTGAGTGCTATGAGAGAAAGCCCAAAAAGCATCAACAAAAGAACAAGGTGAAGAATGGAAGCTATTTGCGGGCACGTACCTTAAACTAAGGCTCTAAGATAGACCAATGCTGTGGAGGTGGTTGAGTCATTGGCATGACTAGATCGGTCGAAGTAGCAGCAGCGACAACAGCCGCATCACCGGCCGGTAAGGTGTTAGCGATAGTGATCTCGGCGGTGCTATTTGTCACATTTTTCCTACACAGAGATCCTCATTTGACTTCTTCTGAATAAATAAAGAAGAATTAAAATAAACAAATGGGCAACTTACTTCACCATGCGAACTTACAATTGAATGCCTTTCTTCGTGATTGGCTTCACCGGTATAGGTTTAGTCTTGTTGACTGCATCATTGACCAACACAGCTAGAGCTGGTGTGTCGATGACTAATGGTGCAACCTGCAAAAGAATGACTGAGAAATACAAGAGCCTGCCAAAGGTAAAATTCTTTTCGATATACTCGATAATAGAGTTATCTCTTCGACAGCCCTGGTCGAAGGAGATCCTGCTCGAGGAGGTGTCTCTGGAGGCGCCACCGACCTCTGTAGATCAGCCTCCTAAGCATCCCGCTGTTCATCCAATAATTGATGAATCATGTTGGGAGAAAGTTCGTAACACCCTAGTGAGCGGTTGAAGATCACCTGGTTGGATGGCCTCCGTAAGTGTGTCTGAGGTTGCTTGGTAGGACGAAAAGGTTCAGGGGACGATGATCTCTCTTCCTAGAGAGATTTGATCGTTGCTTGATCATAGGCTGCCTCTTTCTCATCAGGAACAGTGGAAGGAGCCGGAGTCTCTAAAGGAGAGCCAGCATCGATAGGGATGTGGCCCAGAACTCGATCATCGATTCGAGTTGGCTCTTCATCCTACAAGTCGACAACTCCCTCAGCCGGTCCACTTTCATCCTTGGCTTGCGTTTCCCGAGGAGACATTGGGGTAAGGCGGATAATAGATGCACGAATGATGCATTATCGACCCACAAAACAATGCTCACCTCTAACCACAGATAAGAGAGGAATATGCTCTTAACCCGCATTCGCCAAGCTCCGATCTGTGGAACATCTTACTCTGCCTAGAGGATATGTGCAAGTTGGATAGGTCTAACAAGAAAAGAAAATTTACTTCGCTAATTGTTAACCAAAGCAAAGAATCACAACGGCATTATCAGTGATTAACGTCAGGGCTGTCCCTGGTAGCATCCTCGAAGCCGAAGTATTGCATGCCAGATGGTCTCTGCATTTCAGCAAACTTTTCTGACATTTGAGAAAGTCCCTAGCCTCATGCCACCCGGTCAATTCGGCCACCCTCAACTCTTCAATTTTCTTCACGTAGCACGTACTATAGGCAGTTGAAAGAGTGGACTTCATCCAGAGGTCAGTTGCATTGATCAAGAGAGTGTGATAGCTCACAGGGTGATTTACAATGTTTGGCAAGGTAATATAAAACCACTTTTTCTTTCAGTTAGATTGCCAGGAAGAAGTAACCAACATTGGGATGTATAATCCCGACATTCCGCTGCGGAGATGGAACCCAACACCCCCTGCAATGTCCTTTTTTATCCTCTTCAAACTATAACAGTGGCGGAAGAGGTTGAGATTGAGCTTAATACCCATAAAGGCCTCACAAAGGTGGATGAACACACTAAGTATTGTGATCGAGTTAGGGTTCAAATCGAACAGTCGGATTTGGATGAAATCTAGAACTTAGCACAAAAGGGAGAAGGGGGAAAACTCAATCGGCAGTGGAAAAAGTATTCGAACACAATGGTCTCATCTTCAACCTTAGGAGTGGGATAAGACTCACCGCCCGACGATATCCAATGGAAGAACACCCGTGGGGGCACGAAGCCATCTGTCTCCAGCTTAATGAGACGCTTCTCCAACATGATCGACATCTGCCAGAAGTTTTTGAGGGCCTTGTCTTCGAAGATCACCTCGAACACCTTCGCCCTCTTGTTAGGCGGCGGAGCATCTCCGGTGCTAGCCTGAGGTCTGGATGCCATTAAAGAAGGTGATGGTGCTAGTTCTCAAGAAACGCAACGGAGTTTTCCAAAGCAAGGGTAGTGGTAACAATTCTAGGTATGGGAACTTACAAAGCTAAAGTTTTTTTTGCCAGGGAGCGGTTCATTCCCCATAGTACGGCGAGTCAATCGGAGGGAAAGGTGAAAATACGTCTCTGTGCTCAGGTATGGTAGGCCGTAGTAATAAATGCTCCATCCCCCAATGTTTAGACTTTTTTTGAATTCTTTCTAACTCAACTCAGGATTGAGTCTCGAGTCGGCATTGAGTTGCGCATCACCATCCTAAAAACTCGATATGGGCCAATAGCAGGGTGCTCGACCTAGCACGTCCCTTACTCGATACTTAACGATGTCATCCCACTCGAATCGTTCGACCACAAGCAAGTGAGATGTTACTCAACCAAGCTTGAGCATGGCCAGTAATCGATCGCGTGCTTGAAAGGACCCTCCACAGAGTAGAGTTTGGGGGCTATTGTCAAATATCTAAATATGGGGGTATGAGCACGCATAGGAAACTTGAAGGTCATACCATATGTGTTCGCACACATATTTGTAAATTCCAGATATCACGAGCCCAAATTTTGTGGGATAAGATATACATGGAAGGGATATCTCCATGCTTGGAAAGGAGTCGGTCGTGTTCTCGTTACGTGGAAACCAGCCTGAGTATGCCGAATGTCAAGGGAAGTTTGGACGCGTTATGAAGATCTCGGAACAAGGGACTCCTCATCAGGGTTGATTCGGTATCTCCAATCGACTATAACCCAAGAGAAGGCTACCTTAACTATATAAGAACAAGGGTGCCAATAGAAGAGGGGAGGATAGAGAAGCTATCCTAGAGAGGAGAATTTCCTAGCCTGACAAGTTGTACCCTGCTAGTTATTAAGCTAGGTCTTAGACGCATCCCAGAGAGAATCTTCATTGTAATTGGAGCTAGACAGTTGCGTTGTACTTTCTTTCATCGACTTCATAGTACATTCATATAGGAGTAAGGTATTACTCATTCTAGAGGCCCAAACCTGTCTATATCATGTGCCCTTGATCGCTTGTTTGACTCTACATATTCTAAGGTCTCGAGTATATAAGTTCATTGTCAATTCACTAACCTTCGACACATTTGTAACGAAAATTACAACTCCCACTAGCCCATATTTACAACAAAATGAGCTTGGTACTAAATACTCTTTGTTAGGACCTAGTTATTGCCATCATTGGTAGCGACATTAGTAACATCTGGAGCAACAAGCAGCGAAGATGGTTTGGTAGGCATCATCAGCTCATATTCCCGCCCGCCAAAGACGATGTTTCGCCCTTGGATCGAGTTCACGATAGCACTGGTGTCGGGACCCCGAATTTGCAAATCCGGACCCTTTGTGTACTCAGCACTAGTCCAGGAACACGCTAGTGCACACAGTCTTAACATCGGTAAATATCACAATCATACCAATCGATACTATCAAAGTACTTTATTTAAATAACCAAACTGGTTACTCAACCTTATGGTCAAGTCACAAATGTACGCCTCGCAGGACGATACTTATTTAAAAAGAGAAATAATAGCAATGAAAATCAAATAAGGTAACATCGTGGCGCCATCCAGTATACCACAGGCAACTGACTGGGCTCGCTTCCCTAAGTAGACGGATCCTCTTGGAGTTCCTCCTCCAAAGCTGGTGTAATCTCCTCTTCAACTGGTGTTGTATTGAGGCAAGGGTGAGTACTTGGTACTCAGCAAGTCATGCACAGAATGCAGGCTAATATACTATATGCATGGCTTGGTACAAAGGAATAACTCAAGGTATATTTGCAGTAAAAAGCTTTAGACAAGTAATATAAGTAGATTCGAAAGCAGTAGAAATAAGTAAAACATAAATAACTTTTCAAGAAGTTTGGTAAACATCTTTCCCATCCTAATCCACATTTCCATCAACTTCATTATTAGTCCAGCCCAACCTTTCAAATCCAAGTTATTTCTGAGAAAATCTAACCCTTGACTGTAATTCCGAGCGATGTCCAATACCATGGACACGGCTATTCGAATAGATTCTAAACTCTGCAGAGGTTATGCACTTTACCCACAAGATACAATAAACACCACAAAGGCGAGTTCCCGTAACAAAGTCTTTCGGAAACCTCTAACAATACAAGTGGTCCTCCCCGGTTATTGCGCACTAACCCTTCCCTTCGCTAAGGCGAAGTCTAGGCCAATCAACCGTTAGATGGGTACCTGGCCTCAGCCCCGGTACGCTCCCCCGTACAACTTACACAAAGGGTGTAGTTGACCTCCTGAGGTCCCACAGTGCGTTATTAGCAACTTAATCAACTAGGTCCGTCCCATTACGAGACATGTGGTTGCACGTTAGACCCAGTTCAAAGGCTTGCAAGGTTAAGTCCTTAGGGTGACCAGGGCAAGACTACCCGAAGAACCAAATCAACATCCCCAATGCCACAACTGGCCCACCTGATTACTCTTGCCATATGCCCCGCCGAAATCATTTATCAAACCCCGCTTGATTACCATGCACCACGTGCCATCAACATCACATGAGACCTTTCCAAAACAGGTTCAATATATCATTAAGTCAATATTAACATTTGATTATCTAAAATCATGTCATGAGCACGTATGTGTCTAAGCGGTGTACTACAACGGTCTAAACCCATGTTGGCGATTTAATAATGTCCAACTAGTAATCCACAACTAGGGTGACAAGGGATCATGGCACATACTTAGATAATCAAGGTGTCATACAAAGCAAATTGGTATTTATCTAACCCCATGTTTAAACAAAGTATCTTTCTAATTGAACTCGCATGCAATAGTTTAAATCAAAATAGAATTCGAAATAGGATCAACACGGTCAAAGCACAACTTGCCTTCAAAAAGTACTTGTTCTTGGTCTTGAGTTGGATCCTGAGTCAATACTTCTCCTTGAATCCTTCCAAGCACTTCAACGTCTACTCGTAAAGCGTGCAAATAGCAAATACACAAATAAACACTAGGCAAAAACATCCCAAAACTCCAAATAAAATCCATAAACAGAGAGAACATAATTTTCTGGATTTTTAGAAACTGGAATCGTCAAATTTGGATTTAAGACGCAAAAGTTATGATTATTTAAAGTTTAAATAATCATTTAAATAATTTTACAGAGAAAAACTTTAGTCCAAAAATTAAATAAAATTCATATTTAGGTAGATCTCAATTTTATACAAATTTAGAAATTTGAATCACTCAAATCGGAGTTGAAACGCAAAAGTTATAAGCGTTTGAAGTTTGAAACAAAATCTGAAATCATTATTTCGAATTAATAAATCATTTTCTTTTTCGGAATTTAATTATTGCGTCATCATGGACACGTGGCAGCACCGATTGGTCTGGCGACGCCACCGGTCCATGGGCGTAGTCCACGCCGGCCGGGTCCACTGCGTGGACTCGGCCCACGACTCTACGTGTCGGTGACATGTGGGCCCCTCGGGTGACGTCAGCGCTGACGTCGGCGGGGCTCACCGCAGTCGACAGGTGGGTCCACCGATGACGTCATGGGTGACGTCCACGGTCGCCGACACGCGGGCCCCGTGTCGGTGGCCACGCACGCCAGGCGACGACGCGTCGGTCCAACTTCCCGACACGTGGCGCAATCACGGCCGTTGGTTTGAAAATCAACAAGCGCGGATTAGATCCAGGGTTAACACGCTGAAACTACTCGTTGATCGTGGCCGCTCGATCTAGATCGGACGGTCCAGATCTAATCCTATAATAACACTACTACGGCGCGTGGCAATTAGGAACCGCTGGATCTTGATCCAACGGTCCGTATCCAATCGGGTTGGGGACACGTGAACTCACCTCAACCGTCCGACCTGGATCTGACGGTTCACCGAGCTTCGCGAAGTCCGGCGATGGCGCGGCGAGGCTTGGGCACCGGAGACGAACGACGCAGCGAACCCGACGGGCGTTCGGGTTGCTCCGGCGAGATGAATCCTTCCTTCGGTTGCGTCTCGTCACGGTGGTTCCGGATCTGGGCTCCTTCTCGGCGGAAGACGACGGACGGCGGCGGAATCGGCGTTCAATCGCTGCGCACAGGGCTCCAACTCCGGCGAGCACGTACGGGCAAACGGCGACGGCTCAGGCGAGATGGCTCGGGGGAACGGGTGCGCAAAGATGTAGGATCGAAGTATACGAATATAGCAATCAGAGGGGGGGTGAATGATTGTGCGGAAGCTAAAACCAAATTCTTGATCTATTAAAAGTTCACCCCAAAACAGAACCAAATAATTGCCTCGTTTTCGACAAAAACAGAATGATAGAGGTTTGGTAAAACGAGAATTCCCGGAGATCCAACCGTCGAAACGATCTGAAATTTGGACACAAGAAACTAGATTCCAATACGAATCGAACCCAAAAAGAATCAGCTCGATCGGACTTACGGATCAAAAGTTATGAACTTCGCAAGCTTGCTGATCCAGAACTTGACGAGAAACAATCTAATCAAAACTTCAAGATTAAACAAGAACGACAAAAGATTGATCAACTAGACTTTGAGAAACACTAGATCAATACCCTAGAGGGGTTTTTGATGGATCAAATCAAGATAAAACTTGAAGAACAAAAAACCAATCTAGAACTAGAACAAGCATGCAAACAAGAACCAAAACAGAAAATCAGAGCGACGTGGTTACTGTAGCACGCAAAAATCTTGGAAGAATTGATCTTTATTTCTTGTCTAAAATACTCTCATCAAAAGAGTACAAACCCTAAAACCAAGCTCAAAGCTTGATGCGCTCAGCTCTACTTGGTGCCTTTCAACAGAGACCCCCACCTATTTAAAGCACCAACCCACAAAGAGTTCTCAATACGATTCCTATTCCCTAGAAGGAATCCGTGATCCAACTCAACTCTACTTGGCCCAACCAGGCCGAGTACAACTCTTGCACGCTGTATGGCAACCCTACCATACTCACGTGACTAACACTTTGCACGCCGTATGGCCACCTGCCATGCTCACGTGACTAACACTTTGCACGCGAATGACCTCCCGCCATTCTCACGTGACTAACCATTCTTCATGTGCACCATTCTCTTAGCCCGAACGTCCCCGCATGACATCCTTGACCACCAAGACCTCGGTTCCTCCTGAACCTAGTCCCGAACCTCAGTTCCTCCATGAACCTAGTTCCGGTCCCGTCATCGACCACATTCGTCTTTGAGCAATACCTGCACATGAACAAACCACAAAACAAATCCGAGCACAAGTCCACGACTTGACTCAATGTCAATCCATGCAACTACTCACATGAGTATTGCATAAAGTCCACTTCAAAAGAAGCATCATGAAATCATTACAAATTTCAAATTCACATTCAAAATTCAAATCCAAATCGCTCAAAACCCTAATTGAGCGAAAACGCATTCACGACGGACAAACAAAGTTGGTCCGTTGTATAAGGAAAAATTTCTGTTCCAAGAAGCCAACCAAACGCGGAAAAACACGTTCACAACGGACAAATAAAGTTGGTCCGTTGTACATGCAAAAATGGCTTCGGTCATGAGCTCAAAACAAGTTCACAACAGACCCAAAAACACTGTCCGTCGCAGATGGGAAACTTACTGTTTCTTGAGAACTTTGTCCGGCGCTAATGCGTAACTTCTTGCTTTCTTGTCAAATTGTCAAAACACATGAACAAACACATTTTGCAAATTCAAATCTAAGTTAATTTTTCAGTTCAAAGCCAATTTTTCAGCACATGATTTCACAATCTCCCCCTTGATGAAAACATTGGCAACACCACTTAGAATTGATCATTTGGCATTCACTTTACCAAAGATTTTGAAATCCAAAGGATCAAAGACCAAAGTAAGAAAACACAGAAATCCCTCTTTGACCAAAATGCTAAACAAAATCTCCCCCTGAGAATGAAAATGTGTGTGAATGTGCAATGCGCCAAAAATTTCAAAAATTCTCCAAACTTCTCCCAAAATCCTCAAATTTCCAAATACAACTCTCCCTTTTTCTTTAAACTTTTCAAAGAAAGATTTCCAAATTTCTCCCCCTTTGACAATGGATTCATCAAGAGTAAAAGAGAGAACAGGTTCAAAATTTTTCCTGAAACAATGATTTCACCAAGAGAAACAAGGGAGTGCCAAGATAGGAAAAGATGAGCTCATTCGATCATATAACCTTATATATCACATAATATGCAAAATACATGATCTTGATGTGATTTTAACAAGTTAGGGAATGACATGCATCTCAACCTCAATTCAGTCAACTATAGCCAAGTACTAAGCAAAACCTTTAGAAGAAAAACAAAGGCTCAAAGTTGAAGCAAATAACAAATCAGGGCGAGCAAGTAGTTTCAACTCCAATCTAGTGGACCAATTTAATCTTTAAACAAGAATAGCATGTGGCATGCTTGAAGCATACTTCTTTTATTTCCTTGGAGTGGCATGCTTGAAGCATACATCTTGTCTTTTGAGGGACTGGCATGCTTGAAGCATACATCTTATCTTTTAGGTAAAGCATCCTGAAGCTCATAACTTGAGGCTTTTGCTTTTAACAACCCTTTTTATTGATTCCCTTTTCTTTTCATTTTTCTTTGATTATAAACATGCAAAAGTGATTAAAAGGTCTTATGAAAGAGTAAAGTTGAAACCACACTTGCTTCATAGCCCAAATTTGTCAAGAAGATTCAATATCAAGCCTAGAAGAGTAAGATATCACAGAGTATTGAGCTATAGGCAATTAGTCCAGGAATTCCGCAATGTCATTTTTAGTTCAAGTGAAACAATTAGATTATCATATATTAGCTCAATTACATAACATATAAAGAAATATGATAAAGTGAGCTCATCAAGTGAAAGAACTTGGCAAAGAAACTCCCCTCAAAACAATCCCATTGAATGAACAATTCCAAGTTCTCCTGAATAAAAGCAAAACGAGAAGAAGACAAAGGTTTTGAAAATGTCTGCCAATTGATGTTCAGTATCCACATGGTGAAGCACAATATTTTCTTTTTCAACATGATCTCTAAGAAAGTGAAATCCAATATCAAATGCTCAAGAAAGAGGATTACTCAAGAGGTGGCACGAACCAAATCAATTCAACATCTTCCAAAGTCAACATCGAATAAGCTCTTAAACTAATGCATAAGGAAGCAAAAAGCCAAATGCCAAAATCTTGAGTACCATGGAGATACCTGAAAATTCACTTGACCGTTTGTTGATGTGAAGCACGTGGGAAGAGTCTCTCATGTAAACCTCTAATTATCTCGTCCTCAACAGCATTATCATCATCTTTATGAACAAAGACACTCTCCCCTTGAACATATGCACCTGTACCTGCATCATTTGGACTAGTGCCTTTTGCGAAAACAGAGGTGGAAGAAGCATCTCAAAAGGCAAAACTTTCAACCTGAGATGCACGAGTGAATGAGAACCAAATCTTATCACGAACATATGAAGTGAGCATCCGAAATTCACTAGCCACATGTTCTCCCTCCTCGTGAGAAGCCTACATAGAAGCAGAAAGTGTCGAGGTCTCGGATCTGGGGTTAGAAATAAGATGTTTAGGAATCCAAGATCTTGAGACACACGACGGACAACAGATGAGGCACAACACGAGCGATCTTATGCACAAAATCAATTTTGCACTGCTTCCGTGTTTCTAGCAACAAAAGGTGCTTGCATCACCCTAGGCACATAGTGAGAAGCAAAGCGTGCCTTTCAAATTAGACCTAGCCTTAGCTCTTTCTTTCTTTTGTTGTTTGGGTAGTCTATAGCAAAAATCTACTATAGGTCCATCTCTACCACAATGAGTGCAAGTGTATTTAACAGGATGTTTGGCTTTAGAAGTAGAAGCAACATTTGCATTCATCATAGTAGAAGTTAAAAGACCAAAGTGATTTAAAGACAGTTTTCTTAGGCTCATTGACAATTTCAAATTTTCCACTTTCAAGTGTTTTGACAACAAAGTGGGAGTATGTGATTTATGATGAGCATAAGAATCAAAACCTAAACCTTTGTTTTGAGTGCTGACTTTTGATTGATCCAAAATCATGTTTAGGTTTTTCTTGCCATCGGTGAAACGCTCCAAAGAATTTTGCAAGTAATCAACTTTCTTAGCAAGAGTTAAACAATTATCACAAGGAGTGTCAATTTTAGCTTTACATTTACGGCAATTTGAACACGAGTTAATTTCATGATTGAAAATATCAATTGTTAATTGGGTAACTCTACAATATGAATCTTTTAATTTCAACTCAAGAATAGAACAAATATATCAAGCAAATTGATCAGGTAAACTATCATTATAGCAACCAATATTTTTCACAAGTTTTTCATTTTTCAATTGTTCGGCATAAACTTGTTCTAGTTTAATCACATGTTCCTCTTTTAGTGACTTAATTTCAAATTTGAGATCTAAGCAAGTATCGCAAATATTTTCAGAATTTGAATTTCTAAGATCAAAGTTTTCAGATTTTAGCATGGATAGATCTTTTTCTAAGCTTTTATTTTTGAGTGAAGATTTTCTTAAAGATTTTCTCAATATGACTAAAACTTCACAAAGCTCATCATACGAAGGCATTACCTCATCACCGTCATTTGGAGGTGCTGTCGTTGTTACTAGAATCACTAGTGTTCCCTTTTGCCATGAAGCATAGTCGGTGAGATCCTTCTCATTCAGCTTCGTTTGCTTCGCTTCCTTCTCATCTTCGATTGAGTCATCAATGTCGCTTAAGTCTAAGCGACCAATTGCCTCGAAGACTTTGTTGAGCATCTTCTTTGTCCGTTGTTTATTTTTATCCTTGCTCTCTCTTGGCCGGAAGGACTTGGAGGAGTTGCTTTGCTCCTTCTCCTCTCTATCTTTGTTCTTGAAAGCTTGATTAGCACGGATGTGCCCGGCCTTGCCGCAGCTTGTAGCAAAGGATGGAGGCTCCTCTTCTCTCTCTTGATCTCATGTAAGCTGCATTGACACGCTTGGAAAGAAGAGCAAGTGTATCTTCTGGTATTTGATCTAGCTGTTCATCACTAAGAGCACTCAAGGCAGTAATGGAATATGATGATGAAGCACTAGTAGCATTATCACATGAAGAAGAATTTGCATTAAGAGCCAAAGAGTTATCAATGGATGTTCTGGAAACAATATCTATCTCAAAAGTTTTGAGACTAGAATATAATTTATCCAATGTCATTTCACTCATCTTGTGAGCCTCCCTAAATGCAATTACTTTCATTTGCCGATTTTAAGATCAAGAGATGATAAGAAATGTCTAGCATTTTCAGAGTCGAGTGTATTGTACATCAACAGCTCTAAGATTGTTTAAGATTCTATTAAAACGAGCAAAACAATCATCTAATGATTCTCGAGTTCATTTCAAATCTAGTGTATTCCTTTTAAATTGATCTTGCCTAGCCTCTTTGGCCAGTCGATTGCCTTCATGATAATCTTGAAGAGATTTCCAAATTTCATGAAGCGATGAGTAAATGACAGACTCTATCGAATTCTTTTCTAGCAAGTCCTTGAAGCAATATGTTTCTAGCTCTATTATTACTTTCAACATCCTTTTCAAACTCGATTTTATCAATATCATCATTAGAAGGAAGCTTGTATGAAATCTTTACCTTGCGCCAAATCGCGTTACCTTGAGCTTGAAGATATGCAGTCATCCGGATCCGCCAGTGGGGGAAGTCTGTGCCATTGAAGATTGGCGGCTTGTTTGAGTATTTCTCTGTTGCCATAACTTACCGTTTACTAATCACCTGTTAAGATGGATTAGTAGAACCTCGCTCTGATACCACTTGTAGGATCGAAGTATACGAATATAGCAATCAGAGGGGGGGTGAATGATTGTGCGGAAGCTAAAACCAAATTCTTGATCTATTAAAAGTTCACCCCAAAACAGAACCAAATAATTGCCTCGTTTTCGACAAAAACAGAATGATAGAGGTTTGGTAAAACGAGAATTCCCGGAGATCCAACCGTCGAAACGATCTGAAATTTGGACACAAGAAACTAGATTCCAATACGAATCGAACCCAAAAAGAATCAGCTCGATCGGACTTACGGATCAAAAGTTATGAACTTCGCAAGCTTGCTGATCCAGAACTTGACGAGAAACAATCTAATCAAAACTTCAAGATTAAACAAGAACGACAAAAGATTGATCAACTAGACTTTGAGAAACACTAGATCAATACCCTAGAGGGGTTTTTGATGGATCAAATCAAGATAAAACTTGAAGAACAAAAAACCAATCTAGAACTAGAACAAGCATGCAAACAAGAACCAAAACAGAAAATACTGTAGCGACGTGGTTCAGAGCACGCAAAAATCTTGGAAGAATTGATCTTTATTTCTTGTCTAAAATACTCTCATCAAAAGAGTACAAACCCTAAAACCAAGCTCAAAGCTTGATGCGCTCAGCTCTACTTGGTGCCTTTCAACAGGAGACCCCCCACCTATTTAAAGCACCAACCCACAAAGAGTTCTGAATACGATTCCTATTCCCTAGAAGGAATCCGTATCCAACTCAACTCTACTTGGCCCAACCAGGCCGAGTACAACTCTTGCACGCGTATGGCAACCCTACCATACTCACGTGACTAACACTTTGCACGCGTATGGCCACCGCCATGCTCACGTGACTAACACTTTGCACGCGAATGACCTCCGCCATTCTCACGTGACTAACCATTCTTCATGTGCACCATTCTCTTAGCCCGAACGTCCCGCATGACATCCTTGACCACCAAGACCTCAGTTCCTCCTGAACCTAGTCCCGAACCTCAGTTCCTCCATGAACCTAGTTCCGGTCCCGTCATCGACCACATTCGTCTTTGAGCAATACCTGCACATGAACAAACCACAAAACAAATCCGAGCACAAGTCCACGACTTGACTCAATGTCAATCCATGCAACTACTCACATGAGTATTGCATAAAGTCCACTTCAAAAGAAGCATCATGAAATCATTACAAATTTCAAATTCACATTCAAAATTCAAATCCAAATCGCTCAAAACCCTAATTGAGCGAAAACGCATTCACGACGGACAAACAAAGTTGGTCCGTTGTATAAGGAAAAATTTCTGTTCCAAGAAGCCAACCAAACGCGGAAAAACACGTTCACAACGGACAAATAAAGTTGGTCCGTTGTACATGCAAAAATGGCTTCGGTCATGAGCTCAAAACAAGTTCACAACAGACCCAAAAACACTGTCCGTCGCAGATGGGAAACTTACTGTTTCTTGAGAACTTTGTCCGGCGCTAATGCGTAACTTACTGTTTCTTGTCAAATTGTCAAAACACATGAACAAACACATTTTGCAAATTCAAATCTAAGTTAATTTTTCAGTTCAAAGCCAATTTTTCAGCACATGATTTCACAAAAGATGAGGGCAACCTCGGGGACGTCTCACGCTTTAAATAGCCTCGGCGTTCGTGCCCGAGACGGAAACCTAGTTCTACACGGCGGCGGGCGCGGCGGCGGAGTCCGGCTCGGACTCGGCGGAGACGATGATGCTCAGCCGTCCACGTGGCACGATCAACGGCCACGATCGCACGGGCGCGATCGGATCCGGGCCGGATACGGCTCGAACCGTCTGGCGGATCTCGGCCGTTGGATCTTGATCCAACGGTTGGGATTGATTAGGGTTGGGAGCTGGTTTGGTCGAGTCAATCGCTCGGTCGGACTCGAGTCCGACTCGGGTTCCGACTTCGATCGGATGAACAAGATCTCGACCGAGTTGAATTTCCAGCGATTTAATATTTAAAATAATTCCCAGTAATTCATTTAATTCATTAAAAATAGCAAATGACTCAGAAAAATTCCAGAAAAATTCTGGAAAATATTTTAGGGTATTTGGGACTCAAATAAAATATTTCCAACAAAATTTTATTTGCAAAATTAAATTCTTTAATTATTTCAAAATGGAATAAATTCAAATAAATTCCAAATAAATTCCAGAAAATTCCAAAAATTCACCAAAGTGCCAAATCACACATGAATTTAAGAAAAGCAAAATTTTGGGGTGTTACAACTGGGCAGAGTGGCTGTGATGCAGCGTCCTCGGTCTCCCACCAACATCCGAGCATGATGGACGGCATGGCGGTACAAAGCCAAACGGACACAGAAGATTCTTGGCCGGCTCATGAACACTATACTCCCCAAACACAATTTCATCAGAGAAGAAACCGTGGTTGAGGAGCGGCGTCATATATATGGATCTCCAGATGAGACACACAGCAACGGGCAAGGAGTAGCTCGTCATGGAGGCATAGGAGGTATCGATGCAAGGACCTCACCAAGCCGATGAGCCACGCAATAACGGGATCCGCCACAGCTACAACCGGCATGTAGACGTTATCTAAGCTATCCGGCTCAAGAGAGAGATAGTGAGGAAACATCTGTGCAAACTCTGTGACATCGTGGTGAAGGCGGAGAATTGCGATGTAGGCTCCATTGAGCACTGCCGCCAAAGGACTCAGTCCAATCCCATGATAGCTTCGAGTTGGTTCTTCGTCATGGTGCCCACGAATGGACACCTCCGAGATGTACAGGAAGGAACCCAATATGCTATAACATGTCACAAAGGACTGCCAGTGCCTGCACAGAACCCTCAGCTATCACACAAGTGTAGTAGCATGGCTCCCAATGACTCACCATCTATGAATAAGAAAAAAGATGCAAGTTAGTAGGACCTTATACGGACAGGAACCAAATAGGTAGGGAGAATAGCAAACAAACCAAACAACTGGTCGCCACCTAGCTGCCTTATCCCTGCAACAACTCAATACCAATCTAGCCCTTTTGAATTATGTAAGTCCTCCAAAATTCAACTCATAGGGAGATGGTTCAGATTGAGGTGAGAAGCGAGATTATCTATGCCATCCTTGTTCGCTTTTAAGTTTTGCTTTTCTTCAAATGCCTTAGGTTCTCAAAACCTTATTCCTGTCTTTGGAATGATGGAAGAAATAGAATGAAATTCATTTTCTGACCTTACACCATCTTCCCAAAAGGCCACTTTTGGAACTCAATGCAAGAGTAAATCCATTTTGAAAATTTTAAAATCAGGGAAGATACTATAGAGGGGTAAGAGTAGCATTCTAAATTTTCACAAATAGGAACTTAACATTAAAATAGCTTTTGAGGAAAAAGACTCATCCTTATTATCACCGACCGTTCTACCTAGTGTTTTCCTACAGTCGTATGTGGCTCTAATACCACAATTGTGGGCGCTCCGGTCGTAGAATAGCAATTGGGATCCTTACTGTTGCATTGGACTGGTAATTAACACAACCCGTAAGAAACCCGATCAATTATCTGAAGGTCGTACCCGGATTGAGGCCAATCAATTGAAGAGTCATGAGTTGCACGCAATCATCTGCCGATTGGTTGATACCAATCCAAGCTTCCAACATATGTGTCTAGTGCTAGTTCCCTAAATAAGTAGCCTAGCACCCACATATTCCTTAATTGAGATGTATCACAACCACATACACAACTATTGACATAGTTCAAAGGAGTAGAACTATTACAACTAACTTAAACTTTACAGTTTATGACCGACTGGTCTAAACTTTACAGTTTATGATCGACTGGTCAAATATAACACAAAAGAAAGCCAAGTACAACAGAAATTAGTACGATACAAAAGCAACATGGTGGTGTGCCTTCCACAACCCATAAGCAACCGATTGGGAAAGACCCAGTTAACCATCGACAAAGTTATCGAACTTTGGGGCGCACTGCGACTCGTCGAGCGAATCTTCAATACCTTTTTCTAGCCAAAATTTGTGAGAGCAAATGGTGAGTACACGTATGTACTCACAAGACTTTAGTGTATGCAAGTACAATTAAATGCAGGTTATGATAATGAGACAAGCTTCAATTCTGGTTTCAATTTGCATGAAGCAAGATTTATTTGTAATAGAATAATAATACGAAAACCTTTCGGGATTTATAAGAGCAATTTGTAAAGAAAGCAGTTGTAATAAGAATATCATGTAATCAATAATCCGTATTCCATCCAACAGGAATACCACGCTCATCCATCAAACCAACTCATCAAATCATCATACCGATGAACCAACTTACCAATCCACTTTCCATTCCAAACCATTTTCCAAAACCTTTCCAAAAAACCAAAACCAAAACCAAAAGTCTATACTTAACATTACTTTCCAAGCTGCTCTTGACTGCAAACACGGCTAATCGATTAGATTTACTCACTGTAGAGATTGTACACTTTACCCACATGACAAATTCTAGCAATCATGTCAACCATACCACGCGATACTAAACATATCCGTTTTGCTACGTCCTAAGAGGGGTCACTAGCGGCACTTCTCGTGCTCACGATGGTTAAGCATCGCCCTCGCCCTACCCGTAGCAAGGCATTGCTATTGTATTGGCATACTCTAACCCCAATGCCTCGACGAGGGAGTACCTAGAACAACACCCTTTATGAGGTGTGTCCATACTGCTTCAACCTTCCATAATGCAAGGTCAAACCCCCAACTAGTTTACTGAGTTAAGGCTATCCCATACTAGCACATGTGGTTGTAGGTTTGACTCAGTTGATAGCATCAAGTTTGGTCCTTAGGGTGACTCGAGAGTCACTAGCAGTACCCTAGGTACTCACGATGGTCCTCTCGACACATCGCCCTCGTCCTTCCCATAGCAAGGCTATCCACCGTACAAGCCAGCCTCACTTGCATGTCAAACACAATCACAATTTCCCATCCAACATCGTACAAGTCCACACCAAATCTCGCCCATGCCCAAATCATACATTTTTCTTTTTCACTTTTGCCAAAGTAACCACACCACTTAACCATTTTCGAAAGAAAACCACAAGGTTTTCATGTCAACTTTGATTAGGTAATCCACCGATCGTGGGTTTATTTACCAATTACCCACAAGATAGCAACTTTATAGAACATACAGGCATGCATAATAGTTTTGACAACATGAAATTAGACTTTGCAAGTATGGGATCAAAATGGTCAAATGGGGTGCTTGCATGTTTGCTCTTTAACAAATTCGAACTCCGGGTCAAAGTTGGGATCGTCGGTAGACTCCTACACGTCAACGTCTAAGCGAGAAGCAATTAGAACAAATAACAATGATTTGAATTAGGAAAAGAGAAATTAAATGCCAAAAAGAAACTAAATCAGAACATGAGAACTAATTGAACTAAAGGAATCCACAAATTTCCTAGAAGGCCGATAGTACCGACGGCTACTTGTGGTAGTGTCGCTGAAGGCCGGTAGTACCGCAGCACCAGCCCGGTAGTGTCGGAGGAAGAAAAGGGGCTTGTCTAAAAAATAACTACCGGGGTTATTCAAGTGGTACTGCCGCTCATTGTTGGCAGTACTGACCAATAACTCCTGTAGTGCCGGAGTTACAAGGCCGAAGAAGATAGCCTTTGGAAAATAGCTATCGACATTATAACCGCGGTAGCGCCGCTCGGGTGTCAGTACCGGGGTTTTAACGGCGGTAGTGCTGGCTTTCCAGAAAATGGATTTTGACCAAAAGGGAAAATTGCGCAAACGAGTTTGAAACTTCATGGCAATTGTGTTGTTAGGATTCTAGCGACGCTAAGAACCCATTTGAGGGAGACGCGCACAACAACGCTCGAGGAGGGGAGAGGCCGAATCATTGGTGTGGAGAGGCGCGTGATGTTGGTAGAGGAAAAATCGATGGCAGATCCGGCGGCGGGGATGGCAGATCCGGCGGTGGGAACGGCAGACCCAGGCCTCCTCCTCTTCCGATTCATCACCCACCTCCTCTGTTGCCGAGCGCCACCCGCCCCTCGCTTTCTCTATTACCAACCACCCCTCGCCGGCTGTCGTGACGACTAGGCGTAGTCTAGGCGACGCCATGACAACTATGCTTGCAAGTTAATTGTCTTTTGTTGGTGAATCATCGAATTGGTATTGTCATAGTGGGGTACTTCACTCATCTTTCTTTATTTTCATCCATAAAATATTCACATGTGCATTGGACTATACTTTTAGTAAAAAATTTTTTTTACGGTTCTTAATTTTGCTTATGTGATATATATATGAACTTGTTCGTGCTTATTGGTCATAGTTAAACTTGTCCAGTTTCTAAAATTTACTGGCTCCGCTACTAACTAGAAGGACTCGTTTCTCTTAATAAAACCTTCAACTCGTCTGATAATTAAGGGCACTGTAAGGTCAGCCTTCTGGGGTACTTCGCATCATGTCAGGACGACAGGACAGTTGATTGTTGTTACCTCGCTATCAGTAAATGGCCACTTATTATCAACATAGTAGCTAGCTAGCTGGTTCAGAGGATGGTTTCCGAGTACCGACAAACTTGTGAGCATTATGACCCTATTTGATATGGCTTCAATTCCTTAATTCTAGCTTGAGCAGGTGGAGTTATACCAAACAGTCTAGCTCTAAAAAAAATGAATCTAAAGTTAAACGAATCTGGGGCAGATCGTAGTTCATTTTTGTAGAGCAGGAGCGAGGGTGCTCCCCACCTAAATCTCTAACCTCGTTACGAGATTACCCTTGGAGTTAACTACTAGACAAAACCGCTCGACACCCGACCGCACCCACGCGCTAGCTTCTCCGTCTCCCGCTTGAGCGGCGCGACGCATCCCCTCAAGCGCCAATCTCTCAAACCCTATCGCGTCGCACATCCCCTCAGGCGCGAATCCCCTGTCCACACCGGCGGCGCGCACCAACTAGTAGATTTCTTCTCATGGTATATGGTCCTTTGTAGTTTCCAATGCTTTCTGTTATCTTCGAAGATCCTTTTCCTCATGCGTATTCTTTGCTCTTGATCAATTCTGTGTGTGCCTCCTTTCGGATCATCAATCTTTTCTTTGAATTAGGTTTCTTTTTTTCTTTTTTCCTACAAAATTCCCGGTGCCGAACATGTCTTCAAATTGTAACACTACCTGTTAAGAGCATCTCCAATAGTTTCTAAAACTTATTCCTAAAATTATTTTTTAGAAACAAATAAAAAAATTACCGCTCCAACAGTTACCCTATCAGAATCCCAATATCTCTGCACGCCCAAAAACTCCGGCTGAAGTGGTCAGATATTGGGCGCTCGTGTGCTTTCCCAATCACTATTTTTGGGGGGGAATGGGAACTGTTGGAAAATGATCTTTTTTTTAAGGCCCAAAAACTTTAGGAAACTCCCAATCCAGAATTATTGAGAGTTAAATTATAGGAAACTGTTGGAGATGCTCTAACGTCGTGTTGATTGTTGATGGTGGTATGCAATATATACCAGCAGAATAATCACGACGTATAGATATACTTGTCTAGGAATAGCTACGTGCAACCATATCTAGGGGAAAGAACGATTACGTGCAGCAAATAGCTCCCTAATGATTGTGTCGGTTGCAATATCAAGTAATGTACAAGTGAGAAAACCAAGGGTATTGTTAATAATTTACACACAATCCTCCTATTCTAGAATTCGAAGTCAGCCTCCTAGCCAAGGAAACATATCCTGTGCACATCACAGTGTTGTGCACATATGCAAACATTAAATCTGGGCCGTTCAGATCTCATCTAACGGTGGCTTCATCAGGGGGGTAATTGCAAAATGTTTGTACATGTGATTTTAAACCATCATTGGATGGAATCTGAACGGTCCAGATTTAATGTTTGCATATGTACACAGCACTATGATGTGCACAGGATATGCTCCCCCTAGCCAGACGTTCCCACAGATAGCTCTAGATTCTTAAAGAATCCACTTCACTGAGAATCTGAGATCTGAAGCTAAAAAAGTGGACTGGGAGTTGTGCCAAACAGGGTTTATATATATTGTTGGAGTTCATATATGGCTCAGCATTCCTATGGTATTCAGTTTAATCTATTTTGCGAGACCCTTAGATAAAATATTTTCACGAACAAGAAAATCAGAAGAATCTTTCTCTATTCACTACCATTCCGCTTCTTCGACTTCTATCAGTTTCTTTTCTTCTTTAATATTCTGTTTGCTGAATCAAATGAAATTCTAGGGAATTCCACATATGTATTTCATACAACCAATCTTAGTCAAATATTTCATATCTCTTCTTGTCCAAACAGAAGGAAAAGGAGACATTTTGAGATGAGCGGAAAATCCGTTCTTTTTTTTTAATTAATTCTCTCTATACTCTATATTCCATAGTGAAAAAACCAAATAATTCAGAAAAAAGTAAAAAAATCCTACTTTTTTTGAAACATTTCCGATTGTTTTGGTAGATGAAGAGGGAATTGTGAGAGCAGACGTTCCTTTTAGAGGCAATTACACAGGCAAACTGGGCGGCCAAACTTGACATTTATTTAAAAAGAAGAAGAAAAAGTTAATTTTACACATTCAAACTTTACAAAAAGTCCGCTTAACACCATCAATTATACTCTAAAGAGGTATTGGAGGGATGACGTTGATCCCGCTCATGGTGGTTTTTGCAATATTAGTTGCCATATAATGGGGTTTTGCTTATAAGGATCCAACTCAAATGATGTTGGCATCCACATCGTTGACCTTTTTCTTACTCCTCCCTCTATCTCTATTATTTTTCTAGAGGAGGCCGGGGGATTTCACCTTCCATTATCTAAAAATCTCTATTAGTTTTTTCTTTTAGTCATTCCCCCCCTTCTTATTTGGATTGTCATTGACAAAAACTGATGGCATGACTGCCAGCATGCCAAAAAGCACCATGAATTTTCAGTAACAGAGGGTGTGAAAGGTAATAATCATGACTTTTGGAATTGCAGTCAATTGTTACTGTCATTCTAGAAAGTCCAAGTTCAAAGTCAACCTGATCAGTACAAATTCTTGTGCCCTGCAGCTTCTCCAAGTAAAATGCAATGGATTAGTGGAACATTTTTCATATATTTTAAGCTTTTAGCACCGTCCACCTAAACAATATTAATAAAAAGTTTATATTTAATATGGTATCTTAATGTATGTAAATTCCAAATTCAATGACCCAACTGTGATTAAAAAATGAAAAGACTTGAAGATTTTAATTTCTGAAATTTAAAGCATCCAACATTTCGTATTTAAATTCCCGAGAAGTGTTTTGCTATCTAAATTTGAGGATTAGTTTCATAAATTCAGTGTGCTTTACAGGGATTGCATTAGTTTCTACGTGCGACAAAGGATGTTTCAATAACATAGACATCATCATGAACATAATTCATTTCATAGTTTTCATAATAAATTGGCTGATCCACTAGTGTGCCAAGAACTAAATTGTTTGTAAAGAATTTTAAGAAAGGTGACCCTAAACCAAATATCACCATGTTTTCAGTTTTGAGTACTGTACCTTAACATCTGGCTAAGCAGAAATAGGCAAATCTGAAACGATTCTTCTCCGAGTCGTTGCATCTACCGTTCAGCACTTCAACCGGAACGTGCTGCAGTGACACAGCACAAACTCTGTTCCTATCCTCTCCTCTTTTTTTTCAGTTCAGTTTTCATTACTTGTGGAATTGTAGTCGATTGTCACTGTCATTCTAGAAAGTCCAAGTTCAAAGTGAACCTGATCAGTACAAATTCTCGTGACCTGCAGCTTCTCCATGTTAAATGCAGTGGATTAATGGAACATCTTCCATGTATTTCAGGCTTTTAGCACCCTCCACCCACCCACACCCACACACACTCGCAAATAGTGTGCTTCCTTTCTTTTGGAGGAAAGAAGCTAGGATGGAGTTTGCGCTATCTGCAATCACAGGTGATCTAATTAGCCGATTCATCTCCTTTCTAGTCAATAAGTGCACAGATAGGTCATCTCCTGAAGAGAAGCTAGAAAGGTTGCAGCATCTCCTGTTACGACTTCACACAGTGGTTGAGGAGGCCGATGGGCGATACATCACCAACTCCAAGATGCTAATTCAGCTTAGAATGATCATGGAAGCCATGTACCGAGGTTACCATGTGCTGGACAACTTCAAGTACAAGCCCTTTCAACAGATTCAGGCAGAAGCGCAGGTGAGCAGTTCTTATTCCTGGTTTTCTATCACCCCTACAAAACGTTTCCATTCAACTAAGAGCATAACCAGAAATGAAGACATACAAAGCATATTGGTGGATTTGGAGACTACTCTTGATAATATGACAGAATTTGTCGTCCTTCTAGGGGGATGCGAACGCATGTGCCAGAGACCCTATGACACCTATCTTTACATTGACAATTTCATGTTTGGCCGTGTTGTCGAAAAGCAAAAGATCATAAACGTCTTACTGCAAGACAGTCCTCCAAATGTTGCTCCAGTTGTGCTTCCAATTATCGGCGGTTGTCGAGTCGGTAAGAAAACACTAGTTGGGTGTGCTTGCAATGATAATAAGATCCGTTCCTACTTCTCTTCAATTCTGCACATCAAAGGAGACGAGATTTGGAGAATCAATCTCGGAATGTCTAGGTGTACGAAGACATTGGTTGTTATCGAGTTTATTTCAGATATAACTGACGAGGATTGGGCAAATTTCTATTCATCAACGGCAGGGATGATGGGTAAAGGAAGCAAGATCATAATTATAAGTAGATTTGAGAAGCTTTCAAGGTTTGGAACAGTAGAGCCAATTCATCTCAGTAGCCTGTCACCCGACGAGTACATTTACCTCTTCAAAGTGCTCGCATTTGGAAGTGCAAACCCGGAAGATTACCCTCAATTGGCAATAATAGGGCAGAAGCTAGGGACTTTGTTGGGAGGGCTACTACTGTCTGCAAACGTTCTTGCTGACATGTTCAGAAAGAATTTGGATCTTCAGTTTTGGCTCCACATATTGACAAGGTTCAGGAAAGCGGTAGAGAATAACTTTTCTATGTATGGCGAGCATCCAAGAGCTCTTCATGAGAAAGATCATCCGGTGGACATCACCAAATTTGTGTCGACGATGTCTTCTCCACTGCGTATGATGTCTCCGCGCAGTGAAACTGACATATGTAGAACGGAACTGTCCAGTGTAACATTTGGGGACATAGTGTCAGGTTCTTGTGCTGTTCTGCCTCGGGACAAGTATCAGATTATGGTGTGGGAATCACGGATGCCTCCCTTCACAAAGTTTGTCGCAACTTGTGCCGAAGAGAAGGTTCAATATACAGATTTAACCAGCAAAAAGCGTCAGAAATTGGATGGTTAGAAACTAAGATGGTGTATGAATATTTAAGTTACTGTCCAAGAAAAGTTGTTGTTAGATAGTATCCTATATTGTCATGTATATAGATTGCTAATATCTTAGTTACCTTGTATAGAGATTGCTAATATCCCGTATTGCCTTGTATAAATATTATCTCATATAGATTTTTCTTTTGTACCGCATGTACATGTATATATTTTCACCTATTAGCTTTGTAACATCTCAATTTTTGAGTCTTGAAAAGTTTTAAACCAAAAAGAACCATTTTGATTTTTTCTGAATTAATTGAACCTCAATTTAAATTTTGAATTAATCAAAAGATTAATTTAATTAATCTATGCATCAAATCAAAGATTTTCAGTCATGGTTATGTTCCTTGTGCTACAATGATTTTTTTGTATTTTTTGATATTTTTCTGAATTTATTTGCAATTTATTGGAATTTAATCAACTTTATTTGAATTTATGAAAATTTCCTTAATACGAAAAATATTTTATTTTCCAAAATTTCTCTTAGGTTGAATTTTCGATCGGTCTGTTTACTTTTCAGCCTGTTTGTCTTTGCCTGCGTCCCGCTTAGCCCATCTGCCCCACTAGCTTGGCCCATTCTTATTCTCCGCTCAGCCCGTTTCCCTGTCAGCCCAGCCCACCTCCCAGTCATACACTATGCATCTTCCTCCTGCAGTCCCTGACATAGCTGACTCGGAGTCTGGCCTTCACACACCAAGCCGCATCATCCGGCTATAAAACCAAGCGCATTCCATGTCAAAACAATCGCCTCGCCCTCCTCTTCCAAAACCCTAGCTCCTTGATCTAAATTTGGTTGCAATCTCGTTGAATCGAGCTCGGGAAAGTTCTACCACCGGTGCCCTTCAACACCGGTTTGCTCTTTGTCTGGTGAGTCTCAGTCGCCATTGTTTACATCCTTAGATTCGTGATGTCGTGTTCTACATGGTGCTTACCTTAGTTTCCTCAAAAGCACATTTCTTCGCTGCCGTCGCCAGAGCTTGACGCGCTTCCGCTTCTCTCCTTGAGGACAGCCGCCATGGTCCTCCTCGACTGAAGCTAGCCACGTCACATATCTAAACGTGCCTCCTTTACCTAGGACCTAGCCCTCTTCCTTGCATTCGCGCCGCCGTTGCCATTGATGGCCATCACTGGAACTAGTTGTCGGCTTGAGGTGACATGCCATCCACGTGTGCCACCATGCCGCTTTCTATGTCAGCCATGTTGTGAAACAAGATCGTTCACCCACGCCAATCCACGGCACACCAAGCAATCACGCGAACAGAAAAAAGGAGAAGCACACCATACAAGGGGGAAACCTCTCTCTTTATTAGATTGATTGATTTCTGTACAAGGCAATGCCCTATATATATAGTGGAGGACCCCTGGAGATAAATTCGGATTCGCCCACCATGGATAGAGTCCTTCTTTCCGGGGATACGGATTCTATCCATATCATAACACTCCCCCTTGGGCGAATACCGTGTAATGCACATGTCTCATTAAAAACTCCTCCCAAAAACCCAGTGGGAAAAAAGGGATGGAGAAAAGAGTACATTGCACTCGCATTCCGTGTTACACTAGTTGCCTCATTAAAAACCTTCATGTGAGAAAATTTCAGGAAAACTCACGAAGGGAAAAAGAGCACAACTTATAATCTTCAAGATATAAACTATGATCTTCAGGATCGAGCAAAAAGGATTATGGTTCATGGATTTACTCCCCCTGAACTATGCAAATTTCTATGTCGCCTCATTCCAATGCCATTAACATACTTTAGGAAAGTGGACATTAGCAAGGATTTTATGAATAAATCTGCTAGATTTTACACGACTTAGTTTGCATTATTTTTTATCTCACCATTCTTCTGGAGTTTGTGAGGATAAAAGAACTTAGGAGTGATATGCTTCGTGATATTGTGTGAGACCCCGGATCGGCTATCCGAAATCTCCTGTGCATTTCCGTACTAGTCCCAGATCAGTAGCTAGTACACACAGTCACAGTGATATCTCATTGCCGAACAAAACGAAACTTGCAATATAAATATTCAGAAATGCACGGCCACATGGCCACTTATTACAATACTCGGTCTAAAGACCGGAAACAAAGCAATGGAAACAAAAGCGAACAGCAGACGCCTAAACGCCACGCATTTACTAGAACGCGACTAGTCCTCCTGGCAATCCTCCTCGAAGAATTCCTCTTCCTCCTCGATGGCATCTTGAAAGTTCTCTGAGGATGACAATGTTGATGTAGCACGTGAGTACAAACGTACTCAGCAAGTCTGGGAAAGTATGCTTATGTGGGCTTTCCAAAGGAAGCTTAGTAGGGTTCATTTGCATAAAGCCAAATTTTATTAAACCATACTTAGGTAATAGCATTTCACAAAGCAACTTTTCGCAACTCTTTTTAATCATTAAATTATGTAATATTGTGGTGAGGTTCTATCCACCATCACCGACATAGAAGGCTCTAACCGCCAGATTTTACATATCCAGGTTGATCATGTGACTCTATCCGTCAAATACAAACACAGGTTTTTTCCACCTGGTTGGCTCTATCCGCCAAATAACATCCGAGAGTTCTAACCACTCCCGAACCCCAAAACAAAACACTTTTCTGTTTTCGAAACCAAAACTAAAATCTACCAATATGAAAGCATTCCTTGCTTTGCCTATGACCGTAGGCACGGCTATTCGAATAGTTTTAACTCTGCAGAGGTGTACAACTTTACCCACAAGACACGATCATCTCCTAATGCCAAGCTATTAACACACTTCCTTTGGTGTCTGGCCAGAGAGATCGTGACAAAGCCGTATACAATGTATCTACCTAACTAGACCCACCCATTTGAGGTTTCACCGCGTTAGGGTTCCATCCGCCAAAGATCTGAAGCCCCTCTTGCGTGGTGCAGAGAAAAACAACATTGCCTCCATCCCGGCATTCACATTCAACCGAGTGGTGAGTCTAAGCTAGGCTTCTACAAATTAGTTGGCCAGGTCGTACCATTATAGACATGTGGTAGTACGGTTATGCTTAAAATGACAATCATAAGCGTCGGTCCTTATATGACTTGGGGCGGTACTTTCACAAAAGGATCAAGACTTGATCCGCTCCCACCCGACTTTCCATGCCGCCCAAGTCGAAATCATTTTTCCTTTTCTTTTATTTTAGAAAATAGTACCATAATCATAATAATAGCTTTCAAATCACATTTGAAATCCTCATTTTTGAATAATCCCACCCATGGGTTTCTTTTATCGGAAAAGGTCCTAAGCAATTCTATCGCACTAGGTTACAACGGATACCATATAAGCATAAACATGGTATAGTCAATGTTCTAGGGTTACAACGGATATGATTAACAATGTCAAGGAGGAATCATCAAATTCGGATTAACTATCACTTATATTTGACATATTTTATTAAAAATAGCCATGCAACTTTACAAACAGATAAAAAGCATTTCATAAAATGGGATCAAAATGCGTCAAGGGACTTGCCTTGGTTGGTGAGGAAAGGGTTGTCTTCCTGCGGTTCTGCGACGAAGTCGACGTCTAGCGTTTCTATTAAACGAAAAACAGCGAATAACCAACCATTCGGAAAATACGAAGAAACAAATAAATTCTTAACCACATGAAAACTTCCGGATAATTAGTTTAGCATTTTATACGATTTATAAAATTTATTTTGGAATTTTTGAACGTATAGTTTAAAAGCGACAAAATTCGTAAGTTTGGACTTTCTGCGAATAATTTAACAATACAAATTTATTCATAAAATTTCATAAAGATTACTATAGAAAGGTATTAATTTCTACTAATTAACAAATTTTGTTTCAAGTGATTCGGACTTAGAACGAATTTGTAGCAAAAAGGACAAAATTTGCAATTTCTGGAAATTGCTACACACAATGCAACTTCTAGTTTTGCATGGCACTGTTCAAGTTGGTTTCTCCACGGCTGAGCGATACTTCTCGCATGCGCACGTACTGAGGTTCGGCTAGAGAGATTTTTAGGTAGCACATACATATACTATACATATATATATAGCTACAAATACGTATACATGCATACTTCTTGCGGCAATACTCATAATAGCACTGGATCACATAACTTGAATTGCTACACGTTCGGATTCTAGCACATGGAGTTCATTTCAGCAAGTATATGCGCACATATGACCTTGTTCACGTAAAAAAATATATCTATATATACATACATACACGTATACTGCCTACTATATACAAGACTACGTACAATATATATATATATATATATATATATATATATATATATATATATATATATATATATATAGGCTCAAGATTCAGTCGAAGACGTATATATCCTCAAATACTCATGGTGAGATCAACCGACTGATAACAAAGACAGAACGCGTACGAGAGGGAGTACCGGGTAATGGCAGTAGCACAGAAGGAGGTGAGCCAGAGAGTGCGGCGGCGACGACGACGATGTCGACAGCGGCGGCGGCAGCGTCAACAGCGGCGACGACAATGGAAATGGTGTGGTGACTAACTTAGTAAGGCTTGGAGAAAGGAAATGACTTAGACTGAAGGAGCGGCTGGATGTCGAACTGCTCACGTATAAGGAATGAAATCGGCTAGATAATGGAAAACGTTGAGGGCAGGAAACGGCTGGGAGGAGTTGAAGGACGTGCAGGCTAAGGAAAATGGAACGGAAAAAAAAATACTCATGCGTGTGGAGAAATAAAGGCAGACTTGCATGTTGGTAATGAAAAGGACCTGCATGCGTTACTAGTTGGAATGGGAACGGCTGGACTGGAATCGGCAAGGTCACGTATTGCTAGCTAGTGCATGCACAACCACTCCTTACTTAATGTTTCTTCTGCCCTTGAGGAGTACATGCGGCTAGGATGCATACAGCATACACGCACACGATTGGGAATAGAAAATATAACTAGAACGGCTTGAACTCAAACGTCCACACGCATGGGAAAAGGAAAGGTCAAGCAGTCATGTATACATGTATACGTATATACGTTCTCAAAAATGGAAAACGGGTTTAGAATAAAATAGCAAAAGGGTTCTAGAGATCCTGAAAAATCCTTCTAAAACACTAGGGACTATTTGGGACTTAACGAAGTTGGTTTCGTGATTTTTCGACATATAGATTTTTCTGTAAAAAAAAAAATTCTTTTAGTGAAACAGACACTTGTACCGATTTTTATAAAATCAACGACGTACGTTATATAACATATTTTTCGAAAATATTTGAAGTGAACACTCTCGTCTACCAATTATCTTTATTAAATATTATTATTTCAATAAACTTGAATTCAAATTAATTCCGAATAATCTCAAAAACACACTAAATATATTAGAGGCAAATTTTGGGATGTTACATATTGCTCTTTAGATAACCCAATTGCATTTGTGCAACACAAGCAGCATTATCTTCATAGATAATAGTAGGGGTATCGACGATATTCATACCACATGACTTCTGGATGTGGTTAATTACCCGCCTAGCCAAACGAATTCCTGTGAGGCTTCCTTACAAGGATATAATCTCTGGGTGGTTGGTAGAAGCGGCTACCAAAGTCTGTTTTTGTGACACTACAGAATGACGGTGTGAGTCATTTTCGATGTCGGCATGATGGTACGACTTTGGTATCATGTTTTTGGGCCTTTTCTGTGAGTTTGGGCCTTTCCGGGGGAGAATTTGGGCTTTCGGGGGGAGTTTGGGCCTAGCAGGAGCTGTTTGGGCCTTAGGGGGATGAAGTGGGCCGAAGGTGGGGGAAGTTTTGGGCCATTTGTTGGAACTTTTCGGCAGCAAGGGTTGCTGCCCACACCCCCATGCGCCCCCTCTTCTTGCGCCCCCTCCCACCAAAACCTAGCCGCCACCTCCCTCTCATCCTCCCTCTTCCTCCATGGTGCCCCATCCCCTTGCCCCTCCCTCTCCTCCCCACCCTTAGCCAGCCCTAGCTCCTCCCCCTCATAGCCACTCCAATCTCGCTGTCCGGGAGCTCTTCGTTCAAGGAGATCCGGCATTCCCGGCGTCCCCGGCGTTCGACGGAGAGATCGGGCCGCGAGGAGGAGGCGTTCGTCGATCGGGTGGTTCGCCAAGAAGAGGTATGAATTGGGGAAATCATTGCAGAGATTGGGTGTTGTGTAGATGGGGAAGATCATGTTATAATTTGGTGTTTAGGTGCTGTGATTAGAAGGATTTAGGAGATTTGCAATGCTGTCCCACGTTCTGTCCTCGGATAGACTGGGTCACCGGCCTTCGGTCGCGATTTTCGCAATTTTAGATTCGGATTTTGGTCGACCACATGTTGAGAAAGTTGTAGATAATTTCAGTACCTTTCAGTGGACACTAAGAACGCGTAATTACGATCAGCCGTTTGAAAGTTATGGCTGTTTTACCGAACGTGTTCAAAACTGTGACGTGATTGAGAAAGATCGGGTTGATCTGTAGATTAGACAATTGTAGAGGCCGGATCAGCTTTTACTAATACTTAGAAACAGCTAGGAAATTTCCTAAGCTTCGCGATGGTGTACTCGTTTACTTAATGTGGAGGCCTAGAACTCAAGTTATGCTAGTTTGAAGTCTGCTGTCCCGACGAGACAGATTCTTTATTTTTCGGTTTTGGGAGAAGTTTGCGAAGTCGGGGTAGATGAGTGATTGTGTACTGTTTTGTGGGCACGTTTTGAGCGTGTGGTATCTATGTGCAGGTGGTGTGACCCCGGGAGTGCCCTCATCCTCTCGCCAATCCGCCGCCCGCGGTTAAGGCAAGTGTATTGAAATGGGTAATATGTAGTATGGATTGCTAGTCTTGATTATGTGCAAATTGATTACATGATATGATATCTTGCCTTGATTAGTGTTTGCCCATGATATGATGAAAATGGATTATAATGATGCTATGCAATGGCTAGTTGAGTTTATGTGCATGTTGTTTATGTTTATGGCATAATTGCATACATGGCATGAGAATTGGCCGGGTCAGTCAGAAAGTCATAACTAGTCCGGTAAGGTCGGTGAGAAAGTTATGACTAATCCGGAGCGCCATTGAGTAAGACCTACCACGTTATTCCATCCACCGTGGTGAATGGAAGCGAGGAGTAAGCACCCTCCATCTGCGGGATGGAAGGGGAAAGAGGGTGCATGCCGACGGGTGTGCACTCGGCAATACCGGTATGTGCTTCGAGGAGACATGTGCATTGCATTGCATTGCATACATGATGATGATAATGAATTGTGTATAATGAGATTGAGACATGGTTATGATGTTGTATATGAAAAATTATGACTTGATCTTGTTGTAAAGTATGGTATGTAGCGATGTTGGCATTGATTCGTTCTTTATGATCCATTGCAATATACTTGCTGAGTGATGAACTCACGTTTGTGTCTTATGTTGTTTTTAGGTACCATGAAACCGGCATGCGGGAGAGGGCATTAGCTACACTTCCACACGTAGCTCCACACTTATGGACAATTTAATCGTTTGGAATCATGATAATAAGAATAGTGCCATGGAACTTGGTGTATGGTTAAATTGTGTGCTTGATTTCCTCATTTGCTTCGTTTTAGTTTGAGGAGTGGTTGGACTTGGTATTATGGACTTAATGTATTGCTATATCCTTTGTTATTGATGTGTTAGATGTCTCATATCATGCTATATCTTGTCTTAGTATCGCTATTGCTACAATTCATGGAAAAACAAAGGAGATGCTGCCGAAATTTTTGGTTTTAGCATTTACACCTTTGCTGTAATTTATCTTTATTTGTGGTATTTAGATGTTGTTTAGTCTATGTTTGGTAGCATTCGGGCATACTAGATGCCGGGGTGTTACAGTTGGTATCAGCGCGGGCTTTAGGTCCGTGCTATGTGAATGTAGTAAATTACTCTAGAGTAAACTAAAATATTGACTTGGAAAAATAGAAACATGGCATAGGTCTACTTGTTAAAATTTGGCCTTAGGGCAATAACCTTCAAATCTAAAATAGTTTGGTTAACTAATTTAAAACTTGACACACTCTGATGCACAGTAGGAAGGGTATGGGTATCGTTGTTTATGCTTAAATGTTGTATTTAAGCCTTGTTGTTGAATGCTATATTTGATAGAGTATCCTGCTATGTGTATGAGATAATTGATTGAATTGTTCTTGTTATCGTGATAAAGTGGGGTTGTGGTGCCGAAGGGTTTCGGTCATCTTTTTGTTCATAGTAAGGGTGTGGTTTGACGGTGTGGCCGGTTAAAGCCATCACCGAAGAACTATTAACCCTTTGTGGGGAAGGAGTGCTTACCTTTTCTGTCGTAGATCGGGTAGTTGACTGGAGTCAAATAGAAGAGTTTGGTGGTGGATTCCTTCATATGTTCTTTACTGTTCTGGCGGTCGGTTTGGTTGGTTTTCTTGGTTTTAATTGATTGAAATCAAAAGAAAAGTGTTTGGGTGTTGGATTCTCGCGGATTGTTTCATAGGCGGTTTGTGGTTTTGTCTTCCTCAGTTGAAGACGAAGAAGAAGAGTTGTGTGTTGCGCATCTTTTGGTCGCAATTTTTGTTTTGACACCCGGTTTTGTTGGTTGTGGTGGACTATCTTGGGAAGGAAATTTGTGTGGTTGTTGTTATCCCTATCTAAGAAAAAGTGTTGAAGTTTCCCCTTGTGCAGACCTTGAGTTGGTGGAGCTAAGTTTGAATCTTTTATCGGAAAAGATTTTGTTGAACATTTGGTTTTCCCTGGTGCATCCTTCTCCCTTCTTGAAAGTATAGATCTTGAGATTTCCTGAAGGGTTTTGGGCTACCAAAGTTGGGAATTTGAGAGTTGAGCTCTTCTGCATTTCTGTTGGAGTTTTGTTTTTTCTTCCTTGCCTGGAAAGGAGAAATTGTTTATCGGTGTTCGTTCTTGTTCTTGAGTTGTGGTTATCTTTAAAATTGAGTTGCGTCCTGTTTGTCAAGAGTACGTGACCCATGAAGGTGTTTAGAAATTTTATGTATGTACTATGTAGTATGTAACAATGTGGTTTACGGAATGACGTATTGCTAAGTTAATTTGTGAGTTGAATCAATTCAATGTGATTGTTATCTTTAGCTTGAGAATAAATTGACTACTAGTGTTGTAGTTTACTCTGTAGCGAGAATGATTAAACGTGTTAATGTACATGCTTAAAATCTATTGCTTTGCTTTAAAAGTGCTTATGACCCTCGATAACGGTTAAAGTTTTAAACCCTGATGCATAGTTAGAACATTAAGATGATGTAAACTACTGATATTGATAAAGAAACTTTGCTGGTTGTTTAAAGATGTTCCAATTTAACGTGTTAATGGAGAAATTTAATCGTGTTGGCTAGTGGCTTTAACTTGAAAGTTGATTAGAGTTGCTATTTATGTTGTTGCAAACTATTAGTATATTTGGAAGTATACAGTCATGTCCCTACAATGCTAGTATCGATGTCAATTGAGAATACATAGGATTTTTTTTGTTAATGATATTGTTAAGAGCATTGTGATGGTTTAAATTATTCAATTTATTTTAATAGTTGGAGTATGTTGTGTAGTGGTAATTCTGTTATAACTTATGTATAGGGTAGCTAAAAGCAATGTTGTGGTTTTATAACGTTGTCCATTTATTGATATTGATGACTCAGTAGTTGTGGTAATTGCTTAGATTACTTGTTGAAAACCATGGTTAAAATGGAGGAAATTGTAACCTATTGTGATGGAGTGAACCACGGATAATTATCATGACGTAGGGTTTTATCCTTAATGAACGTATGTTTTAAAATCCTACTTACGAATTTTGTCTTGTGGAGATAATATTTATTTGTTGAAGACATTGATTAATTGAATAAGTTTCGATTGTCGAAAAGTTGATGTATGGATGGTATAAAATTGATAGGTTGATCATGTTAAAGCATTTGTTGAAATATTATGTTTTAATTGGAGAATATGATGTTATATGATGTGTTTGTCTGTGGGGATCAGGATGAGGTAGTATTGGTTGGATATCTTTTTGATAAGCGTCATAAACTTTATTTATAAGTCTTGGAAAAGGTAACTAGAGAAAGAATTTGTTATGTATTGTTTGGTTGAATTATGATGGGGCTCCTCAATGAGTAAATAGTGATTATTGAAGCCTTTAATGGAAAGCATAGTGGAACACTAGAGGTGGTTGTATCTATGTTAAGCTTGTGTTTAAAACTTTTGGACTGGTTTGGTTGTTTGTTATCTTGGTTGAACGCTTTTGGTCGAAGTGTTCCTTCTGTTGTGTTTCAGAGTTTCACTACAACTCGTAGCGATTGGTGCCAATATTTTGTTTTGGCTAATTTGTTTAGTTTGTGCTATGAGCATGGATTTACACCCAAAAGTTGTTGAGTGGATCGCGCTTCTTCGCGTTCGCACTGAATTATCTTTGGAATAAATTTTAAAGGAAGCAGATGGACATAGTGGGTTTTGTTGGAAAATTCTTGAGATTTAATTTGTAACTCTTTTGGCTGGAGTTGGAGTTATTTGAAAAAAAAAAGTGTGTGGTGTTTGCAAGCGCTTCAAAAGGGGTGGATTTTATGAATGTTTTAAAAGTGATTTTGTTAGTGAAGTGTTCCCTTTTGGAAATGAGTTTCCCTTTCTCTTTGAGAAAATTTGTGGCGTTTGTGTGTGCAGATGTTTGACTTTGGAGTCGATGTTCTTTTCCAAAATGTTGATTTTGGTTAAAATGCGAGGTCTTGCAAATTTAGCTTTCAATTAATGTTGGGTTGTGATGCGACGTGGTGTCTTACTGTTTGCTATGCTGATGTCATAGTCTATATGAACTTTCGCAACCATCGATGTTATTTGTGTTTCAATCTTGTGATACCGAGGAAGAAGTCGTTTGGTGAATGACTATTCGGTACTATTGTTACATGATGAATGAATGAATGAATGGTGAAAAGGAAACATGATATCATTTATGTATAATTAATCAAAAAGAGTCGATGAGCCAGGTCAGTGAGAAAGTCATATATGGATATATGACTAATCCGGAGTGCTCTTGAAAAGTTTGCATTCATGTCGTGAGTCGAGATGTCCATTTCTTTCTAGTATGAAAAGAACTAATGAATAAATTATGGTATGTTGGCTGTGATGTAAGAGATTTGAGTTTTCTTTGCATCTTGGCTTAGGAAAATAAAATGAGTGCTCTTTGGATGTTGCCGAATTCTTTCCAAAGTGGTTTTTAACGCTTTGGGGTTCATGGTTTTTGGTTGAGTATGTGAAATATGTATACACTTGGGGCTTGACTTCTAAGTGTTAATTTGTGAGGGCGAGACCCTCTTGAGAAAGGAGCCAATTGTGGTTTGGTAAGGTTTTACGGTCCTAGCTTGGGGCTAGGTGACTAACCTTAGTGGTATAAGGGTGGATTGTGATGGAGCTCGATGATGTCTGGGTTTAACCTTTATTAAGAGTATCTATGGGTGGATGTGAGGGTGACGGTAATTCGGTGATAATTGTCTTGTCGTGAGCAATTGTCTTAGCTAGTTGTCTCTGGGTATGAGACTTGCCATGGAGAGGATGGAATGAAATGTTAGCGTGATTGTGTATCGGAAAGGCAAAAGTGTCTTAATGAGTTATATTTTCGATGACACTTCTTGGTGATGGTCCTCTCGTTTTAAAGGTCAATCAATTGGAAGAGTAAGGAATAAATGTTTTCTGGGTTCTTGGGGGTTCACGTTGCGGACCCTATTCCTTCAATCAGACGCCATTAGTGATTCGGTGGTCAAGCGGTGGTTAAAGAGATACGACTCGCTCTGTTTGTGTCTTGTTGAGTTTAATGAAATGTTTTAGTCAGATTGTTTGCGGTAGTAGTACTAAATGTTTGATGTGAGGTTTTTGTGCGTGTTTAGCATTTTCGACTGAGCCCTTTAGTGGGTGACATCGAGGATTTCGGATGGGAATTTGGAAGGAAAGGTGGAACCATGAGAGGCTACACTTAGTTGAGCTAAGTTAACTCTTTCGCGCTAAGTGATGGTTTTGGGAGTTTGTTTGTCATTCTTTCGGTTTAAGTTTTGTGTGGTTGTCTTGTGTTACAAAGAAATTTTCAGTCCCTTGGGGACTTTGTCTAGTTTTTGGCGTTCTTCGGATTCGAGGTCGAATCCTGTTTAAGGGGGGGAGAATGTGACACTACGGAATGACGGTGTGAGTCATTTCCGATGTCGGCATGACGGTACGACTTTGGTATCATGTTTTTGGGCCTTTTCTATGAGTTTGGGCCTTTCCGGGGAGAATTTGGGCTTCCAGGGGGAGTTTGGGCCTAGCGGGAGCTGTTTGGGCCTTAGGGGGATGAAGTGGGCCGAAGGTGGGGGAAGTTTTGGGCCGTTTAGTGGAACTTTTGGGCAGCAAGGGCTGCTGCCCACACTCCCATGCGCCCCCCTCTTCTTGCGCCCCTCCCACCAAACCCTAGCCGCCACCTCCCACTCCTCCTCCCTCTTCCTCCATGGCGCCCCATCCCCTTGCCCCTCCCTCTCCTCCCCACCCTTAGCCGGCCCTAGCTCCTCCCCCTCATAGCCACTCCAATCTCGTTGTCCGGGAGCTCTTCGTCCAAGGAGATCCGGCGTTCCCGGCGATTTTGGCGTCCCCGGCGTTCGACGGAGAGATTGGGCCGCGAGGAGGAGGCGTTCGTCGATCGGGTGGTTCGCCAAGAATAGGTATGCATTGGGGAAATCATTGCAGACATTGGCTGTTGTGTAGATGGGGAAATCATGTTCTAATTTGGTGTTTAGGTGCTATGATTAGAAGGATTTAGGAGATTTGCAATGCTGTCCCACATTCTGTCCTCGGATACATTGGGTCGTCGGCCTTCGGTCCCGATTTTCGCAATTGTAGATTCAGATTTTTGTCGGCCGCCTGTTGAGAAAGTTGTAGATAATTTCAGTACCTTTTAGTGGACACCAAGAACGCATAATTCCGATTAGCTGTTTGAAAGTTATGGCTGTTTTACCGAATGTGTTCAAAACTGTGACGTGATTGGGACAGATCGGGTTGATCTGTAGATTAGGCAATTTTAGATGCCGAATCAGCTTTTCCCAATACTTAGAAAAAGCTAGGAAATTTCCTACGATTCGCGATGGTGTACTCGTTTACTTAATTTGGAGGCCTAGAACTCAAGTTATGCTAATTTGAAGCCTGCTGTCCCGACGGGACTGATTCTCTGTTTTACGGTTTTGGGAGTAGTTTGCGAAGTCGGGGTAGATGAGCGATTGTGTACTATTTTGTGGGCACGTTTTGAGCGTGTGGTATCTATGTGCAGGTGGTATGACCCCGGGAGTGCCCTCATTCTCTCGCCAATCCGTCGCCCGCGGTTAAGGCAAGTGTATTGGAATGGGTAGTGTGTAGAATGGATTGCTAGTCTTGATTATGTGCAAATTGATTACATCATATGCTATCTTGCCATGACTAGTGTTTGCCCATGATATGATGAAAATGGATTATAATGATGCTATGCAATGACTAGTTGAGTTTATGTGCATGTTGTTTATGTTTATGGCATAATTGCATACATGGCATCAGAACTGGCTGGGTCGGTGAGAAAGTCATAACTAGTCCGGTAAGGTCGATGAGAAAGTTATGACTAATCCGGAGCGCCATTGTGTAAGACCTACCTCGTGATTCCATCCACCGTGGTGAATGGAAGCAAGGAGTAGGCACCCTCCATCTACGGGATGGAAGAGGAAAGAGGGTGCACGCCGACGGGTGTGCACTTGGCAATACCGATATGTGATTTGAGGAGACATGTGCATTGCATTGCATTGCATACATGATGATGATAATTAAATGTGTACAATGAGATTGAGACATGGTTATGATGTTGTATATGAAAAATTATGACTTGATTATGATGTTAAGTATGGTATGTAGGGATGTTGGCATTGATGCAATATACTTACTGAGTGATGAACTCACGCTTGTGTCTTATGTTGTTTTTAGGTACCATGAAACCGGAATGCGGGAGAGGGCATTAGCTACACTTTCACACATAACTCCACACTTATAGACAATTTAATCGTTTGGAATCATGATAATAAGAATTGTGCCATGGAACTTGGTGTATGGTTAAATTGTGTGCTTGATTTACTCATTTTCTTCGTTTTAGTTTGAGGAGTGGTTGGACTTGGTATTATGGACTTAATGTGTTGCTCTATCCTTTGTTATTATTGTGTTAGATGTCTCATATCATGCTATATCTTGTCTTAGTATCGCTATTGCTACAATTCATGGAAAAACAAAGGAGATGCTGCTGAAATTTTTGGTTTTAACATTTACACCTTTGCTGTAATTTATCTTTATTTGTGGTATTTAGATGTTGTTTAGTCTATGTTTGGTAGCATTCGGGCATACTAGATGCCGGGGTGTTACAATTTTAGAGATCACCAAGAAATGGTTGTACCACTGCAGAGAAAAACAAAAATCCATTCTTGGATTTCTTTATGAACACACAGGGGCAATATTCCTACAAGGACCATATTCCTTCTTAAGGAGGAATTTACTAAGTCAATTGTACCACATTTTTACCGACTGCTTTAATTCGTATTCAGTGACCCATATAAATATGCTTTCACTACATCCATCAATTGTATGGATAAGTTTAAGCTTGCTGCCATCAATATTAAATTTTGGAACGTTATCCTTCTCATTACAGGAGAACATGTTTCATCGTAATCGATGATGGGTATCTGCTAAAACCCTTGTGCTACAAGCCTCGTTTTATATCTCACCACCTGGATATTTTCATATCTCTTCAGGATGAAAAAAATCCCTTTGATCCTACAGGGAACATTTTAGGAAATGTTTAGTCAACAGGACCAAGGATTTTCCTCTCATTAAGCGAGCGCTACCTCAATTGTTTTTTCAGGTGACCCTAGATGAGCGCTTCTGGCACTCTGCCATGGACTTTGGTTCTGGATCCAAATTTTAGCAATTTTTAGAGGCAAAATATGTCGACAATTGTAGTCTTTCTTTATATATAATTCTCCTGCATCACTCCAGGGATATCTCTTTATTAATTTCTTCCCGCTCCTCGTGATTTCCCACAACGATGAAGTCTGGGTGTTTCGACTTCCCAGCATTGGATTGTGCGCACAAAATATACGCTGGGGTTATCATCTTCAGGATGGATCACTTCATGGATGTTACCATCTTCTAGATGGCTCACTTCAGGGATTTTCTCAACATCAGGTTGAGCTTCTTCCACTGTTATGGGCAGTGTTCTCATTTATTTGGTTCTCTATTTCTGCAGACATCTCCATGGAATTGAGTCCCGTGCACCTGGAGGCCTCCCCCTCATTTTATCATGAGGGTTAAGAGTGGGTTCAATATCCTTCTAGGATATTTCCACTCTTTCAGGTGCATATACTGCAGGTATATGAGATCTTTCCACTATCTTATGATCAGTGAAGGCATTTGGCAGATTCTTAGCTTATTTGTTGCAGATTTATTACTTTCCAAACTTCAAGTTCAGTCTCTTTAGTGCATGGATCTAAGGACTCGACATCCCTTTAATGTGGTAATTATCTCCCCCTAATACCGATAAATGTCCTTAGTACAATCAGTGTACCGAGCCGTGTACAGATCCCCAACTTCTGGTGAGATCCCATAGTGGTATGCTGTGGTGGAGAGATTGGCATGTATACAACACAACCAAATTTTCGAAGATGGGAAATACTTAATTCTCTTCCATGCACTATCTGCAACGAGGAAAATCCATAATATGCAGTTGATTTGAGTTGAATTTATATCGTGGTGTGCAGCACTGCGTGGCCCCAAC
Organism: Rhipidocladum racemiflorum; assembly: GCA_036346355.1. Classification (NCBI taxonomy): domain Eukaryota; kingdom Viridiplantae; phylum Streptophyta; class Magnoliopsida; order Poales; family Poaceae; genus Rhipidocladum; species Rhipidocladum racemiflorum. Next base: position 11,499,621 of record CM070584.1, read on the forward strand.
AACTGGTGGGTAGCTTACTATTCTGCAAAGTGGTCAAGCAATAAATTTTATTCCTTTAATAATGACTCTACAAGGCCATCCTAATGTGTGGACATGAGGTACAGAGTGCTGTACATTAATGCCCAGAGCTACATAATAATTATTAAATGCTTTTGAGGTTAAACTCATTAGCACTGTCCATTTGAATAGACTTGATTCTTTCTTCTGGAAAGGAGGCTCTTAAAAATTTGGGCAATTAACTTTGGAAGAAGAAAATTCCTAGTAGATAAGAGATATATAATATCTGAAAGGGCCCAACAGGGCCGAAAAGGTCCACAGATATCACTTCAAATTTTCTCCAGGATATTCAGTGGTTCTTCTACAAGTTAGAGGATCTAACCGTAAGTTTTCTTATAGCACAAACAGGGCATAAGAAATCTTCAGGTCTAGGAAAGTATTTATGCTATGGCCAGCAGAATTACTAAGTATTTTCTCATAATATTCAACTCAAGATTGCCCAGTCGATCTACAAGATCTTTAAATATTTCTGGGTTTCATCGCAATACTGTAACACCCCAAAATTTTGCTTTTCTTAAATTCAAGTGTGATTTGGCACTTTGGTGAATTTTTGGAATTTTTTGGAATTTATTTGGAATTTATCTGAATTTATTCCCTTTTTAAATAATTAAAGAAATTTATTTTGCAAATAAAATTTTGTTGGAAATATTTTATTTGAGTCCAAATGTACCAAAATATTTTCCAGAATTTTTCTGGATTTTTTCTGAGTGTTTTGCTATTTTTAATGAATTAAATGAATTTCTGAGAATTATTTTGAATATTTAATCGCTCGAAAAATCGAGTGGGTTTGTATCTTGTTCATCCGAAGGACCGAGTCCGAGTCGGACTCGAAGTCCAACCGAGCAGGCCAGTCGAACCCGATCGCCTTAACCTAACCTCTCGACCGTCCGATCAAGATCGAACGGCCGAGATTGAGCCACGTCGCCCGAGCCCGAGCCCGACCGAGCCAGCCAGGTCGCCCGAGCCGGACCCGAGCCCAAACCCTTGCACCGTTGGATCTTGATCCAACGGCTCACGTTGAGCCACGTCACCCAGTCCGAATCCAATTCGGATTCCACCGCCGCAACGGAGTGGGCCTCGCTTTCCGCGCGTTTCACGGACGCCGAGGGCCCTATTTAATGCGCCGCCGCTGTCGTGTTGCCGACTTCCGTGTGCACCCATAGTCCTAGCCCGCCAAGCTCAAGCCGTCGTGGTTGCGCCGCAATCGCTCGCCGTAGTTGGCCGTGCGTTCCGCCGCGGTTTTGCGCCGTTTCCGCCGCCGTTGAGCCCAGATCCGGAACCGCGAGGTCAAGCTGCGTCGGTGAGTACCACTCACTTCGCCGGAGAGGCCCCGCAATGCCGTCGGGCGTGTCGCCGTCCCCGTCTCCGGTGACCTTGCTCCGCCGCGCGCCGTCGCCGTCGTTCGAGCTCCCTCAACCGTCCGATCCAGATCCAAGGGCCCAAATCGAGCCACGTCACCCCGGTGAGTTTCCACGTTGAAATTCCCAGATCTATTTCCAACCGTTGGATCTAGATCCAACGGCTTAGATTGTGCCACATAGCCTAAACCGCACCGAGCTAGGATAGATCTCAGCCGTTAGATCTAGATCGAACGGCTAGGGTTAGCCACGTTGTAATCTCTAGATTGGATCTTGACCATCCGATCAAGATCGAATGGTCCAGATCAACCGAGTTGTTGTTAAGGCCCTAAGTTCCAAAAATTCTGGGACATCCGGAGTATCCGGATCAACATCCGGAATGTCCGGACATAACCCGGAATGTCCGGATATATTGTCCGGAGTATCCGGATTAACCTGACCGAGCGCCTCAACCCGGAGTGTCCGGACCAAATGTCCGGAGTGTCCGGGTTAGTGCTACCGAAGACCCCAACCCGGAGTCTCCGGGTTGAGCGTCCGGAGAGTCCGGATTGTGCGGGGGTTGAAATAAAAGTCTCGTTTCTTGGCTTCCCCCACTTCATTCTTTTCTTCCCCAATTGTCCTCCACTCCCTAGTGCGTCTCCTCCACCCTAGCTCCACTCCGGCGAGCTCCCACCGGCCGGTGGCCCTCCGTATCTCCTCCCCGGTGACTCCTCCAACCTAGGAAACTCCTCCTCACGCCGGCATCTCCTTCCTCCACCCGGCATTGCCTCTCCTCCGTCTTCCTTGGAGGTAGGTCCGCTCCTTGGGGTTTGATCCGTAGGGTCTTGATCTCTAGGACCCTCCATGGTGGGTTTAGGGTTTAGGTTTTGGGTTTGGGGGTTTGGAGTTGGATCTTGAGCTCTAAGGTTGTGGGTGTAGTGGTTCCAGGGTTTGATTTGGGTCTTGGTTTGGCAAATGTGGGTGCTAGTAAGGTAGATCGGGTAGTAGTGATGCCGATCCAAGGGCTAGTTGGGATTAGTTAGGGGTTCATGGGTTTAGCATAATTTTCTCGTGGATTAGGCTAGTTAGAAGCTTCTCCGGCTTAACCGAGTGTAGGAAAGTAGTAGATCGGGCCCACGCGGAGTTGTAGTGCTCGGGGCACTCCGATGTCGTGGGATTGTTCCCCAAAAACTCGAGCCGTCCGGAGTGTCCGGACAGTCGGTCCGGAGTGTCCGGATTGGTCGGACCGAAGGCCCCAATCCGGAGTGTCCGGATAAATAGCCCGGAGTATCCGGATTATCCGGAGAGTCCGGATATTTAACCCGGACTGTCCGGGTTGGCTGATCTGTCCGGTTGCGTTGTTTTCCGTCGGGGTTTTTCATTGTAGTTCATTTCGTTTGCATGGCATGCATCTTATTATGCATTGTATTCGTGTAGAGAGCGATCCCGCGGGACTTGACTCCGCGGTGACTGAGGGTACTACCGGAGAGCCAGCTACCGCCGATCCGCAAGCAGAAGAACAAGGCAAGCACCTAAGCATATTCAACCCTATGTACCTTTACTTTGGTGAATCAATTGCTTATTGGATTAAATGTCGCATTAGGAGTTGAAAATTTTGGGATAGGAATAGATTCTAATTGATGCACATACACCCCTCGATTATTGTTGAATCTTCCTTGGAGCTAAATTGGTTAATATAATGAGTCGTGCTTAGTATGCTTAGAAGTCGGGTTTGGGCCAAGTGGTGGAAGGTTCCACCGCTTGAGATTGATGTACTTTACAAGTATTGGGTTGCAATGGGTTTGTTTGTGAGATATGGAATGATGAAAATTGAGACCGGGCAAGAGAGTTGGATCACTTGGGTAAGGAGACCCAAGTGTGGTAGTCTCGTCCGTGTCGATTAAGGACCGATCGGGTGTAACGTGACTAAAGCACCATTTTGGTTGATCGCATGCCTGATTATGGTACGGTAAGCCGCTCTTTCATCGCATGCCATTCGATGGGCCATGCCCTCATGTGGTTGGACGTGGTTGAGGGCGGGGCCTAGGCCGGCTCTCGAGCGCCAAGCCGGGCTTGGGCTGCTCGAGGGGGTGCTAGGTTTCTGGACCGCATGAAGATGCCCCAACGAATTGGTATGGATGGGAGGGGGTTGACATGAGGATCCTTCGTGACACATGTCATGTGATCAATGCTTCCCTGCAGGGTTAATTAAGCGATTCGAATTGCCGTGCTCACGGATATGAGCAAGCTTGGTCAGATGTTACTCAACGTAGTAATAACTTGAACAGAAGTTCGCCTTTGGGCTTGAGCTCGAATTAAATGTGGTTAACTGTTGAGGTGGTTAAATGTTAACCTCACATTGGGAGTAGGTGCAGTAACAACCGCATTAAAATTGTGATTTGAGTAGTTCAAGTAACTAATCAACAAATGTTAAGCATTTCGCAACTGTTTTACCTTTAGCTCATTCCTTGTTACACCCGAATGCATAATCCTTTGAAGTCGGTCATATATGGACCACGGGTAAGACTTGTGAGTACCTTCCGTACTCAGGCTTCTGCTTTGTGGTTTTGCAGGTGAGGATCCAGCGGGGTGCGAGTTTTGCCTCTACTGCCTATCGGTGACCGGGCGGGGCACCGAGTAGAGGCTGTCGACGCATGTGCGCCTGGAAGTGTTCAGGGCATGACACTTTTGGGGTGTTTTACTTTTGTTGTATAGGATAGTCGATAATACTTTTGTTGTTATATTACACTTTTAGTTCTGCAATGGAATCATCTACTTTTCGTTGGTCGCTGTTGTTGGTTCTTTTCGTTGGGCTTCCGTGTGCCGTGTGGTGTGTTTGTTTGCTTCCGCGTTTTTGCGTCTCTGGTAGTGAGGTTTGGGGCTCGATGCCCCTTTGTGCGAATTGAGTTATGATGTGGCAATGGGAACCGGTATGTAGGGATCCTGGGCGAGTTTCGGATCGCATACCGGGGGAATACCGGGGTTGTTGTTGAGTCGTTTGGATGTTGTAGAGTTGTCTCGATTGGGCTTGGTATTAGCATCGGGATCACCTCCGGTGATTTGTTGCTGGGATCCAAATCCGACGGGAGCAACTGTTCATCCAACAACTCGAGGACGATCTGGGTGGCTCCTCTCAGTTGTTTTCCAAACGCGTTAAGCCAGATCCGATCTGGGCCGTTGATTTTCAAATCAACGGCCGAGATCTAGCCACGTGGCCGGGAGGCCGACCGTCGCGGTCAGCGCGGTCAGCGTCCGTGTGTGGGAGCGTGTCTCTGACACGCGGGCCCGCGTGTCAGTGGGGCCCACTGTCAGTCGCGCCGCAGCGGCGTGAGTCCAGGCCGCTGATAGGGCGGGCCCACCTGTTAGTGAGACGTGTGGGCCGTTCGCCAGGTCCACGGTGGACCGAGCCGCGCCGTGCGCCGGGTCCATGGACCCGAGGCGACGTGGCGGCTCCTGATTGGTCCACGTGTCACTGCTGACGCAATAATTCAATTTCCGAAAAAGAAAATGATTTATTAATTCAAAATATTGATTTCAGAATTTGTTTCAAACTTTAAATGCTTGTAATTTTTGCATTTTAACTCCGATTTGAGTGATTCAAATTTCTAAATTTGTATAAAATTGAGATCTACCTAATGATGAATTTTATTTAATTTTTGGACCAAATTTGTTCTCTGTAATATTATTTAATTGATTATTTAAAATTTAAATGCTTGTAACTTTTGCATTTTAACTCCGAATTTGACGATTCCAGTTTCTAAAAATTCATAAAATTATGCTCTCTCTGTTTATGAACTTTATTTGGATGTTTGGATACTTTTTGTCTACTGTTTATTTATTATTGCTATTTGCACGCGTTACGAGTAGACGTTGATGTGCCCGAAGGCTTCGAAGGAGAAGTATTGACCCAGGAGCCAGCTCAGGACCAAGAACAAGTACTTTTTGAAGGCAAGTTGTGCTTTGACCACGTTGATCCCATTTTCAAAGTAAATTGGTTTAAACTATTGCATGCTAGTTTAATTAGAAAATGTTTTATTTAATTTTGGGAAATTAGATAAATGCCAAATTGTTGTATGACACCTTGGTTAATTAAATATGTGCCATGACCCCCTTGTCACCCTAGTTGAGGATTAAATAGTTGGACATTATAAAATTGCCAACATGGGAATTTAGATCGTTGTAGTATATTGCTTAGACCTGCTACGTGCTCATGACATGATTTTGGACAATCAAATGTTAATATTGACTTAATGATATATTGAACTTGTTTTGGAAAGGTATCATGTGTTGTGATGTTGATGGCACGTGGTGCATGGTAATCAACTGGGGTTTGATAAATAGTTTTCGACCGGGGCATGTGGCAAGAATGATCGGGTGGGCCAGTTGTGGCACCGGGAACGATGCTTTGGTTCTTCGGGTAGTCTTGCCCTGGTCATCCTAAGGACTTAATCTTGCAAGCCTTTGAACTGAGTCAAACGTGCAACCACATGTCTGTAATGGGACGGGCCTAGTTGATTAAGTTGCTGATAACGTACCTGTGGGACCTCAGGATGTCAACTACACCTTTGTGTAGTTGTACGGGGGAGCGTACCGGGGCTGCGACCAGGTACCCATCTAACGGTGGTTTGGCCTAAACTTCGCCTTCGCTAAGGGAAGGGTTAGCGTGCAACACCGGAGAGGACCACTTGTGCTGTTAGAAGTTTCTGAAAGACTTTGTTACGGACACTCGCCTTTGTGGTGTTTGGCTGTATCTTGTGGGTAAAGTGCATAACCTCTGCAGAGTGTAAAATCTATTCGAATAGCCGGGTCCGCGGTATTGGACATCGCTAAGGAATTACAGTTAAGTGTTAGACTTTCTTGAAAATAACTTGGTCTTGAAAGGTTGGGTTTGGTTTATTAATGATGTTGATGGAAATGTGGATTAGAATCGGGAAAGATGTTTATGTAACTCCTGGAAAAGTTATTGATGCTATACTTGTCTTTACTGCTTTCGAAACTACTTATGATACTTGTTAAATGCTCTTTACTGCAAATATACCTTGAGCCACTCCTTTGTTTTAAGCCGTGCATGTAGTATATTAGCTGCATTCTGTGCATGACTTGCTGAGTACCAAGTACTCACCCTTGCCGCAATACAACACCAGTTGAAGAGGAGTCTACACTAGCTTTGGAGGAGGAGCTCCCAGAGGAACCGTCTAACTAGGGAGCGAGCCTAGTCAGTTGCCTGTGGTATACTGGATAGCGCCACGAAGTTATCTTATTTTTTCGCTGCAGTTATTTATCTTTTAATAAGTTTCGCCCTGCGAGGCGTATATTTGTAACTTGACCCTAAGGTCGAGCAACCCGTTTGGTTAACTATTAAGGGTACTATATTAATTCGTTGAGTATAATTGTGATATTTACCAATGTTGAGACTGTGTGCACTAGCGCGTTCCTGGACTAGTGCTGAATACACAGAGGGTCCGAATTTGCAAATTCGGGTCCCGACAGAGGTGGTATCAGAGCCATACTGACTGTAGGCTCACCCATAGTTAGATTGGTCGTAGTGAGGATAAAACTTATTTTCTAAAGATAAAATTTGGCAAGATAATGAATGAATTCTCGACTTACCCCTTTCTTTCTTGTTCATACCCCTTGCTGAGTTCTTTTCGTCTTCCACATTGATTTTAAAATGTTGCGTTCTTACGCGAGCGTCTTTTGGCAGATGATGATGAAGAACAACTACGCCGAGCGTGAGGGAGGCTATGCCGCCGAGTTGTGGCGTATGCTTCAGTTTCTTGGAGGTTTTGAGAGGCCGCTCTACCGAGGGACTACACTCGTGCAGGCAGGACTGGTCATAGGATGGGACGTCCGGATCACGGTGTATGCCCGAGAGAAGACAAAGTTCAGCCGCCCTTTCCACTTCACCGCCAGGAGGTCTACCTTTGAGATTGGAATCCAGGAGGTGTCGCGTCGAGCAATGCAGCAGATCGCTCGCACTTACTCCAGGGAGCTGGAAGGCACAGTGTTTCATCACCACCTACACCAAGACAGCAGAGCTCAGCGGAAGCCGATAGAAGATGAGGATGCTACCGTCACTCACTTAGCCAGGTTCGTTGCCGCTTAGGAGGAGCTGATCGATGACACAGTTCGGGAGTTGAAGAAGGCTCGCGAACAGGTTGATGAGGAGAAGAAGCACTTAGAGAATGCCCGTGAGTACGTCGCTTATGCTGCGGAAAGGATCGCAGAGCTGGAGACCGCACTGTATGGACAGGGCCCCGATCCAGTGTTGGAGTTGGAAGCCCCAGAGCCAGAGGAAGAACCAAAAGAGGCGCCACCTGCACCCGCGCCACAGCTACAGCACCAGCCAGATCCAAAGCCAGAGGAGGACGCCGCGTCGTCAACCACAGCTGCAGTTGTGGGGGCATGGCGATTGTTTCGCGCCGATGCCGCCGCACCCGCCCCGAGGAGGCAGTGGAGGTTTTCTCGACAAGTGAGCGTAAGCGTTGAGGTCGAGACTCCTTCGTCGAGTCGCGTTATATAATAAGAGTCGCCCTTAGAGGCGTTGGATTTTCATTGTTTGCTGAGTGTGCAGTATGTGTTGCAGGCCTTTAGGCGTTGTAAGCAACCATACCAAGTTATTATTGTTAATAAAGTTGGATTTTGAGTTACACTTTCCCCCGCATAAGTTTCCCTATTACTTGTCTATTCTTGTTCCCTCTCATCTCTAAAACCTTGGAGCAATCGACAGATGGTGAACACCCGTGGAAACCTTGGAGGCAATGGAAGTTGTTCTCGCCCAGCTGGAAACCCCAATGATGGAGCACCTACACCCCACCTAGCACCGCCAGTTGACATGCAGAATTTTAGAGCTTTTCTTGCTGCTTAGACTCAGTTAATGCATGCTATGATGCAACAGATGCAACACGTCACTGCTCAGGCCACCGCTAATCAAATCAATCAGGGTCAACGCCAGAATACAAGACTGTCAGAGTTCATGAGGACTCACCCACCCACTTTCTCCAGGAATGCAAATCCGTTGGAGGCCGATGACTGGTTAAGGTCAATAGAGAGGAAGCTACACATTGCTCAATGTATGGGAAATGAGAAGGTACTCTACGCTTCTCATCAGTTGGAAGGGACAGCCGCCGAATGGTGGGAGAACTTCTGTGCCACGCAAGAGAACCCTCAGGACATCACTTGGGAGGAGTTCACAGCTGCATTTAAATCGATATCATGTCTTAGGAAGGAATCATGGACCTCAAGAAGGAGGAGTTCAGAGCACTGAAGCAAGGTAATCAGCCGGTGGCCGAATACCTGAACAAGTTCACACAGCTTGCACGCTACGCACCTGAGGATGTAGCGACAGATAAGGCCAGACAATCTCGCTTTATGAAGGGACTTAACTCAGGACTACAGGTGGGACTGATCACCCACACCTTTCCAGATTTCCAAGAGTTGGTGAATAAAGCGCTTATTCTTGAGGACAAGCGCAAGGAACTGGATGATAACAGGAAGCGAAGGATTCAACAGCAGGGATCACGTCAGGGAGCACAGCAACGTTTGAGGGTTGCGCCAGATCAATTTTTCAGATTCCAGCCACAGAATGCAATGAGGACGCCGTCACCAGCACCAAGACCCGTCAATCAGAATTATCAGACTCCAGCCCCAGCCAGAAACGCCACTTCAGGCAGTCAACAGGGGACAGTGAGACGCTGCTACAACTGCAACGAGCCAGGACACTTTCCCAACAGTTGCCCTAAGAAGACAACAGGAGTGACCCCAGTCCGCTTCAATCTGGGATCCACACCAGCCAGGACGCCAGCACCAGGAGCCAACCGCGGGACAGCACAGCCAGGAGCAGCACCCCAGACCGTAGTGAGAGGCCGAGTCAACTATGTCACCGCAGAAGCACTTCAGAATGCCACGGACGTCGTACTGGGTAAGTTACTTGTTAACTCAGTACCTGCAATAGTTTTGTTTGATTCGGGAGCTTCGCATTCGTTTGTTTCTCAAGGCTTTGCTGCTAAAAATGATTTGGAGATCGCAAGACTTAAATGCATGCTTTTAGTTCAAACCCCTGGTTCCGAACTCCGAATGAAAGTAGGATGTTCTGGGGTAAGAATATTAATAGATGGGATAGAGTTCCTAGCGAACCTTATATTATTGGAAACCCAGACCCTAGATGTTATTTGGGAATGGATTGGTTATCCAAGCACAATGTCGTTTTGGATTGTGGACGAAGGATTATTTCAGTTGAAAGCCTGTGTGGAAGGAAAGTGGAATTTCAAGCCACCGCCGTTAGAGATGGACAGTTGATGGTTAACAGCACCAAGGCAATCAGCATAGAAGATGTTTCAGTAGTGAATGAGTACCCAGATGTTTTTCCTGAAGATCATCTACCTGGTATGCCGCCAGACAAAGACATAGAGTTTGTGATAGAGCTTATACCTGGTACAGCGCCGATAGCAAAGAGGCCTTACCGGATGTCCACCGAAGAATTGGTAGAAATGAAGAAGCAGCTTGAAGAGTTAATGGAGAAAGGATTTATCGAGGCCAGAGTTAGTCGCCGTGGGAGCGCCGATTTTGTTCATCAAGAAGAATGACGGGAGTTTCGGGATGTGCATTGACTACCGTGCACTCAATGAAGTCACCGTGAAGAATAAGTACCGCTACCCGGATCGATGATCTGTTTGATCAGGTGAGGAGCCGGAGTTTTCTCTCAAGATTGATCTGAGATCGGGATACCACCGATTGAAGATCCGATCGTAAGATATCCGAAGACCGCATTCTCATCAAGATATGGACATTACGAGTTTACTGTTATGTCCTTTGGTCTGACGAATGCGCCAGCATATTTCATGAATATGATGAATAAGGTGTTCATGGAATATTTGGACAAGTTTGTTGTTGTGTTCATAGATGATATCTTAATCTACTCCAAGACAGAGGATGAACATGCAGAGCACTTGAGGCGAGTTTTGGAAAAGCTAAGGGAACAGCAACTTTTCGCCAAGTTCAGGAAGTGTGACTTTTGGAAGGACAAGGTGGAGTTCCTCGGACATGTAATGACCGCAGAAGGAGTCGTCGTAGATCCAAGCAAGGTAGAAGCTGTGTTACATTGGGAACAGCCGAAGACCGTGACCCAGATCCGGAGTTTCCTTGGAATGGCAAGTTACTACCGCCGTTTCATTGAAAGCTTTTCGACAATTACGAAACCTCTTACGCAATTGTTGAAAAAGGAGAAGAAGTTTGCATGGACGCCGGAATGCGAGAAAGGTTTTCAAGAGCTGAAGAAGCGATTTACATCAGCCCCGGTGTTGGTCCTACCGGATGTTAATCAGAGCTTTGATATTTATTGTGACGCATCGCGCCAAGGACTTGGATGTGTGCTGATGCAGAATGGACGGGTCGTCGCTTATGCATCAAGGCAGTTGAGGCCGCACGAGGAGAATTATCCAACGCATGACCTGGAGCTAGCTGCCGTAGTGCATGCTTTGAAGTTATGGCGTCATTATCTGATCGGAAACAGATGTGAGGTATACACGGACCATAAGAGTCTTAAGTACGTCTTCACCCAATCAGACCTGAACATGAGGCAAAGGAGATGGTTAGAGTTGATCAAGGATTATAATGTTGGAATCCATTTGTCAAGGCCCCAAGTTTTAAATTTTCTGGGACATCCGGAGTGTCCGGATCAACATCCGGAATGTCCGGACTCAACCCGGAATGTCCGGATATATTGTCCGGAGTATCCGGATTGCCCTAACCGAGCACCCCATCCGAAAGTGTCCGGTTTGAATGTCCGGAGTGTCCGGTTCATACCGAAGACCCCAACCCGAGTCTCGGGTTGAGCGTCGGAGAGTCCGGATCGCGTGTGGGGTTTTGTATAAAAGTCTGATTTTTGTGGTCCCCTCTCCATTCATTTCTTCCTACTTGCTCCTCTTTCCGTGCTCCCCCACCTTGGGCTCCTCCACGAGCTCCCACCCTGGCGACCTCCGTGGGCTCCTCCTTGATGGCTTCCCATCCCGGGTGACCTCAAGCTCTCCTTCAAGCCGGCGTCTTCCTTCCCTACCCGGCTTCTTCTCCCTCTCGTTCCTCTCCTTGAAGGTAAGCTCCCTTCTTGGACTCCCTATCTAGTGCCCTTGAGTTCTAGGTTCCTTTGGGGTTGGATTTGAGGTTGGGTTGCAAGGTTGAGGTTTGGGGTTGAACTTTGGGGTGTTAGGAGGTTTTGGTGGGTGGTTGGATTGGGAGGTTGTTTTGGCAAGTGTTGGATGTTAGGATGGTAGATCGGGGAGTAGATAATGTCATCCCTAGAGTTGGGTTGAGTTTTGGTTGGAGTTGTAAAGAATGAGATCCGATCGTAGTGGGTTGGGCTAGCTCGGAGCTTCTCTAGTTTAGCCACGTGTAGGAAAGTCGTAGATCGGGCCTCGTGAGTGCCGTAGAGTTTGGTGGCACCTCGATCCTCGTGTTAGTTGGGCAAGATCGCCAGGACCGGAGTGTCCAACCCCACCCGGAGTGTCGCATTAGGCCGGAGTATCCGGTCACGCATGGCCGAATGTCGTGTTAGCCGAGAGTCCGGATAATAAACCCGGATCGTCGGGTTAGGTTGGTCTCCGTCCTGCTGTGAGATTTTGTTGGGGTGTGCATTGTAGTTGTTTCTTCGCCATGCATCTCATTATGCATTGTACTCATGTAGAGAAGCGATCCCGCGGACCGACGCCCGGGTGATCGAGGGTACCGCTTGAGAGCCGACCATTGTTCGACCCACCTAGGAAGAACAAGGCAAGCACCTATGCATCTTGAACCTTATGTGTAATCTATTTTAGTGAATTAACCTGTATTGGATGTTAGGTGTTGCATTAGGAATTGAAGTGTGGATAGGCTAGATCGCTTTGTCGCATGTACCCTTTTCCTTGTTACTTGAAGACACCTCCCTTGGAGCTAGATTATGGGTATTAATTGTGCTGCACGTGCTTAGTATGCTTAGGAGTCGGGTTCGGGCCAAGTAGTGGATGGTTCCACCGCTTGTGGATTACGCATTCTAGTCTCTGGAAACTGTTGAAGTGGTTGTGTTGTGGAAAAGGTATAATTGGAGACCAGGCGGGAGAATTGGGGGCATTTGGGTAAGGAGACCCAAATGTGGTGAATCCACTCGAAGCCGGCTTAAGGACCGATCCGATGTGGCACCATGGCTTGGCACCAAGCGGTTGGTCACATGCCTGATTATGGTGAGCAAGCCCTGCTTTTATCGCATGATTTCTCGAGGACTACGACCTCATGCGGTTGGGCATGATGATGAGGGCGAGGTTTAGGCCGGCTCTCGAGTGGCCCAAGCGGGCTTGGGCTACTCGAGAGTGCTAGGTTTTCGGACCCATGAGGGTACTTCCGGCGAGTAAGTATGGATGAGAGGGGTTGACATGAGGTTCCTTCGTGGCACATGTCGTGTGATCAATGCTTCCTGCCAGGGTTAATTAAGCGATTCGAATTGCCGCGCTCGGATATGAGCACGGCTTGGTCACCGCTTTGTTACATCGTAAATAACTTGAATTGAATTTCGCCTTTGGGCTTGAGCTCGAAATGAATGTGGTAAATTGTTGAGGTTTGTTAATCGTTAACTTCACCTAGTGGTAGGTGCATTAACAACCGCACAAAAATTGAGATTTGAGTAGTTTAAGTAATTAAACAATAAGTGTTAAGCATTTCGCAACTGTTCTACTTTCAGCTCATTCCTTGCTACATCCAAATGCATGTCCTTTGGAGTCGGTCATATATGGACCCCGGGTAAGACTTGCGAGTACCTTCGCATCAAAGCCGCTTTGTGGTTTTGCAGTGAGGATCCCGCTGGGTGTGAGTTTTGCCTCATCGCTTATCGGTGACGGGCGGGCACCGAGTAGAGGCTCGACACTGCGCGCCCTTGGAGTGTTCAGGGCATGACACTTCCGGGGTGTTTTACTTTTGTTGTATAGGATAGTTGATAATACTTTTGTTGTGTATTCACACTTTTATTTCTGCAATGGATTTGTTTACCCCCCTTTTGCTTGTTCGTTTGGTCGTCCTTTGGGCCTCTTTGTGCCGTGTGGTGTGTTCGTTTGCTTCCGCGTTTTTGCGTCTCTGGTAGTGAGTTTGGGCTCGATGCCCCTTTGTGCGAATTGATGTTGATATGGCATTGGGAACCGGTATGTGGGGATCCTGGGCGAGTTTCGGATCGCATACCGGGGGAATACCGGGATGGTTGTCGAATTGTTTGGAGACTCTTGGAGTTGTCTCGATTGGGCTTGGGTATTAGCACCGAAATCACCTCCGGTGATTTGTTGCTAGGATCCAAATCCGATGGGAGTAACCGTTCATCCAACAACTCGAGGACGATCTGGGCGGCTCCTCACAGGGCTGGTATCAGAGCAAGGCGCACAAAGACGGACCCCAACTTGACGACCAGTTAGGAATTGTTTAGGACTGTCATACTGCATTAGGTAGAAGATAATGCTATCCCCGCCCTAGGTTATAGGGGTGAATGTGAGTTGTGTTGGAATCATGCATGTCGCATCATCTCATGCATGTGCATGTCATCACGCATCATAAATTATGTTGTTTTAGCGTGTTGGACTCGTTAAACTCCAGCGTGGAGTGCTACAGTCTGACTTGGGAGTGGTTCCACCGGTTTAGTTCGAATCTAAGGCTTGTCCTTCCTTGGTGTCGAGTACCTGATGTGTTCCCGAACTGCCAGGATGCCACCCGGCCATTGAGTTTGTAGTGGAGTCGCAACTGGACCGTTCCGCTCCTGCCGTCAGATCGAATGCCGCCCAACGGAATTGGCTGAATCAAGGCTCAATTGAAGGAGTTGATGGACAAGGCTTCATCGCCAGCTCCTCACCTTGGGGTTGCTCGGCTCTATTCGTGACCAAGAAGGACGGTTCCTCTCTCACGTGGATTACCGCCCCTTGAATGTTGTCCTTGTCAAGAACAAGTACCCTCGCTCGGATTGATCTCCTGTTCGATCCATCGGTGCACGCGGGTATTCTCCAAGATTGATCTAAGGCTCGATACCATCAGACATTAAAATCCGGTGAGGATATCCCACCGCTCTCCACGGTATGGTTGTATGAGTACACCGTTATGTCGCTTAGCTTTAACGCCACGGGCGATACTTCATGTACCCTCATGAACTCCATCTTCATGGAAGAGCTGGACTCCTTTGTCATCATCTTCATCGATGAAATCCTCGCTCTATTCCGCCATACTTGAGGAAGATCATGCCAAACACCTTCATATCGTTCTCGGAAGACTGGAACACCGTTGTATCACGGTTCAGCAAGTCACGAGTTCTGGCCGGCTGAGGTGTCGCTCTTGGGGCACGTTCTTTCCGAGCAAGCGTGGCGTATTCGATCCCAGCAAAGTCCGATGTGCTCGAGTGAGCAGGCCCAAGTCATCGCCACCGAGATTCGCATTTTCTTGGGTGCCGCTATTACCGCCGTTTCATTCGGACTTTTCCAAGATAGCCAAGCCCATGACAGAGTTGTTGAAGAAGGGCATTGAGTTCAAATGGTACGCTGGATCAGGAGCGAGCATTTCGGACTCAACGGCGCCCACTACAGCCTCGATCCTCACCCACTCGACATTCACAAGCCGTTTGGCGATATTATGCGATGCATCCGCATCGGACTTGGCTGCGTGCTTATGCAGGACATGAGTTGTCGCTATGCATCTCGGCAAGAATCGAACGTCATGGGGAGCACTACCCCACCCATGATCCGAACTTGCAGCGTGGTCCATGCTTTGAAGATTTGGCGCCACTATCTCCTAGGGAACAAGTGTCACATCTACACCGATCACAAAAGCCTCAAGTACATCTTCACGCAGTGCACTTGAATATGAGGCAAAGACGGTGGCTTGAGTTGATTAAGGACTACAATTTGGAAGTCCATTACCACCACAGGAAGGCTAATGTAGTGGTGGCCGACATTGAGTCGCAAGGTGCAATGCCATTGCCTCACTCTTCCACCACGGAGTGCCACCCTTTGTGCTTTGAGTTCCGAGCTCAACTTGGAAATGGTGGAAGAAGGTTTCTCGCTAACGTGGAGTTGAAGTCCACATTGCTTGGTCGATTCGAGAAGCACAAAGGCGGGGATGCGGGTGTCACCAACATTCGCAATAGCTTGAGTTCCTGGTCAGGCCCCTGGTTTTCGTCGGATGAGCAAGGAACCTTGTGGTTCAAGTTACCGCAGATAGTTGTCCCTTGATACCCAAGAGTTGAAACAGGCGATCCTTGATGAAGCCCATAACTCGTTGCTCACAATCCATCCGGCAACAACAAAATGTACCAAGACCTGAGCGGCAATTCGTGGACTCGCATGAAGCGCGAGATTGCTCGTTACGTGGTGAGCGATGTCTGCAGGCGGGTGAAGGCTGAACACTTTAAGCCACTGGTACTCTTTCACCGCTACCCATTCTCAGTTGGAAGTGGGAAGACATCGGATGGACTTTATTAGGTACGCCTCGACTTTTGAGTCATGACTCGATATGGGTGATTGTCGACCGGCTAACAAAGTCTGCACATTTTCCTAGCCGTTCGCACCACCTATCGAGCCACGAGATATGAGTATACATGTCTCGACTGTGTGTCTGCATGGAGTGCCAAAGCGATAGTTTCAGATCGGGGCTCACAATTTGTCTCCCGCCTGGAAGAGTCTACATGGAGCAGGCACGAAACTACTCTGTTTTACAAGATACCACCCCCAGGCGATGTGCGAGGAGAGAAGTTAATCGATCCTCGAGGATATGCTATAAGCGTGTGTGCTGTCTTACGGAAGAAATGGGAAGAATGTCTCCCCTATGCTGAATTTAAATGATAACAATAGCTATCAGACCCGACATTCAAATGTCCCCTTTTGAGGCACTTTATGGTCAGAGCTGCAGAGCACCTCTCAATTGGTTTGAGAGTGGGAACGATCACTCCATGGGCCTGGAATTGGTCGTGGAGGCGAGAAGAAAAAGTGAGGGTCATTCGAGAGAACTCGAGGGTAGCATACGCGACAGAAGGAGCTAGCCGATCGCCGTAGAAGACCCTCTCGCCGATATTGGCGACTTCGCTATCTCAAGGTATCTCCTCTTCGAGGCACTTGTCGGTTTGGAATCAAAGGGAAATGGCGCCACGTTACATAGGGCCATTCCGAGTCCTTGAGAAGCGGGGTCGTTGCATATCACCGGAGCTACCTCCTCACTCGAGATGGTTCACAATGTCTTCCATGTCTCACAATTAAAGAAGTGTCTCCGTACTCGCTTCGAATCGCTTGAGGTAAATGACCTCGAGTTGCACTGAACCGGATCTATCCTATCGAGCATCCGATTAGGATTCGAAGATGGAAAGCGAGACTCGACGGAGAACTCTCGTTCTATAAAATTCAAAGTGAGTAATCACACCGAGGATGAGGCTACTTGGGAGCCCAAGATCGCCTAAAGATCGAGTACCGGAATTCTTCGATGCCCTGTAAGTGCAAAGGCGTATAATTCTAAAGTTTAGGACATGTCCGGTCGGAGTTCTAATCCCGTGTATACGTTTGTCTGAATCTCGGCGAATTCCCTTAAGGGGGAGGGTTTGTCAAGGCCCCAAGTTTTAAATTTTTACAGGACATCCGGAGTGTCCCGATCAACATCCGGAATGTCCGACTCAACCCGAATGTCCGGATATATTGTTCGAGTATCCGGATTGCCCTAACCGAAAGCACCCCAATCCGGAGTGTCCGGATGAATGTCCGGAGTGTCCGTTCGCCATCAAGACCCTGCAACCCGAGTTCCGGGTTGAACGTCCCGAGAGTCCTGATCGTGGGGTTTGTATAAAAGTCTGATTTTTGTGGTCCCCTCTCCATTCATTTCTTCCTACTTGCTCCACTCTTTCCGTGCTCCCACCTTGGGCTCCTCCACGCGCAGCTCCCCCCACCGGCCGACCTCCGTGGCTCCTCCTGATGGCTTCCCATCCGGTGACCTCAAGCTCTCCTTCAAGCTTCTGCGTCTTCCTTCCCTACCCGGCTTCTTCTCCTTCGTTCCTCCTCCTTGAAGGTAAGCTCCCTTCTTGGACTCCCCTATCTAGTGCCCTTGAGTTCTAGGGTTCCTTTGGGGTTGGACTTGAGGTTGGGTTGCAAGGTTGAGGTTTGGGGTTGAACTTTGGGGTGTTAGGGTTTTGGTGGGTGGTTGGATTGGGAGGTTGTTTTGAGGCAGTGTTGGATGTTAGGATGGTAGATCGGGGTAGATAATGTCATCCTAGAGTTGGGTTGAGTTTTGGTTGGAGTTGTAAAGAATGAGATCCGATCGCCGTGGGTTGGGCTAGCTCGAGCTTCTCTAGTTTAGCCAATGCAGGAAAGTCGTGAGATCGGGGCCTCAGAGTGCCGTAGAGTTTGGTGGCACCTCGATCCTCGTGTTAGTTGGGCAAGATGCGCCCAGGACCGAGTGTCCCACCCGGAGTGTCTCAGATAGCCTGAGTATCCGGTCACGCATGGCCGGAATAAACAGTTAGCCGGAGAAGTCGGATAGTAAACCTCAATCGTCCGGTTAGGTTGGTCCGTTGTGAAGATTTTGTTGGGGTGTGCATTGTAGTTGTTTCTTCGCGTTGCATGCATCTCATTATGCATTGTACTCATGTAGAGAGCGATCCGCATGGACGCCAGCGAGATCGGCGAGACGCCGGAGAAACCGATTTGTCGACCCACCGCCAGAAGAACAAGGCAAGCACCTATGCATCTTGAACCTTATGTGTAATCTATTTTCGTGAATTAACCGCTATTGGATGTTAGGTGTTGCATTAGGAATTGAAGTGTGGATAGGCTAGATCACCTCGCTTTGCATGTACCCTTTCCTTGTTACTTGAAGACACCTCCCTTGGAGCTAGATTATGGGTATTAATTGTGTCGTGCTTAGTATGCTTAGGAGTCGGGTTCGCCAAGTAGTGGATGGTTCCACCTTGCTTGTGGATTACGCATTCTAGTCTCCTGAACTGTTGAAGTGGTTGTGTTGTGGAAAAAAGGTATAATTGGAGACCGGCGGGAGGTGGGGCATTTGGGTAAGGAGACCCAAATGTGGTAGTCCCGCCCGAAAGCCGGCTAAGGACCGATCCGATGTGGCACCATGGCTTGGCACCAACTGGTTGGTCACATGCACTGATTATGGTGGGGCAAGCCCTGTTTATTCGCATGCTTACTCGAAGGACTACGACCTCATGCGGTTGGGCGTGATGATGAGGGCGAGGCCTAGGCGGCTCTCGAGTGGCCGCCGGCTTGGGCTACTCGAGAGGGTGCTAGGTTTTCTGGACCCTTGAGGGTACTTCTAGTAAGTATGGATGAGAGGGGTTGACATGAGGTTCCTTCGTGCACATGTCGTGTGATCAATGCTTCCCCTGCAGGTTAATTAAGTTATTCGAATTGCCGCGCTCGGATATGAGCACGCGTCACCATGGCTACAATGAGTAAATAACTTGAATTGAAGTTCGCCTTTGGGCTTGAGCTCAAAATGAATGTGGTAAATTGTTGAGGTTTGTTAATCGTTAACTTCACTCTAGTGGTAGGTGCATTAACAACCGCACAAAATTGAGATTTGAGTAGTTTAAGTAATTAAACAATAAGTGTTAAGCATTTCAAGAATCGTTTCTACTTTCACCATTCCTTGCTACATCCAAATGCATGTCCTTTGGAGTCGGTCATATATGGACCCCGGGTAAGATTTTAAGTACCTTCGTACTCGAAGCCGCTTTGTGGTTTTGCGGATGAGGATCCCGCGGGGTGTGAGTTTTGCCCCTGCGCCTATCGGATCTGGCCAAGGGCACCGAGTAGAGGTCAGCCGACACTGTCACGCCCGGAGTGTTAGGGCATGACACTTCCGGGGTGTTTTACTTTTGTTGTATAGGATAGTTGATAATACTTTTGTTGTGTATTCACACTTTTATTTCTGCAATGGATTTGTTTACCCCCTTTTGCTTGTTCGTTTGGTCGTCCTTTGGGCCTCTTTGTGCCGTGTGGTGTGTTCGTTTGCTTGCTTGCGTCTTTTGGCCTCGTAGTGAGTTTGGGCTCGATGCCGCTTTGTGCGAATTGATGTTGATATGGCATTGGGAACCGGTATGTGGGGATCCTGGGCAAGTTTCGGATCGCATACCGGGGGAATACTGGGATGGTTGTCGAATTGTTTGGATGCTCTTGGAGTTGTCTCAATTGGGCTTGGGTATTAGCACCAAAATCACCTCCGGTGATTTGTTGCTAGGATCCAAATCCGATGGGAGTAACCGTTCATCCAACAACTCGAGGACGATCTGGGCGGCTCCTCACACCATTACCATCCCAGAAAGGCCAACGTGGTGGCCGATGCTCTGAGTCGGAAAAGCCATACTGTGAACATGTTGACAGCCACGAGTCAGGATGAGCTATGTGAGGATTTCCATAGGATGAAGATGGAAGTCGTACCAGAAGGATTCATGGCCGCATCGGAGGTGAAGCCTACCTTGGAGGATCAGATCCGAGAAGGACAGAAGGATGATGACAAGATCCGCAGGATTAAGTCCAAGATGGATGAAGGCAAGGCAAAAGTCTTCAGACTGGACGAGCAAGGCACGTTATGGATGAAGGATCGCATTTGTGTGCCGAACGAGAAGGGGCTGAAGCAGCTGATTCTAGAAGAAGCCCATGACTCCAAGTATTCAATTCATCCGGGAAGTGCCAAGATGTATCAGGATTTGAAGGAAAGATTCTGGTGGCCGAGCATGAAGCGTGAAGTTGCCGAGCATGTTGCGATGTGCGACATATGCCAGAGAGTCAAGGCAATGCACCAGAGACCCGCAGGATTGCTACAGCATTGAAGATACCTGAGTGGAAATGGGAGGAAATCGGAATGGATTTCATTACCGGTTTGCCAAAAACCCAGGGTGGATATGACTCCATATGGGTCATAATAGACCGCTTGACTAAGGTCGCCCATTTTATTCCAGTAAAGACCACCTACTCGGGAGATAAGTTAGCAGAATTGTATATGACCAAGATCGTCTGTTTGCACGGAGTGCCGAAGAAGATTGTATCGGACAGAGGTACCCAATTTACCTCGAGGTTCTGGAATAAACTGCATGAGGCCATGGGAACCCGTTTGAACTTTAGCACAGCATATCATCCGCAGACGGATGGGGAAACCGAAAGAGTTAATCAGATTCTAGAGGACATGCTACGAGCTTGTGCATTGGCTTATGCTACCTCTTGGGATAAAAGTCTGCCGTACGCTGAGTTCAGCTACAATAACAGCTATCAAGCAAGTTTGCAGATGTCGCCATTTGAAGCATTATACGGTCGACCCTGTCGAACACCGTTGAACTGGAATGAGACAGGTGAACGCCGTGTCTTTGGACCAGATATTCTTCAAGAAGCCGAAGAACAGATTTCCATGATCCGAGAAAGACTGAAGATAGCACAGTCAAGACAGAAGAGCTATGCTGATAACCGTCGCCGAGACCTGAGTTTTGAACCGGAAGATTTCGTGTATCTCAGAGTTACACCTCTCAGAGGAGTTAAGAGATTCCATGCCAAAGGAAAACTCACACCGCGATATGTTGGACCATTCAAGGTTCTCAGTCGCAGAGGGGAAGTTGCGTACCAGCTGGAGCTACCGCAATCACTAGCAGGAGTACATGACGTGTTCCACGTGTCTCAGCTGAAGAAGTGTCTCCGAGTACCTGAGGAACATACACCACTAGAGTCAATCGAGCTACAGGAGGACCTGACTTACAAGGAGCACCCTGTCAAGATTTTGGACACAATGGATCGAGAAACGAGAAACAAGTCAACCCGTTTCTGCAGAGTTCAATGGAGCAACCATGCGGAGAGTGAAACAACTTGGGAGCGCGAGGAGGATTTGAAGAAAGAGTTTCCGAACCTATTCTTTAGTAAGCCCTGAATCTCGGGGACGAGATTCTGTTAAGGGGGGAGGTTTGTAACACCCCAAAATTTTTCTTTTCTTAAATTCAAGTGTGATTTGGCACTTTGGTGAATTTTTGGAATTTTCTGGAATTTATTTGTATTTATTTGGAATTTATCTGAATTTATTCCCTTTTTAAATAATTAAAGAAATTTATTTTGCAAATAAAATTTTGTTGGAAATATTTTATTTGAGTCCAAAATGTACCAAAATATTTTCCAGAATTTTTCTGGATTTTTTCTGAGTGTTTTGCTATTTTTAATGAATTAAATGAATTTCTGAGAATTATTTTGAATATTTAATCGCTGGAAAAATCGAGTGGGTTTGTACTGTTCATCCGACCGGACCCGAGTCCGAGTCAGACTCGAGTCCGACCTGAGCCAGCCGACCCGGTCGAACCCAGTCGCCTAACCCTAACCGTCTCGACCGTCCGATCAAGATCGAACGGCCGAGATTGAGCCACATCGCCTGAGCCCGAGCCCGACCGAGCCAGCCAGGTCGCCCGAGCCGGACCCGAGCCCAAACCCTCGCACCGTTGGATCTTGATCCAACGGCTCACGTTGAGCCACATCACCCAGTCCGAATCCAATTCGGATTCCGCCGCCGCAACGGAGTGGGCCTCGGTTTCCGCGCGTTTCACGGACGCCGAGGGCCCTATTTAATGCGCCGCCGCTATCGTGTTGCCGACTTCCGTGCGCACCCGTAGCCCTAGCCCGCCAAGCTCAAGTCGCCGTGGTTGCGCCGCAATCGCTCGTCGTAGTTGGCCGTGCGTTCCACCGCGGTTTTGCGCCGTTTTCGCCGCCGTCCGCCATCCTCCGCCACCGTTGAGCCCAGATCCGGAACCGCGAGGTCAAGCTGCGTCGGTGAGTACCACTCACTTTGCTGGAGAGGCCCCGCAACGCCGTCGGGCGTGTCGCCGTCCCCGTCTCCTGTGACCTTGCTCCGCCGCGCGCCGTCGCCGTCGTTCGAGCTCCCTCAACCGTCCGATCCAGATCCAAGGGCCCAGATCGCGCCACGTCACCCCGGTGAGTTTCCACGTTGAAATTCCCAGATCTATTTCCAACCGTTGGATCTAGATCCAACGGCTTAGATTGTGCCACGTAGCTTAAACCGCACCGAGCTAGGATAGATCTCAGCCGTTAGATCTAGATCGAACGGCTAGGGTTAGCCACGTTGTAATCTCTAGATTGGATCTTGACCATCCGATCAAGATCGAACGGTCCAGATCAGCTGAGTTGTTTTCAAAACGCGTTAAGCCAGATCTGATCTGGGCCGTTGATTTTCAAATCAACGGCCGAGATCTAGCCATGTGGCCGGGAGGCCGACCGTCGTGGTCAGCGCCCGCGCGTGGGTGCGTGTCTCTGACACGCGTGCCCGCGTGTCAGTGGGGCCCACTGTCAGTCGCGCCGCGCCGACGTGAGTCCATGCCGCTAACGGGGCGGGCCCACCTGTAAGTGAGACGTGTGGGCCGTGCGCCAGGTCCACGGTGGACCGAGCCGCGCCGTGCGCCGGGTCCATGGACTCGAGGCGACGTGGCGGCTCCTGATTGGTCCACGTGTCACTGCTAATGCAATAATTCAATTTCCGAAAAAGAAAATGATTTATTAATTCGAAATATTGATTTCATAATTTGTTTCAAACTTTAAATGCTTGTAACTTTTGCATTTTAACTCCGATTTGAGTGATTCGAATTTCTAAATTTGTATAAAATTGAGATCTACCTAATGATAAATTTTATTTAATTTTTGGACCAAATTTTTTCTCTGTAATATTATTTAATTGATTATTTAAACTTTAAATGCTTGTAACTTTTGCATTTTAACTCCGAATTTGACGATTCCAGTTTCTAAAAATTTATAAAATTATGCTATCTATGTTTATGAACTTTATTTGGATGTTTGGACACTTTTTGTCTACTATTTATTTATTATTGCTATTTGCACGCGTTACGAGTAGACGTTGATGTGCCCGAAGGCTTCGAAGGAGAAGTGTTGACCCAGGAGCCAGCTCAAGATCAAGAACAAGTACTTTTTGAAGGCAAGTTGTGCTTTGACCATGTTGATCCCATTTTCAAAGTAAATTGGTTTAAAGTATTGCATGCTAGTTTAATTAGAAAATGCTTTATTTAATTTTGGGAAATTAGATAAATGCCAAATTGTTGTATGACACCTTGGTTAATTAAATATGTTCCATGACCCCCTTGTCACCCTAGTTGAGGATTAAATAGTTGGACATTATTAAATTGCCAACATGGGAATTTAGATCGTTGTAGTATATTGCTTAGACCTGCTATGTGCTCATGACATGATTTTGGACAATCAAATGTTAATATTGACTTAATGATATATTGAACCTGTTTTGGAAAGGTATCATGTGTTGTGATGTTGATGGCACGTGGTGCATGGTAATCAACTGGGGTTTGATAAATAGTTTTCGACCGGGGCATGTGGCAAGGATGATCGGGTGCGCCAGTTGTGGCACCGGGAACGTTGCTTTGGTTCTTCGGGTAGTCTTGCCCTGGTCATCCTAAGGACTTAACCTTGCAAGCCTTTGAACTGAGTCAAACGTGCAACCACATGTCTGTAATGGGACGGACCTAGTTGATTAAGTTGCTAATAACGTACTTGTGGGACCTCAGGATGTCAACTACACCTTTGTGTAGTTGTACGGGGGAGAGTACCGGGGCTGCGACCAGGTACCCATCTAACGGTGGTTTGGCCTAAACTTCGCCTTCGCTAAGGGAAGGGTTAGCGTTCAACACCGGAGAGGACCACTTGTGCTGTTAGAAGTTTCTGAAAGACTTTGTTACGGACACTCGCCTTTGTGGTTATTGGCTGTATCTTGTGGGTAAAGTGCATAACCTCTGCAGAGTGTAAAATCTATTCGAATAGCCGTGTCTGTGGTATTGGACATCACTCGGGAATTACAGTTAAGGGTTAGACTTTCTTGAAAATAACTTGGTCTTGAAAGGTTGGGTTTGGTTTATTAATGATGTTGATGGAAATGTGGATTAGAATCGGGAAAGATGTTTATGTAACTCCTGGAAAAGTTATTGATGCTATACTTGTCTTTACTGCTTTCGAAACTACTTATGATACTTGTTAAATGCTCTTTACTGCAAATATACCTTGAGCCACTCCTTTGTATTAAGCCGTGCATGTAGTATATTAGCTGCATTCTGTGCATGACTTGCTGAGTACCAAGTACTCACCCTTGCCGCAATACAACACCAGTTGAAGAGGAGTCTACACCAGCTTTGGAGGAGGAGCTCCCAGAGGAACCGTCTATCTAGGGAGCAAGCCTAGTCAGTTGCCTGTGGTATACTGGATGGCGCCACGAAGTTATCTTATTTTTTCGCTGCAGTTATTTCTCTTTTAATAAGTTTCGCCCTGCGAGGCGTATATTTGTAACTTGACCCTAAGGTCGAGCAACCCGTTTGGTTAACTATTAAGGTTACTATATTAATTCGTTGAGTATGATTGTGATATTTACCAATGTTGAGACTGTGTGCACTAGCGCGTTCCTGGACTAGTGCTGAATAGACAGAAGGTCCGGATTTGCAAATTCGGGTCCCGACAAATACCAACTTCAGGTTGCATAGTATAACAATCAAACAATTATTGCATCAGAAAAAATTATAGAATATAGAACAAGTATAGCACAAAATATCAAATATTCTTGAAAACACTTTATTTAATTACCACTGATAATTGCTCAATAGGAGCATAGACCAAATGTTCATTCAGGAACATAATTATTCAAACTGATGAGGCTCTTAAGGAGACTCAACTAATGGAAATGCGACATAAAGCAAAAAGGGGTGTAGGGAGACTATTCTAGATCTCCATATAAGTCATGTTCCATCTCCTGGGAAACATTGGTATTCTTCTGGAATTCTACAAGTTCAGTACCAGGTAGGTCATCTTCCTCCATGGGCGAGTCACCATATCCAAGAAGGCTTTCCTTAAACTCGACCGTTGGGTCAGTGACATTGTCATTTTTCTTTCCACCGTCCTGCTCAATGTTTGATAGGGCGGTGAAGTGTGCCTCAACATTCTTTTCTTGATTCTTCTAGAATCTCCCAGTGGATTTCATGTAAAGTTCTGCCAAATGCTTTGGGGTGCGACAATTGCGTGACCAATGGCCAACGCAACCACACGTAAAGCATGTTTGAGAGTCAGGTGCCTTATTGGCTGGACCTTGCTTCTAGAAGGTTTCTGTACCCTTTCCTTTACCGTTCCATTGGGATTTGCCTTGTCCCTTTTGATTTCTGTCATTCTTCCATTTATTCCCCTTGTACATTTGGCCCTTTCCGTGGCCATGGCTACTACTAGCCTGCTGAGCGGTAGCATGTGCTTCAGGCACTGCTTGGCTTCCATTAGTATTTGCATGATGATTCTTCATCAGGAGTTCATCACGTTTTTCTGCTTCTAGCGGGACACTAATAAGCTCATAGTACTTCTTGTACTTTGCATGATGGTACTGTTGTTGTAGTATCATCATGTTGGGGTGGAAAGTGCACAAGGTTTTGTTGATCTTTTCAGCTTCAGTAACTTTCTGATTACAAAAAGTCAATTTAGCGATCAGTTTGTGCATTGCAGAATTATAAGCTGCCACAGATTTGAAATCCTGAAAGCGTAGGAGGGTCCATTCGCGTTGTGCTTCTGGCAACAACAAAGATCTTTGCTGGTTATAGCGTTCCTTTAGGGAATTCAACAATACCAGCGGTTCCTCCTCCATCAAGTATTCGGCCTTCAGGTCCGAATGAAGATGGTGCCTCAGGAAATGTAAAGCGGCGCATTTTGCGGGTTCAGGCACTTCGATTGCATCGGCTTCAGGCCGAACAATAGCAGATCCAACTCCTCTAGCTGTTAGGTTGATTTTGGCATCCATTGCCCAAGTGAGGTAATTGCTGCCATCCAGGGCAAGCACAGCAAATTCCCTTTTTGCAATGTCAGACATATCCTGTATGCAAGCAATACGAGATTTTACTACAGGTAAAATATTATATTGCATGCATCTTCATTTAATTAATAAAGTTTTGGTCTATGTCTATTCAGTAGATAATTATCACGATTTTTTCAGAATTTTCTTAGCAATTAGCCATTTTATGTTATTTATGTAATTCCTACATAAATTAAACATGGCAAAAGGTTAATTTTCAACTTATGTAATTCTTGTTGGTTGTGAGCGAAAACAGGTAATGAATATCTCCGTCAATTCGACTCATGGCCAGGTCAACCTGCCCTTAGGGCTCACATGAGGGAGGGAGCACTTCCCGTTTCCGGGTGCCAATTAAAGAACCAAGCCTCATGTGTGTTTTCCTAGACACCAATTGTCTCATATCTGTTTATTCATTACCGAAATAAAATCTCAACCACTCAGGTTCTCATAAAAAGCTATATGAAATATTCTGGAATTTTCCTAGCACTTTTCATAATTTTGCTAAATTCCAAGCAATTTTCAGAATTATTTTTCATAATCGGCTCGGCAACCAGGCGGCGGGGCACTGTGAGGCCGGGCCGGTGGTGTCTTGTGGCGGTGCCTGCGGCTCGGGCGTGTGGCGGCCCAGCGAGCATGACACTCAAAGCGGCGGCTGCGTGCGGTATTCGGCGGCCTTACCGGCCGAGCGACAGGCGGCGTTTGGGCGTCTTGATCGACGGCGGTCACGGCGGCCGTGCAGCGTCTGGCGCTAACTGCCCGGTGGTTCATTGGTGGGCCGTGTCTGTTGGAGCATGCCGTTCGAGCTGGGTCACGGCGACATCGGCGGCCATCGGCTTCAAGCCAGCGGGCCGAAGACGGCCTGCAGGGCCAGTGCGGTGGTCGGGTAACCGGGGCGGGTGGCTTCGACCGCGGTGAGGTGGCCGGCGACGATGCAGGCGATGGGCGCGGCGTACGACAAGATGCCTTCTGGGCGTCTCCACCGAAGCAATTTTTTTATGAACAGTAACAGATCTAAACAGTAGATTAGATCTAACATCTAGCGAAACAATCTGCATGATTTTTCGACTTACTTTCTTGATGTCAGAAGTGGATGCCAGCGTGGTGACGAGTTGATTGCAGATCGGATCGTGCGATCAATCGCCGGTAGTAGTCACTCGTTGTTGTCGACGATCCTTCGCTTCTTACAGTAGAGACTCATGCTGATAACGTTTTGTGAAACAAGATCATTCACCCACGGCAATCCACGGCACGCCAAGCAATCACGCAAACAGAAAAAAGGAGAAGCACACCATACAAGGGGGAAACCTCTCTCTTTATTAGATTGATTGATTTCTGTACAAGGTAATGCCCTATATATATAGTGGAGGACCCCTGGAGATAAATTCGGATTTGCCCACCATGGATAGAGTCCTTCTCTCCGGGGATACGGATTCTATCCATATCATAACAAGCCAATCACTGAGGTGTCATATGGTTAGTCATCTGGTCGGTGCCTACGTTGCCAGATCCAAATTAGTGTACCTATGACAAGTAGGACCCATTTGTCAAACCCCTAGATCCAATCTGTGGACCTGGTCCATAGACCAAGGGCCCACCTATCAACCTCTAAACCTATTTTCCATATTTGTTTTAGTTTAAAATTTTCGGCCATGTTGTCAGCATGACACAATAAAGTGATTTTCCTTTATAAAAATAATTCCAAAAAATATTATTTTTCTATTTTCTCTAAATTTAAACTTTCGGAATCCCGTTCTCCCTCATACGAACTTCGATTGAGCCCATTCAAATTTCTAAAAATTTCTAAAATCAAGATCTAAATTATAGAACCATTTATTTTCACTTTTGAGCTTGTTTGAGTCTCTGTTTGGTATTTATTTGCATTTATTGCTTTCTTTTCCAATAGACATTGATCCCTAGGGAGTAAGCGCAGAATTTGAAGATCAAGATTCGGCAACAGCAATTGATCAACAAGGCAATTCGTAGTCCTTGACCAAGTTGAACTCATGTTTGCAGCAGTACTTTGTTTCATACAAATTGCATGCCATTTGTTTACAAATATTATTTTACTTAGAATAGCTAAATACCTGATTGTCATTATGTCACCTTGATTAATTGAAATGCCATGTATCTATTGTCACCCTAGGTTGGGACATATTAGTTGGACATAATTGAAGAACCAACATGGGGATTATCGTAGATATGCTTAGACATACTTAGTTGTACGATGGGCTTGTGTCACACGATAAATGTTAATAATTTTGACTTAATGAGATATAAAATTGTGGCCACTTGCCACTGTTGTAAAATTTGTTGTACCATGGCAGGGTGTGCCATTAGTCTTGATTATACAAAATTATTTTCACTCGGGCAAGTGATTGTACAGTAAATGTGGTGCCGTTAGCACATTTGGGATGTGATTGTTTTGCCTAAGACTACTTAAGGACTTTAGTCTTGTGCGCCGTTGAACTAGGCCTGACCGTACAACCGCATATCTGGTATGGGACAGACCTGACTAATTAATTTGCAAAGTCTAAATTTGAGTGTTGCATTAGTGGTGTAGGTTCTGGGATAGACGGGTAGACTCACATGGCGCAAGAGGGGGCCTGATGGGTGAAACCGCGTGATCCTGGACTAGTGCGATATAAATAGAGGGTTTTGTATTCTTAAATCTTGGTCCTAATAAACCTCATGATGAATAAAAGTGATATTCATATCATGGTATCATAACCAATTTAGGGTTAGGGTTTCACCAGCGTTGCACTTGTGTCATCTACCACCTTCTCTTTGTTGGCCAACCGCAACCGCTCTTTCTACGGCTCTTCCCGGTGTCGTGCACTACAGGAAACTACTAATTTTTCGTCGGCTAATTCTATTTTCTTCGGCTAGGGAGAAGCCGACATTTACAAACATTTGTTTTCGTCGGCTGGACCACTACCGACGATAATATATATATTTTCGTCGGCTTAAAGGTCTAGCCGATGAAAATTAATTGTTTTTCGTACAAAATCAAACCGATGAAACTACGTTATATTTTCGCCAAAATACCAGTGGGGAACCGGATTTAAATTGGTTGACCTAATACTGTTTGAGACCATTATTTTCGCCGCTTGAAGTTCTAGCCGATGAAAATATGGAATATTTTCGCCACCGGTGCACCGACTAAAATTTGATGACCTAATAGTCGTGGCCGGGCACCATTATTTAAATCGGCTATGCCTTAGCCGATGAAATAAACATCCTATTTTCGCCGGTCACTAGGCAAGCCGATGAAAATGCGAATATTTTCGCCGGTATGCACATAAGCCGATGAAAATGCTAATTTTTCATCTACCGCTATTCAAGCCGATGAAAATAGCGGCTTTAAATATTTCTTCCACCACGCTTCACAAAGAGTCCTCCACAAAGACTCAACCGCGCCGCCAAACGTGCCCACCCTCGCTGCCACGCGCACGGCGCCCCGCGCCCCCACCGGGCTCGCCACGCTTCGCCGTAACCACGCTTGCCGCCGACGGCTGTCCCGGTTACTCACGCTCGGCGCCCGGTTACGCCGGCCGCTGGCTGTCGCTTCAGCCGCCGCGCGCCGCTTCGCGCTGACGCCTTCGTGCCCGCTTCAAGCGCGCCTCGGCTGCCTCGGCCTCTTCCAGCTGTCGGTGCCGTGCCGACGCCAGCGCCGCCATGCTGCCCCTTCGCGCTGACGCTTCTGCTTGGCCGCCATCTGGCCGCCGCCTCGGCCTCTTCGCTTCCGGGCTACGACGCCAAAGAGAAGAGCTAGAGTTGGGGCAAGGTCTACTGACAAAGAAGGTAACAGTCGAAGTTGTGTGTTGGTCTTGGAACACTATTCTTAGGATATTTGCAAATAATTTTATCACTTGAATGACAAGGACGGAAAACCAACTGATATTAAGAAATTATTCATGATCTTGTAGCATTGATTTCTATATCAAAATTCAAAAGTACACTAACAACCTGAAGTAGAGCTCCACAAATATCCAGAGACAAAAGGAAAGGAAGGCCGAGAGAAGTTCTGCAATTTACGTAAAACTATATATGTATCACTATTAAAGTTTAGAGTCATACTTGAAATGCTTCTTTCTGGTCATAAGATGAACAATATGAGTACTCAACACCTGGCCCCTATAAAAGGGCAAGGGAGCCGGGCTTTTCAGAAGAAGATCCTCCATGATTACCACCTTCGCCATGCCACGATCACAGACCACAACCCTGAAATGTAGGGGAAAGCAAAATGCCTATCGTAACTAAATGTATGCACTAGAAACAGAACATGTATGCTACTAGAAATGCAGAAATTTTTTTGCACAAACCGAAAGGATCACAAACCTAAAGTGTCATCTCGGATTATCCTCAAGGCTCAGAATCGCAGATGCACCCTTCTAATCACATCATCCATCTCCTTCGGCCTTGGGTCATCAAAACATTGGCATTTTAAATTTCAACTCAAATTAGACATCACGTCACTCAAACCCCAAAGGGCAACACCTGTCATTTTAAAATTTCAACTCAAACAAGACATTGCTCAAACCCCAGAAAGCATTAAAGATGCTATTACCTCCACGCCTATAAGGCCAACCTGACTCTAAATGTCTTTGATATATATCGTACCATCAAGCTTCTATTTTTAGGTTTGACTCTATAGATTTTCAAGCTTCTAGTTCTATATAAATTTTCAATATATATATGCTACTGTCAAAGTGAACTGAGTCTAGCTCAATTGATGGAAATATCGAGGTTTCAGATCGATGCACATGCGCATAAGAATTGGCCAATTGGGTGTAACATATATGTGATGTGTGTATAGAGTATGTGTTGATATGCGTACGTTTACAATCCAATTATTACTCTTTCTGTAGTAAATAAAACTCAGGTTGTTTATAATGGACTATCAATGCATGGTTAGTGTCAGCCTAGTTTACGCGTCAATTGCCGGGATTTTACACATCTCACATGTACATGTGAGGTGTGTCGTTCGAATTGTCCCATTTTGGGACAGCTCAAGAATGGATGCGAGCATTGGATTTATGACGAGTCGCTTAGAGTTCGAACAAAATTTCTGTGGATAATTTACTTGTTCTCCGATGCACCACAACCGGGTGTGCAATCGGAGAACAATGTGGGTTATGTCGCCGAATTTTGTTCTGGACCGCACTTCGTCATAATTCCGCTTTATGCTCATTGTTGGGTGCGGGTTTAAGACCTATCTTTCCCCAAAGAGAGCCCAGCAACCATACCACACTCGGTGATTGATCTTGTTGCTCGCTTGTAGCGCCCATAATGGGTGATGATCTGAGATGGATGTACGATGGTTGGAATAAGATCGGCACATTCAAGAGAATGGGGGTCAAAACACAAAGCGTTCATGGACAATGCATTCGCAGGCCGCAGTGGTGTTGTAGTGCCCTGTAACAAGTGTCGAAACTTTGCTCGCCACGTTAAGCCTGATGTGGAACGCCACCTGTGCAAGTTTGGTTTTATGCCTGACTACATGATATGGTACGAGCATGGTGAGGCACAACCCATTGAGACGGACCATGAGGATGAAGATAGGATGGATGAGATGGTGAAATGATATTGGTAGGGATTTTGAGGTTAATTCGAAGAAGAGCCAGGCCAGAGGTTCAAAGGTTCTATAGCCTCCTTTCTACTTTCAAGAGAAATTGCATGATTCCACTAACGTGACCGCCCTAGCGGCCGTGACGCCGACTCATGTCAATAAAGTCGAAATATAACTTTTCAAATAATCACAAACGATCTGGTCCAATTGATCATTGATATTCTTCCGAAGACCATAAGATGCCGAAGGACATGTACCATCGAAGAAGCTATTGTCCGGCCTTGGGATGAAGTATGAGAAGATTGATGTTTGCGAAGATAATTGCATGTTGTTCTCGAAGGAATATGCCAACGTAACCTCGATGTCTCTTCAGAAAAATCTAGATATGTCGAGGTGTTAAATGATGAGGGCATAACGGTGATGACAAATGTCGCTGTGAAACAATCTTCGCTACATGCCAATCACACCTAGGCTTAAACGTTATACTTATCTAAAAAACAAATAGGCATATGAGGTGGCATAAAGAAGGTGTTCGTGGTAGTGATGGAGTGATGGTGCATCCGTCGATGCCGAGGCATGGAAGGCATTGGACCGCTTCACCTCGACTTTGCAAGGGACCCTAGGAATGTTCGTGCATAGGGTTGGCGGCGATGGGTTCACACCTTTCAGACAAGTGCCATCCCGCACTCTTGTTGGCCGGTTTTTATTATGCCGCATAACCTACCACCGCTTTATGCATGAAAGATGAGTACGTGTTTCTAGCCCTTGTCATACCGGTCCTCGATCATCCGGGAAGCACCTAAATATGTTCATGCAACCGTTAATTGAAGAGTTGAAAGAGTTGTGGATAGTACAAGCATATGATGCCTATGGTAAAGTAAACTTTACCTTGCGTGTTGCATACTTGTGGTCGGTCCATGATTTACCAAAGATATGGCATATGGGTCGATGGAGTGTTCATGGCTCTGGCTTTGTTGTCCCATATGTATGGTCGACTCGGATGCATTCCGGTACCACATGGTGGAAAGTTCTCGCTTTGATTGCCATCGACGGTTTTTGGCTTATAATCACCCTTTTAGAAACTTAGTACTGCATTCGGAAGGACACCACTATTACAAAGGGCCCGCCAAACCGCTTGACCTGCCTTGAGATAGTCGCTCGGCACACCGGCATTTGCACTCAACAGATGGCGGTTTCGAAGGTTTCAAAGATGACCATAATTGACTCATATTTGTGCAATATGGAGTCTCCCTTACGCTAAAGCATTGATTCTTATGCACAATGTAGATGTCATGCACCAAGAGCGTAATGTCGCAGAAGCATTATAAGTATGTGCTTTTGATGTCAAAGACAAAACAAAAGACAATGTTAAGGCACGAAGAGACTTGGCCGAGATTTGCGATCGGCCAACACTTGAGCTCGTGACAAGATCTCAGGAGGACGAATAGCCAGGCCACGAGCTCCATATTGTCTTAAACCTCAAGAGAAGAAAGAAGTGCTCCTGGATGAAAAGTATCAAATTTCCAGATGGCTATGCAAATAACCTAAGGCGTGTGTGAATGTCAAAGACTGGAAGCTAAATGGTCTTAAGAGCCATGATTACCACATCATCATGGAAAGACTTCTCCCTGTAATGTTTTAGTGGCTACTTCAAGGATGAATTGTGGAGAACGTTAGCGTAACTTAGCTTTTTCTACAGCATGTGCTAAAGAAATCACGTAAGAAGATGATGCAAAAGTTGAAGAAAGAAATACCATTGCTTGTTTGCAAGATGGAATGTATTTCCACCTGGATTTATGAACGCCATGCAACATCTCTTAGTACATTTGCCTTACGGTTGAGGTTGGTGGACTGCAAGACAGTGGATGTATGCGCGACCGAAAGAGGTTTGAAAAAGATAAGGGCATCCGTGACGCAACAAGGCTAGGGTTGAAGGGTGCATCATGCAGGCATATGCTCTAAAGAGATATCGAACTTCTCCAAAGACGCATTGCCGATGAGCGCAATGTGAATGCCATTACAACGCCGGTATCACATTGCCGAAGAAGCACCTATGAGTGATCTTCAAATTTTTTGGAAGGGTAAAGTCGCTTATGGCAAGACGATCACATTTCGTGAGGTGTCACCAATAGAATGGAACTCTGGCTTTGCTATATATGTACTCCAACATTGAAGAAATGGACAAATATTTCTTGTAAGTATTGATTTGTATATTGTCTTTCAAAAGTTATTCTTTACACTATTCTCATTAGCTTAGTGACAAGCTGCATTGTTCGACCAACAACATTGGAGATCTACTGTCAACCTCACGAGCAAACAATCGACAAACTACGCCGCGATGGGTTAAATAGCGGCCCTAGTTTTCAAGGGCTTGCTCTAAAACATGTACTTTTCTTTTGCTCTTTTTTAACCAAAGACCGTGTTAATTTTCCATGCCTTAACATGCTACAATGCTCGACACCGACATCCATGAGGACCTCCGCGATGTCTATCACATGGAACCGGCAAGGAACTTTGGTCGTTATGACGTCAACGGTTTCGGTTTCCTGCAAAATTAAGCAAAACGCCCCTTGCAGCCACCGTGAACAAAGGAGTCGTGAATTCAAGGTACGCGATGCACGCGGGCGTGAAATTAACTACTATGGCATTATTCAAAACATAGTTGAGTTCAAGTTCGGGGTTCCAAAGATCTGAGAGTAGTTTTTTGAATGTGATTGGTTTGATCCCAACAATGGCACACGTGAGAACGACTGGCATGGTGGAGATCGTGCACCAATCACGGCTTGAAGGTTTTGACAAATTTGTGCTTTCACCAGGTGGAGCAGTGTATTACTTGCCGTATGCGTTCTAGCTTGAGTGCTTGGTGGGTTGCTTATAAAGTGAATCCTCGTGAACGGTTATATAGCCTAGCGATGTCAGCCGATTATGTCGACAAAGGCTAATGGACAACCAAAGAAATTGATGCATATCGTGAAGAAGGTATGCCAAGATCTTTTCGTGTTACCGATGGGTTTGGGCTTGCAGTAGTAGCCACAGATGCCACAGCACCTAATAGTTCAGCCTCGACTCCAAGAAAGAAAACGAAAACGAGGTTCTATAAGAATTGACGGCCTCGTAGAAAACATGTTTGCATAACGATTCACCGATGAACCTCAAGACATTGACGAGTTTTGATACATACATATTATTGGTATATATCTTCCAAATTTTTATATTTTCATATTGTTGCTACCTTGCTTTTTAAATGCTAATCTAACTCTATTTTAAATTTTACAGATGAATTCTTTTTCAAGCATGCCCGCAAGGTGGTCTCCAAGAGCACCGGCCTCTTCTTCTAGGAGTCGACTGGTAGGAGTAAGGACTCCTCTTCCATGGGGAGTGCCTCGACTAGAGCAGGCATAGATCGCTTTGAGAGGTGTCCGAGGAGGCACAGAGGAGGTTGCTCCGCAGCACTGTTACGAGGAGGTTTCTCCCGCGGTGGTTCGAGGAGGCTGCTCCCGCAGAGCCGGTTCTCGAGGCACAGGATGAGGAGCCATGGTGAAGAGGATGAGGGGGACGAGGAGACGAGCAGAGGAGGATGAGGGTGCCGAGGGAGACGGAGCGAGGAGGATGATGATGATGCACCTCGACACGATTCTTCTCGTGCAATTTGTTAGCATGTTATAATCGTGCATAGACTTTGCATTCTCATGTTTGGTTATTTTCGTGTTCCGATGTAACAACATACCTCAAATGTTGAACATAGGTTACGGAGGTTGATCGTCCCTTGCGGGAATGGTAAGTTATTTTGTAAATCTATATTTGAAATTTGTTGTATAACTAATCGGTTTGATTTCATGAAATGTAGGCAATGGAATGACGTATGTGGGAGGGACGCCGCCAAAGATAGGCAAAGTTAACTCACATCCGGGAGCCATCTCGCCGCCACCACTACCCGCTTGGTGGAAATCAACCCGCTACGGCAAAGATCCGGCCCTTAAATGGGAGCACTACAAAGTTGGCTCTTGATGTCCTAAGCACGCACCGCTGTAGACAGGCGTGGCACGATTTCTCGGGTAAGTTCCTTAATTTTGTTTGTACAGTTCATACATATAAATTAAATTATTGTGGCACAACTTAAGCATTGTTGTTGCAGGAGAGATACCGCTTATGTGACGCAGGATGTCCTCACAATCGCAAGAAGGCGCACAAGGTGTTCAACAAGGCAGCAAGGGTGGTGAAGGACATGATCTCCAATGCTAGAGTCCAAAGCGGTTTGCATGTTCTACAAGAGGGTGAAGCAGAGAAGATGAACAAGAAGCTCGGGCATCCAAGATCTACCTACACGAGGATTTAGTACTGCAGTAACCGCCCCTGGTTACCGAAGTGTCCTGATGCTTGGCGTGCTCTTTGTACGATTGGGCATCGCCTGCTTTTGTTGCCAAGTCGAACAAGAAAAGAGGCAATCGAGGAGGCGTGATCCGCTCTACACCTGTGATGGCGCCGATGGACACCCACGCTTAGCGGCCGCATGGTATGTCTATATATTGAGTTCATCATGATTTGAGATGCATGGTACTAACTTTCGATTATAGGAGGCCGAAAGTGGCATTGCTCTGCCTACATAGAGACATATCTTCGGGGACACATGAGCAGTGGATCCTACACACTAATCGCCTATGCAGCCAGCAAATGATCGAGAGGCTTGTAAGTTGTTTACTCTATTTTGAAGTAATATGATCTTTCAAATTGCTGTGTTAACAACAACATGCAGAGAAATATGGGGATGAAATGGTTCGACGTCATGGCCCGAGTAATGACCGAGGAGGGAAGACCTTGATGTCCAGCGCTTGTACCACGGTGGAGGCAAGAGCCATGGAAGGTGAGAGATCATCCGCCTTCTAAAAGTTGTCGGGAATTATGATTTGATTGTGAGTGTGTACTTGCAATTAATGAATACATTTGTTTCTAATGTCTTTAAGGTTCTCAATGTTCAATGGTTGTGGACTCGACGCTGCTTTGAGCCAAGCAAGAACGTCCATAGCATCATCACAGAGCCTTCGCTCCTCTCGAGAGACAAGGCTTCAAAGAAGAGTGTACAATCAAAAGGAAGAACCGAGGCTACAAAGCAGAGCGCCTAGCTAACACGAGGATGAGTTGAGAAACATGAGAAGATGCAAGAGTACTTTCGACCTATCTACAAGTAAGTTAAAAATGTTCAATTTTAGTGATTAAGTGTTTAGCTCGACAATTTTTAGTTAGACACCTAAATGTATGAGATCTAACACGCTGTTTATGTAGGAATGCTTCTCACAAATGGGGCCTCATTTCAGGTTACCGCATAGCCAAATTTCTCCTCGTACAGATTTCCTCGCCACCTCCACCAAAGACAGTACATACATATACTTTTCCATTTTGTTCTAGTTATTTGCAATTCAAGACTAACATCAAATTATATATGTCCTTTCTATTGTGGTTCAACTCACATGCTCCGTGCAAGGCTCCCCAAATGTCGATGGTTTCCTCGTCTGGAGGTAGTGCACATAACTCGAATAACCCTAATAGTGGGAACAACATTAATAGTTAGAACGATGGTTTCGAGTCGGATGGTTTTGTGATGTGACTTTGCATTTGTGATGTGAATGTGTCGAACGGTGGTTGATGTCGCTTGTCTGTAATGGTGAATGGTTTATGTCGCTTACATTTGTGATGTGAATGTGACTTCTCGCAAATGGTGAATGTTTTGTGGTGGTTGATGCCGCTTGTTGACTGTGGTCGCGGAATGGTTATTATATTTTTGTGCCGAATTTGCCTCGTAATTTGCCCATAATGCTTTTTTTTTTTTTTTTGCCGTACATCCCAAGATTTTCGCCGGGTTGGCCCTAAAAATATCGGCAAATTCCGATTTTCGTCGGTCGTATAGCCGACGGCAAATGCCGATATTTTTTCACGGTCAGTAATCCGCCGATGAAAATAACTATTTTTCGGCTTTTGGGTGGCCGAGCGAAAATAACTATTTTCGCTTGCTTTTGGGCGGCGATGAAACTAACTAGTTTCGTCGGCGTTGGCCGACGAAAATAATGGTCATCGAACACCTTTTTTCGTTTTAGATCGACCGATTTAAAAACTCTATTTTGCGCGCATGTTTACTAAAATGTGCCTTTTTTCGCCGGGTTATTATTTTGTCAGCTTATTTTGCCGGGCAGTTTA
Organism: Rhipidocladum racemiflorum; assembly: GCA_036346355.1. Lineage (NCBI taxonomy): Eukaryota > Viridiplantae > Streptophyta > Magnoliopsida > Poales > Poaceae > Rhipidocladum > Rhipidocladum racemiflorum. The sequence goes on from CM070584.1 coordinate 11,537,634, forward strand.
ATTTAAACGGTTATTTTTCGCTGAAAGCCCTTTTTCATCGGCTTTGGCGGCGATTTAAAATTTGGCGGATTCCTGTAGTGGTGTCAGCTTTCCTTCACCCTTAGGTCTGCTCTTGTGCCCCAACATCCTCCGCTCGCCGGCCTCCACTACCGCCTTCTTCATCAAAGTTCGCCCCCTCCCTTCATATCATCATTCAGTTTGAGAGCGAGTAGGAGATGAGGTAGATTTGTTATTAGTTGCATGAGAGAACAAAAGATATTACCATAGTCACTCCTTAGATAAAAAGCTGGAACTGTATTTCTTAATTAAGTGTGCTGGCCACTAGAGAAACTCACATTGGTTTAGTTGGCAGAGGTTTCCATTCGTTGCTTTCGACTTCCGTTGAATTAATGCATCGTCACACTTCTTATTAAGCATGGGATAGAAGTAGCACACACACATTATGTGCAAGCAACCATCAATATATCATCATTGTTTACCTCGTTGATATCGTATAGAATTAGCTCATTTATTTGGAACTTGATTAGTGCACATTTGATACTCACTCCGTTGGCGAATATGTCATTTTGGTTTTCAAATTTCATTTCTAAATACATGTCATTATATAATTTCAAGATAACTTTTAACCTTTTTTTGAGTGCATACCTTTACCATTCATTATTCCTAATATTATTTACCATTCATCATTCCTAATGTTATTTACCATTCATTATTCCTAACACACACCATCTATGGAGTACGTGGACCCCGGGTACCTGCACGACGGGCCGTATGGGCCAGCTAGAAGGACATGGAGCGAAGGGACTACATGAAGTTGGACTTTGCTCAGACTAAACATCGATGTACCCAACAAGGAAGGGCCAAAGATGGTAACTAACTTCCACTAGGAATGATAGAATTGTAATCCAGAGGATAACGTATCCGAGGCGGGATCTTCATCCTATAATTGACTCGGATTCCATAATGTAACTGATTTGGATTGCTCCACCTCTCTCATATATAAAGGGGGGTGGAGGACCCCAATAGAATGGGACATACATACAGAATAGGCGAGAAACATACTTCTCATAATTCTGGAACACAGGACTAGGTTATTACCTCCATCGTGAGGGCCTGAACCTGTATAATCTCTTGTCTTGTGTTGCCATCGAGTTCTGATCCAGCACATCGCCCCATATTCATTATTGCTGACAACAAACGTTGACAGTTGGCCGGCCAGGTAGGGGCAGCGCTAAGATCAATCTCGTCAAGCTTGATGGCCTCCTTCAACTACATCAACATCACCTTGGCTCCAGGCCAGATTTTCTGCTTCGGGAGCCTGATCTTGTTCGCCAATGAACTCGGCAAACTGGCCCTCTCGGACCCAGACCAGATCCAATCTGGGGGGTCTCTGACTACCCTTTGGACTCGGATCATATCTGATCCAGAGAAGAATCCAATGGCACCGCTCGGATCAGAGAAGGCAACGGCCACCTACTCATGAGTAGCACGCTAGAGGCCCACTTCCCGACATGGATACGGTGAACTAGAAAACAACATGAGCAGCCCACACAATTTTCAGGGGATTTGCGTGATTGAGGATGAACGCTCCTACTCGGATTGCCGGCGGGATGCTGAAGGAATGGTGGAGACAGATCATCTTCGTCATGAAGCCCAAGACACTCGGTCTCTCCAAACCCGAGACCGCGACGTCAACGAATATATACTGCATGCCAGAATGGGGAGTTAATCCATTTTTCATACACCATAGCAGAATATGGTCACCTCTAAGACACTTCTCGACACCTTGGGTTCGATGATTGAAGCCGACAGCCTGCCCGCTCCAATCATGGCCCAAGTCAAAGCCATGGTAACGGCGGCGGCAATTCAACACAACCAACGAGATCAGGTGGTGATGACACACCTCCGGACTCGCACAGCCACTTAAACAACCAGTAGTCGAACCACTCACAATCGGGCCAAAAGCAGTCGGTAGACATGGGTCACAGACTAGGCAAGTAGTGGAGTAATTCATAGTACCACATGGGTACCATGAAATAGATAGTACCACATATTTGTTGAATACCATGAAGACATACATAAACATGGACTGGATACACCATTTTTAAAGCATTTCAAATGGCATTGAGAAATTGAGAAGCGATGAAGATTTATGCAACACATGATCAATTTTTTATAGGCATATGTAATAAAGTTGCGACATTACGGAATGTATTATGTCGTGTTTTGTGTTTTCGGGGGATTTGGGTCGTTCTGGGAGGTTTGGGCCTTCTCGGGAACAATTGGGGCCTAGGGGAGAGGAACTCTAAGCTTCCAATGGGGAGTATTGGGCCCATGGGGGGGACCCTGAATTTTTCCCTGCCTTGGGCTCCCTCACCCTTGCCCTTGTGCGCCTCCCACTCCCCTCCCTAACCCTAACCGCCACACTCCCCTCCTCCCCCACCTTGCGCCTCCTCTCCTCCCCTTGGTGCGCCTCCACCTCCCCTAGCCGGCCCTAGGAGAGATCCATCCCACCCCTTGCTGCCACACCCCTCCTTTCCGTTGTCCTCTCCATTGGGAAGCTCCACGACGAGAGGATCCGGCGGTTTTGGTGCGTGGAAAGAGATCGGGGGGCTGGGAGGAGAAGGTTTCGTCGTTCGTCTGTTCCTTCAAGCGAGGTAAGTGTTGGTAAATTATTTTGTAGGGTTGTAATGCTGGTTAGAAGGGAGATTACATGCTTAAAGTTCATGTTTAGGTGCTGTTCCTAGATGAGATTAGGGAAATTTCAACGCTGTCCCACGTTCTGTCCTCAGGCAGATTTACACCCCGACCTAGGGCTTGCGTTTTGGGAATTTTAGAGGCATTTCCTGATAGGCCGGCTGTTACGGAAGTTGTAGGTAATTCAATTACCATTCAGTGGACACCAAGAATGCGAAATTCTGTTCATCCGTTTAAAAGTTATGGCTTTTTTACCGAACATTGTCAAATCTGTGACGAGATTGGGACAGATCGTGTTCAATTGTAGATTAGACAATTTTAGAGGCTCAATTAGTCTTCGCAAATACTTAAAAAAAGTTGGAAAATTTCCTAAGCTTCGAGAAAATATACTCATTTAGGAGTTGTAGAACTCAAGTTACGCTTGTTGGAAGTCTGCTGTCCGGGTGGACAGATTCTCTGTTTTTCGGGTTTCAGGAGCGGGTTGCGAAGTCAATGTAATTGATTAATCTTGTGTAGTTTTGTGGGCATGTGGTTGAGTGTATCATACCTATGTGCAGGTGGTGTGACCCTGGGAGTGCCCTCAACGTCCCGCCAAACCGTCCCGCGTGGGTGAAGGCAAGTGTATTGTAATGTTTGTGACTTGAATGGCCTTATGTTTTCCATAATGATGCGAGTTAACCGTTGATATGTTTGCTTGCCATGCTTGATTCTTGAATGAGATTAAGTGAATATGAATGTTATATGGTTATGCATTTGTTGAATTAAGAACATTTGCAAAGTTTATTCATGCTTATGATATATTGGTGAGTACGTAGTGACGATGAGAATGATAAAGTGATGATTGTGAGTAAAAGGATGTGGTGCATGACACCTGAACGATGAAAGGTAAACAGTGCATTCTTTGCATTCATAGCATGAGGACTAGCCAGGTCGGTGAGAAAGTCATAACTAGTCCGGTGAGGTCGGTGAGAAAGTTATGACTAATCCGGAGCGCCATTGAGAAAGACCTACCTCATGATTCCATCCACCGTTGTGAATGGAAGCGATGAGTAGGCACCCTCCATGGGATGGAAGGGAAAGAGGGTGCACACTGACGGGTGTGCACTCGACAGTACCGGTATGTGCTAAGCAAAGAGACATGTGCATTGCATTGCATTGCATGAATGAAAATGAGAATAAAGATGTTTATGAGATGTTAAGGAAGATGTTTCATGAGATGTTAGTGAAGGTGTTATTGAACACTGTTGTTGTTTAATTCCATTGCAATACACTTTGCTGAGTGATGAACTCACGCTTTCTGTTTGTTGTGTTGTTTTTAGGTACCATGGATCCGACATGTGGGAAAGGGAGCTAGACACACGACATCACTAGCCATCACTCTTTTAAACAATGTCATACCCTTCCTTTAGTTGTGATGGTTACCTCATTGAACTAGATCGTGGATTATGTTGTGTGGGTTGATTTAACTGTTTGATCAATTCGTAGTTGTGCTTGAGATGGCTAGACTTATCCTTGGCATAAGTTGTTGATGAAATCTCGGTTACCATGCTGATAGTATCTGTTATCCTGCTTTTATGTTGTGAGCTTACTATTGATGCTTAAGAACCTTGTTAAAACGAATACATGCTGCCGAAATTTTGTTTAAATTGTTAGCATAGTTGTGGTAATTTAATGTTAAAATTTGTGTTTTGGTTACTGCTAGTATCCTTTGTGGTGACATTCGCGGCATACTAGGTGCTGGGGTGTTACAAAAGTGATGCTCAAACAAAAGTGAAGGAATACCACATTGCATTTGGATAGGTGGAGATTACATGGCACATGTGGCTGGGGGGATCGGGGTCTTGTGGACCAAAGATTTGATAGGCCTCGGGTGAAGGGTCGTAGCCTTGAAACCATGAAGTGTCGGTGGCTCAAGGTGCGATATGACCCCGTCTTCCACGACTACCCCTCCCACAGCTTGTGGTGCCTCCTTTGTCTGTCATTGCAATGTAGTGGAAGTTGGGCTAGTGAAGAAGTGATGCATGGGTGACCGTTGGTTTTATAGGTAGTGTGTTGTCGATCTAGGGCTGATAAAATGTGGGGTAGCGTGTCCTCACTTTGGTACCATACCAGCATGCCTAGTTTGCGACCCATGTGTACCATACCAGCTTTATCATATCAAATTAACAATAGAAGGCTATTTGCGCCCACATTTTGTAGCATCCATATCGTTCCAAATGCATCTTGTTTGGTGATGTCCAACTCCCTTAAGCCTGCCGATGTCCGAAACCCATCTCGCATGCTCTCAGCTTCGATGCTTGGTGAATGAACCAACCACACTGATACCGTAAATTTCCCTGCTCCAAGTTGTAGTCGCGGCATCCTTCATGAAATATGGATCCATGAATATGCTCGGATCCATATGAATGGTGGAACATGCAGCCATTATGTGTGCACACGGCCTATGTAGCAGAAGGGGCTTCTTGCATGTGTAGGAACAACTTCACCTCCAAAGGGTGCACTCCTAGACAACTCTACTGCGGTTCATCCCATGACCGCCTTTCTCCCTACACAATACCTCAAAGCGCATCTCTCTCATGCCCATCTTCAATGCTCTATGCATCCCCCTTTTTGGCTTTATCTTCCATGTATGCATTGGTCATATTTGAGTACTTCACGGTAGGATTATTCATGGCGACCAATGCCTTATGATGACGATTTACAAAGTACTTCGTAATCCCATGAAGAACTCCCTCCACTATAGCAACGAGAGGAAGGGTAATAGACCCTTCATCACCAAATTGTACACCTTTGTCGGGTTCGTCGTCATCACACCATACCTTGCACCATTGGTGTGGTCAAGCAAAGCCCACCTCTCCCTAGGCTTCTTCTTAATCCATTCAGAGAAGCATTTTGTGGCCCTACCATTCCTCCTAACCAATTGCAGAGGGTCCGTAAGTAAGTCATCAAGTGCTACGGGGATCTCTTCCCCGTTGGGAGTCGAGTTCTTCACAGCCTTTGTTGTATGCTTCCTCATCAGTTCGTCTAGCTTCTTCCATAGTGCATCGAACTTCCTCTATTGATTCTCATCACATAGCCTCTTGAACAGCTTTGTTAGAGAATTGTTTCTAAATTTCTTGTAAAAGTTTGCCCATAGGTGCCACTTGCACCTCCTGCTTTTCAAATCAGTCCATGGATATAGCTCATCCTGCCCTTGCTGCAACTGAACAATTGCCTTCAACTACCTAGAAGGACGATCATGTATTACACAAACCAGAGGTCGCTGGTTGATGATACCGGCATTCACGTTCCTCATAAATGAATGCCACCTATCTGTGTTCTGACTCCACAAAAACTAGCGTGATGGGAAGAACCTAATTGTTGCCATCTACTCCGACGGCAGTCAAAATCTGCCCCTTGTATTTCCTCGTCAAAAATATGCCGTCTGCGCAAAGCAATGGCCGGTAATGTTTGAATGCATTGATGCAAGCATCGAATACAAAAAAGGCTCGTTTCAGGACCATCTTCCATGGTGTTTTGGAAGATCCAGATTGCAAATGATCTCTCCGTACATTACATTTGAAATAAAGTCAAAGGAGATATTTCTATGCGATGCATAGAATCTGTCATCACACATGTATGAGGCATAACTATCGAGCACTTCAAAATGGTGTCCCACTTAGGCTGGTATGCGTGAACACGCTATGGGCAACCCTCTATTTCGCATATGACATCATAAACCCATGGTGCTGACATAACAACCTTAAATGTTTTTCACATTGACATTGCCCATTCCTTCATAGCCTCCTGCACCTCCCACTTTTGTTAATTGCCCCCTGCTGCACCTCGTTTTGATCACTCTCATTCAACGCTTTCACCCTCATTCACTACTAAATTCTCGAACTGGTACTCTTTTCCAGTCCTAAGGGTAATGTTCATCGTGTCCAGCCTCATCATCAGCACAATCATCATCATCATCAGATAAAGCCTCGTATTCCCGATCCTTGACCTAAATTCTCTCCACCAACCCTTCTATATGTTCTCCTTCGTCAGCAATGCCCATGGGTTCTTGCACCTCGGTAATGGAACATCCCCTTCTTCATCTTTCACTATCTCCTCCACCTCTCCGATGTCTTGGCTCACTAAGGAAATTTGGCTACGGTTGGACTCCCCAACATCTTCCGCAATAGTATTGACGGCCTCCTCTAGCATCGCATGGCCCGAAGCAACTCTATGAAATGCTTGTGCCAATAACACTAGAGGGCATCCTCTCTACTTAGCCACTCTTACATAAGAGCTCTACAACTTCGGCCCCTTTAGTTCCACTAACTCCCAAAATGTGCACTCCTATGTTCGAAATCTGACACCGTGCAACTTCAGATTACTTAAATCAAGGTCCAATGAGAACATGTTGTGCAACCATGGACGATAGTTCCATGCACGCTCCCTTGCATGTAAAAAATTACATATCACACTTGGAAAATAACCTAGTTCCAGCCCTTAGGCCCCCATGTGTGGAACCCCTTCTCCATAGTATATTTTAAAATATACTTGGTCATCCATACCTATGTATCATTTTCTCAAATTGTTATTGCACACACGACGTATTGCCATTATATCATCCAAAAGGTAATATAAACTGAGAGAATTACAAACCTAGCTGACAAAATATGCCTACGTATGACGTTAACCTACTCTACACTTGAATACACAATTGCTTTGACTGTCTATAAATTTTACATCTCAATTCCGTACTATTCGGTAAGGTTTGATGAATTATTATCAACATATTTGATCAACTCTAACCCGTGATTACAACACTACAAATTCTAAAATACCAGTATATCTACACGAATATTACTAAGCTGCATCTACATACAAAATTTTACTATTCTAAACATAGCTCTAACAGTAATAATAAACTCTAAATATTTACAGATAAGTATTACTACTCATATCTACAAAAATAATCTAAACATACTTAAATAAATATTTCTAATCTACACATATCGAGAAAAAAATATTCCTAATCTACCAATATCTACACTCTTATTACTACTCTACATATCTAATTACTTGGTTTTCGAACCAGGTTTTGAAAAGCATAAAAAAGAGATTAACGAATAACCTTCATATGTCGTGCAGACCTTCTTCTCTTTGATTCTCCCCTCTCCTCTCCTCCTCCTCCCCTCCTCTTCTCTTATTTGTTCTCTTGTGTTGTCTCCTCTTTTCTCTTCTCTCCTTCTCTTCTCTTCTCTCCTTCTCTTCTCTTCTTCTCTCAGGCGCAAATGGCGAATGGATCTGGCCGGCCGGCGTGGGTGGTGTAAAAGGCTGGTTTCTATCGCAAATAGACATGACTATAGAAAAACTGAACAGTCAGTCGGCATTTCATTCGGTGACAGAAATGTAGATATACGCCGTATGCTACGCTAGCACAAATTAAAATTTTAAACCGCATAACCAGAAAGCTACTTGCAAGAAGGGGATCATAGATCAGATTACCACTAGACGCGCGGTTGCAGAATCCTGCGCGCCTCGATGTAGTGGATCATTCTCTCCACACCGCAGTCGTCGCATCAATGAAGTGGATCGTCCTCTCCACGTCGCAGTCGTCGCGTCGATGAAGTGGATCATCCTTCCCTTGTCGTAGCCCTCGCATCGATGAAGTGGATAGTCCTTCACTCGCCGCAACCCTCGCGTCTATGAAGTAGTTCGTCCTCTCCACGCCACAGTCGCAGCTGCGTCACCACAATAGTCCACACGTTCGGGGATGGAACGCTGTGCGCCGGTGTGCATGCACCGTGTCGCTCGGCAGGGGCAACTAGAGGTGGAGGCTAGGGTTCTGGACGAAAATACTCTGATGCACGCCCACCCATCTCTCCTTATATAGCTATGCGATGAAACCCTAAGCCAAGGCCTTCCCACGATGTCTATTATTTACAGATCCAATCTGAATTAATGCGTCCCAACCCTTAAGTGTGTGACCCTGTAGGTTCAGTACATTTGGACATAGATTTGGAAGACTCTTTTCCAATCCAATAGTTGGTAGCGGCTCCTTGTAGGGCATACCAACTCCCAAACACCTGTGATCAAATCGGACAGAATCTATCAAAAGTACTCTTGTAATAATCCTTTCGCCAAACTATATGAAGATTGAACTCAAGGCGAGAAGCATGTCATCCTTTGATAATTTAATCCATCTCTCGTATCCGTGATATATTAATAAGTTGTGATTGACTCTTTAATCACGGCATGACCATGCACTTCCTTAATCATATCACACGAGTGACCTAGATGTATATTTTCGTTACACTCGAGTGGCAAATTCCATCTTAACTGCTCACTTCCCTCTGCATGTTTCATAGTAAACATGAAAGCAATCTTTATAACTATCCGGTTAGGAAATAGTGTTTGACAACCCCAAGGTAAACTATTACACATGTAGGGAATGTGACAATCTCAGATCTAAGGATCATACATCTACTACATATGAGATACACTGATGACACATAAGAATGTAACATTCTCGCAGTGTCCCATTGCGAGTCTATCTAACACATGTTCTTCAACATGCGTTCACAATGTATTGATGATATCTCCGTATCCCATGATCTAAGAAACATGGTCATCTATTAGTACATGTGCTGATCTATTCATCGTTGTCCTCTACGACGATATCTGATCAAAGATATTTATAGAATTATATCAATAAGTAAAGAGTTTCATAAGCAAGTCACATACTTGATGATCAATACAATGATATATATTCATTGGACTAATAATCATATTATTATTCATAAACATAATCATGCTACAAGTCATCTATATGACCGTCTCAAAGGCATAACACTAACAAGAAATTATAATCGCTAATTTAAATGGTGGCTAATGACGTGGATCTAATTAGCGACTTTATGACCGCGACTCACTTACTGTAGTCATTCTCAATGGCGACATAATTAAAATAACCATTTATTACAATGACGGAACTCTGTTGTCGTTCAGAATGACGACAGATATATACTTTTGTTATTTTTCTTTTTGTATATTATTTTGTAATTTTTGCTTTTTTGTGTATTATTTAAAAAATTCGCTGGAAAACTCTGTATTTCTTTTGTCTAAAAATTCTGCAAGAGAAACCAACAAATTGTGGTAGTTCATGTGTCAGTGGTTTCAATCTGGTTACTTTCATATTGAATGCAACATCATGATTTCTTATTCTACTTAACACACGCAAAATGTGAGAATCAGTCTAGGGTCGTATTGCTCGCAGTCCCTCTCTCACACACGCTCAAGAAACACAAAACGAGAGTTTGAGATTGAATATAAAGAGGAGTGAGTCACGCGAGTATTAAACTGTACACATACATGTGCATGTATTAAAATAGGCAGCTATGTATTCATGCATACATCTATATAATTAGGAGTAGGTTACTAAGGTTAAGAGAAAAAGTTGTTCGGCTGGGAGTTGTACTGCGTGCGGCTGCTGCATAGCATAAATATGGAACCATGCGGCTGGGAGTCCAGGGAGACGCGCTGCAGTACACACGTGAAGCAGGGGTTTTGTAACACTCCGGCATCTAGTACGCCCGAATGTTACCAAATATAGACTAAACAACATCTAAATACCACAAATAAATATAAATTACAGCAAAGGTGTAAATGCCAAAACCAAAAATTTCGGCAGCATCTCCTTTGTTTTGACATGAATTGGAGCAATAGCAATAACATGGCAAGTTATATCAAGCATAAGACATCTAAAAAAGCAATATCAACGAATAAAGCATCACTTATGTCTAAAATAAGGAATTCAACCATTTCACCAAATATAACAAACCAAACGATGAACTCAAGCTCATACACCAAGTTTCATGGCACTATTCATTATTATCATGACTCCCAATAATTAAACTGTATATGAATGTGAAGCTACGTGTAGAAGTGTAACTAATGCCCTTTCCCGCATGCCGGTTTCATGGTACCTAAAAACAACATAAACACAAGCGTGAGTTCATCACTCAGCAAATATATTGCAATAGACCATAAAGAACAATTCAATGTTAACATCACTACATACCATGCTCAACATCATGAACTATTCATAATTTCATATACAACATCATACTCGTGTCTCAATATCATTGTACTCATTTCATCATCATCATGTATGCAATGCAAATGCTCATATCTCCTCGAAGCACATACCGGTATTGCCGAGTGCACACCCGTCGGCGTGCACCTCCTTTCCCCTTCCATCCCGTAGATGGAGGGTGCCTACTCTTACTGACTCGCTCCCATGCACCACCGTGGATGGGACTACGAGGTAGGTCTTTCGTGTTCACTACGTGTGAACACAGAGGCCCGTATCAGCATGGGATGCCCCTTCCATTATGAATGCACATATGACATAAACATGTAAATATTGGCATAAACATTTAATACAACACAATGATGATCAATATGAAATCATGTTCATCATGTCATAGGCAAACATCAATCTTGGCATCATATCATAAAGCAATTTGCATCTACTCAAGTCTAGCAACATTCAACACGCTACCCATTCCAATACACTTGCCTTAACCTCGGACGACGGATTGGCGAGAGGTTGAGAGCACTCCCGGGGTCACACCACCTGCACATAAGTACCACATACTCAAAATGTGCCCACAAAATAGTACATACTCGCTCATCTACCCCGATTACGCAAACTACTCCCGAAAACGAAAAAAAGAGAATCTGTCCCCCGGGACAGCAGACTTCAATCTAGCATAACTTGGGTTCTAGGTCTCCAAATCGAGTAAAAGAGTACATCATCGCGAATCTTAGGAAATTTCATAACTTTTTCTAAGTATTGGAAAAAGTTGATTCGGCCTCTAAAATTGTTTAATCTACAAAACATTACGTTCTGTCCAAATTACGTCATAAATTTGAACCCGTTCGGTAAAACGACCATAACTTTCAAACGGTTGGGCGGAATTGGATGTTCTTTGTGTCCAATTAAAGGTATTGAAGTTACCTACAACTTTCTCAACAGGCGGATGACCAAATTCCAACTCTAAAATCGTGAAAACTCAAACCCTAGGTCGAGTGCACAATCTGCCCGAAACAGAGAATTAAGAAACATCTAGTTTTCATCCAATCTACCCAATCACTGCACCTCCTCTTTTTCTAAAAGAATCAAATCAACCTCTAGATCAGCACCTAGACCAACCCCAAGGATCACCCATACCATACCTTTGCTCGACGAACGACGAACGCCGAATCCTCTCCTCCCGATTTCCCCGATCGTCTTCCTCGCGCCGGAACCGCCGGATCTCCTCATCGCGGAGCTTCCCGATGGAGAGATCAACGGGATGGCGAGGTGGGGATCCCCTCTAGGGCAGCAAGGGGGGTGGAGAGGGGAGGGGAGAGGGTGGCGGCTAGGGAGGGGAAACCCTAAAGGAGGGGGCGCATGGGCCAAATGGGGGCGGCGGCTAGGGAGAGAAGGGAGGAGGTGAGGGCGCATTAGGGCAGGGGGCGCCACAAGGGCAGGGAATTCAGGTCCCCCCTCCCTCATGGGCCCAAAACCCCTCCCACTAAAGCCCATGACACATACCCCTAGGGCCCGACTCCCCCGGAGAGGCCCAAACTCTCGAAATCGGCCCGAAAACGCGATTAAACCTCATACCGTATAGTTTTATTCTCTAATTTCACATTTTATAATGTCACACCATTCCGTAGTGTCACGGGTTTCCAGGCGGCGGCCGAAGAAAACGCCGACGGGGCGTGCAGCAGGAGGGCCATCACAGTAGTCCAAGGGAGAAAATGAGTATATATTCTCATTTACTATTTCTTATTTTTTTTATTTTTTTATAATTAATTTTTATTTTATTTGTTTAATATAGTTTTTTATGGCCTTAGATCCATTATCCGACATTGATTATTTTATTTTGATCATTATTTTATGGTTTTCAGAATTATTTAAAACAGAAAAAATTAGGTTTACACATTTGTTTGCATCAACTTACTCTTCTCTTAGTTCGCTGGATCTTTCGTAGTACTGTAGTCAATCTTTAAATAAAAACTAGAATTTGTACCTTTCAGTGGTAGGAACCTCTTCCATTGACTGCAATAGCATGATTTCTTGTCCATGTAAAGCGTGCAAATTAAAAGAATATAGTCTATGACTGTTTTTGAAACGACAGATTAGCTGTGAATATATTAATACGAAGCATAGTTACAAAGTTTGAACGAGGTACTGCAATAGTCTGCAACATAAACAGGGAAAAGAAGCAAGGGGAAGTAAGAAAAGAGGAATGTAGGTTATCAAAAAGTCCGTTCGATCAGTTTTTTGAGGCATGAAGCCCCGGCGACAATCCAGATTGCAGCCTCATCTCTGATGGACTAAAGAATGTTTTCATTGGTTTCGCATTTGTTTCGGAAAACTCTGTTGTTGCGCTCTTTCCATCATTGCCAGCATGTTAGGATAATCAAAGAGCGGACCCCCTTCTGGAGTGCAAAGTGGCAATTGACCCGTTGTAAGTTCCAATGTTCAATATTTGGTGCTGATTCCCATCGTTCAGGTATGAGGGATGGTATCCATACCCATCGGGCTACGGTTGCCCACAGGCTTCGAACTTGGGGACAATCTACGGATAGGTGAAAAGTTGTTTTTAGATTGCGGTAGCACATCTGGCAGAAATATTGATTCGGCCACACCCTTTGTTGCAGGCGCTACGCAGCCCATAGCCGATTTTGTTGTGCAAGACAACGGAAGATTTTGCAATGCAATGGCGCCCATGCTGACCAAACAGTGGCTTGGCAGGATTTGTAGATGCTTCCTGCAAACTGCATACGATACACCAAACTCACTAAATAGATGCCATGGATGGTCTGAGTCCAAATAATTTTATCATTGAATTCTGGCCTTAAAGGCGCTGAATATACTTCCAGCCAAAGCTGGACATATTCGGCAAGGAGATGAGCCGTTCGGTTGTGTCGAATATCTTTAATCCATATGTTGTTTAGCAAGGCATTTGCTATCGTTCTTGTCTTTTCGCCTGGAGTGTTTGAAAAGTTGTGGAGCAATTTCTAAAGGCGCCTTACCATGTATTCATCTGTCCGTCCAGAAAATAAACATCTGACCATTTCCAACTATAATATTCGTGGCAACAGAGAAGAGCATCTGATCAGTTTGATCGTGTGGAGTTGAAATTCCAAACCAAGGTCTATCTGGAGCCATCCATTTAAGCCATAGCCATCGTAGTCGGAGTGCTCGGGCAAATTTGTATAAATCTAGAATTCCCAAGCCTCCAAAGATAAATGGTCAGCTTACTGCTGTCCACTGCACTTTGCAGTTGCCACCATTGAGCGTGGCGCCACTTTCCCAAAGGAATCTTCTTCATAGCTTATCGAGATCTTCAATGAATTTTTTGGGTGTCTTAATTGCAGTCAGAAGATAAATTGGGAGTGAAGTGAGGACCGATCTGACCAGGGTGAGGCGTCGCCCATTGTGTAATGGCGTGCTTGCCAGGATGCTATCTGTCATGCCACTTTATCTTGGATGTGTTGTAGGTCGACACGATGCACACGACCCAGCGTGAGAGGTATGCCCAGGTATTTCATAGGAAAACTAGCATTTTTTTCCAGTGAAGTGTTGTAGGGTGTCTTGAACATCGATGTCCTGACCCTGAATTACAGCTATCGTGCTCTTTTGCAAGTTGACACGAAGGCCCAAAGCTTCCATAAAAAACCAAAGGATTTCAATGGTTGCCTGTAGCTTGTCCTTTACTGGATTTAGGAAGATTATGGCATTAACCGCATAGAGGGATAGACAGAGCATGGGAGCACAACCTCTTAGTGGTGATAGGATTCCATTTTCAGTGGCTTTGGTTAGAATATAGTGCAGAGAGTCAATGACCAGAATGAAAAGTTAGACGATAAGGGGATAAGGGGTCGTCTTGCCTTAATCCATGGCATGTTTGATTTGATGTCCTGGTACTCTGTTGAGAAGCGCAGATGAAGTAGATGTCGCGAAGGAGATGGATAGACATCCCTCCATCGAGGACCAAAGCCACGGGCTTGCAGGAGATCTAGTAAGTATTCCCAAGAGACAAAGTCAAAAGTTTTTTCAATATCTAGCTTGAGCATTAAAGCTGGACTGCGAGTCTTGTGGTAAGATCTTGCACGGTTTTAGACCCACAGGAAATTTTCTTGGATGCAACGCCCTTTGAGGAAAGCAGTTTGTGAGTTTATGTGTCTCGACAGGCACAGTGCTAAGGGCATGTCCAATGGTAGAGCCAACTACTGGCTATAAGAAAGCTCCATGTCACTTATAGCTAGCTTAAAGACAAGCTCTCCAATGGGTTGGCTATAACATATTCTCCAACATTAAATGTGGGTCCACATGTAATTGTCTTTTATTTTTCTTGGAAAACACTATAGCCTGGCTCTTAGTTAAGAGCCAGCTCTTGTCTCTCTCCTCTACTTCTCTCCTCCACATAAGCAAAAAGATGAGATGGACTCCTTATAGCCTGCTGACATGTCTCCATTGGGGATGCTCTAAGACTTTGGAAAATATTTTTGCGAAAGAGTCTATGAGGCTAATCAGTCAATATTCTATAGCTCGGGTCAAGGCCTCTTTTTTTGGGATGAGTGCAATCGAAGCTGTGTTTAGGATCCCAAAATCTCGTGCTGAGCAATTATACATGTAGTTGAAGATAGTCATGATGTCAGCTTGATTATTTCATAGTAGTGTTTAAAGAAGGTGCCTAAAACCCCATCCGGAACTGGGGCTTTCTCAGCTGGAAGCTGCCAAATTGCCTGCAATACATTAATCTCTGTGAATCATGCATCAAGGCCGTGGATATCATGAGCAGGAGGGTTGAAGCTTTGCCAGTTGATGGCCGAAGAACGCGTAGATTTTTGTCCTAGTTTAGCTGAGAAGTGCTGGTGCAGCGTGCGTTCCTTGTCTTCGTGAAGAATGGCCATGCCCTGGGTAGTTTGTAGGGATTGGATGAAGTTCTTCCTTCTACATCCATTGCCTCTGAGATGGAAGAAGCGTGTGTTTATGTCTCCCTCTTTGAGCCAAGAGATCCGAGAAGCCTGTCATTTGCACACCTTTTCAACTACCACCAAACTAAAGACCTTTAACTTGAGTGCTTTCCTTAGCGTGTTCTCTTTGTTAGAGAGTTCCCTTGATTCTTGGGCCCTATTGAATACTCCCTCCAGGTGCAGAAAAGATGTCGTTTTGGACATCGACACGGTCTTCAAAACACAACTTTGATCGCTAATTTTTATTATAATATATTTATAAAACTCAATAAAATTATAATATTATGAAAGTACTTCTCGAGACAAGTCTACCCATATGATTTTCCTGTATCTAATTTAAATATTTAAAAATATATCGATAGTCAAAGTTTTAGAAGTTTGACCATCACCATATCCAAACCGACATCTTTTCTGCACCTGGAGGGAGTAACATGATAAGAACATTTGCGAAGTGGAATTGAAGCTTCGTGTCGCTGAGAATGGAGGTGCTCCACGTGTGTAAAGCCTTTGTGGTGGGGCGCAGCTTATGATGTACTCCCTCCGTTTCTTTTTATAAGGCGTATTTGGTTTCGTTAGGACAAGGCTTTCACCAACAATTACTCTATTAGCATATAATTTTTATGACACAAAATTGATATTAGCAGATTTGTATTCAAAAGTACTTATATATAATTATGATTTTGTATTGCATAAATGATATATTAATGAAGTAATCGTTGGTCAAAGTCTTGTCCTAACGAAACCAAATACGCCTTATAAAAAGAAACGGAGGGAGTAGCTGTTTGAAAGGATTGGTGTGTGTGTGCGCGATGCATTCCATGTTCGCTCGACAACTTGACGAAAACCCGGAAGTCAGGGCCAGAAATTTTTGAACTTGAAAGTCCGTGGTTTTCATGGGCCATTTTCACTTAGAGCAAGGTTAATAAGAGAGCCAACTACAGGCTTTATCTCATTGTACAGCCAACCTAACAGCCCACCTATATAATAGTTAGCCATACATACACACAAAGCAATTAATACTTGGCCCACATTCATCCTCTCATTCTCTCACCAATTTTCTTGGAGCCCGTGCTGCAGCCGGCTGTAGATCTGCAGCCCGCTTCTCTCCTCTCTTCTCTACTCTCTCCTCCAACTCATCATAAATCTGATGTGGCAATCCTTACAGCCTGCTTACATCATCTTATTATACTTGCTCTTAAAGGTAACAGTGGGCTATAGGCATGGAGGAGGAGGAGAGTGCCTACAGAAGATGGCTAGAGTAAAGGGCGTCCCAATCATGGATGTAAAAAACTCAGTCAAGCTTAACTAGTGTTGGTTCATTTCGATCATTGCTCCAGATGTACCTCTAGTTCTAAAGTGTAATCTCACTGAGCACAACGGTTAATTATTTCTCAGAATTGGTCCATTTGTCGCTGGTTGAGGTTATTATTATTTTTGTCCCTTGCCTCATAGATCAGCTCCGAGGACTAGCCAAGGCAAAGGAGGCGAAGGTACTAGGGATGATAGCTCTTATAGAAAGGAATGATTTTCACTGTTCTCAGTCGGTCCTAAAACATAGTTAGTAGGAAAGTGGTAGCATCATCGCAAAGTGAAATGTGAACAGTTATGGAGAAACAATTTATTACTAGGTTTGTCACATGGACTTTATGATTGTCCCAGAGTAGAAAAACTCCTCTTTTAAAATTTGACCCCTTGGGCTGACAAGAAACATACATTGGCCAAACACTGACCACCTATCTCTTGTTCCAAGTTTGCACTACAGAATTGGGCATCACAAGCGGGCTATTACAAGCGGTTAGGTTCGAACCGCTTCTGGCCTTCGCACCAGAAGCGGTTCATGAGCAATGGGCGGGAGAGGGTTTCCAGAAGCGGTTGGTAACACCAATCGCTTGTGTTGAGCTACCACAAGCGGTTTGTTTCACAAACCGCTTCTGAATTATCACAAGCGGTTTGAGATCCCAACCACTTGTAGAGATATATATTTAGAAGCGGTTGGTGTCTTAAATCGCTTCTCGAAGCGGTCCACCCATTTAAACTCTTCCTTCCTCCCCGAGCTCGCAGACATGAACAGGGAAGGGCCTAGCACTGTTCTTGGGGGGAGGTGCTGTCCAAATTTTTGAATGTGATGATTTAGCTTCAAATTAAGTGAATCAAGGTTAGTAACACCATTCTACCATCCTTCTCACCAAGATATTGTTGTTTCTTTTGCATTCAATGTGGAGAAAAAAATTAATTTTAATTGTTGGAGGTTTTTATTGCTAGCTCACTCCATAAGTTTAATTTTAGGCAAGACCATGACGAATTATGGTAGTTGTTTTCTCTAGAAGTGTTCTTAGGTTTAGAATCTTCAATGTAACACTCCCTCTCTTCCATCTCACTTCATAACTTTAATTTTAGGTAGGACCATGATGAATTGTAGGGAGTTGTTTTACAAAAGTTGTTAGCTTTACAATCTGTAATATGACACTCCTCCCTTCAATGTAACAATAGTAGATCTAGATTTGGAAAGAAATTATTAATGATTTATGAAATAAAGTAGGAAAAATTTTAAAGGGACAAAATAATTAGTTAAATTAAGTTAAAAGGGTAGAAGGATAAGAAAAAATTTGAAAAACCACTCCCTCCATCGCAAAATATATGGCATATAAA